>OX375875.1:12260438-13460438 GCA_947359465.1 Metellina segmentata
GTTAGATTAATATGAACAAGAATTATCGTTCGTATTGTATCAGAATGAATAGTAAGAAACATTGTGCTCTTATTACATAAGTATGAATAGTAAGACGGACGATCAGCAGCCTTTTTTAGTTTGGAAGGAAATTGCGTTGCTAACCTAGCCACCTTTTAGCATTAAATCGAAGTCGATTTCTCAACAATGATTGCTGCGCAGAATTAGGAGAGTTATAATTATGTGTTGATGTATTATTTACTTGTGCGTTGTTTTTCAGTATTTATATTAGTTCTGCCCGTTGTTAAATTATAATTTTTCGGATTTGTTTATGTGAAAAAGTTTTAAAAATATAATATTGGTAGCAGTTAATTTATTAATCGGAATTCTAAACAGGCGGTATATTTGGTTTTAGAATTGTATAGGAGGTATAGAGTCTCATTTATGTAATTTGAGACCTAATCTTAGAAAATTTACCCTCAAGGTTTTCAAATGATCGAACACTCATTATTAAAAAAAAACAAGGAATTATTACCAAACAAGGAAGTAATTAAAAAAACCTTTGGATTTTCACTTTTCATGTCATCTTTTTGTCCTCGTTTTTTCAATATAATTTATATATAACTAGCAAAATACCCGACATTACTCGGTTTGAATTGGTTTACTCTAGATTGAAGAGATGATCAAAATATGTAATCACTAATAATATTTATAATATTTTAACACCTTTCACCATCTTTATAATTTCTACAACTTACTTTGAACACAAATCCAACACATGCATATCCATTCTTGTATATATTTTTACACAGATGGTACCCTTGCTGTATGACAAAGCTACAAAATGACAAGGTGACACTAAGGTTACTGCTACAAAAGAAGATTTTGAGGGAAATTTTGAATTCCCTTTCTTAAGTTCTTTTCATGTTCATCTCAATTAATAAAAACGACGATTTTCATCGAGTGCTCTCTCATAGTCAACAACACAATATTTTTTACTTCTAGCACTCTGGCATTCCGGTATATTACATTGTTGAATTACGAATCCTCTCTTGCCATTATGACAAAGAATTTTTTTAATGTTTGAAAAGTTCTAGTTAGGATTTTTAAACATTATTATTCTTTCAATAACGGCATTATTCTTCTATCATGGCATAATTACACTTAAATTTTGCTTCATTCTGACATACGTCCCACTTTAAGTCGAATACTTTGTGTTGTTGTTGCGTTTGATGAAAGAAAAACTCAATTTATTAAAATATTAAATATTTAAAACAGAAAACAAAGGAAAAAAATGAGATAAAACTAAATAAAGATGTCGGAAAAAAGCTATTCTAAAGATATTAATTTGTGATTCCTTTTTATCTCTTGATCTATCAGTTGCCACAAACTTACAACTTAAAAAGTGCACAAAATTCAGAAATGCGAAATTAATTTAGAGCAAAAGAAACAGAAAATATTACTGCACGTGATCAACAACCACGAGTTTTCCGTTTCATTCCCGTTCGTTCAAAATATCGTCCTGTCCCAAATATTCGGAAATCGTTTACATTGCGAAAAAAACAAAAATAAGACTCGAAATAAATGACGTATCAGAGCTAAAATTCCATAAAAAATAATTGCTTTTTCAGCAGTACTGGTAAAGTGACCAAAATAATCATAATACTCAATATACATTCTAATTTTTCAAAAAAAATACCAAATTATTGTTGATTTAAGTATATTTACTCAGTTGTTTTAACATGAAACACATCTAAATGTAACAATAAATAAATGTTTAATTTTGTATTCACTAAACTAATATATAGATAATGTATACAATAAAATACATTTCAATCAAATTATATAGAATAAAATTCTTGTGATGTGTAAAGAAACACACAAATACAAAATCGAACATAGAACAGAAAGACAGACACACTTTTTGCAACCAATTTCCACTCACTAAATGAAGATAAGTACTCACTGTATGCACATTTCCATGGAAATATTCGTGTATAGGGCGCATATATACATACATACAGACAGACACCAAACGCGCAAAAAGCAGATTTGGCATTTGGCATCAGAAGGGTCCAAAACGGATTTAAAACTTAAAATGGGTCGAAAATATTGAATGTACAAACAAAAACACACACACGAGGTTAGTAGTTTCACCCCATATATATATATATATATATATATATATATATATATATATATATATATATATATATATAGTCCTTTTAAGCCCTTTAATTTTTGAAACCGCGTCTCGTAGAGTCACGGGGGTAGCATGTACCTACATTAAAGTGACCATGCTGAATTTATTGAGACAGCTTACAGCGCCCCTAGCGGTGAAATAAGGAAATTAAAAAAAAATAACTCGAAAACTAAAGGAGAAAAAGTTCAATTAGAAAAATGTACGCAATAAAATAATAAAGACACAGAAAAAAAATTTCATGGAGTTATCTATAAAACTGGCGGAGGTATTCGAGATTGAAATTTGAACTTCTACATACCTCGAAAAGGGGGCCGTCCTGAAATTGAAAAACGTGTTTTCCGGTGTTATCATTCAGTTTTTCTGAGTTAAAAAACAACAAATTTAAATTCAAACAAAGAAAGCAAAACAGATAAGATAAATTAAAAAAAAACGTCTGAAAAACATATTCCGGATAATAAAATATACTGACGATCCGAAATCACAATTTTCGTGCAACAACTAAAATACACAAATGAAAACCTCTGGACCATGCAGCCAGAACGAAGATTTACTATTTAATAATTTTATTCTGATAAATTATGGTGGGCATGGTAGCCTGTATGGTAAAATGACGGACTGCCAACCAGAGGGCTGTGAGTTAGATCCGTGTCTGTGCCATCCAAATACCGACGGGTAAAAAAAGGGCTTGGTACACGCAAAATCCGTCGTGGCCTCTTAAATCCACGCGTTGGTGTAATGTGGAATTGCGGAGATAGTGGTGCCATCTCAGGCGTTACTGCGCCGTGGTTCCAACATGATGGCGCCTCGCCGTACAAACCTCACCATCCCCACGCAGTGCGTAAGTTTCTTAAGAACATATTTGTCCAACAGGGGGGCAATCAGCTACTGTGGCGTGCTTGATCAAATACAAATGAGTATTGTAACCGATGGTGACCTTTTTGAACACACTCGCCATGGTTTTGTTTAGCAATAAATTTCTTGCTGTTGCTCATCTGTGTCTTTTACTTTTCTAATGTGCCACACTGAATAACGTACATTTGTTTCTGACATATTCGCATCTCACTCAAAGTTTATTAGGACAAAATGATTAAATAGTAAATCTTCGTTCGTGGTTGTATAGCAGAGAGATTTTTTTATCGTGTATTTTAGTTGTTGCACTAAAATTAAGAATTTGGATCGTCAGTTTTTTTTTTTTTTTCCGGAGTACATTTTTCAGATGCCTTTTTTTTATTTATTTATCACTTTTTTTTATATTTTCTTTGTAGTTTGGATTTAAACTAGTCGTTGTTTAACTCGGAAAAACTGAATGATACCACCGGAGAACACTTTTTTAATTTCAGGACGGCACCTTTTTCGAGGTATGAAAAAGTTCACATTTCAATCGCGAATATCTCCACCAGTTTTACAGATAACTCCATGAAACTTTTTCAGTGTCTGTATTATTGTATTGCGTACATTTTTCTAATTGAACTTTTTGACCTGTCTCCTTTAGTTTTCGAGTTATTTTTTTTAATTTCCTTATTTCACCGCTAGGGGCGCTGTAAGCTGTCTCAATAAATTCAGCATTGTCACTCTACTGTAGGTACACGTTACTACCTTGACTCTACGAGACGCGGTTCCAAAATTAAAGGGCTTAAAAGGACTTTACAGGTCACCCTGTGTGTGTGTGTATATATATATATATATATATATATATATATATATATATATATATATATATATATATATATATATATATATATATATATATATATATATATATATATATATGTAGGAATACTAAACAACGGTAGTTGTCTACTAGTCTGGAAAGAACTCATTATAAGAGCAACGAGACTGGTAGGAGTCAGTTGCATTGTAGTAGGAATGCAAGGCAAGACTGTCACGAGCCATTCACATTCCGGTATTCAGTTACGAGAAAATTAATAGAACAGACACTTTTTTCCCTGGACTCCATTGAGAGCTGACGTATTTTTTCCGAGCAGAGACGACTGCTGCCGATAATGACGGAACTTTTTTTAAATATAACTCAACTGTACATAATAATTGTATATATTTATTCATTAAATGTCAATGTGCTGTAGGATTCGAAGTCTTTAATATAGACCTTACCAAACAGAACAACACGAATCTTACAAAAAATGGGGGCTCGGCCGGGATGTGAAAAACCGTTGACGACCGCGACGATTATCCTCCTTCGTACGAGGGCTTGAACGACGGATTAGCAGACCCCGAAAGCAGTGACGATTGAACCGGCCGGCGGAATGTTTTGACTACCTATGCAAACCTGGACTTGTGTTTTAATCATCTGCAAGAACAGTTTCATGACTTCTCCTGACGTGGTGCTGTTGATAGACTGAAACGACAAAAAAGAAAACGCGTAGACGAAAAAACGCGTAGACGCAAAAGACGAGTTGACGGAAAAGACGGATAGAAGGAACTTTCGAAACTGTGAGTACAGAATTTTGTTTTACTTGATGACATGGCATATTTAACTAAGGCCCGAAAAGCAGATTTGCTAACATTGATTGACGAATTAGGCCTGATAGTGCCAGCGAATCCCAAAGTAGCGCAGTGCTCGAAACTTATAATAGATTCTGAAAATTATGACGAGGAGATAACAAAAAATCTGTTGAGCGTTATTAGAACTGAACGCGAAGAGAAAATTGAAGCCGAAAAACGCGCAGAGAAAATTGAAGCCGAAAAACAAGCCCGCGAATTCGAGTTAAGGAAACTCGAAATCGAAACTGCTAACGGACAAGGCAACAGTTATGGTAAAACTACCAGCCTATACAATAACGATTTATTGAAATTTATTAACCGTTACGAGACGAATAAGGATATTAGCTGTTATTTAACTTTATTTGAAAGACAGATTAGTCGTATCGAAATACCAAAAACGGAATGGGTTACACATTTGTTGGGTTTACTCCCATTGGATTTGGCTAATCTTATCACGCGTGAGCCTGACGAAAAGGCTAATGACTATGAAAATGTCAAGAGATTATTGTTGAAACGTTTTAAATTAAATCCGGAACAATTTAGGCAAAATTTCCTTTCGCATAGAAAAGAATCGTCTTCTACTTGGAATGACTTTGCTCATGATCTGAAAAATTTCTTTGAAGAATGGACGAGTGGGTTGGAAGTATCAAATTACCAAGACCTTAAAGAACTCATGATTACCGATCAACTAAAACGAAAAATACCCAATGACGTTCGAGACCATTTTATAGACGAGCTACCGAAAATAACGAAAATAGACCAACTCGTCAATAAATTAGACGAATATGAAGCGGCTCGATGTCATTTAAAAACCAATAGAGATTCGAAAACATCAGAAGTCTTTAATATAGACCTTACCAAACAGAACAACACGAATCTTACATATATACAGACTAAACTAGTCGTTGTGTGTAACATCACATCAATATTACTCTACTAAACAAATGTTTCCTTTAGCGTAATATTTGGGAATTTGGGGCAGTTAAAACCTTAACGTTAAATGAGACTACATTTCAAATGTTGTATAAAAATCCCAATTTATGGCACTTCCCTGGAATGACTTAAGTGCTTCTATGTTGATTATCACTGTCGCTGCGTAACTACGCCTTAAATCAACGATGTCCTATAAATCAATTGTTTCTGATCGTAATATTTCCTGAATAATTAAAACGTCAATATTAAATTGAAAATAAAATATTCAAAAGCTTGTGTGAACCATATTTTGATAATTTAAAGAAACAATTATCAAAATCTGTCGACAGCTTTTTAAAATTTCATCTGCTATTTTTAGATACTTCCATACCATTTTTTGAATCAATTTTTATTCTGAACGAGAAAAAATAATCCGCTTTCCTACGGTCACTGAACTTTGGTTTCTTCAGAAACTCCTTTGCTTTGAAAATTATCAAAGCAATGTTAAAATATACAAACGTAAAGAACTAAACTAGATTTCATTTAACAAACATCTGGAACAATATATCTAAAAAAAGACAAACCTTGCTAATGCAAAATTAAAACTTCTTTTCCAAAGCAGCTTTTTTACAGGAACCGTTACAACACATCCTGTTATTCAATACTTATTTCAAACTAGCCACTGCGTAGTCAGCCCGGCGTTGTTCGTGACAGTTTTTTCTTGGGGTCAAGTGTGACCAATGCTTGCTGACTCTCGCCAACCCCCGGTGATTGTTACGTACTCCCATTTGGTTTGCTTCGCAAACGAACTCCGCGGGCGACGCCGTGATCGCCTCGAAGTGGCTATTATCAACAACGTAAATCAAAACACGCTAGAATCGGAAAACTTGGCAAGATTACTATGTCATTCGGACTAAAAACGCTTGTGACTTCAGCGTTCGAAAATCGCAGAATTATTGCCTCTCTTGAATGACGTCACATTCCGGAGAGAAGAAAGAAAATTGAAGAAAACTAATAGATTAATTTTAAAATGTTCTAGATTAAATTTTAAAATTCGGGTTGGACACAAAAATCGCAAATAATTATGACTACCTGTGTGCCAAATTTAATTATTGTAAGTGTCATAGATTCTTCAGGACTATGCGAATTTATGTACACAGAGACACAAACACTTCTTTTTATAATAGTAGAGTATAACTTGATATAAATAATAATTATTTCCTTCGTGATTGTATCTATTTGTTAATGGGGACGACATATACAAAAATTTAAAGATGTTTTGTTCATATTTAAGGAATGGTTTATTTTAAAATCTGTCGTCATTAGTGATTTTAACAAAGATTTATTTGAAGCATATTTCTATTTATATATTTCCCCATATTATTGTTTTACCTTCACGCTTTTTGTGTTTGTGTTGAATGTGACGATACTTTCGATATGACATCTCCATAACTTTACTCTGAGGTAGTGGTAAGGAACATGTTTAAAAAAATAGAAACACAAGAAAATTAGAAAAAAAAAATATTTCTCAAACAAACCCAATATATACTTAATCTCCTATGAATAAGATAATCTGATGCAATTTAAGTGGAACATCAGAAGTAACTTGTGGCTACATTACTATGTTCTGCACTTTTCCTATATACTTCAATGTCCGATTGATCTTTCTCCTGTTCATCCTTCATTTTCGCAACTTGACATTGTGTTATGTTTGGCGATACATGGTCGAGTACAGCATTTGCGCCATAAAACTCCAACACAACCCATATACTTCAATGGATGTACAAATTAAGAATCAGTGAGAAGTACAGTAAATGCTGTAATATATTGATTTTTCATTTTATTCCATTTGGAGATATGAAATGCGCCATACTTAAAGTACATCAGCAAAACATTTCACGAGATATCTTTTCAATAGCAAAATTGGCTCGAGCTTGATGAACGAGATATCAAGCCGAAACCATTTGGAGGGTAAAATAATGTATCAAATGTGATCAATTGCAATGTCATCAATTGATTTGCGTGTGATCAAGAAACTTTAACGCAGATGAAATGCTAGAAACAGTTATTTTAATCAAACAATCTATAAATGCTTGATTTTTTAAATTCTGTACTTCTCTTTAATTCCTTTTTAACTCAAAAGATAGATAGTTTACGTTTTGTAGTTTTATCTTGAGTCTGAACATAGAGTTATATCACCACCGTACAGTCTGTCATAAAATCTAGTGAGAATGCTCATAAAAACTTCCGAAAGTTCGCAAGTAATATAATTCCACTTTATGGGGCAGCAGTTAACTGAGAAATCATTGAATAGTTATAATAAAATAAAAACTTCGGATTGGGACAACTGACGTTAAACTTACGTGGATATTTGGTAGAGTAACTCGGATATTTACAGTTAGTGGTACTGATCGTTTCTGGCAACAAAAACAAATAAATAGCATGCATAATTAGGGTTATACAAGGTGAATATTGGTTTCTAAATTCAACAATATTTTCATTTTTATAGACTTGTCATCCATTCTAAATTTTTAAAGAATAATTTTTTGAATCAATTTCTTATGTTAGGGTATTTGTGAAACAAATTGGTTATAAGCATAAATACTCACTCCCTAAGAATCTTCGAAGTTCTTTTACATTTTAGGTCGCATCAATTTATGTATATATATTTTCAATGTTAGCGTTCTTAAGAAAGTATTCATGTTTTTAATCTCTGACCTAGGAAATTGACTTGAGTTTGAGCAAACTGGTATTTTCAAAATTTAAGGTTAAGATTTTCATTTTCGCAAATCAAAAATATTTTCTTAAAATGTGAGAAATGTTTATCAGATTTATTAGACTAAATAATGACAACCTCAAAGCGATCGAGAAAAATATATTTTATATTTATTTAAAACCTGCCTAATAAATGCCTCTGAGAATATTAGGAGAATGCTTTCAACCGTTTTCTCAACAGCTCGAATAAATCACAATTTGTTGCAAAAGCTAGTTTTTCAGTGTCAGATTCACTCAGTTTAATGTACCAGTAAACAAATGCTAAATCTGAGAAATGTTCAACATGGGTTAATCTGTCAAGAATATCATATATGTTCCAAACAGATTCAGAATCAGTTTATTATTTCATTTAATAGTTTGAGCCCAAGTTAAGTTTTATCTTTGACTTTTTTACTAGCCGACAGGAGATGAATACGCTCTATATGATGGTTTAACTATTTTAGGTTATAAAAATTTAGTCCTGTTGAGACCAGGAAAAGGAATTAAAGCGACAGTTGTTCTGTTTGACACAAGCGCGCAACGTCTGAGACCAGGGAACTAATTCCCAGGAGTCACCATAAGTCCATTTAACCCTTAATCAACTCACGGTATTTATTGCCCCATGACCGTTTACAGTCTAAACCTCTGGGGTCGCAAATAGCTTTATCGCAAAGTGGAAGGCCTTATTCTTTGTGATTATCGTTGACAGTTTGACTCTTATGCTTTATTTGCTTCTTAAGAAGAACGTGAGCTAACTTTCCGAGAAGGTAATTAATTCTCTTAGGGATTCAGGTCTCGAGCTAAAAAATGAGATCAACTGGCATTAACAACAGATTAAATACAGGCCAAGGAAGTCTGATAGATTCACTTAGTTGCTTATAAGTCTTCTTTTTGAGCAAAGAAGACTTTTGTATTGGTTTTTTTTTTCACGTTTTGTGTTATTTAAACATTAAACTTAGGTACATTAAATTTTGATTCCTGATTTCTCAAGCAAAAGTTCAAAACTTCTTTCACTGCCATAAATGTGGAGCGATAAAACAATATTAAAGATCAGGACGGATAATTGCACATTAGTATTTTATATATTCCTCCATAAATTGCTTTATTTAGTTCAATGTGTAATTTGTGCAACTATTGATACCTTGCTGCCTGTGGCTACTTTTATAGTGTACTTGCTTCTTAAGAAGTACGTGAAATAACTCTCCAAAGAGAGATTTCTCTTTACGATTCTGGTCACTTGGGCTAAAAAAGGTGATCGGTAGGCGTTAACACCCTATTAAATGGAAGACTAGAAGGTATAGGGAGTTTGAATATGAAGATTTAAGAACACCTCAATGGCATTTATCTTTCTATTTTTATGGTTGAAGGATTACTTTAGCGAAGTTTATTCGTTTAGTGATATTTACTGAGGGAAATGCTAAGTTGATGGTAAGAATTCCAGAGTATTGAATATTTTCTTGACCAAAAGTTTACAAACTATTTTACTGTCATCCTTTTATACTAACACTTGGGAACAGTTAACCACACAATATATTTTTGCAAACTGTTGAATCACCATTCGTACAATTATTCAATAAGTATTTTAGAAGTAATTAAGGTAGAAAAAAAGAAAATGTAGGTAGGTAGGTAGTTAATTAACGTCACACTGGAGCAATACAGAGGGTTCTGGGGCTACCTTTTGCTTTTTTTCCACACTCAGGTTGTTGCCGGATTTGTGTTTGGCGCAGTTTGGCCAAATATGGTCCTAGCAACAGAAAACTTAAAAACAACCAACCAAAACATACGTTGCCTAATGGAGATATATATATATACCACTTTAACATTTAAAAAATAATAAATCAAAGTATCAAATACAAATAATGTGATTGCGCTAGAAAAAACATTGACAAGGGGAGAGACGACAAGTAAATTCTTCCCTGACGAAACAGTGTGTCTTTTTTCTGAACAAGGGTCGAAATCTTGACTGACGGAAGTACGGAATAATTGTAAAGGTTCGGATTGGGGCTAACAGTATTTTGTTTCTTTCTCCAACATCGCTTTATATACACGTAAATAGTAATAATTTGTTGCAAAGAAAATGAAACAGACGAAAATTGAACAAATATGGTTGCCTAAAACCACTACCCTTGGCGTGTAGGTTTTGTTTTGAAGAGAGAGGTTCAGAGAACAACACATTGTGAAGGAGGACTCATCTGGTGTACAGGATGTCACACACATCTTAGTGTAATATTCCAGTTCTCTAGGGACCGACCACTGTTTCAAGAGCCAGAAGTAGGCTTGTAAGACCCATGTAGTTTCAAGTTTTTAAAAGTGATTTTCTACCTTGCAACGAGTGCACGGAAGCACCTGAGTACCTTCCTTTTTGTACTGGAGTCCTTATGCAGGATTTCCTAAAACACAGGCGAACAAGTAGTCTAGTGCAGACTACTAGTGATGCAGTCTGTACTACTAGTAGTGTAGTCTGTACTACTAGTAGTGTAGTCTGTACTACTAGTAGTGTAGTCTGTACTACTAGTAGTGTAGTCTGTACTACTAGTAGTGTAGTCTGTACTACTAGTAGTGTAGTCTGTACTACTAGTTGTGTAGTCTGTACTACTAGTAGTGTAGTCTGTACTACTAGTAGTGTAGTCTGTACTACTAGTAGTGTAGACCAAATGAAATATCCAATAAAATAAGAAATGTTAATCTATGCAATTGATGTAAACATGGGATTATGTTTTAAATAAACTGTAATAGTTTTGCTTTAGAACCGTCTATCATACTCAAACTCGATTCTCACTTTACATCAAGACATTTATTTGTACTGACCCATTTAAGTCCATTATTTGTGAGTTAAACTGGTAGTATCGACTGCTCAAGGAATGGTAAAGTATTTCTCTGAAGTAATTTATTTGTCATGCAAACATTAATATACCAAGGGGGGCTTTTAAGAAAGAAAACAAATTAAAAAATGATTTATACATAAGTAGGAACAATTAGTTTAACATAGGATTTATTGGTTGATTCCTACTTCTCTGTAATCGTAATTGCTGATTCAGACCATTTACATACAATAGATTTTTTTTTAATGGGAAGTGATAATAAATTACTATTTCGGCATTTCGAAATTGTCTAAAGTTTTAAACATGTGTCTATTAGCCTCTACTGGTTTGCCATGGTTTTCGTTATCCACTAACTACCACTTTATCTCCCTTTTGTATTTCTTTTATAAATTTAAGACCAAAGAGAAAGTTACAAATATTTTGTTTCTTATATATAAAGTTTTAAACTGTGCGCAAAAGATTCAGAAACCCTTGATCTTTTAGCTTCTTTCAAACTGTCACAGAAATTACATCAGTGATGTCCAACCACGTCTGATCCTCAGGAAAATATTTTTGAGGTGGTTTATTCTACTTTAAAAGGAATAATTCAAAAAGTAAAATTCAGGATCATAATTTACTACCTCATTGGACATAGTCGATTATAAGTAAACTTGACATTATTGTAATTAATCCTATGATCACAGTTGTCTGTCTGTTCTCTATACAAATCTACACCTTTTGAGCAACCCACACCAAATATAGTACACTTATACTTTTGAACCGTGCAGGTAACCTAGGCAACACATCAATTCCTTTTCTTTGTGTCCTAGGTGCACAGAGGGCAATTCGAAATATCTATAGTAACAGCTTTGAGTCTAAAGCAATTGCGTTACGCAACTCTGTTTTATTTGTATTCATGAAAGATATAGATGTAAAATGTCTTCCCCGGCCTGCTCAGAGTCCTGACTTAAACCCCTTAGAACATTTGTGGGACGCGTTAGAGCGAAGCTTACGAACCAGGGAACCACGTAAAAAATCTACAGCTGAGTTTGCGACAGGAATGTTGCAGCAGGAATGGACACAAATACCCATAGCTGTGTATCAAAACCTTGTTGAAAGTATGCACAGAAGGGTTGCTAGTGTAATTGCATCGGACGTGGAGGACCATCTCAATAGTAAAAAATGTGGTATTTCCCTTATACCATCACATCTTGCTGTCCGATCCATTATTGTAGGGTAGTGTATAGTTATATTTAATTTGACATAAATTATATTTTGTAATGTAACTGGAAGAGCCCAAAAGAAAACCCATTGATTACACTAGCGTAATTTTGCTGTTCTTTATCTGTCAGTGCTAGAATTAATAATTTGATTTTGAATTCCCTATTTGTTTATTTTCGTATTATTTATTAAGACAGTGAAACGTAGCGATTATATATGAGCATTTTTTTATTTAATAAATTTGTGTTTTTTATAAATAAATCATTACAGTCATTATCAATGATTTTCAAACGTCTTTTTTCAAATTGCTCTATTTCAGAATACACTCAGAAAATCGAAATTCGTAACACTCAATCTTTTTAATGATCGGATTTCATTTATATTTATGTGTGGTCGTGTGTTTGTGTTTCAAGTATTTTACATATTGCAGATGTATTATTTAAGAGTTAAATTCTAATCAATTTTTTACTTTCTGCTAAATATAATTAGATATAAGTAATTTCCTGGCGTTATATGTACGTTTCGACCATTTTTCCTTAAGTCTGATAAAAACCACAATCGTTTCTGGAATTCTGTTTCATAAAAATAAATAAATGAACTATGCAAAGTAAAATCTTTTCATGTAAGGTGTGTAACTTCTCAATTTAAAATTAGCAGAAAAGTTCAAATAAAATTATATTAAAATATGAAAGGTTACGTTAAATATATAGCTTCAATCTACGTTTATCGCGGTGGCAACGGCCTTGGCATTTTTTTTTTTTTGGCTCACTTCTAATGTTGCCAAGAAAAGAATTATTTCAAAAATCCATTTCTTTTTATAACGGAAAATTACAAGCTTCTGAAACACATTTGTAAACGTTTAAAAATTATATTGCATATGTAAATAATATAAATATACGTAAATAAAAAAAATACAACCAAAGACGACAGCACTGTACGTGACATAAATTAAAATGAAATAAAATTCCACAAATGGTGAAACCGTTAAAATAACCAGTGAACTTAAAGAAAATATTAAAAAGTAACAATGAAATCAAAGATAGATTAAAATTAAATAACCAATGGTGTTGCGGCCTATCAACCAGGCAAACGTCAGAGACTGGAAAACGGAAGTCCACAATATAAAGATTAAAATTAACCATTTGGTTTTACATAATTCGAATCCTTTATTCTTTAAGAGCAGTGGACTCCGCGTATTCTGAAATCTGGCGGATTCCTTGGCGATTTGGCAGAAACATGTCAAAGCGTATAAGCTCTCTTATAAAAATTACAAGTACAGAAGTCAATGTGCACTGATTCAAAAGATTGGCAAGAGCACAAAGCTGCTGTCTAGAATTTATTATTTGTAAAGTCAAATTTTGCTTAATCGAAACTTTCGAAGATATTGTAAATAAATTATTTTATTTCATACCAAGATACCTTTTATTCATCTAAAAAGAACCTTCACCCACAACAATACAATTCTGAGCTTTCAATAAACATTAGAAACACACAAATGGAAAATAAAGCAAATTGTAAAACGAACCAATAAAATCAATCGACAGCTTAAGACCCGTAAGAAAAAACACAAAATTCTTATTATTCCTTTTACATAACCAATTTTTTTAGTGATAATTAAGCACATATTTTAAATCAATAAGTAATAAAAAAATTAGTTTTTATTTGCAATTATATTTTATATTACGATTTTAATATATTTTTTAAGCCGAAATACACACTTTTTATAAACCCAACTCCTCTGTCAATTTTCAATATTTTTGTATGAAATAAATTTCTATAATATTGCTATAGTATATTCAAAAGACCTAGGGAGCGATTTTCTAAAACTTAATTACGAGTTTTCATAAAAAAAAAATATTTTACTCAATATACGTTAAAGTTCAATGAAAATTTTCAATTTTTTATGTTTATTAATTTTTGTAAATTTTTCTGAACTATTTATAAATAAAAACTCTCCACGTGTCTGTGAAACAGTTATTTAATACCTTAAAAATGTAAACAGTTTAACTCTAAGTGCATTTATCAAAAAGCCTTAGTACTTTGAACTTTGGCAAAATTGCAAAGACTGATTTTGAGGTAATCGCATTTTAAGTACAAAATAAGACAGAAGTTAACGAAAGGAACTTATTTTTTTCAAGTACTATTTTTTATAGTAATTTCTATTATATTAAGACTCTTATCAAAACAAGAGTTTTTACCGTAAAGTCTTACATATTTTTTAAAACAAGTTTTATCTCTGATGACAAATCAGTGATTTGTCATAATTCACTAAAAAATTATACATTTCTTGTTTAATGAACTGAAAAAAATATTTTATGGGATCAGTACTATTTTAAAATAATCCACCACTGTATAAACCACACCTTCTTTTTTTACAGCTATTTTTTTGTGTGAACGAGCCTTTTTTGTAGTGATACGCATGCGACGAAATTTTGCGTTTTTTTTTCAATGTGTTTCCTTCAATGGCGTCACCACATGTTTTTCATGAGGACCTGGGTTTTGTCATTTAGCTTTCCACCGATTGATAGAAAAACCAGTAGTCTACACTTTAAGGGTATTTTAAGTGTTTGGAATAATCATCAGTAGATACTGTATGATATAATATTGCATAAATGGAGGTTTTCATAAAAACTGAAGCCAATGGTTGGCAGTGGATTATGAAGTTGGAAGGTCAAATAAAAGATAAAAAGCAGCTGGTAGTAATTTCCTTCGACTCTGAAATTTTGTCCATTTGTTCTTGAATATCTGATGTATCGTTTTATCCAATAAACCAAAAAACACTTTGTGAAAATTGTTTTCGAAATTTGGGGTTTGGGTCTCTCTTAACGGACTTTGAAAGAACTTTCTAGGATATTTAAAATGAAAATTTAAACTTTCCGCTTGCCAAGGTTACTTTAAAAAGGAAATAACCGTTATACAGATGGGTTGTCTTAACCTTCCATAACTCGCTACTAAAAGTGCGCCATAAAAAGCGCCAAGGCTGTTGCCACCGTGATAAATGTTGACTGTAGCTGTACCACGTTACATTTAAAATTGTCAGTCAAGCGTTTTGTTTAAATATATTTCTAAATAGACTTCTGATGTTGCCAGCTTATAATAACTTTTTGTTGTCAGTCTTACATTAGGAGTACGATGAATATAAAATGGCTTATATGGAAGAATACATCATGTATCCCTATTTGTGACAAAGTAAATTGCAGAAGCTATGAAAAAGTTAAAACGATGTTAAAATATTATTTTCCGTACGCTTTAATAATGTTTGCATTTTTCTACGAAAGAAAACTGATTAGTCTTATCACGTTTTAATCATCGTTTAACCAATTGAATTCGAGCCGTAAAATTCAGAGCTAGTCTATTTATATTCCTGAGAATTGAATTTTAGATTTTCACGGGCTATTTATTTCAAGGATTTACAACAGCAGTTTGGCCGTAAAAAGCATCTGGGTGAACGTGACAAACGTTGGCTGACAAAGATTTGTTTCACGTCATTGCCGTGTATCACTACCTAGAATAACATCGAAATTTAATGTTCCCCAAGAAATACCAGTTTGAGGATTGTTCACTGAAAGATATGGGGTTTTGGAACCAAAGCGCCTTTTTCCTGGGCTCGGTAACACCACCACTGAACACTATGACTGAAAGCAAGATGCCTAGTATGACTAGTTTTGTTTCCGATTGTTTCGGCCAAATGGAAATGAGTATAGAAAAACTCTATGAAGCCATGTATTCCGCATGTCAATGACAGATTGTGCTGATTAGTGAATGCACAATGTGAGGATTGTTTGGATGGTATTAAATAACACCCTGACACGTGTCTGACAAGCGAAAGCTATATGTGCAACCTCTTTGACTAGTTCACGGCCTTAAGGAAAACTCATCCTAATTTTGGTCCATTTACACCTAAATCACTAGATCTCAACAAATTCGATCTCACATGGTGTGAACATAGAAATCATACAACTCGGAATATAAGCAAATTGTGGACTATTCTGCATTAAATAGGGTGTTGAATGTCTACAAACTGCTTCCAAAAGATCATGATTCTACGCCCCGATGTGTTGCAGCTATTCTACGCTTCCACGAGAACCCTGGCAAGTATTCGATTGGTCTACCCACTTTTCTGGCACATCGGCAGTGTAGTCTAAAAGTGGAGAGTGTAACTAGATATTTTCTAGAATGAAATAATTCCAACTCCATTTACATTTCTTTATTGATCCTATTTCTAAAGTAATGATTTCACAAAACGTTTTTCATCCAAAACGTTTCTTCAAAAAACGCATTTCTTTACGTTATGAACGTTTTTCTGTCACGTGAGTTGAATTTTGAATTGAGACTTTTCTCTAAAAGTCAACTTGTTCTGGAAGTTAACAACAAAATTGTGATAAAATATGTTACGCAGATTTTCCCAACTTTCTCCATTTTCAGTTACACAGACGAATAATGCAATAATTAAATGGAAAGAAGATATTAATTCTTAAATCACTATGAAAGTAAATAGAGCTTTAAGGAGATATTTTATCATTTCAAAACATTCCCCAGTGATGCACAAATATGAAATGCTATAAAGTTCTTATATTATTCTTTTTAGACGGTTGGAAACTATTTGCCTTAACTAAGCTATGCAAAAATAAAAGGAAGTGATTTACTATGAAAACAAAATGCAGTATAACGGAAAAAGTTTTACAGATTTTATATTTTAATTGAAAATAGCTATTAATGATCTATCGTCGTTTTGGTGTCATTTGATCCAATTGACAAACACCGATCAACTATACTACATCAATTCGGAATTCATTCATTGGAAGCTTTACTGACGAAGTGCAGTGTGCGTTGATAAACAAACCAAGTGATGTCACGTTTAGTCACAGGAAACGCCGTGTCGGTGCAGAAACCACCGCCACCTACATTTAGCTTGCCATAAAAAAGCACTCGTGGTTGGAGATCTCAATTATTTTGCGGGTATTATTGGAAACGTGAACATAATGTGGTGATACGTTTAACCTTTTGACTACGGCGATAGATATAAGCGGCGCGATTCTTATAACTTTCAGGGTACAATGCTGTACCGGCCAAAGTCTAAAATCCTCCTTGGCGCTTTTCTTAAAACTTTCAAGGTACAACTGCTGTACTGCCGTAGTCTACATTACTTCTTAGCTCGATAACGGTATGTGTGTACATCTGCTGTATCGTCCGTAGTCTAAAGATTAAGTTTATAAGATTAAAATTATTAAAAAAAACATCTATAAGCATTAGTTTCAAAAATTCCAAGTCATTTCTCAAATCTTTTTAAATTTTACATGCTAGCGTTGTTTACGCTGGAATTAGGAGAGAAAATTTAAAACATTGGTGATGTTTATTGAATGCATCAGTTAACACTACGAATGTTGCAACGAAATATCTCGTCCAAGTAAATTTAGACAGTTTTGCTAATGACGAGACTCCATGTAAAGCCAAAATTGCTGTATTGCTCCAAGGGGAAATGAAAATCCAAATAGGAAAAACAAATTGCCTCTTTCCCAGAACTGGTTTCTTAACTAAACCCTGGTCACTAGAGGACAACTTTCGACTCGAAGATAAACCACCAAGAGGGTAAAGCTAATTTAACCCCATTATATACAGTCTCGTTTTAAGAAAATACATTCTGGGAGTTTGAAAGCATACTCTTCCATACAAATTTAATTAAGCAATTTTAGATTAGTTCATGACGCTAACGAGGCAATTCCTTTAGGTTATTATACAAAGGGTGTTATTTCCCTTTCTTAAAATTAAACAACTGTATACGCGCTTAATCACTGTTTGGAAACAAAGCAAAATGGGCTGTTTTAATAGAATCCTTAAATTGCAAAGTACCAGTTTAACCTGTTTACGTCAACTGTGATGGAGGACATAACCTGGATGAATGGATGCGTGCGGGTTTTTCATAGCACACGTTTCAAGATATGATCAAGTTGCACTAAGCACCGAGTATATTTAATAAATTAACCTTTTGACCACGGCTATAGATATAACAAGCGCGATTCTTTCTTGGCATGATTCTTATAACTTTCAAGGTACAACTAATGTAACGGTGGTAGTCTAAATTATTTCTTGACGAGATTCTTAGAACTTCCAAGCTAAAACTGATGGCCGTTGTCTAAATTATTTCTTGGAGCCATCACGGTACAACTGATGTACCTGCCGTAGTCTAAAGGTTAAATGTCAGTTCAAATAAAACAATTACTCGTGGCGCAGTGTTCGTGTAAGCTCATGAGTCCATCTTCCCCTTATTAAAAATTAAATTCGGTGGCAAAAAATGTAAACCTTGATAAAAATTCAAGGACCGATATATGAACAGCGAACACCGAGTATACTTAAGAGAATAAATGGCAGTTAAAATATAACTATTACCAACGGCGTAGTGTAAGTGGAAGATCAAGTGTCTGGCATTCCCTTATTAAATAATAAATTATGTTGTAAATATAAAACTCGATAAAAAAAACAATAACCAATATATTGCCAAGCTGCACCAAACACCGAGTGTATTTAACAAATTATATATCATTCAAAATATAACACTTTCGAGTGGCTAAGATTCATGGGAGCTCAGGAACGTGGCATCCCTTTATTAAAAACAAGCTGAATAACCTGACGTTGCTCGGGCATCACACACACAAATATGAACGCGACAGCTAAAATATGACGGCGACGTTTCCCTGTGTTTACTCAAATACACAAACTCTGTTGAACGTGTTTCCTTGTCCATGCCCATTTATTGCAGGAAAAAGCAAACTTTAGAATTTAAAATTGGAGTTTCAAGGGCACTGTAGGACTACCTGTGTACCAATGTTCATGTCTATAGATGCGTCTAAAGACAGGAAAGAAATAGCCTATGTTTTCCGCAGTGTTGTAGAGTATAAGTGTACAAAGTTTGTTGTGGATTGGTCGAATGGTTTAGATTTGTATATACACAAACATCCTTTTATATATATATAGAAAGTAAATTCGATGACAAAAAGGATCATGGCATACCTTTGTTAAAAATGAATTTCAATGGACAAATTCTAAAACGATTAAACAAAGGTCCAATATTTGGTCAAGCGACACCAAACACCGAGGTTTTGAACAGCTAAAATGTTATTCAAAATATAATTATTCCCAGTGTTACAATGTCCATATAAGCTCAGGAGCATTGAATCCTCTTTTTTTAAATATATATAGTTAATATTAAATATTAAATTCGATGGCAAAAAGTAAAATAATAAAACCAAGGACCAGATATGAAGCT
The DNA here is from genome assembly GCA_947359465.1 of Metellina segmentata. Taxonomy (NCBI): domain Eukaryota; kingdom Metazoa; phylum Arthropoda; class Arachnida; order Araneae; family Tetragnathidae; genus Metellina; species Metellina segmentata. The sequence goes on from OX375875.1 coordinate 12,280,075, forward strand.
GCACAAAACACCAAGTTAATTTTAAAAAAAATAGATGTTATTTAAAACATATTTATTCCCATTTGCACAGTGACCATGGCAGCTTAAGAGCTTAGCATCCCCTTATTAAAAATGAAATTCAGTCGCAATTAATATATATCTCGATAAAACCTGAAGCAAAAACGAGGAATGTTTCTGTGCTCAGATGGTAAAATGTTATAAGTCACTTTTCCCAAAACATTCAGTAAGTCCCATTCTGGAGTTATGTTTTGTTTAGAAGGTGTAGGAGTTTGTTAATGTTTAGAAGGTGGTAAAATGTCGTAAGTCTTTCTCTTTCAGTTTATGAGAAAACAAAGGTGGAAACATGTAATATAAGTCAAAACCACAGAACCGCATGGTGAATATTGAATCTTAAAATTACTGTCACGAAATATTAAAAAAATAACTTATAACATTTTGCCATCTGCCATCTATTTCTAGATTCAGGTAATCATTTCAAGACCTCAAAGACGTCGTTGATGGAGTAATGTGTAGAAATTCGTTCTTTTCACATCCTGAGAATATTTTGCTGTGTATATTGAACGATAAAATACGGCACATCAGAGAACTTGCTGCATTACGTATAAATAAGTCTAGAGAGTCATCTTCCAATGTAAAGTCAGTACATGTATTTCTCCCACCCAAACTGAATTTTGAAGCTGCTGACTATACGGAATTGATTGACTGATCATCAGTTACTATTACTTTGCCACCAATCCTCCGTGATATATCCACTACCGTATTTATTTCCATTGTGCGTGATAAGAAAAATTCAGAATGGGACTTTCTTCACTTTTCATGTCATACGCAGTCAGTTGAAAGGTGTGTCAAGTTAATGGCAGAAGTAACAGCTGAGGATTATGGGTTTCAATGTAGAGACGTGTTCATTAGATCCATATTCCTTTCCCGATTTATTATGCATGAATTCGACCATATGGTTGATTTCAAACCTGTTCCTGTTAATTAAATGTAAGTAAACTTTTGGTATTGGTATGTCATAAATTTCTATGGTTACTATATTCTTAACAAATATTATATTAATATATTGCGACTCGGCTATTATTTAATAATTTTCAGGCAATATAATCAAATGTAAAATACAATGCAGCAATAAACAGTGCTTGTACCCATCTATTTTTCGTGTTTGATTTATTTCTATAACATATAAAAAAGTGCACTTTTCTTCAAAAACTGCAAAATTTCAATTGCGATGCGGAAACAGAAGATAGTATTCGATCGAACACATATTTTACGCCTTTCTTATTGAACCCAGTGGGCATCAATTCCGCACTATTCAAAAAGCAATATTGAAAAATAATTATATTTCCTACGCCGAGTAAAAATTGCCAATTTTTACCCAAATTTCCAAACTCCAAGTGCGATGATAGGGCAGAAGATATTATCCAATCAAAAAAATATTTTACACCATGTTTATTGGATCCAGAGAGAACCCTTTTCGCACTATTAGAATATCGATTTCGAAAAAAAGTGTTTTTCGGCCCACCATAATGGTATAAAGGCGGCTGGTGCACCTTAAATCTGTCGTGGTGGAAAGTCCTCACGTTGGGTTGGTGTGGAAGTTTGGAGAGTGGGGTGCTTGCTCAGGTGTTGCCTTGTCATCTGACCTTGGTTCGAAATTACGAGGTGTTGTCATCGGATTGTTCCTTTAAGGGATTGATCCCGGACCGTCGTCAATAGCCAGTTGTGTTGTTCTGGTACGACGTTAATTAAAATTACCAGTTACCAAATTGACAAACAATGGCAAATGTTCTGACGTTCCAATCGAAACTTTGAAAGTTCACACATGCAAAATTGCTAGCTACGCGTATGCCAAGATTAAGTATAAAAAGAAGGAACGTTCGTTTTAATTTTAAAGATCTAAGACTTTAGATTCATTCTAGCTTTCTGTCTTGCATACTTCGAACGTGATGTGTAGAATTGCATTAAATTTTCTTCGATGTAAATAGATTAATTTTTGAAGTGTAGTTTTAAGTCTAACTTGGTTAAGTAGAAACAAGTTTTACTAAACCAAGTTTAAACAATTATTCTGATGTTATGTCTATGATTTCAATATTTACGCAACTAACGAACCACCTAGAGTGTATAACAAAACAGTATAGACTGTTTTATTTAAGTCGCAATAATTACAGTTCTGGTTCAAGTAACTAGGTAAATAATTTAAACGTGTATTGAAAAACGCGGGGATTCGCTACTTTTCAATCAATAAACATGCTAGTCAGAGTGATTAACCATATCTAACCACCACTGTCGTTTCCCGTAACTTTCTGGGTTCCATTAAATTTCCGAGTGGAATATATATGGCTATTACTCATAAACAGCACATTAGATGACTAAATAGTCATTTAATAGAAATTTTTAGTCATTAAAAGGATAGTTTTTAAGTCACAGTCACAGGAAAGTCACTTACAAGAAACTAGTCAGTTCACATAGAAAAATTCTACGAAGGATTGAATTTGTCAATCTGTCTAAAACTGGCGAGAATCCCAACAGGTTGGTTGGTTGGTCTAGGTTTAATTGCGCAAAGTCCAGCAATGTACACGCTGTGCCAAACACAAATCTAGATAAAATTTCATAGATTTCTTTAAAATATACTTATTGGGTAGGCAACCAAATCAACATTAAAAAGTAAAACAAAAAATTATTAAGTAATATATATGAATTGTTAAACAATTACGTATGAGATGAGGTAAGGAAAGGTAATTTTAATTAACGTCGTACTAGAGCAACGCAGCGGGCTATTAATGACGGTCCGGGATCAATCCCCTAAGGGAAAAGTCCGAGGTCAACACCACGTAGTTTTGAACCACGTTCAAATGACGAGGCAACACCTGAGCTGGCACCCCACTCTCCAAACTTACACACCAACCCAACGTGAGGACTTTCGGCCACGACAGATTGAAGGTGCCACGAGAAATTGAAGGTGCAGCAGCCGTCTCTACACCATACGCTTACACATATCCATACACTGACCTTGATTCTATCCAGGAACCTTTCGATCTAACGGATGTGATGAAAACAAAGCTCAAAGTAGATCATGTCGATCAACGACAGAAGAATAATAATAGAACGCGAAAACATGATTCAAAACATAATGGTTTATAATATGATGTAAAACGTTAGTTGTGGGAGTTACATATTTGAGTCATTCCCAAAAATACGTAAAAACTATGTCCAAAAAGTTAATATTTTTTATTTAAATAGTAATATGCTTTTGAAAAATAGTTGTGTTTGTTTCCTTATCTTTATCTTATTTTTATTAGTTGAGAATATATTTTTCAAGTGTAAAAATTAATTACAATAATTTACAAAAAACAATATGTATAACTGCAGACGAAACAAGCTATACCAGGCTCAAATTTAGAACATTTGTTAACAAGTGTAATGAACTGGTTGTGAGTTATAATAATAAGTCAAATAATATGTAACGAAACACCTAATTAATAAAGTTACTGAGCAAACGCGTTTTTAAATTTATTTTTATTTTTAGATATATAAATTTTTATGTGTGTCTCCCAAATTTTTTTCAGCCCTATTAAGTCAACTCTGTTACAAGAAATTTTAAATCTAAAAATGAAATTATATTAAGTTGGCAACTGTACTGAACTCTGAAGTGTTTTGGGTTCACTTCCTGTAAGTCATATTGTAATGGATATTCAAGAAAAAGGTAAGATGATTTATGTCTATGATTACTTAAATGTAATAAGTAAACATCCACTCTGTTACATTATTTTTTAAAATCTAATAACTACCTTTTAATGAAATAAATCTCGAAGTGGAAGTATATTATCAACAGCTGTTAAATACTCTTTAATTTTTTGACCGTGCATGAAATTTTAAGCTACAATTCTACTTTTAGGGTCCACTATGTTATATATACAGTGTAACAGAGTGAACCAGTATTATAACAGAGTGGGACATAGTTTTTACATTTTTTTTCGGAATGACCCATTTAAAAGTTGATTGTAAAATAATAAAATTTCAGTTTCTACGATGGTTAATGAGCGCATGGTTTTCAGAGAGAAGACATAAATAAATGCTTTCTATCGGAACTAAATTGTATCAAATCGAGTTGTGTGTTTGCAACAGAGTGGACATTTAACCCTAAAAGTAGAATTGTAGCTTGAAATATCATGCACATTCAAAAATCTAAAGAGTATTTAAGAGCTGTTAGCAATATACTTCCTCTTCGAGATTTATTTCATTAAAAAGTGGTTATTATATGAAAAATAAATGATTTAACAGAGTGGACATTTATTTATTATACATTTAAGTAATCATAGATATAAAATCCATCTTACCTTTTTCTTGTATATCTAATGCAATATTACTGACAGGAAATGAACACAAAACCCTTCAGAGTTCAGTACGTTCACCTCAACAGCTCCTGTAACCTCATCTCTAAATTAGGGTCCCAGACTTTAGTACATCGAGAACAGCTACCTCACCCACAACAACTTAACACACTGCACACCAACATCGTTCAGTTTAGAATTTACCTTTTTAGAATTTTTTTGTTGTTGAAATTAAGCTTTCTAATGCGCTAGAACGGAAAGCTAAGACAAAAAAATACCACATCGCTCCGCAACCCCGATGCCATTGAACCAACTTATTGGTCTAAATGAGCGGCAATCCATCACCTTGATTCATGATACCGCTCAAAATAACAACAGCGATTGTGGAAAACGAGGGGAAGGGGAAAAAAGTCCCCTATATATTAGAAAGTAGGAAACCTTTTACGAGAATTTTCCAAGCCCAAGACAAATACCATCCATCATCAGAATACGGCTTGCTGGAGAAAAAGCAGTTTCCTACCGAAGCTCCGTCATCCAATAGCCATGGAATTTAAGGTTATGTGGTTCTGGAATAGGGTGAACCTATCGAACTTATGATGTATAAAACCTTATTAAAGTTTGAAACTATCTTCGAACAAAGTAAATAAGGGTACTTGATTTGATAAGGGCATTGACTTTTTGGAAATGATGTTAAGTCCTGGTATGGTAATATAATCTCGTTACATATTTTTTTATCTTCTGTTGCTTTGTATTGAGAAGAGTATTTGGGTGGTTGAGTTGTGGTTTATGGCGAAAGGGTCATATTTAGCCAAGCTGCGCCAAACGCAGGATATACAGGGTAATGGAAATGAACTTAAGGTATGGTAGTACTTTGGTTAAAAATGTCATTTTTGACCAAAAATTCCAAAAAGGGTTTTTTGATCTTATTTGATAGAGTATTTATTTGACTTTCCAAAGTATATTTGATTTTTCTCTGAGATAATTAGTTGCAGAGATATTAAGATTTTAATCAAGGCGATAAGACCTTGTTAAAACACTTGCAACAGATGCAGCCGTTAAAAAAAAAAAAAAAACTGTTAAAATTTAAATGTAACACTTTTTTTTGGAAAGATAATTTTTGAAAGAATTTTGAAATATGTAAATGGTTTCTCTTTTCAAAATATTGCGAACATTTTTAAATAGAAGTGAAGAACAAAATTATTTACACAGACAGTAGAAGCATGAGGGAGCAAACGATACACTTAAAACTGTTTTCACTCTAAATTAATATCTATGCATTATTTCCTCACTTAAAATGTTATAACACAAAAAGTTATTGATGGATTCTTGTAAAATTTTGAGAACTTGTTCTTTATAATGTTGTCTAGGGAATGAACTAGAAAATAGCTATGCTGAGTCCAAAAGATTTCAAAGTATGACCATTTATAATTAAGAAATAGGACTGTAAAACTCAAAATCTTGTATTCATTTTTCGATTGCTTGTAAAATTTTTGTTTTTCTTAAATATCCTTTCGATTCTAAAAATCATCCTCTTGAAAAATTCATGTAGTTTATTTTGGTAGCATTATTTTTTAATGGGTTGAAAGATTTTCAAGTAGCACATTTGAAGTTTTTGACAAATTCTTTTAAATTTCATACAAAATTATGATTTTTACAAAATTATTAATATCTATTTGCACTATTTATAGCCTAAAATTGCTACTGTTTAACCTTCTCAGTTCGGAAGTATCACATGTGATACTCATGTTTTTGAACTTTTTCTCATTCATGTATAAAGCTTTTTGTGTAACGTGTAAAAATAAAATGTAAATTAAATATAATCCTTCAATTCTTAATTTTTGATTTTGTAGTACATTAACCCTGAAGCATCACTTTGTGATACACTTGACAAAGAAAGTTTTTACTGACAAAGTAGAGTTACAGAAATTGCACCACGAGTACGTTACAAAAATTGCACCATGTTGTCTATAACTCTCAGAGTGTCAGTGCAGTCAGTAAAGCCACTGAGCCAAGTACAAAAAAGTGACAAATAGCTTTGGCACACTTGATAATTGTATTGTCATTTACAGCTAAACAAGGTCTATTTATACCGGGCCCTACAGCTTACAAGAATGGATGATAAAGAACAGTTTGGAGTCCTCGGTTAAGAAAAGATATGCAAACGTATTTATAAACTCCAAGTACCAAATTAAAAGTTTAGAAGCATTTATTGACATATGAACGGAAAAACTCAAATAGTATGCAAAGTACCTGAATCCTATCAAATACAGACGACCTACCGGTCTGGTGGTTAAGGTGTTAGCCTCTAGATCGAAAGGTTTCTCTTTGGAATCCAGGTCATTGCATGTATATTTGTAAGCGTATGATGTAGAGGCGGTTGGTGCACCTTAAATCTGTCGTGGCCGAAAGTCATCACGTTGGGTTGGCGTGGAAGTTTGGAGAGTGAGGTGCCTGCTCAGGTGTTGCGTCGTCATCTGACCGTGGTTCAAAATTACGAGGTGTTGTCCTCGGATCTTTACCTTAGGTGATTGATCCCGGACTGTCGTCAATAGCCCGTTGCGTTGTTCTAGTACGACGTTAATTAAAATTATCTTACCATACTCATCAAATACATTTAAAGTGGATCTATACTAGAAGAGTATAGGGTCTACAACGAATATTAAAAGGGTAACACGAAACAACGAAACAACGTAATACTGCACGAAACAACGTAATACTGCACGAAACAACGTAATACTGCACGAAACAACGTAATACTGCACGAAACAACGTAATAGAGCAACACAACGGGCTATCGACGACGGTCTGGGATCAATCAGTAAGGGAAAGAACCGATGACAACATACAAGGGTTGTTCAAATGAAAAGGTACGAAACGACACTGTGGGTATAAATGAAGACTTTATTCAAAGTATACACCATAGGTCTGAGCACAACGATCCCATTGATGAACGAGCGGAAGGATTCCGTGTTTCCAGAATTCCTGTGGCTGTGACCTCACCCAGTCCTTCACTGCATCCTTGAGTTCGTCGTCCGAGTTGAAGCGCTTCCCTTTCAGATGTTTTTTTCAGGGGACCAAACACATGGAAATCGCAGGGCGGTATGTCCTGGCTGTAGGGTGGATGGTCAAGCTGCTCCCACTTGAACTTGGCCAGTTCCGCGTGTGTGACCGTTGAGACGTGTGGACGCGCGTTATGATGAAGCAGAACCACCCTCCCCGAGCAGCCCCGGTCTTTTGTTATTGATGGACCTGCGTAGGCTTCGGAGTGTCTCACAGTACATATCGGAGTTTATGGTTCTTCTGTCCTCGAGAAATTCAACTAGTGGACCTAGGACATCGAAAAAGAGGTTGAGCAACACTTTCCCTGCTGACGCCACGGCTTTCGACTTTTTAGGGGGAGGTGACGACGCATGCTTTCACTGCATGCTGTCCCGCTTTGTCTCTGGCTCGTAGTGATGGCACCAGCTCGCATCACCTGTGGCGATCCGCTCCAGGAAACCGGAGTCTTCATGATACCGAAACAGATGTTGATGTGCTAGCCCCGTACGCAGTTCCTTTTGGTGGTCCATGATCTGCTTCGGAACCCACTGCACGCACACCTTGCGATAACGCAACCGGTCGTGAACAATTGTCCACATTGTTACAACGCTGACATCCACCTTCACCGCCAAACATTCGCAATGTGACACGCCAATCACTTATCACTAGGTCGTCCACCTTGCCGATGAGATCGGCCGTGATGACTGTGTTTGCACTGGCCTGGTCTCGGGTCGTCAACCAAACTCTCACGGCTGGCACGAAAACGGGCACATCATTTTCGCACTGACTTGTCGGACACACAGTCTTCCCCGTAAACGGTCACCATCCGGCGATGAATAACGGCCGGTTTAACACCTTCCACTGTCAGAAATCGGATAACGCCTCGCTGCTGCTCAATCGTCGAATTTTGCAAAATGAACGCCATCCTGTCCTCACACGCACTGCCGCGTCAATTGGATGGCGCTCTATATAAGACCTTCTGCTCTCTCCTGCGCATGCTCCGATCCACGCCGGCGATTCCAATTGCATTTCTAGATGTCTCGCTATTTTCTCCTATAGCGGCATAAGCAAACATATTAACTGTTACGCTGTTACGACGTTCCGTATCTTTTCATTTGAACACCGCTTGCATTTTAAACCATAGTCAGATCTCGAGGCAATACCTGAACGGATACCCCATTCTCCAAACTTTCACACCAACCTAGCGTGAGGACTTTCGGCCACAACATATTTAAGGTGTACCAGTAGCCTCTACCCCCATACACTTTCTAACTTCCATGCATTGACCCGGATTTGAACCAGGATCTATAGGCTAACACCTTAACCACCACACCCGTTGGTCGGCTTGCAATGTAATGGAATTGGTGATCAAGATTGTCAACACAATTGTAGCTAAAGCTCTTTATCATCGCCAATTTAAAGAATTTTTAATTGGCGATGATTGAAAGTGAATACGTACACACATATCTTCTGCTGCATAATAACGGTATGTTGGCTTTCAAGAGGAAACGTTTTAAAACGTTTCGCTTCCTTTTTATTTGAAATTAAAGCATTTCTCCTTGAGAAGGGTGTTGACTATCTTAAACTAACGGACGATCTGTGGATCCAAAAATTTTATTTCGTGGTAGACGTTACGTCTTATCTAAATTATCTTTATCGTAAACAACAGGGGAAAGGAAACACAAGTTTTTCGATTTTGGAAGTCATATTTCATTCGGAAACAAATTATCCCTTTTTGCTCAATATTTTGAAAGCGACACATTAATTCATTTTCCAAACCTGCTGAAACATCGCTAAGAAAATTACTCGGTAATTGACATTTGCTATTTTAAAACAGTTTTAAGTATCAAAGAAGTTTTTCTACAGAGGTTTCAGGAATTCAGAACTAAAAAAAAAGTTAGCCTTTGTTAAAAAGCCTCAGCGCTGACGTAACAGAATTGAATTAATATTGACATTGGCACTTTTGAAATGCAAGTTCTGGAGTTAATATAAATATAATAATAAATGAGTTAATAAAAATAATGGATCTCTTAATTTGAACGCCTTGATGCTGATATGGAAAAATTGGAGAAAAATAAATATGATCTGAATTTACAGAAAAAATGGTCTGTTTTGAAAGACCTGGAAGTGAAGAAGGAAGACATGATGATTTTCAACACCAGGAATAGCATTCCTGAGTCATGATCAGTTAAGAAAACAACCATTTGCTGTTCTTTCATTCTTTGGCCTCTACATATTCATGCGAACAATCTTTTTCAAGTAAATAGAGAAGCTGTCTTATTGAGGAGAACCTGGTTGAATTTAAAAACAGCGACATATAAACCTGACTTATCCTAACTTTCCAAGGAAATTTCAAGGTCATTGTTCACATTAAATGCATGTTTGTCATACTTTTATTTTAATGCAAAAAAATATTTGTATCAATAAATAAGATTAGTATGATATCTGGGTTTATTTAATGTTAGTACCTAGTTTAAACCGACTCTTAAAAACATTGTTCTTGAAAAGAAATTTGTCTCTCAAAATAAATCTTAATCGTTGTACTGGTGATCGTTGGCTCTTTTCACTAATGAGTTTGCTGACAACTGTTACACAAGAAAGAACCGAGGACAACACCACGTAATTTTGAACCACGCTCAGATGACGAGGCAACGCCTGAGATGGCACCCCACTTTCTAAAACTTCCACATCAACTCAACGTGAGGATTTCATTCCCCTTGAAGTAATATGGCAGTTTTGTCCTTACGAGGTATTCTGTCGTCTGTAAAACTGATGATATCTTGATCGATGAGATATTTTGTCAGTAGAAAAATTGATCGAATCTTGATTGCTGAGATATCTTATAGAAATCAATTGGAGGGTATAACATTTACTGGGTAGTTTAGGTCCTGAAAATTCTCTCAATTGATACACCCGCTTCAGGTTACTTCTGATTCCTTCTTTTGTTTCTGTGATTTCATACCTTATCTGAGCTGGAACCGGATCCACGGTAGCCAGTTGATAGAGTATCGTATTAACAGCAGTAGTGTTGCGAGTTTGATTCCTGGTTCAAAAGCTATCGAGTAAGTAGGACTGGTGCAAGAAAAAATCTCTCACGGACTCGGATCTCCTCACGTTGGCATGGTGTGATGGTTTGGAAAATGTGGTGACCGCTCAGATGTTGCCTCGTAATCTGACCGTGGTTCATAATTACGTGGTGGTGTCCTCGAATCTTTTCCTGCAGGATTATCATAGATTCGTCTTCAGTATTCCTGAGTCACACCCTGTGAGACCTACTTAGCTACCTTATGTGAATCTGCATGTTTAGTGGTGTATCTACCAGTATCTGTGAGCTATGATGGCCCAGACAGTAAAACCACAAATTCTGTTGTTCCATTTTGTGCAAAATTTTTGTATATTTCTTCTTTGAATGCTCTTACGTTGTTATTGTCGCATTGCTTTTGTGTTCGTCAATTTACACTATCCTTCTTTTGGTGCCCCAGGGTTCAGTAAACTGTGTTTTATTTATGTTGTTGCAATTTCTATTTTTTTAAAAATATTTTTAAACAAATCCACCCCGACCAATCTTTGACTGGCATTCTGTCACGTTAAGGAGTGTCAGTCAAAGAATTTGTGAACTGTTGCATTAATATCTAAAAATAATAGCAATAAAAAATACTCTTAAACCTAGTTTTAGTAACAGTTTCAGTTAGTTTCTCAAGTACAAAGACCATACTCTCACCAAGAAATTTAAATATAAAATTAAAATAACTATTATTTTCTTGATAAGGGTTTCTAACACTCTATTTGCTGCCGTTTCCAATGGTTTTTTTATGGTTCCTATGGTTTAGTGGCAAAAAATGGCGTACTTTGGATCATAAACTATTTAAAGAAAATTCTAAAATAAATATGTTTCATTCTCTATAAAAATACAAAATAATATTTAACTTTTCATTTAAAACAGAATTTTTTGTCAACCTTTGGTGAATAAAAAAAGTCGCATAAATTTTTAAATTACTTGCTATTCAGATTATTTTTTGTTGTTGAAAAGATAGCCCTAATCACCAAAATTAAAAAAAATAGTTTTCCAATAATCACACCACACACAAAACACAAGAATGAAAAGCTATCATACCATTCGAAATTATTTGAACATCTGTGAGATTCGAGGCCATGAAAATTCAATAATACGTATCATTCTTGAGCAGCATAACATAAGAAACACGTTTCTATAATTTGTAATTACACTATAGAACAAAAGAAATCGACGCACCAAGGAGGTGCAGAAATACATTGGCTCGATCCACTAGGAACGGCGATGACTGGGGACATATACAGAGGCTGTTCGCACATTTTTTAGAAGATTTTGGTTAGCGGTAATAAAACATCGTTTACTGCAAAATAAATAATAGCAGTTGTGCTATGTTTTTAAAAGTCAAAAATATCGTCTGTGGATTGAGAGGTTTGTTTTTATTCAAAATGGCGTTTTTAACGAATCAATTGTTCGAAGTCTATATTTATTCTCTTTCCGAAGATAAATATTCATATTCCGTTTTCCAAAAACGATGTGAGAGTCATGGTTTTGTGATATCTAAAGCGTCGATAGGTAATATCGTCAACAAGAAAGGAAAAAAACGTCAAATTGGAGCCTCAAGTGGGAAAAAAATTCCAAACAAGTATCCAAGGAAGAAACGGACATCTAATACTATTGCAAATGTACGTTGTTTAATGTTAAAAGAAAATCCCCCTATTCAAAGGACAGTTGCAAAATCATTAAAATGCTCGGTGTCCACTGTAATCAAAATGATAAACGTTGATTTAAATCTTAAGAAGGCGAAAAAACGCAATGTGAATCGTCTTTCCCCAAAGCATATCGCTGAACGCAGGAATTCTGCCGAATTCTATATGAGAAACACTTATCCAAAGAAAAATTGAAAAAAATTGTCCCAATAGATGAATCATGAGTGTATTTAAATGATTGCAGCATAAAAAAAAGAGCCATTTATTATCATAAAAGGCGAGAAAAAAGTTTAAGTACATGGTTCACAGAATCGAAAGAAAGTTTTACTAAGGGATTCGTGATTGTTGCTGGTGCTTCATATAATGGCAAGTTAAAAATAAAAAGAGTGGAAAAAAATGTCAAGATTAACTCCAAATACTATCAGGAACATATTTTATCGCCAATTTTTCTGAATGAAATACCATCCCTTTACCCACAGTGCAATCAATCTGTGGAACTCCATCAAGACAAAGCTAGCAGTCACACATCAAAATCCACTGTAAATTTCCTAAAAGAAATGGAACAAAAAAAAGGCCATACCCTTCACTGATATCCCTACTAAATCTCCCTTGTATCACCTATGGATTTTTGTGCTTTCGGACTTTTAAAATCTGCATTATCCAAACGTCGTCCCACAACCCTTACAGGACTCTGGAAAGCTGTTCAGGAGGAATGGGATAGAATACAGCCTCTGTAGTCCATAGTGACGAGTCCAGTTTCTAACTGTGTCCTGACGAAAAACTCAGACGGGTCTGGAGACGTTCATCGTGGGAATCCTGCCCTTACTATCACGCAACAAACATGCCCACAACAGGGCGTTAGGGTCTGGGGTGCCATCTCTTTTGATAGCTGGTCCCCTTTGGTAGTCATTTCTGGCACACTTACAGCACAACGGTGTGTAGACTACATTCTACGACCGGTTGTGTTTCCGTTCCTTTCGCGATACCCCGGATTTACTTTTCCTCAAAATAATACCCGGCCACACACGGCATGTGTTGCTATGAATTGTATTCCATTCTCCCCAACAGCTCCTTGGCCAGCTAGGTTTCCTGATCTCTTTCCCAAAGAGCAGATTTGAGACGCTATGGAAAGGCGATTACAACCATCCCGGAATGTTCACCAGCTAGTCCGACAGTTGGAGATAATTTGGCGAGAAGATAGCGCAGAAAATTTGGCACAGGAAACTATCCGGGTACTTTTTCAGTCTATGCCACGCTGGGTAAGAGCTTGCGTTCATGCCAGAAGTGGATAACGATTTATTGACTTCTTCTTTTTGTAACGGTCCCACTCTGAAATGAATCATTTAATTGTTCTGAAATTTTAATCGCTTGTTTTTCTGTGTATGTTCGTCACATCCACCAATTTTTTATCGCAATCTGACAACTCCTTCTTTGTGCGTTGATTTTGTGGTCATAGAACCTACGTGAACGATAAATCCCTGTTTCCTATTCATCTTCACAGTTCTTCTGAAAATGGATATCCGACCGTGCCTATAAAGTAACGAAGCTCATAAAGACATCAAAATGTAAAACACTGAGATATAAACATTTCAAGGATCGAACGGAGAATTCCTTACTTATCAGATTTCGACGCAGTAATGACGTACACGATAAACGAAACTGAGGAATTAATTTTGCGTTTCGATATTATATCAAATTAATACGAAGTTTCTCCTCCGTCTTCATTACACACACTTTCCATTCAGCACTGTGGACAAATTACGAAATATATGAGCCGTGTTGCTGAGTTCGTTAAAAAGCCGGAGGCCCATTCAGGATATGCCTCAGCGTATTTATGTTGTGGAAAATTGGTAGGAAGTTTCTCTTTTCTCTCCAATTACTAGGGAACGTGTCATTCGGAGATATTTTAATAATCAATTTGACTTTGAATTGGATTATGTGTGTTTCCTTCGAACTGAATTTTTCTCAAAATATTGGTGTTGTTGGTTTTGAGATGAGTTTTGGTTAGTATTTAATTAATGATATTATAAAACTATATTTATGTGTTCTGCCGATTTTAGGTTGAGTCACATAAATTGCAGATTGTGGTATTTACCACTCCAATTGGAAAACGTTGAGCCCGTAAGCAATAATGACCGGTCAACGGTCTTATGTCTAGGATGTATTCAAGAGATATATTTCTGTTATTTCCCCGATGCAGCTTTTATTTCTTTCGGATTATTAACCAGACACAATATTTATATTGTTTTCTTTGAAGTTAGTGGTTTGCATGATGTTGTCGTTCTAGGTTTCGTGGAGTGTCGTGGTGTGCACTATTTAATGATATTAATGTTCAGCCACCATAGTTTGGGTTATATGAATTACAGAATGTCGAATCTACCACTAGGGATGCGACATCGATGTCAATGTTTTCAAAACATCGATGTTTTTAACATCGATGTATTGGAGCCGAGGTTTTTGTAACATCGATGTTTACACTTTTCGATGTTTAATTTTTAAGTGAAAAAAGTACCATTATAAAAATTTAAAAACTAACCAAGTAGAATAATTTTCATAATCCGTAAATTCAACATTCTTTTACACCAGAGGCCAAGGATGAAGGGTCTGAAAAGTAGGGATGCGACATCGATGTTTTCAAAACATTGATGTATTTACCATCGATTTAATGGAGTCGATGTTTGTTTAACATCGATGTTTTAACATTGTCGATGTATTTACCATCGATTTATTGGAGTCGATGTTTGTTTAACATTGATGTTTTTACGTTGTCGATGTTTTATTTTTGAATGAAAAAAGTACCATAGCAAAAATTAAGAAAAATAGCCATGCAACTAGGTATTTCTCAGTGATGGGGACATCCGTTCCTAAATGAGTTTTTTCCCTAACTGGTGGAATAGTTATTAGTCGACTTAAGGTGGAGAATGTTAACAATTTTTTTTTACTATGTATAAACAACAAATATTGGGCATATGTTTTTTTTTTGAGACAGTTAAAACAATCTTAGTTTTAAATTAATAAACACGGTAAATAACGAATTGAATCCCCCCCCCCACCGAGAACATTAATGTTTGTTGTTACTAAACCAAATTTAAGAAATTGGGGGTGGGCAAGTTTAAATATGCTGATGTTTAAAAACATCGATGTTTTTTGGACGATGTATTTATCAACATCCATGTTTCAAAAAATCGATGTTTTGTTCGATGAATAGCTGAGCCCGCATTTAATAGGGACCGGTCAATGGTCTTAATCAATGGTGAAAATCCGAGACGGAAATAGAGCTTCATAGTAATTCGTTTAGAAACCGAGTTATTAATTTTGGTCTTGTTGTTGAATTTTCAATAAAATTTGTTTAAAGTCTCCAAATTTTAAAAACATTAGCTTTAGTAACAATTTTGCTTTAAAGGATACATCTGATTGATAAGGTAAAAAATTGGTAACAAATTATCGCCTTTAGTCAGTTGTGTCAGCATTGCTATCGCTTCTGGCCCTGAATAATCAATTCGACGCCAGAAGCAATGCCAATTGTGGTAACGAATTTTTAATTTTGAACTGCAAGAGTAGCAAGAGTTAACAAGAGTAGCTCTTTGAAAACCACGTGTCTGGAATACCAAATCGACAGAGCCTAACATGTAAAATAGCAAAAAAAAATTCTCGTATGTCTAAGAAAGTAAGTTCTCATTAAAGAAATTTTACTGCCATACATGCTCACTGATACAAATGTTGCAAAAATTGATGATTTCCGAAATACACTCAAGTCCATAAATTAAGGAGAGTTCAGAATCATACCGAAATCGAATTCTAAATTAAATATTTCACCTGTAGAAGTATCGCACACATCTTCAAGAATAATATCCAAACCACACGAAGCCATCGGATGACGCCGAGAGTACGTCGCAATGACGAGAGTGTAAGAGAGGTGTATATAAGGAATGTTAGCAAAGAAGTAAAATTGTTCACAAGCGTTCTGAAAGCCGCTCAGTACAACAACCAAGTAGTTATGGCACAGAGGACGCATGGCGATGATTTTTTACGTGGTAGAATTATCGGCCGCCTGTGAGCGTACTCAGACAGAAGTTACAGTGGAACTTGGAATCGCCCAAAGTGTCATCTCTAGGCTTTGGCGACAATTCCAAAATGATGGAAATGTCAGTAGACGTTACAGTACAGGTGTCCCCCGAGTTACAACGCCGAATGGTGACCGGTATTTAGCAGTAACTCCAAAAAAAAGCAGACGGAGCACAGCATCCGACCTTTCTCGCCAGCTATCTTCAGCCACGGGTACGACAGTTTCAAAGCAAATCGTTTACAGATGTTTGGAACATGTTGGTCTATATGCCTGTCAGATCTGTTTCGCTCACGGCCACTCACTGTCGCCAGCGGTTAGCCTGGAGTAGAGAACATGTAATGAGGACATCGTCACAGTGGTCTTGTGTGATGTTTTCCGACAAGTACAGGTTTAGATTGCAGTCTGATTCACACGAACGTTCATATGGAGAACGCCAGGTTCCCGCTACCACCAAGACAACTTCATTGAACGACACCGTTATGGTGGTGCAGGATAGCTCTTTTAGGGGCGGAATTATACTGGGCTCCAGAACAAATCTACATGTTCAAATTGGAACCATGAGAGGCCAAATTTATCGGGACATCATTCTGGAACAACATGTGCGTTTGTTTAGGGGTGCCATGGGCGCAGAATTTGCGTTTATGGATGACAACGCCCGTCCTCACCTCGCAAACATTGTAAACGAATGCCTTGAATCTGAGGATAACACCAGTATGGAATAGTCAGCATTCTCACCTGACTTGAATCCGATAGAGCATGTGTGGGACATGCTTTACCGACGAGTTGCAGACCGTCAACCACCTCCTACATATGTACCGGAACTTCGGAGAGCATTGCTTGCTGAGTGGAGTGATCTTCGCCAATATTAGCTCGATAATTTGATCCTCAGTATGCCTAAACGTTGTACGGACTGTATTTCATCGTCTGGGAGACATACAATCTATTACCCATCATACAAACAATGTCATGTTAAGATTTTGTAACTTCGATATTTTTTGTAATTGCTCCAGTGAACAAAAATAGTAGTTTTTATGAAGGATATCATACATACACCATCTTTTTTGGTTCTTTATCTCTTGTTTAATAAATGGGCTTTATGAATATGTCACGTTCGTTTTGTTTCTGAACCTCTATTTGCAGTAGCTGGCATTATCCTTAATGTGTGGATATGAGTGTTGATATCGTGTTACGACTATCACTCACCACTGAAAATACCAAATAAGCCTTCACATTTTCATGTTATCGGCATTCCTGTTATCTCTTGTACATTTTATTTACTCGAACTGGTAAATATGAAGAAATACTCTTTAATCTTAGCGGTAAAAAGTAATAACAGAAAGATAATGTGCAAGGTACAGAGAGAAAAATACGAATCCTGAAACATTGAAACGTGCATCGAAATAAAATGTACGATACGAGATAAAATTCGGGAAAAGTAATTTTAGATTCCAAAGTCAATAACAATCGTTTTAATTCGAGATTCAAAGAAAATGTCCAGGATTGGTGTTAAATTGTTTGTGATGTCATTAAATTGAAAAATTGGTTATCTTTAAATAGCTCTTAGTATAAAATACGTCTTTAAAACTGATTTTTACATATATTATTCAAAAGTCCCTGACTATTTATGTCGTTTAGAAATTTTGAGAAGTTAGTATGACTATTTAATAACTTATAAGGGAATTAAAGTACAAAGAAAGTTTGGATTAAGCAAGGTTCTTTATAAGCTTTTCTTAGTATTGTTTACAAATTATGGTATAAGACGTTAATTTGCAATGAAAAATATGCATATCACTGACAACATTTTTCTGAGATATAATTATCTATATATTAATGTTACAAGAACTTCGAAAGATATTTTCTTTCAAAGAAATAACGCACTTTTTAACTATTCAAAATGATCTATTCTAAGCACAGCAATCACTCAACATATTGATTGTAATCGGTAAATCTTCACATTCATTAAAAGTTGAACTGCATTTGTGAATAATTTTAACCTTAAATTTCAATATTAAGAAATGAAGTTAATTATTTTCTGTCCAGCAATTACCATATGAATATCGATAATTTAGTTAAGAGCTGGAAAATCAAGATTATCTTCTATTTAGAAATAGTTGATTTGAATATCGCATTTATAGTGACTTTTCAGCAACCATTTTAAATTCGAACTATAAATTTTATATTTTGATGTTTTACATAACGCATATTTTATAATTATATAAAAAAAGTATACTTACAACACAAAAGCCGTTGTTGGTTGGAGCTCGTGACACGTGTTGAGTACTTTTAAGGTTATGTAAATCACTTGTTTAACTAAAACTTGATTAACTGAACTAATCGTGCCAAATACACGCGCGGCAAATTTTAAGAATCTAAGATTGGTAACACTAAGCATATATCAGGATTAAACTTTAATAATAAAAATAAATGTTTATTTTCTTTAAAAAAATTTTAGATTTTTATTCGAAGTACAGTTAAAAACACTATAATTGATCAGTTATCGAGCGGGATGAAAAATGATTAAATTACTAAAATGGCCATAAAAAAATAGGGGTTGGTGATAAAAAAGTAAAAATTAAGGGTTGTATGTATTTTTTAATGCCACATTATAAAAAAATAAAAAAAAAATTTCGTCAAAAAATTAATAAAATAAATTTTAAGGGTGAACAACCCTTATCACTTAGGGGTATGGAAAATAGATAGTAGCCGATTCTCAGACCTACTGAATATGCATATAAAATTTGGTAAAAATCGGTAAAGCCGTTTCGGAGGAGTACGGTAACTAACATTGTGACATGGAAATTTTATATATTAGATATTCAAACACTGTTTACGTTTCAGAAAAAAAAAAGATTCATTTTGAAATGCAATTCAGTCTTAATAAACACAGTCTATTTTCGTACCTCCCTACAGACACCACATAGAATTAAATAGATGTGTCATTGATTATTTGAAGATATTTGTTTCCGCTCTTGAATTTCCTTCAGGAAATCATGGACAGTTCGGAACTGAAAGTAAGTTGTGCAAGGCATGTGGTATTGAGTCATAACTTTTTTGCGAAAAATCGGTATAAAAATTTATCGTTACGTAACACTTCAAATTACTTCCGTTTGGATTATCAAACTTATGAAAATGCCTTAAGTTTCTAAGCAGTAAATTGGAGTCTTGTCCCAAACAACCAATTTTCTTGGCGTAAGGTTTGTTGTTTCTGACGAGGTCATTCATCCATTAGTAAAACTAACACGATCTTGATGGACGAGATATCTCGTCATTAGAAATAAAACCTGATCAGCCGTTGAACTCGTAACTATACAATTAAGAATGCATTGTTTGTTTGTACATTAAATATTTTCGACCCATTTCAAGTTTTCAACCCCTTTTGGACCCTTCTGATGCCAAATCTGCCTCTTACGCGTTTGGTATCTGCCTGTTCCTATGTATGTATATGCCCTATACACATCCACACGGTTTTATATATTTTCATGGAAATTTGCATACAGTGAGAACCTATCTTTATTTAGTGAGTGAAAATGGTTGCGAAAGTATATCCGTCTTTTTGTTCTATGTTCGATTTTGTATTTGTGTGTTTGTATACACATCACATGAATTTTATTCTATATATTTGATTGTGAATTGTATTTTATTGTATACATTATCTATTAGTTTAGTGAATGCTATATTAAACATTTCTTTATTGTTATATTTCGATTAGTTTCGTGCTAAAACACCTGGGTGCGCTTACTGATATCAACCATAATTTCGTAGTTTTGGATAAAATTAGAATGTTTATTGAGTAGTACGAGTACTTTTATTTGCTTTACCAGTATTCCTAAAAAATAGATCATTTTTCAAAAAAAAAATTTTTTTTTTATGGAATTTCAGTTTTGATACTTTGTTTATTCCGATTCTTATTTTTGTTATTTACGCAATGTAAACAATTTCAGAATATTTGGGACATACGATATTTTTCAACGAACGAGAATGAAACAGAAACTCGTGTTTCTTTCGCTCTGAATTAATTTCGCATTTCTAAATTTTGTGCACTTTTTAGTTGGAAGTTGTGTCAACTGCGAGATTAAGAGATATTAAGGAATCACAAATTAATATCTTCAGAACAACTTTTTCCCGACACCTTTTAATATGTTTTATTTTGTTATTTATTCTTATGTTTTCTATTTTAAGTATTTATTATTTTAATAAATTGTGTTTCTCTTTCATCACACGCAACACCACCACACAGTATTCGACTTAAATTGGCAGGTAAGTGAGAATAAAGGAAATTGGTCTGGCCTGCTCCGAGTCCCGACCTAAACTCCTAAGAACATTTTCGAGACGAGTTAGATCGACTCTTACGGAGCAGGGAACACCGCGTCCGAAATCTACAGCCGATCTGGCGACATTCTTGCAATAGGAGTGGACACAAATACCCCGAGATGTGTATCAAAACCTTTTTGAAAGTATGCCCAGAAGGGTTGCTAGTGTAATTGCAACACGTGGGGACCACCCCTGTATTAAAGCATGTATTCTTTCTCAAATACCAGAATTTTTCAAAACGTTTTCTGCAATGGAACACTTTGCAGACCCGAAAATGTTAACGAAACACTTAGCTAATTTTTTAGATTGGCTATTTGCTACTAGTAAATTTTAAAAATAATGTTATTCAAATACATTATTTATTTATTAAATTATTTTTAAATATAATGTATAATATAAACATAAAAATATGTATAAATAAAGTACTTAATGACTTTGATCATTTTGAGTCCTTGAATTGCATTTCTCTTCTTGATATCAGACATGTTATTGGTAACTGACATTCTAATATCTGGTGAGGAGTCGAGCCTGTTCCTGCACTTTGAATTCGTTGCAGCATAATAAGAAAATCCTGCTTCTCATAAATAGGTTGTAGAAAACGGATGTAAAACAACAATAGCTTGTTTTGAAAAATTGAGGTACTCTTCTAACAAACTCGCCCAGAAATCATTTCAAGGCTGATCTTTGTATTTTTGTTTCAAATCAGAGTCACTAATTAAATCAATTATATTTCCATAGTCACTTGCGCGTAAGCCTACTGGTTTAGCGGTCACGGAAAATCGACTCCAATACCAAAAATCGTCTCAGTTTGCGGAAAAATTGCAAAATATTTGTTTTCAAGTTAGGTGTTCAAAAAATACTTTGGAAACTTCTTCATCTACTTTAAAATTTAATTGATTCAAACATTCAAGTATGGCAGGAAAACAATCAAATTATTAGATTCAACTGATGAAATTTAGAATTGTATTTTGTTATCATAAGATGCAATTTTATCTCTTGTTTTAAAAATTGTAGTACTTTTTACTTGTAATGATAAGTTAACTTCATTGTACTTGGTAAAAATATTTGCCAGATATGCAAGTTTTATTAACCATGAAGGATTTGCTAAACCTTCAATAAATTTTTGTCCTGAATTATTTTGCGCTCACTTCGAAGTTCATAAAGTCTTAATAGTGCTTTTCCTCTGGATAGGCATCTCGCTTCAATATGTAAGAAAAGTGTCTACTACTCATTTCATCGCAAAAAAATTTAAATAATCTGTGGATTGAAGTGATTTTGATTTTATATAGTTTATCACTTCCTCGGCTTCCTCCATAACATTTTTTAAATTTGTGGAAATTTGTTTTGTCACCAGTGCTTGCCTATGAAAAATACAATGACTGCTGGTGGACGTGTAGCTACATTCTGGATACGTGATACAGCACCTTTCCTCTTTCCTTCCATTTCTCGAGCACCATCTGTACAAATATCAATGCACTTCTCCCAACTTATCACTTGATTTGTCAGGTAATCATTAATACAGTTGAATATATATTTCCACGTCCATGTTAATAAGCGCACATGAATAAATCTTCTTCAATATTTTTATCATATGACTGACGAACAAATACAAGTAGTACAGCTAGTCCTGTGACATCTGTAGATTCATCCATTTAAAATGCATATTCACTGCAAAGTCCAAGACGATGAATTAACTTTTTCTCAGTGCTACTAGAAAGATATTTAATGCGTCGTGAAACCGTATTATTTGATTGAATTGTATTGCATCCATTTTTTTGTAGCCTGCTCGTTAAGAACACATGACACTATGTCTTTCGCACATGGCTAAATGAGTGTCTCTCCAACTGTATGAGCTTCACCATTAAGTGCAAGGTGATAACTCACGCGATAAGATGCTTCTGTTGCATTATTCATTTTCAGTTTTAACCATGAATCATATGAAATTTAAACTTTTCTAGTGAGTCACATTGTCTCTTAAAAAATTGCATATTTTTTCCAATATAATCAGTGTGTATTGTTTAGAAGTGCTTGCAAATTTTTGCTAGAGCCATGAACTGTTACCGAGTATTTTATGACATAAAACCACACATTGCATAAGGAGCATGTGAATTGCTCATTTATGTAAATCCCAAATTTTAATAACTTTCATCGTATTTCCGTTTTGGTCTGTTCATAGATGACACTTGTTCTTTAATATTTGATTTTGAAGAAAACATAGATATTTTATAATATTTTCTTCAATGATAGACGTATCAGTAGAAGTACTTGGCCTTCCTTTTGTTGAAGTTCCTGCTTTTAACCAAAAATTCATGGGTAATCTTTGAATAATATTTAAATTCTGTAATAAAAACAAATTTTTTGTCAAAATGGACAAAATTCGACATTGTAAGCAATCAGACTAAATTAATATATAAGAAAATCGTTAAATTTTTAAGAAAATTTATTTAATTTATACTTTTGAAAAGTATACACCCAATCATGTTTTAACGCAATACATTGGTTCCAGGAGATGACGCGTAGAATAAAAATGCGTAACAAATTACAACAACCAATTGTAAATTTGACAGATTGGTTCCCACAATTGAAAAATCGTGTAAAAAAATGTATCAAAAATGTAATACTAAAAATGTAATGTAAACTAAAATAAAAATGTAATAAATAAAAATGTAAACTAAAATGGTTCTTTGAATTATTTGTTCCTGTATATCTAGGCGAATTTGCGGGAATAAATCGCTCAAAAAGTGAAAACCTTGCCGCTCAAAAATTTGGGTAAAAGTGAAATTGTGTAAATAAAATTCGCATAATAAGAGGATTGGGTGTAGACCTAATAACGTGTGATTGATTAACAAACAATTTCAGTTCAAAGTGGATCAAATTTTAAGGTTAAAAAAACAACATGGACTTACTTATGAAACTTCTCGCAGACATTTCCCTCCAGAATTTATACACTGATATGCTGAATATTTAACACGTATTTACAAGCTGTTTTTGTTACCAGACTTATTAGATCTGTGTCTCAGCGCTCTGATTCCATCGTGAACGACTCTAATCCCTCTTTCAGGTGTCAGTAGAACGCTGATAAAGAATTTGCTTATATTAAGGCCCCGTTCACATGAGGCGTTTCAACGCGCGTATGGCGAGGCTAGCAAGGTCCCGCCGCTAAATTATGTTTATTTATTCCTTTAAGGGAGTCCGGGACACAAAAAAACGTCAAATTTTCTAAATTTTTTTTATTATTTTAAGAAATTCTCTGTGTTTTTCTGCATAAAATGACGTCTAAAACATGTTTCTATCTTAATTAGAACTAGAGATATAATAATTTTTGTGGTGCGCTATTTTGAAAATCTAACACTCTTGAGAGTTGTTGTCATGGCAACAACATTTGTCTTTAAAACTTAAAATGCGTTTTTCTCCATGATACATTTTTTCAAGATTTCCTGTATTTAAATTGCTATAAGTCGAAAACCGATAAAGTTTAAGGGTTGAAATTTGGAATATATCTTTTTCAAACATTATACTTTAATTTTGATTCAGCAAATTTGAAACAAATATTTACTTTAAAAATATGACTTTTTAAAAAAAAAAGTACCTTAAAATTTTCAAATATATTCATTCAAATATTTTTTATTTTTTATTAAATTAATATTTTTTAAATTGCTGAATCAAAATTAAAGTTTATAAATTTGTGAATAATTTACTGCAAGAATTTTGAAAATTGATCAAGAATATTTTGAGTTTTAGCAATTTAAAATGACCCCTCTTTTTTGCAAAAATTTTTAATTTCAAATTTTTTTTAAATTTTTGGAAAAATTTTGTTTTGTGATTTTGCTTATTAGTTAGATGGGTAATCAGTTAAAAAAAATTCAAAATTCTAAATTAATTAATAAAATTTTTTTTTCAATGTGTGCCGGACCCCCTTAATTCAAGTATCTATCTTTCCGACCTTGAAGAGCGGGAACCTGATAGCCTCACCAACGCCCGTTTTAAGCGCCTCATGTGAACGGGGCCTATAGGGTAGACCATGGTCATTTTTTTATAGCTCAAAATTCTAACAGATGAACCATATGTAACGCGTGTGGCTGTGGTAGAACTAGAAGAAAATAGAGTCATAAACATGTCAGTGGAGATTGATCATCACTCGCCTTTCAGTATGAAGTAGAAGATTTTTAAATGTGTTGCAGTGTATAAAACCTTTCCAGGTTCAGCGGAACATAGTTTGGGAAACCCTGCCTTATAACATCACATCTTGCTGCCCGGTCCATTGTTGTAGAATAGTGTATATAGTTACTGGCATGGTCACCAAAAGTTTGCCAATTTGGTGTCGCATCAGCAATGTTCTAGTGTGACTCCGAGTGAAATTTAGTTGACCTTGGATCAGTCGATTGGAGAAAAATGCGAAAGTTCTTCGGGAAAAGGCTGTAAAGCGCAAAACCATGAATGAAGATTGATGTGGATGGTTTCCGTTAGCCAATTTGTTATCGCTGCTACAGCTTTTGCACAGATTTACTTTGAACCAGGTCTCGAGTAAATGAAATGTAGTGTGGAAGGTTTTTTTTTTTGTATTCCTACCTGAAACCTAATTTAACCTTCCTGGCGGTTGTCTTGATGGAGTATTTCGTCATCAGCAAAGCTTATCAGATCTTGATGGATGAGATACCTCATAATTAAATTTAAATTGATCAGATCTTGATATAAAAATCTGTTAAAAGCCTTATTACTCGACTGTCTTAACTAGCTTTAGCTAGCCATTTCCCTCAAGGTATAGGTTCGGTGGCAAAAAATTGAAATTAATACAAGGCTACACCGTTAATTATGTGTATTTACATTTGTTCTATTTACGTAGATCTCCATTAATCTTTTAAAGTTAGAGGGAAGAGGTCCTATTTCTTGATATTGTTATACGTAAAGAACAAAAACTGATGTTTTAAGTAGGTTGAAGAAATAGTATGACAAACCTAATTTAACCTTCCTGGCGGTTGTCTTGATGGAGTATTTCGTCATCAGCAAAGCTTATCAGATCTTGATGGACGAGATACCTCATAATTAAATTTAAATTGATCATATATTGATATAAGAATCTGTTCAAAGCCTTATTACTCGACTGTCTTAACTAGCTTTAGCTAGCCATTTATCTCAAGGTATAGGTTCGGTGGCAAAAAATTGAAATTAATACAAGGCTACATCGTTAATTATGTGTATTTACCTTTGTTCTATTTACGTAGATCTGCATTAATCTTTTAAAGTTAGAGGGAAGAGGTCCTATTTCTTGATATTGTTATACGTAAAGAACAAAAACTGATGTTATAAGTAGGTTGAAGAAATAGAATGACAAGTAGTAATAAAACACAAATTTTTAGTTCAGCGGAGTATTTATTTGTTACGTGAAGATTACAATTAATATTGTTATTTTTAAATTAATGAAAATGGGTTACTATGATACCATTTTCTGCCAAGTTAAATGTTGGAGGCGGTAGTGGTTTCTGCTGTGATGCATGCTATTTATGCTTATACTTGAAGTTACGTCAATTGATTTGTTTTCAAATAAATACTATTTTATCACTCCGCCAAGAAATATATATTCACTGAACAAATTCTGAATTTATGTATGATACTAACTAGGTCAACGCAAATTAGATAAATCGCCAAACTTGGCCCAAACGGATAAATAATGTATTTTAATGGGTATTCTGCGACAGCTGATACATTGAAAATCCCTCTCATAATAAATGGACTGGAAAAAATGGAGTTTAAAAAAATTACAATTTTAACTGGTAGTTTTAATGAATGGCAATTAACTGTTATAATAAATGAATTGTTACGTCTTTTTTCTATTAAATATGTCAAATATGCATCAAGATAATAGCATTAGGCTCTGATAATAGCTTTGAAAAAAAGTATGGCTACGGTATGTGTTTCTTTCCGAAGTTTAACAATAACTTTACTTCCTTAATTTATGAAAGTTCTTCCAAACCGATCAATTTCTATTCATAAAAAAGGTTATCCTAATTTTTCTGCAATTAATTTTCAAAATTGGAAACATCTGTTGAAAAATATCCTCACCTATTTCATAAACTAATTGAAATATTTAAAAAAACGCTAATAGATTTAATGCTGAAACACCCAATTTTAAATATATAAATCTTCCACAACAGTTTTTTTTTTTGTAATCAATTTGAATAATATTGTTATTTTAAAGAAAGAGTATAATTCTTTAGAACCGTAACGGAGTATAGTAATATGACTCAGTGTCGTAGAACTTATAAACTGAGCTTTCGAATGAAAATAAATGCTTCAATACAGGCATATGGCAATTTGGCTCATATTTATAAGGATATTATTATTAGGATATGATTTATAAAGCTTGGAGAACGATCCTTTCAGTTAGTGTTTACTATATTTTTTAGATTTTAAATTTTTAGTTTGTGTCGGTATAGTATAGGTATTTTAATTTTTTATGTTCAGTTTGACAATCACTTGGCTTTCAGCCTATTGGTTCAAATAACTTTGCATAAAGAAACCATACGTTTAGTTTATTGCATCTTCCAGAAGAGGAAAATTAAAAAATCTTATTTTTCAACTGACGAATGACATTAAAACTCGAACAATGCATCGAAATAAAATCAGAAAATATTATTGTTATTTAATAAAGATATGAAAGAAGGTTGCAAATTTCAGCTCAGAGGAAAAATATGCCTAATGAGTTTCATTCTTTCTTCTTGGGGCCTCTCTGTCAAATTTTCTAATTTGAGAACTGTCCCATCTCTCGCACTGGATAATTTAAATGATTTATAGACGTTCCATCCAACCACTTTCTCAAGTAATTCCCAAATCGAAGCAGCGCATCACACAATCGAATTCAAATCACCCATGCACATTTCTTAACAAAAATCACAAGCGGCAAACACGGCGACAATCAAGCACACCCACGAGCAATGCATAACGCAATCTTTCTGGAACAACGTTCCGCAATAACATTGGACTGAATCTAATTGGCTAAGGTAGTTTTCCCGCAAAATACGGAATAATTGCTGAAATGTCCTCCAGAATTCTCCCACCATTCTGCTTGCCTTCGGGGCTTAACAGATTCAGATAGAATAGTAATTTAGGCGATGGATCGTTAATTCTCTCTCCAGGCTAATGACAAATCACAAAGCTCGAGCTCCAGATAGATTACCCCTCGGTGGTCATTCAGCTGGACTCTAATCCCCATGACGTCGTTTAGACAGCCCCTGTCTGCATCCACATTGGTTTCTAATCATCAAACTGCCTTGACACGATCTGTCCAATACAGAAGGATGAGAGCATTAATATATTCGTTCTATATTCTGAGTCCAGGATTCTAAAGCATTATTTGTCAATATTTAGCATACCGAAATTCAGAAACTGACGGTTCTGAAGTTTTCTGGTCTTGCGTCTTCGATCAGTACCGGTATTAAATCTGCTTACTAATACTTAAATGTAGCTTTTAAGCATCATAAGAATATCTATTCTGTGTTAGTCCAAAAGGTAATATCTCCTAGCTTGGTCCTTGCAAATTGGCTATTGTTACATGCTGGGTATTTAAGTATATAATACTTAACGACACTATATAACAACGGAACTTTGAAGCTAAGAACACGAGGTATGGCTCTCGTGAGACAAGTACCTACCAACTTTTCATTGCTCCACAGTATCAGCTACTCCTTCCTATATTTTGGATTGTATGGGTGTCTTATAACTCCTGGATGAACAGTAGGTCACTGAATGGTTTGAAATCTAAGGTCTCTTGGACTTGCTTCGATGGGTTTTACGTTGACTCAGGAAGTTAATACCAACAAAAATAAGAATACTATCGATTCAGTGTACTCTGTTTTCTAGCGTTAAGAGGGATTTTAGATACTATTAAGCTCAGTATTTCGATAATTGGTAAAACCTAATAACGGAATTTAGCAATATTACCTTCTTAACTAGTATTTCAGAACTGTTTGAGTTATTATGGATAATATTGCATCTGAAAGGTATGGTTTAGTGCAAATTATTATGAGGTCATCAAGGTTGGAGTAAGTTGACACAAAGTCACAAAGTTTCATGAACTAATATCCACTGAATATTTCTGTAAGCTCTGTGCAATTCGCAAAATAAAAATTAAACCATACCTTCAATCATTTCCAGAAGATAGTATTACCAAGTGTGGTCATTCGTATCGTTGGCTTACACAGTTGAAACAAAAAATTAAAGATTTGAGGATATGGAGTTTCTTCACTTTCTAGACCAGAATGAAGTAATTTTTTAAGTGTTGCATAAAAGTTAGATTTCTTGAGAATTGCACGTAGTAGTGATAGGCAAGCATTAAATTAACGTCATACAAGAACATCACAATTTTCTGGGATCAAACCCGAAAGGAAAAGAAGGGAAGATCGAAGGGCAATAACACGTAATTTCGAAACACCGTCAGATGACGAGGTCACACCAGAGCAGGAAACCTACTCTCCAAGCTGCCACACCACGTCAATGTGAGTACATTTGAAGCCATGACAGTTTTAAAGTTCACCAGTCCCTTTTGTACACGACAGTCTCTGGTAGAATTCGAACTCGCAAATCTCCGGTTTTTAGTCTATTACACTCCTAACCAGGTTACCACGACCCCACACTTAGTGAATTTAACTATCGAGTAGCATATAAGCCTCGCCTTTTTCTCAGAACTATGTTGAAGTAGTGTATTTCACATGTTATTGACTATATACACTATAACAGGGCTCGAAATACCCGGGTACACAGGTGCACTGTGCACCTGAAAATACAATTGTGCACCTAATTTTTTCCCGCTAGGTGCACGCAATGCACCTAACGTTAAAAAAAGGGGAGGGGACGTGTTTTATGTTATTTTGATGTTAGAACAAAATATTAGGATCCACCTTTCTCACTCTAAAGGAACGGAATTAAAATTTCTAAATACACACTATGAGAAAACAAAATCACTGGGCCCTAACGGGTTTTTACAGGAGGAAGGTTTACTTGTGCCATGCCACTAGAACTTTCCGATGATCGAAACATTTTCCAGATAGCTCTGTTGAAGCGACTGTCGCGACAGCCGTGCGACGGAGAAGCGAGAATTTAGGTGTTTAAATATTTTTAGTTACTAACCTATCTAAACATACCCAACTAATAAAGCAGTTTACATTACATTAATGCTCTTATATTACGTTTTTTTTTTAATATGCTCCTAAAATATAACCCGTGCACCTAATTTAAAAACTTAAGTGCACAAGGTGCGCCTATATTAAAAAATCTATTTCGAGGCCTGTTTTCTCAGAACTATGTTGAAGTAGTGTGTTTCACATGTTATTGACTATATACACTATAAGGACAAACGTATTTGGACACTGCAGATATTCGGAGGAGGATCCGTTTTAGTGTTGGGTAGTTTTTCATGGTTATGATTCGACCCATTGGTTTATGTACCTGGTACCATGAATGCTGACTTGTACCTCGACGTTCTGGATATTTCGGCCTTGCCCACACTATGGCAATACTACGGCAATGATGGTTGCATCTTCCAACAGAATCGAGCTCCATCATGTCATACTACGAAACGTGTAGTGGACTGTTTTCCTGAAAATGAGATTAATTTGCTTTTCTGACTTGTTCAGAGCCCCGATGTCAATCCGATCGAGCACTTATGGTATGAACTGGAGTGACGAGTACGAAATCGCCACGCACGCCCATCTTCACCACAATCTCTTTTCACAGTCTTGCAAGAGGCATGGAGAGATATTCCTGTCCAGACTTACAGAGAACTTGTGGAAAGTATGCCTCAAAGTGTTGCAGCGGTAATACTAAAGAAGGGCCTAACCGTTACTAAATAGAATAAAAAGCAATTTTTCTGAAAAACATGCAGTCCAAATACTTTTGTCCATATAGTGTATAGGTAGTACATGCAAACGTGGTTGTAATTGCAACTCAACTTAAAAGGAACTGAAGTGGATTGACGATTGTTTGTGTCACGACAATGTTGATTAGTTGCTTAGCGATGGCTTGGTTGTTCTTGTTTCTTATTAGCATTTTATTGTAATATAATCGTTTGCAGTTGCGGAGTTCTAACTTGCATTAATAAAGAATTACTATGAATAATCTTGGCTTATGCTGTTATAAATTGAATAATGTGTAGAATTTACGCCTCTACATAAGTGATCCGTCGAGATATTACCATTTCCTGTGTTTACAGTCCAAAAGGAGAAGAATGATGTTATAAAGAATTTGTGTCTACTGCATCTTACAGCAAAGTTCAGTGGAAGTGATCAGCTCTTTTAGACCAGCTTGGCGCAGTTTTTATTGTACCGTGGGTGTTCGTATGTAAAGCAACTTCGTGTGTACATTTTTTGGTTGTTGTTTAATTACACCGTTAATAGTAAATATGTCTGTATTGGGTTTAAAGAAAAGTGTGTTAGTTCAAATTGCTGAGGAGATTGATGTGGAAGTACCGTCACCTCAGCGATTGTTAGCGCTAAAAAGAGCCATTGAAAATAGTGACGTGTATAATACACCGCTGGCCACCCAAATGGCAACACCAAGAAAGACAAGAGATATCACAACAAAATTTATTTTGTAGATAACATGTTGACCAAGTATCAAATGATTAAATTTATAGACTTCTGTGAAGTGTGGTTCCTGCCAAAATCAGTAGCCAGAGTAGCCGTCATTGTTGGAGACCACCGCTGCTACACGCCTCAGCATTGATTCAAAGAAACTTTGGATGTGAACTTGGGGTACAGCAGACCAAGCAGCTCCCACACGTTGCCAAATTTGATCTGGTGTGGCAGCTGGGGATTTAATCTGGGTCAATCGTTGAGCAATCATGGACCACATATTTTCTATCTGTGAAAGATCCGGAGAACGAGCTGGCCAGGGAAACAATTCAATCTGGCGATTGACGAAGAACCCTTGGACAATGATGAATTGAATATGGCTGTGGGCAAGCACCGAAGGTAAGGAAGGACAACTGGCTCCAACACCTCGGAGATGTAGCGCTGGCTGTTTAAAGTACCGGCAATGCTTACTAGAGGAGTGCGAGAGTTATATCCAATACCGCTCCATACCATAATACCCGTTGCAGGACCAGTGTGGCGGTGCATAGTGCAACTGTTCAGCATCCTCTCTCTACGGTATCTCCAGACTCGAATCCGACCATCGTGGTGTTGCAGACAGAAGCGTGACACGTCAGTAAAGACAATTTCATTCCATTCTGCCGTCCACATCCTTCTTTCATCGCCCCATTGGCGGCGGAGGCGTCTGTGGTTCTGCGTCAAGTGTAGACGAAGCAATGGATGTCTTGCAGACAGACCACTCTGCTGTAAACGGCGTCGAATGGTACGCGCAGACACTGGATGATGCGTTACAGATTGAATGAGCTGTGCTATGCTTCGTGATGTGACTGTGCGATCCGTCACTGCCATATGCACAATATGCCTGTCATCACGTGAAGTGTTGCACTGAGGTGAATACGATGGAACACGTCGGTCCGTCGTACCCTCCTGCATCCAATGATCACATAAGCTTACCATGGAGGAGTTTCTTACAATAACTACTCAAATAGAGGCTATGTTAAAGCCACGGGCGCGCGTGATGTGCGTCTTCGCTGAAATTCTAATCATTTGCATATCTCCCCTCCGCTAATGCATGTTGTAAATTTCGTATTATTTGCATGCTTGCTTCAGTGTGTTGCATTTACGGTGGCCAGAAGTGTAGATTGTAAGACAAATTAGCTTGTTCTTTTAAGAAACTTAAGAAAAAGTTAATTTAATGATATAATTATAACGAGGTTAATGAAAAGTAAGCATTTTTTCCCCAACTCAATTATAATCAACACGACTGTTAACAATTTCTTGCGACTGTGTAAACATTATGAAACAAATTAACACATTAAATGTTTGTGAAAGTAAAAACCGATAATAGAATAACAAAATAATTTAAAATAAATAATTTTTTGCAGATATACTACACACCAATAATTATTTTACTAAATGTGACTGAACAAATAGATTTAATTATAAAATACGTGTTTTACAAAAAAAAAATTACGCGTGACATAAACTTGCAATAAAAAGCGAATTAGCTGATGGAATTTTTTTTGCTATTCTTCACTTGGTCAATAAATATCCGACAACCTAACAAAATAACGCCTCTTCAAAGAAGTAAATAAGAGTATATTTGTTGTATTGATATTAAAAACAAGAACTGATCCTTAAGAAAGAAACCCACACATAGCAATATTGAAGGAATGGAAAAAAATCGTGTAATATCACTCTACCTCGAGTAATTGGTAATCTAGATATATTAATAACATTTTTGTAGAACTACCATAAAGAAACAATTTGCTAAGGAAATACGGAACAAATGCATTTAGTTCGAAAAAGAGTGAGCAATAAGAGCCTTACCTTCTGGAAGTGATATTCCGATGAAAACTGGTATATGGACAATCATCATGAGGAGAAGCATAAAATGACTAAACTACAAGAGCGTAGTTGCAAATAAAAGTCAAGAGGCATAAAATACTGTCTAATCTACTAGAGCGTGTTAGCAAATAAAGATCTCGAGATACGCAAATAAATTAGACGAGATTTTAAAGTTTTGGGATGACTTTTTTCATCTTTAAAACAAGGAGACGAGACGAGGCAGCGATTGTGCGAAGTGGCAAAGAAAGAGCTCTCGTTAAACAGCTATACGGTGAAGTTAAACACCGGTGAAAAGAGACCTTTCAAGTTGCAATAAAAATTTGTAAAGGTATCCAGTTGAGTCCGACTCCTGTTTATTACTATGGTGCAAAAACGCCAAGAGCCAAATTGTATAGGATAATAGAGGGGCCCAAAATAGACATTTTTTGTCAAAGAATGTGTATCCGGAAATACCGGGTTCAGGTGGTAGGGGTTGTTCTTTAGGTCAGTCGACAACATCGTTTCTGTGGCGTAAGGTATCATTCCATGCTTGTATTTTCAACGGCCACTTATGGACTGATTCACAAACCTATGAAAGAGAAATGGCACTTATTAAATAACAAGAAACTGCGTGGCCAGCACGGTATTGAACGTGAGAGTTCTCTTCGTGGGGTCAGGTGTGACCATTGCTCGATAACCCCCGGTGATTGCTACGAATTCCCATTTGGTTTGCTTCGCCGCAAACGAAATGCGAATTCGGAGCCTGTTGGATAACAGCCATCACGGCTTTGCCCGTGGTGCCGTTTGCTTCGCAAACCAACACCACGGGCAATGCTTAGTGTCAAATGCGACCAAATTCGAATTGCGAAGAGATTCAATCAGCATGACGTCACAATGTCTTGTGAAAAACTAAATATTTAATTGAAAAATTATTTATTAAAAGAAAATGAAACGTATAAGATATATCTATCAGATGTAAAATTTTCCGCAGATATCAAATCCGTTTAAATTTTCAATCTATCTTTATTCCCCGATTTTACAAAGAACTAAATAATGCCTGTCAAAAGGATTTTTCTTTATTTTGCTTTCTTTTGCTTTCCTTTGCTGGGGGGTATCGTTTGAGTGCAGGAAATGGAAACTGTGATTTCCATAACCTTCGAATCAAACGAAGGTCATTCTTCGGGGCCGCCCCGTTTGTATTGAAAATAATAAAAAATTTCACTTAAAGAATTATTTATTTCAAGAAAATCATATTTATATGTAACGAACTTATGTTAAATTTTCCGCAGATTTCAAATCCATTAAAATTTTTACTCTATCTTTAACGATCTAGCACAGAAAATCCCAACCTTTTAGTAATTTTTAGAAATTTTTGGCGTACCGCCAGTATTATACTTTTTTAGAAACATATATATATATAATGTCAGAAAAGTGCCCAATGGCATGTTTTATTTTAAATAAAATACTTAGAAAGCTTCATATTTTATGATTAATGCACTTGTATTTTGTATTAATGATGTTTTAATACAGGAAAAAATAAAACGATTGTTGAAAATTACAGTATTATTTTTTACTCACAGGTCTAAAAACAACTAATTTTAAATAATTAGTATAAACTAAGCAAACAAAGATTAACATAATCAAAAATCAATTTTTAGAGCGAAACTTGTTGTTTTTCTTTTATTAAAATATCAATATCAAGAGCAATGGAGCTTGACTTCACTCTTAAGTCCTCTTTAACACTTACTCTGTTTCTATATTATTTTTTTTATTTACAAAAGTACAGAAAACCACTCTCACACAAGTAACTAGTTATAAATGGCATAAGAAATAACATAACGTGGTTGTACATACTAAAAAATCGAACAAACTTCGTAGAATATTTGGGTCACTCGTATCATCCTTGCGTACCACCTGAAACGTTGCCGCATACCACCAGTGGTACGCGTACCACCGGTTGGGAATCACTGATCTAGGAGATAGTAAAAACAACTATAAAACTCCAATCAAAATTTTTTATTTGTATTGTTCTTCGGCTAAAAGAGTTCAAACGGAAACACTGAAAAAAAAATTATAATATGCCATCTCTTTATGGTGTTGCCATTCTAAAGAAAAGAATAATAATTAAATTCCATTAAATTTATTGAAAAAGGTTCTAGATTGAATTTTAAAATTCGGCGCGAAGCAAAAATTGCAAAACGTTCTCTGTGGATCTCCTTTCCCCTTTGCGTATTAGAGCAGTTTTGTCTCGACGCTGTGTTTCGTAATTACAAATACTGACCAGATCTTGCTGGACGAGTTATCTCGTTGAAATCACTTGGCGGATGTAAGAATTTAATTTCATGTGTTCGTCAGGGGGTTGTGAGTAAGTGAACCCCATAGAAGTGCGATTCATTAATGGCAGCAGAAACTGAGGAATGAAATGAATTCAAAGGTATAAGAAAAAATATGTTACTTGGTTGAAAAAATAAATAGCTTAATTTTTGTTTTATCACGTTCATCTTGTTGATTTTAATGCAGGTTATTCAAAGATGATTTGATAATTGGTAATTTGTAATTAACGTCGTACCAGAGAAACACAATGGGAAATATCCGAGGACAACACCTCGTAATTTTGAACCTCGATCAGATGGCGAAGCAACACTTCAGCTGGCACCCTACTCTCCAAATTTCCACACCAATCCAACGTGAGGACTTTCGGACACGACAGATTTAATGTGTACTAGCCGACTCTACACCATACGTTTAGAAACATCCATGCCCGGACCCGGTTTAGAACCAGGAAACTTTTGATCTAGAGGCTAACACCTTAACCACTATACTGGTTGGTCGGCCAAAGATGACGTGACATTGTGCATATTAAATCTGTCATGGCCGAAAGTCCTCACGTTGGGTTGGTGTGGAAGTTTGGACAGTGGGGTGCCAGCTCAGGCGTTGCCTCGTCATCTGACCCTGGTTCAAAATTACGTGGTGTTGTTTTCGAATCCTTCCCTTAGAGGATTGATCCCGGACCGTTGTGTTGCTCTAGTACGACGTTGATTAAAATTACCTTACTTTACCATATGATGTCTTATTTGTTGTTGACTTTTACCATTGGGTAATTTTTAGACTGCGGCCGAAGTCGATGGAGACGACGATTAGAGAGAGAGAGAGATATAAGTAGCTGATGATGTCGTTTCGTTGATTCCACGCGCTGGAGTGTGAGATGCATACTTTGATGTATAGGAATTTGACGTTAATGAGATGATGCAAATACTGTATATATTCTTAATGTTCTTGTAATAATAAGAACTTAATTAGCTTATCTGTTGGTTGTCTTCTCCTTGTGTACGATTCGTACTGGTTTGACGATATCGTTTAATGGCGACGACACCACAGTGGATTTCGAACTATATCACGGAATTTGGCGACAGGAAACTGCTTTAATACATCTAGTGAAATTTAAATTATGTATGAAATATTAGCAACGACAATGCCACCAACGGTAGGTATTAAATTAATGTCGCACTTGACCAACTGAACGGGTAATTGGAGACTGTCCGTGATTAAACCCGAAGGGAAAGGTCCGAGGATAACAGAATTTTGAGCCACGACAGATTTAGTGTGTACCAGCCCATATAACCATCAACGGATCTATACAATTACGAAACAAGCGCGCAGAAGCTATGCGCGGATCGGCAAGTTTATTTATTTGATGCAAACATTTAATGTTTTGTCTCGCTTTAGTTCATTAAGCATTTGCTTTTCGTTCTTTTTTGAGAGACTTCTTTTAACTAATTTTACCATTCCTGGGAGAGCGAGCATTAATTTGGGACGTTTTCTACCGTGGCGCATAATGACTTAATTGGATCCCAAAAAGCAAAAATTATCCATCTTACCAGAAATTAGAGTTGAGGCACGCAACATGCATCACTTTTCAAATTAAAGTCTTTGGGAAAGCCCCCATCAGGATCCTCCAGCTAACGCATTTCTTTCTTTTTTGTATCCTTCGTCTCTTCAAGTATGTTTCCTTGGCTCTGGAGTGCTCTAAGTGATAAATTCT
This sequence comes from Metellina segmentata, assembly GCA_947359465.1. Classification (NCBI taxonomy): domain Eukaryota; kingdom Metazoa; phylum Arthropoda; class Arachnida; order Araneae; family Tetragnathidae; genus Metellina; species Metellina segmentata. The sequence continues at coordinate 12,316,993 of OX375875.1, forward strand.
TACGTGAAATTTAATTACTCGCGAATCTTAAAAGTTTACTTTGTTTTCGTTGCGGCACGCGCATGCCTGGAGCACTTTTTCGAAGAATGTGACACGATCGTTTTCTTAAATTAGTCGTCTTCCTCTTTCGGAACTAATCCATCACGCATGAATTCCGTAAAAACATGGAGCCGAAGGTAGCTTCAATGGAAGACGAAGAACGATTTTGGAGTACTAGATGACGAAGTTTAGATTCCCACACACCATTCATGAGTGGTAGTGCAAGGTCGAAATCCCACAACTCTTGCAGAATATGTGCAACGAACTCCAGCATGCAATTGTTTAGTTTTAGTACTCGAACGTGCACATCTTTTAAGTTTAGCTTTTAAGTTATCTCAAACCATTGTGAAATTCTCTGAGCGGTGGTTGAAGTTTGAAATCGCACAAATCTTGGATATAATCTGTAGCAAACTCCAGTATGCAATGGTTTAGATTTAGTTCACGAACGTACACATCTCTTAAATTGAGCTTTTAAGCTATCTCACACCATTGGAGATTATTTGAGCGGTGGTTGAAGTTTCAAATCGTACAAATATTGTCGATAATCTGTAGCATACTCCAGTATGCTATGTTTAGTTTTAGTATACGAACGTACACATCTTTTAAGTTTAGCTTTTAAGTTATCTCACACCATTCTGAGATTGAGAGGTGGTTGAAGTTTGATATCCCACAACTCTTAGAGATTATCTGTAGCAAACTCCAGTATGCTATGTTTAGTTTTAGTATACGAACGTACACATCTTTTAAGTTTAGCTTTTAAGTTATCTCACACCATTCTGATATTGAGAGGTGGTTGAAGTTTGATATCCCACAACTCTTAGAGATTATCTGTAGCAAACTCCAGTATGCTATGTTTAGTTTTAGTATACGAACGTACACATCTTTTAAGTTTAGCTTTTAAGTTATCTCACACCATTCTGAGATTGAGAGGTGGTTGAAGTTTGATATCCCACAACTCTTAGAGATTATCTGTAGCAAACTCCAGTATGCTATGTTTAGTTTTAGTATACGAACGTACACATCTTTTAACTTTAGCTTTTAAGTTATCTCACACCATTCTGAGATTGAGAGGTGGTTGAAGTTTGATATCCCACAACTCTTAGAGATTATGTGTAGCAAACTCCAGTATGCTATGTTTAGTTTTAGTATACGAACGTACACATCTTTTAAGTTTAGCTTTTAAGTTATCTCACACCATTCTGAGATTGAGAGGTGGTTGAAGTTTGATATCCCACAACTCTTAGAGATTATCTGTAGCAAACTCCAGTATGCTATGTTTAGTTTTAGTATACGAACGTACACATCTTTTAACTTTAGCTTTTAAGTTATCTCACACCATTCTGAGATTGAGAGGTGGTTGAAGTTTGATATCCCACAACTCTTAGAGATTATGTGTAGCAAACTCCAGTATGCTATGTTTAGTTTTAGTATACGAACGTACACATCTTTTAAGTTTAGCTTTTAAGTTATCTCACACCATTCTGAGATTGAGAGGTGGTTGAAGTTTGATATCCCACAACTCTTAGAGATTATCTGTAGCAAACTCCAGTATGCTATGTTTAATTTTAGGAAAGAACGTACACTTCTTTTAACTTTAGCTTTTAAGTTATCTCACACCATTCTGAGATTCTCTAAGCGGTGGTTGAAGTTTGAAATCCCACAACTCTTGGAGATCATCTGTAGCAAACTCCAGTATGCATTTCTTTAGTTCTTCGGCAAAGGCATGTTCATAGCTTTTACGTTTAATATTTATGGTAATTTCCCATAACACATCAAGGTGAACTTGTTGCTCCTAATTTAATTCTAGCTTAGTAGAGGTTTAGACTATCTCATATTAATAGCTCTAGTAAAGTTTAGATTTTCCCTTGAAAAGCTCACACAGTTGATGGCGTGTAACTATTTTGAATTGGTGACTCAAGTTAGGTTTATATATGGCGCATTTCACAGTTTTTCACATACTTGTTCACGTTCATACCGATTTCTTGCGGTATAATTAGTACATGTATAACAAATATTTACCGTAGGGCGAAACGACAGATACATTTCATGCCAATTGAAAAGTTTATACTCTTTCAACTTGGGAAGCTTATGCAGTAAAGGGTGAAACTGGAAATCTATTGTACACTATGTACAGCGCAAATATTTCCTTCTAACGCATTGAATCTGTGGTATAGATCGTCATCTGACAGTGGTTTAAAATTACGTGGTGTTGTCTTTGGATCTTTTCCTTCGAGATGGATCTCGGACCGTCGCCAATAGCCCGTTCTGTTGCTCCAGTGCGACGTTGATTAAATACATCTTAAAGGTACAGAGGGGCATACATGACTTTTGCTATGTTCAACCATGAGATTGATTTTCACTGTAAAATAATCAAACCAGACCACAACCGGAGATTTTGCTATCTGTTATCTAAATGTTCCTGCATGATACATATCGCGGTAATTGTAAAATATTGGAGTTCTCTTATTTCACTGTTTTGGTGACGTTAAGTGCTTAATCTAATTAGCGACCAATCAACTGTCCTGTATCCATTAGGGATTCATATTATTTGGAATGTTTTACTGAAATCGTTATCGATAAGCGTGTTTTTTCTTCGTTCATTAAAATGAGAACAACTGCAGTATATTTCACAAGCAAGAAATTTCATATTATTACTGACAAACTTATTGCACTGTTTGCAAAGTAGCGTTAAAGTTTTAGTCTAAATTGATCACATTTATTCAATTTGTTTTATACCTTATGATCTTTTACCATATTTCTTAACCTAATATGCATGATTTAAATTTTCTGAAAGGAAGACACATTTTTATCAGTTGCCATGTTTCATAACTCAGCTCAATGTTTTCCAGGAGAAGTAAAGCATTGAGTGAAGTTGTCACATTTCACAGTTCCAGAAACAACTAACTCTATCGATTTCACAGTTGCTGATTTCGTCAGTGAAAAAGACAATATTTTGTTATCAGACGTCCTATAAAGCTTAGATAACACTCTTATATTCTCGACAAAAACAAGGTCACTTAAGTTTGAGAAAATTGAAAGTTATTATTATTTTTTTCATCTTGAGCTGAGAGTACATATGTAGATCTCGTTTGTACATGATAAGGCAACCTACCTCAACTTGTCCAGTATCTGTCTCATTGTTTTTTTGTGCCTCAGAGTAAAGGCAGGGAGTAAGGATTTCAAGAAAATATTTTCCTTCCACTCTGTTGTTCCCACTTAACGACGAGGTCACCTTTACAGACAATTTAAAAACACACTCACACATACAAAAACATGCACACACACAACACAATTGACTCATACAATCACAGATAAGCATATTTTTCAGACTATCTTTTATTTTCTTTAATATCCATTGACCTGCTATTAAATTTTATGGTTTAAAACAACTGGTATTCGTACCGAAGGAAACCTTTATTTAAAGAGTAGTTTTCTGAAGAGTTATTTTTTCAAATAGGAGTTGTCAATCCCATCTGTTTAACATCGAATAGGAATGTTTTTTTGTTATTGTTTATTTCTTTCTTATGTATCCTTCATTAGATGGTTCTTTTCATCACGATGAATAAAAATAAAATTGCCATGAGTGAAGGGTATTTTTAAAAAGGATTTCCAGAGATATGAACAAATAGTAATTTCATAACTAAAAATAACCTCTCTTATTCGATGAGACAAAAAAAATCTATTTAAATCTTCTATGAAAGAAAGTATGATTGCTTAAAATGTGAGCAGATATTGAAATGAAATACTTCCGTGCAGAAAAAAATTGATATAATTACTTTTTCTGTAAAAAGGCAAGGATAGGAAACTTCATGTTCAGAGCACCAGCTGCAAACCAGCAGTTCAACTCCTATCATAATAATAATAAATTTTAAGTAAAATAAATTTTCGTAATGGTGGGAAGATTTATTTTAATTTAAAATTTAGACCTCTTGAGCATAAAAATCAGGTAGTATGAAAGTGAAGAGAACACGTCGATATGCGGCCCTCCCAGCTAGGGATGCGACATAGATGTCAATGTTTTATTAAAAAAACGTCGATATATTTACCATAGAAGTATTGGAGCCGATGTTTTATGCTTGAAAGAAAAAAGTACCATTACAAAAAAAAAAAAAAAAAAAAACAAGTAGCATAATTTTCGTAATTAGTTAGTTGAACATACTTTTAGACCAAAGTGGTCAAGGGTGAAGGGTCTGAAAAGTAGGGATGCGACATCAATGTCGATGTTTTCAAAACATCGATGTATTCACTATCGATTTATTGGAGCCGATGTTTCTTTTACATCGATGTTTATACCTGTCGATGTTTTATTTTTGAATAAAAAAAGTACCATAGTAAAAATTAAGAAAAATAGCCGTGACAGTGAGGGCGACATCCGTCCTATCAGAAAGAGTTTTTTCCCTAACTGTTGGGATAATTAGTATATAATAATTAACGGCATATAATAATTATACGCCCCAATATGTTTAATTTACAGAAATAAAACATAAGTTTGTTATATTTTTATATTATAATTAATATATAATAACTGTTGTTGTTTGTTGTTTCTAATGCCTACACTGGCAGACCAGAGGAGTGCCAGGCCCGTAGAAGACGGCAAGAGGCGAGGGGGTGCGCCTTCCATGTCATTGAGCCCCATTGGGAGGAAGTCCGACTTTGCTCGGCATATATAACACATCCGTTTTACAGGAAGGTCCCTTTCATACATCCATTCACTCACACATATCGTAATTTAGATACCAATCAGAGGCCGATAACCCTCTGATCAGATACCCCCAGAGGTATTGATTTGGTATGGGAACAGGGGGGACTTTGTGACCACGACCTATTTAACGTGCCCCAGTCACCATTAGTGAACACGACGGTCTTTAGCCAGGTCGAAGCGCCGATCTCACAATCATCAGAATTGCAGGCTCCGCCGAGGACAGAACCCACAACCCTTCTGATGCGAGCCCGACGCTCTACTGACTGAGCTACCACGGCTCTATTAATAATAACTAAAAATAATTATCGTTATGTACCTACCTAATTATACTTATAGTTTGTAGTACTTACGTCAAATTTTCGTAAATATTATTTTATTTTACATTATTCAATTTGAAAATCAATGATGCAGCAAATGACAAATTAAATCCCCCACCCCCGTCGAACATTAATGTTTGTAGAAGTTTTAAGAAATCGGAGGAAAAAAGTTTAAATATACTGATGTTTAAAAACATCGATGGTTTTTGATCGATGTATTATCAACATCGATGTTTTAATTTTAAAATCGATGTTTTGTTGTCGATGTCGCATCCCTACACCCAACTACTGAAGACTCTACAGAGAGTGCTTAGATTTAATTCATTATTTCTGGAAAGGGACTCAACTCATGTACTGCTGAATAACGTTGCAAGAAACACATTAACATTAAATATAAATGAGATAGAAAGTTAAATTTAAAGATAATTGTGTGAGATTAGAACATAAACTTACTTTAAATATAATGATAAAGTTAGAGGTATTATTGCCCCAGTTTTTGGTTATCAGAATTGGAAAAAGAAGTCATTTAATGAGGAATTAAATGAAGGAATCAAACCCTTAAACTTCAGAGTTCAAACGAAACACACCACATCGACGTTTAGGTCGATGTGGAAAAGAGTTTTGCAGTTCAGTTGATGCAAAAGATCAGTCTGTCTCTTCAGTGAAAGCAGAACCATCAGTGGTTCAGCGAACAGTGGTGCCATATGGTAGTAATGTCCGTATATTTCGTAAGATATCAGAGGTAATTTTTTAAAGACCTTCACCAAAAGATACTGCCAGAATGCAGCTACGGGCTACATTTTAAAATCCGAATGGATGGTTTCATTCCTAACAAAATAATGATCATTCGCCATCATATGTAATGTATGGTTTTGGAAGATGTGCAACAGTCTTATGAGATTTAGCGTACCAATGGACCACGAAGTTCTACTACAAAGAATGATTTTCTTAAATAGATATGCTGCCTTCTCATTCTCGCATGAATCAGTTCAGTCTGGTTATATTGTTACTGATGATAACTCTCCCCAATTAAATTCACTCTTGAATAGTTTTATGTATTTAGTAAAAAAGATTTAATTCCACTTGCAAAGTCTTATCTCAATATTGTAAACTGCTATTAAACTGTTTTGTCAAAACTATTGAGATACACCAAAACACATTGATTTTCAGTTATCTTTTAATCCAGAAAAGACACCAATTTCAGAACTCTGGCAGAGGATGAGGTTACGCTTTTGTAATCATTCCGTAAGCTTAAACAAACATTTTCATTTTTGTTTTATTATCAGCTCAAATACCCCGTTTGGTTTAAAATTACTAAAGAATGGCGTCTTTTTCGATTTTGTCCATGTAACTTTCAATAATCAAACGATGCATTCTGCTCAATATGTTCACTGGATCCTGGTATAGGCAATCAGAGGGGCCATTTACGGCACAAGCCTACGACTGTATTTTGTGAACCTATACTACAATCCCTGGAAAAGAGACAAAATCCAGTCCCAGATTCCAGATGACGCTCTTAAGAATAGTAAATTTATATATTCGAACTATTCAATTTCTTATTTACACAAATAAAAAATAAATATATTTTTGTGAACGTATAAAATTTTTACTATCCAATAAAAGAAGACTAAAACATTGAAAGCCGACTGCACTACAAACAACGTTTTTCACATTTTCAGCCCCCTTTTTCCTGTGATGTAGGTTACCCACTTATTGGGAGAAGCCGTAACCAGTTCCACGAGACATTGTCCAAATTAAAGTACATTTAAGTTATAAGATGTAAAAATACAAGAAGAACAATATAGTCTTAAAATGATTTACAATGAGAAAATTTCAAAGTCAACACAATTTACACACATCTTTTTATTAAAACAAAAATTCGACTTTAAAATTTAAAAACAAATTCACTTTCAATATTACTAAAATCTACAAAATTCGGCAAAAATCGAATATAAAACATGCGATTGAGAAGCGAAAAACTCGATACAAAATGTTGGAGCAGCGAAATAGCATCTTAGAGAATATCCAATTCGTTTACTTATTTACAATCTCAAAAGATACACACCTGCATAACTTCAAAATCAGATCATTGAAGGAATGTTTCCAACTTATATTTACGTTTCCAGGGAACGCAATGCCAAAATTTAAAATTCAGATTGCTATTTTCCAGACATAAAGCCTTCCGCTATTCGGGGCTGTACACTACAGAATGTAACACATAAATAATTTTACTCTAACTTAGCGTTATTGTCTCTATACCTCCAAGCAATTTCGATGAGTTACCGCGTCTACCAAGATCTAAGCACTTTTTATGCCAAGATATTTCGTCCATCAGGATCTATGAATTTTTATTAATGACACGATATCTCGTCCATCAAGATCTAACTAATTTTTCTAATTTCGAGATATCTCGTGAAGATATTGCCAATGTTTTGCTGACGATGAGATCACGATATGGCTCTTGTAATGACGACATATCATATCTATCTTTATCTGGTCAATTTTACTAAAGACGAGATACCTTGTCGAGACACCTAAAAGGAGGGTTAAAAATTTTACCTAATCACACATTTCATGTAATCATTTCTGAAGTCATCCGGCCTCCAGGAGCAAGGAGTTGAAGTAAATTTGTACCTCCCTTGTGTTCCAGACCGTCACTGATCTCAAGGTAAACTTGGCCTTGATTTTTCCGGTCTGACTAGTTCTCGTGCAACGCGAAAAGTGACCAAAGAGCGACAAAGCAAACCAAACCTCAATGTCATTACCTGTTCGTGTTGACAAAGAAATATAACTCTCTCAAAGTCTTATCCTATGGCCTCATCAAGAGGGTGAACCGGATAGCACTGGACATGTACGTCGGGATTTTATGTACCTGGTAGGGCCACCCAAGGCAAGAAGGCTGTACTGCTTCACCGGTTAACAAAGGACGTTTAATTGATGTCGAAGTCGGAATGCTTCAGAGATGGCTCCCATATAATTTGATCAATAGCAGAGCCGCTCTAACCATGTTTTGGATAAGAAAGACCATTAGGTAATTTAGTTTTAAACAGTGCAATGGACGACCACGCGTAACCATTACAATGTACAATTCCTCAATATCCACCTTGTTTCACTTCTTCCACGGCCCTCCGTTCGTCAGATCTCTCTCTCTCTCTCCCCCCCCCATTAAACCTGTCTGGTCGACGAATGTCCAAGACCTAGAACACCACAGACTACCCATTGCTATACCATTTGAATTTTGGCAATATGTGGAAGCAACATGGACTACACACGTACGCTCATTAAAAAAATTTTGCAGACATTTTGGGGGACACATCTGCCAGTATTCAATAACTCTGTACAAACTCCATGCTTTCGTGTAATTTGACTTTTTTTACACTGGGATAAGAAAGAAGATAATTGAATGATACTCTTTCGCACGAAATTCCCGCTATAGAAGGTGAACTATAGTAACCCGTCACCGATCTTTTCCCCGGTTCATTCTGCTTAGACCTTACGTGCTTGCATATTTGATGGATATACCAGTCTCGAGAAAAGTCTGATAGCTATGCACTGTTTATAAAACAGCGTAGTTTTGTGCACTACGGATCTAGTTAAGAATGAAGAATGTTGCATGGATTCAATGATAAAAGTAGTCAGTGTATAAACAGCTGATTAAGGGGAACTTGAATTTCCATATCTACATTTTTATGTGTCGAATACTTACATACACCCCACTGAAGAGGCGTAAATTCTACATATTATTCAATTTATAACTCAGCAAAAGCCAAGAGTATTCATAGTAATTCTTTATTTATGCAAGTTAGTACTCCGCAACAGCAAACGATTATATTACAATAAAATGCTAATAAGAAACAAGAACAACCAAGTCGTCGCTAAGCAACTAGTCAACATTGCCGTGACACAAACAATCGTCAATCCACTTTAGTTTCTTTTACGTTGAGTTGCGATTACACTCCCCTCTTGATACCTAAAGGTTTCAAGTATAATAACTGTAATACAATGGTTATATATATATATATACACTGCTGGCCACCTAAATTACAACACCAAGAAAGACAAGAGATATCACAACAAAATTTATTTGGTAGATAACATGTTGACCAAGTATCAAATGATTAAATTTATAGACTTCTGTGAAGTGTGGTTCCTGCCAAAATCAGTAGCCAGAGTAGCCGGCATTGTTGGAGATCACCGCTGCCACACGCCTCGGCATTGATTCAAAGAGACTTTGGATGTGTTCTTGGGGTACAACAGACCAAGTAGCTTCCACACGTTGCCAAAGTTGATCTGGTGTGGCAGCTGGGGATGTAAAATGGGTCAATCGTTGAGCAACCATGGACCACATGTTTTCTATCGGTGAAAGATCCGGAGAGCGAGCTGGCCAGGGAAACAATTCAATCTGGCGATTGACGAATAACCCTCTCTTTTCCTAATAAATTACTCGTGGTCGGCCTGTTCTTGCTACAAAACGTCGAAGAGCTAAAAGAAAGCTGTCAGAAGAGAAAGAATTCACTTGTTCTAAATGTGTGGCTCAATAAATGGCACAAGTAAATACCGCTGTTTTTTCCCCACGTTTTATAAATAGAAGTTGGTTGGTTGACTCATTTGTGTTTTATGGCGCAAGGTTCAATAGCGGAAAATCTGCGCCAAACACAAGATTAAATAATATTAAAAAATAACCAGTATAATAGTAAATACCAGTATATGATATAAAAATAAAATTCCAGTATAATAATATACCAGTATAATAATATTTCTTATATGGTTCATTCAACCATTTAAGAAACTCTGAATATCAATGAGTAAAGAAATGTCTCATGATAACTTTAATTTCCACGTTTCCTTGCAGCATAACTTTTACCGGTAAAATCACAGGGGCTAATATCCTAAAATGATCAAACATCTTTAGAACAGCGGCTGAAACAAATCGTTTAGTAAAATTTCTACTCATTGCAGAAAAATCATAATTCAAATTATAATTCAAAAAAAATTTCAAAGTATCACGATCCAAATCCCACAATGTTCCCAAAACATTTGAAACGATAGAACTTTTTTGAAGCGCATTTACATTCGACGCTAGGCCTCCACTTGCGATTTCTAGTCGCGCGAGTTTTCAGTCACGAAAATAAACTCATTATTTCAAATACAAGTGCACAAGCTTGTGACTAAACAATCGCAGCGATTAAAAAGTTGCAACCGTTCCTACTTTCGCCTCTACGAAACTGTCGCTCCATCCAATGAATCACACCGACAGGCATGGACATGCACACACTTGCGATAGTTTAGTCGCAGTTCTGATGCATTCCTGTTCTAGTCTCTGTTTAAAACTGCAAATACTTATCTAAAATGTGGCAACGAATCTACATATGGTGATGATGGACGAATATTAATAGTAATTAATACTGGGTTACTTATTAAAAAATTGAAAAGAAGACTAAAAAAATTGAAGATTGTTATTGATCGATCAATTATTTTCATCAATTCATCAAAACTACTTTTTGTCATCGGTAATACTGGAAAAACTTTGCTGGGTACTCACAAAAATCTTCAAATAACTTGTAAAATTGTACTTTCAGTAATCTTTGACTTATTGGATGTTCCCTGTAACGATGCTTACTCCGTTTACTTCTCGCCCGAAACAAAAGAGCGATCGCACAAGTTGTTTAAAAGACATCCATTGGAAAACTGTTCAAAATTACCGGTTTATCTATCGCAGTGTGTGCACCTTGCAGATTTTCTGCAGCAGCGATTTTTTGGTCGCCGTGACTAGAAATCGCAAGTGGAGGCTCAGTCTTAATCCCCCAATTCCTCAAGTTTAATCGTAAGAGAATTGTCTTAGCATTCAAACTTTTTTGCCTCCTTGTTACCAGAAAAGTAGGATAAGCAATTATCTACATGAAACAATTTCTTTAACTTTTCAGTTACTTAATAATATTTAAAGGGAGCATTTTCAAGAAAATGTGAAATCGACTTATCTAATAAATAAGGACTTGACGAGACCCAAAATACCACCCTACAATGCCGATAAACAATCTTTTCATTTTCTGAAGGGATGAAAAAACGTAAAAAGTCCTTATGATCTTCAGTTATTCCTAACTGAAAGAAGGCTTTTTCAGTGTTTGCAGACAATCCAATCAGATTAGACGAAATCGGTCGATCCCCTTTAGGAATCAATTCGATCATATTCAGACCTTTGAATACAAGATCATTAAAGAAAAGACTCTCTGTCCCACTCTGTCGTATGCCGACGTGTCAAACACAGAGCTACTCTTCGTGGTCAAACTTACGTTTTTGACTACCTGTCTATGAGGCAGATAATAATTCAATATCATCTTCAATATATCTTTATATCAATATATCATTCAATATCAATATATCATTCAATATATCATTCAATATCAATATATCATTCAATATCAATATATCATTCAATATATCATTCAATATCAATATATCATTCAATATCAATATATCATTCAATATATCATTCAATATCAATATATCATTCAATATCAATATATCATTCAATATATCATTCAATATCAATATATCATTCAATATCAATATATCATTCAATATCAATATATCATTCAATATATCATTCAATATCAATATATCATTCAATATCAATATATCATTCAATATCAATATATCATTCAATATATCATTCAATATCAATATATCATTCAATATCAATATATCATTCAATATATCATTCAATATCAATATATCATTCAATATCAATATATCATTCAATATCAATATATCATTCAATATCAATGTATCATTCAATATCAATATATCATTCAATATCAATATATCATTCAATATATCATTCAATATCAATATACCATTCAATATATCATTCAATATCAATATATCATTCAATATATCATTCAATATCAATATATCATTCAATATATCATTCAATATCAATATATCATTCAATATCAATATATCATTCAATATATCATTCAATATCAATATACCATTCAATATATCATTCAATATCAATATATCATTCAATATATCATTCAATATCAATATATCATTCAATATCAATATATCATTCAATATATCATTCAATATCAATATATCATTCAATATCAATATATCATTCAATATCAATATATCATTCAATATCAATATATCATTCAATATATATTCAATATATCATTCAATATCAATATATCATTCAATATATCATTCAATATCAATATATCATTCAATATCAATATATCATTCAATATATCATTCAATATCAATATACCATTCAATATATCATTCAATATCAATATATCATTCAATATATCATTCAATATCAATATATCATTCAATATCAATATATCATTCAATATCAATATATCATTCAATATATCATTCAATATCAATATATCATTCAATATATCATTCAATATCAATATATCATTCAATATATATTCAATATATCATTCAATATCAATATATCATTCAATATATATTCAATATATCATTCAATATATCATTCAATATCAATATATCATTCAATATCAATATATCATTCAATATCAATATATCATTCAATATCAATATATCATTCAATATATATTCAATATATCATTCAATATATATTCAATATATCATTCAATATATATTCAATATATCATTCAATATATATTCAATATATCATTCAATATATATTCAATATATATTCAATATATCATTCAATATATATTCAATATATCATTCAATATCAATATATCTTTTCAATATCATATTTTGGAATCATTTCAATTACATTCAACTACTAATAGATATTCTTGGAAACATATAGATATTCATCAAGTAAACCTTTTTCGTATGCACGATTGCACATTTTCTGATGTCTGTTCCAAGTAAGGTTTCCAGAATATTTCTTTTAAAGGGAACACACGCCTTCTTAATTATCTCACTCTATTTTTTAAGGCAGATCTTTTTTGTTCTCTTTTTTTCGGTTGTTCACTTTTTGATCACTTTGTTCAACATTTCGGATAGTGTTAAAAATATATTTCGTTGCGAAACTAGCCAATTTTTTTTGTTCGCATCAAATCGAAGTCTCTAACTCAACTATGATTGCTGCGCACAAACAATTATTAAAAGTAAGATGTTTTATTTCTACTTATTAGATATGTATCTACTATTAATTGGTTGAAATATGTTTGTTGTTTAAAAATTGGATTCTTAATTTTTTCAACGTTTTGAAAAAAGACAAATAAATGGTCAATATTTTCATTTATAATTTCGTTCTTGCGTTTACGAATTCTTTTCAAAATATGTAAGTAATATGTTCATTAGATTTTCTTTCAGTTCAAGATTCAGTTAAGATTCGTCAAAGATGATTATTTTTGTCCTCTTTTGAAAAAAATAATTTTACCAAATTTTCTCTTTTCTCATATTTATCTTTTGGCAACCCTAGATCCAAGTTAATTCCTGGTTCCTTGGTAAATCAAAAATATCACACTTGAAATGCAAACTAAGTTCATGCCTTCTTTAAGGAAGAATTTTAAATTGTCTGAATTGATTTGAACTTCAAAATGCTTAAAGCCCTTCTCTTAGCACTATTTGTCGGATTCAAAATATCAAGTTTCCAGATCCCATATAATTCACGAATAGATGAATTACTAATGTGCAATGAAAAAGCCGTGAAAAAATATCTTCTTTGCAAGAACGATCATCAGTTGGGCAAGATTTTGCAACAAATGCAACTTTTTTTTCACACGTTCTACGCTGCATGTAAAGTACTAAAACCAAAATTCCTCCTACGTGGGGTGTATTATAAGTGAGTTATATCCGAAACATAAATGCAACTTTCTGTATAAATGCAACTTTTTGCATAAATGCAACTTTTTGCATAAATTCAACCACCTGCAACTTTTTAAAATTTAGCTTAAAATTAATAAATATGAAATTACTATTTCATTTTTTGACCTTTCAATCAACCCTTCGATCACGTGTGTCTGATCTTGCGATCGCCTAAGTATTGCGGATCAAACAAGAAGTTCATGAAAAGAAGGTGTTCGTCCTAACAGACGAAAGTGAAATAAATCGGAAGTACCTTAACACAGTGATTCTCAACCTGTGGGGCGCGCCCCCCTAGGGGGACGAGAGCACACTAGATGGGGGGCGGGAGAATATCCAAGAGAAAATATTATTTAAAAAAATTGATTAACTGACTTAAAGGAAAGCACACATACACATAGAAAACAAAATAGATTTCGACATATTTAATAATTAACTTATTAAAGTAAAACTACTTCTAAATCAAAACTTACTTAATCAAAACATACCAAATTAAAAACAAATTTAATAATTTATAGTGACTTCCTTGGGCCTGTCTTGCCGAGCAAAGTTTTTCGAAGGAAGGCTTAATATTAGAAATAGCCACTCTCAGTTCTGTTTCTATATTAAGCCGAGATCTACATTTTGTCTTTAAAGAAGCCACAGCATAAAATCCAGTTTCACAAAGGTAGGATGTTGAAAATGGTAAAAGAATGCGAAATGCCCTTGTTTTTAGTGAAGAAAAATATATAATCCTCTACTCCTGACCAAAATTCAAATAGTGATTTATTACTAAATTGTCTTTTGGTTTCGCCACTTGTCGTGAAGTCTATGAATTTTTCTTCCTCATCAATTGATAGTCCTTCGGGAGTCTTATGAAATGGATCCCTAACCCACTCGTAACTTGCTACCAGTTTGTCGTCAGCAAGAAAATACTTTTTAAAATTATTTGCCTGCATGGCTAAATGATTTTCAATGGTTACAAAAACAACTTTTACATGTTCTTCTTCAGCCTGGTAAATTTTAGTACAATCATTCACATTTGCAAACAATGTTAGGTTTTTTTACTTTAAATTTCTGCTCCACAATTCCAATTTTCTATAAAAGCATTAAATTTATCACTCGTATCGAACCTATGTATATTTGCTCCTTGGAGTTGAAGATTCAAGTTATTTAATTTCTCGAATATGTCGACCACAAGTAGCTCAATTTCATCACAAATAAACCATCGTGAAAATTCTTGGCTTCCGGTCTGTTTTCTTCTTCCAGGAAAGTGGCGATTTCTTCTCTTAATTCATAAACACGTTGCACGAATTTCCCACGTGATAACCATCTTGCCTCGCAATAAAATAGTAAAACTGGATGTATTGCACCCATAATTTTACAAAGTGCAGAAAAGATTTTTGATTTCAGGGGTCTCATTTTGATAGAATTTACTATCGTTACGACTGTAGTAAACACAATATTCAGACCAGGACTCATTTCTTTGGAAGCCAAAGCTTCTCTGTGGATCATGCAATGTGTCCAGACGCACTGAGGCGATTTTTGTTTTACAAGTGCTTTAGAATCTTCCGGACATTGAACCAGCACCATCGGTGCATATTCCGATGCAATTTTTCCATTCTATGTTTGCCTCGTTAATAAAATCATTTAAAATAGAAAATAATGCGAGCGCTGTTGCTTTGAGTTCTATCGGTTTGCAGAAAAGTAGTTCTTCTACTGTTGACATATTATCACAAAATTGAACATAGGCAATGAAATGAGCATCTTTATTACTATCTGTTGCTTCATCAAGCTGTATTGAAAACAATTTGTCACTCAACTTCGAGAAAACTTGACACTGTACATCTTCAGCTATATCACCAATTCGACGAGCAACATTATCATTTGAAAGAGGTATGGACTGCAATTGTTTTGAAAAATTATATCCAAACATAGTTTCTACAATCTCAATTTCTGCTGGCAAAATAAGCTCTTCACCAGCGGTGTGAGGTTTCTTACATCTGGGTATTTTATATGAAACTTTGTAGGATGCAATTAAAGCTTTTTTATTCACAGAAAAAGTTTCTTTAAAATATCATTTTTGCTTTTCATATGATTTTAATTTTAATTCGAAGAATTCTGTGGATTTGTTGACATACTCACTATGAAGCGTTTCCAAATGTCGTTTAAGTTTATTAGGTGTCATGCTGTCTACGGCCAACATTTTTGAGCAAATGATACACAGGGGCCTTTCTTCTTCATTTACTTCGGTACTGGTAAACCCCAAATTTAAGTATTCTTGAAAATATTTTCTTGATTTTATTTTTGGAACTACGCTCGTCTGAGAACTTGTTGATGCTTGACTATCGTGTAATGCTCGTTTGTGCCCGCTTAAAAAATTATCCATGGGTCTGCATTAATCTGCTGCCGTGAGTATTTAATATGGTGATTGCAATTAACACGAAAACATATATAACATACGATAGATTTGATAGCGATCGACTCGAATGAGAATTGAAACTTGCGTTATCGAACATTTTCGTTCTTCCTATGAGAAAACATTTGCTCTGCGCATGCTCGAGACGGCTTCCACAAATCATATTACTTATTTTTTCTCTTTTCTTTAGTCATGCTTCTGTTTTATTTCTTTTATTATTCCAAACAAAAGTATTCCCAGTTTCTAAATTTAGCTCACCCCGTCTAGGTTAACTTTCATTAACGAATTTTTGTACTTTCATATTCTTTTAACGTTATCTCCCTGTTTGGCTTACATTTCAAGTATAATATCTAAATTTGCCCCGCTTCCATTCGCTTCATCTGTTCACCGTCCGCTTGGCAAAATGACAGATGTGGTTTCTCGCCAATGTTGGCTCGCTTTTACTCTAGTTTTGGCAGTTAGTTAAAAATAATTTAAAAACAGAAATCAAAATACTCAATATATATATTATTGTTGTAGACATTTTATTGTATGCGGGAGGGGGGGGGCGTGATGAAAATTATGATTGAAAACTGTGCCGCGAATAATGAAAGGTATAAACGCTGCCTTAACACATTGGTTGGCACTCTTGATAATCCTGAGGAAACTTGTGTAATCGACAGCACAGTTTGTGAGGTGAGTGTTGATCATCAATACGTTGTTCGCCTTGTAAATGACGTTTTAAAATCTGAATATTGAGCAAAAAGATTTTGCGCTTCTGCTATCCGATGCATTACATTATATGACTGTAGCTGGAGCAGTTTTTCTATGTTAAAGAAATTACTGGACAAGGATCGGCCATTCAACGTTCTTCTGTATTTAATGATGTATTATAATACTGTTGTACACGACTAAAATTGTCAATATATTTGTATTTTTTATGAATAATTTACTTTAGATTTTAGTGTATCAAAAATAAATGCAACTTTATTTCCATAAATGCAACTTTTCCCATTTTTACTGCAACAAAAAAGTTGCCGTAATCATTAGTGATTTTTTGTTTATCGGAGAGAGTGTAACCCAATCGTGTTTCAAATATAAACAATACAGACTTCAGTCTTGCTGAGTCATTAATAAATAATACAGCAGTTACATCGGCGCCTAATAATATATCTATTTCAGAATCAGTTGGCTTCCAAATCGGATAAACATTATTTATCTTTCTTTCAACTCAAGGATAGTCATAACATCATTAATTCTAGGCACTTCACCACATATTCGCTCGTCAGCAAGAACTTCAATACTACACGAAAAGGAATCATTCAATGCGGATACAGATACGTCAAACAAATCATGCACTTGGGGATTCGTTTATTCCCCCAAACAGACTGAATCACTTTTTACTTTTCTCTTCGGTTTTAGTCGTATTTTCTGTAGCAACGTTTTTCTTACAGCCGTTTCAGCAGGTAAATTAGATGCCTCAATCAGAGCATCTATCAGAGAACTGAGTAAATGAAATATAACTCTATAGATCTCAGTAGATCCCAAAATCATCCGATAATAATTTCTCGCAGTCTGCCATTCGAAGAAAATCTTTAGCTCCTTACATGGGGGCTGCACCAAGTTGTGCGCCAAAAACGTTATAACCTAACAATTGGAAATAATTCCATCAAATCTAGGACAGGCTTGACATCACCGATGTCGTAGCAGGCTAATAAAAGAGCTTAATTCTAAACCAACACATATTTATCTCAGCACAAAACACATCGATGTTCGGTTACACTTTTCCTAATACACAATCCTTTCGCACTCCAACAAGGAATTTACAAAAAGAGTGACGTCAAATTAAAGTTGCTAGAACATCTCTACAAATCAGATCTTTCTTGTCCTCTTTTTGTTCAGTTGTACGCCTTTTGTTCTCTTTGTTCATTATTTCGGTTTGCGGTAAAAATATATTTCACATTTTTGAAACATTACGTGCAAATTTTACGATATTCTCATTGCCTACTATATCGCTATGTAAACCACAGCTATTTAAATACGTGCTATATCTAGTACGTTGTACGAAAATTGTACGCTTTATTAAAACGCATCAAGGTGTAATAGAAAGTTCAACCTCTAGTGTATATTGAGCTCCATGTTTCCAATGAGATCAAACTCCAGCGTCTCATTATCAGATCAAACACAGATAACCAAAGATAATTTAGATTCGTGTTAGAATAATAAGAATCTATATATATATATATATATAATTCTCTTACGTGGCACGCAAAACAGACGTTATTTGTTATCGCATTTTGGCAACATTGTACGGTTGTTTGTTCACAACGTAGCCTCGCGTCTTAATTGAATTTATAGCGTTATCGGTTGAAATATAATTGAAAACAAAAATGAATTTTAGTCTAGCCGTTGCAGTTTATAATTAGAAATCAAAGAAAGCGGATACTCTTTTCAGGGCCATTTAAAAAACGGTCCTTTTCAATGCCAACCATTATAGTTCTACAAGACGCTTGCACTACAACTTTCGACAACAAACTCAATGAAAAAGTGTGGGTGATTCGAGAGTGCTGGAAATGTACACACAAACACCATGCTGGGTATTCAATTTCAAAAGCAGCGCTCACATTTCGACTCAAAATGTGATCAAAGTTTTCATTTGAATTCTGATTCCAGGGTACTGTATATATATTTTTTCTGTAATATAGCAAAATTAGATTTGAAAAATATTTTTTTGGAATATGTTATTTTGTAAACAATCCCTTCTGCTAGGACACATGTCTTCATGGATGCGAGCGAATCGAGCATAGGTTCGCGCAGCGAACCACTGAGGATTGGAAAGGAATCCTCCGGGGGTTGGCGAGCGTTAGCGAGCAGGGGGCGGGCCCCCTAGTAAGAAATATTGCTCTTACATTATATCCGAACGATACAAAGACTGGCGATTCGTAGCGTTTACCATCTTCTAGCCTTTCTTTTTAGTTTGGAAGGTAATCGGGTTACTAATCTAGCCACCTTTTTTGTTACCATTAAATCGAAGTCGATAAATTAACTATGATCTCTGCAAACAAACAAATATGAAAAATAAAATGTTTAATTTATAATTATTAGATATGTATCTACTATTATACTGTTGATATATGTTTGCTGTTTAAAAATTGGATTCTTATTTTTTGCAACGTTTTGAAAAGATACTTAAATAAATGGTCATTGTTTTCATTTATTAATTCGTTATCGCATTTACTAATTCTTTTCAAAATACGTACGTAATATGTTCAATAGATTTTCTTTCAGTTAGAGGTTAATCTAACACCATTCGTCAAAGATTATTCTTTTTATTAGATATTTAACAATTATACACTAAGACTAAGTGTTTTTGGTGTCCTCTTTTTTAAAAATAATTTTACCAAATGTTTTCTTTCTGATATTTATCTTTTGGCAAGGCTACATCAAATGAACGTTAGCATTAAATTCCTTTCAGGATCTGAATCTCAAACTAGAAAAAAAGTCAATTTTTGTTATTATCTTAACAAATAATATAGATATTTCTGAATAAAATGACACCTAAATTGAGTTTCTACCATCCGTAGAACCGGAAATATTCAAATTTTTATAAACATTACAGTTGCAAATCAAACGAGCCTTCAAACTTTTAAACGCTCCTTTTCTACTTTTGTGTTAAATGGGATTTCAATAGAGAAAACTGGATATAACTTAAAAACTACTTGTCATAAATGAAGGAAAATTTCTACTTTTACTTTTTAAATATATTTTTATATACACTGTATAACAAAAAAATCGACGCACCAAGAAGGAGTTGTCCGATGGAGACAAAAATTGGTGGATAGGAAAATTATGTACAGAATAGAAAATTGTCACAACCCTACTTTTCAGACACTTCACACTTGGCCACTTTGGTGTAAAAGTATGTTCGATTTGCTGATAATAAAAATTATGCTACTTGGTTATTTTTTTAATTTCTAAAACGGTATTTTTTTTATTCAAAAATAAAACATCGACAGCGTAAAAATATCGACAAGTATAAACATCGATGTTACAAAAACTTCGACTGTAATACATCGATGTTCTTTAAAAACCATCGATGTTTTGAAAACATCGACATCGATGTCGCATCCCTAGTACCTACGTGCAGCAATTTAAGACATTCTCCGTTTAACAACAACGATCAATAGGTCTAGTGGTTAAGGTTTTAGCCTCTAGATCGGAAGGTTCCTGCTTCGAATCCGGGTAAATGCATGGATGTTTGTAAGTGTATAGTGTAGAGGCGGCTGGTGAACCTTAAATCTGTCGTGACCGAAAGTCTGCATGTTGGGTTGGTGTGGAAGTTAAGATAGTGGGGTACCAGTTCAGGTGTTTCCTCGTCATCTGACCGTGGTTCAAAATTACGTGATGTTGACCTCGGATTCTTCCTATTGGTGATTGATCCCGTACCATCGCCTGTCCGTTGTGTTGCTCTGATACGACGTTAGTTAAAAATTACCAATTACCGTTTAAAAATAAAATGTTTATTTTGGTACACCCTTCCACCTATTAACCTTCAGAGGGGTTGTCCCGCATATATACGTTCTGCAGCCGTAATCGAATAACTTCTTCTTAATTTTGACCTCATTGATCCAATAGAATCTTTCCAAAGATTCGTTCAACCACTGTAGTTTTAATATTCATATTGAGTCTTGGATAATTTTTAATTGTCGTCGTACTGAAGCAGGACAATGGACTTTTGACGACGGTCGGGGATCAGTCCCCATGAGGTAAAGATCCGAGGACAACACCACGTAATTTTCAACCACGTCAGATGACGATTGAGAGTGGTCTTCGGGACAAAAAGCAATCCTCACTACTCACGAAACCCAAGGACCGCTATAGACCAATTGAAAGTGCAACGGATTATAAACGGAGGAATGCTAGTTCAAAACACGGTTTAACCAGACTGTCGTGTACGCGAAGTATGGTAGACGTTAAATCTCTCATGGTCACAAATTTCCTCACATTGACACGGTGTATTTTAAGAGATCTGAATATTGTATAATTACAAATATTTTTTTATTTCGTTTTGGTTATTTATTTTTTACAGTGCTACTTTGTTAGACAGTCAATATCACACAATTCAAATAAATATAGCAGTCTCCACCGGAGACTTAACTTACAAAGCCTGGGCCGCTGCTAGCTGATGCCCTCACAACGACCAAACTCTTCTCAAGTCTGTCAGAGATTGTGTCGTTCACTGTACCAGCCCTCTCTGCTACAAGCCTTGAAGCATCCATCCCGTGGAAAAAACCCTTGGGAAGTTTTCCATCGTTCGAAAAACTCCAAGAGGGGAGCTCCCCCGCCTTTTCTCTTCTATTCCAACAGAGAGGGGTAGCATTGTCCGAAAAAGAACGATTCCAGCTGGCCAGGCGACTGGTAAAACAAGATGTCCTCTTTTATCACTTCGCCAAAAAAGGTGTGCAAATTTAGAAAATGAGATGCCGGATCAAGTGTAGCCTTCGTTGTATGATCAGCATAAAAAACTCCGAGGTGTTCGCTTCGGCATTGATTCCGGACTGTCGTCAATAGTGCGTTGCGACGTGCCCTAGTGCAACTCTAATTAGCAACTTATCATGTGAATCTCGAAGATTTAAAAAATAGATTAGGTAATTTCAAATCACTCTGTATAAGCCAGCTTGGTACACTAGTAGTTGCCAGTTTGGGCCTCAGTTCAACAGGCTTGGTTCGAATCCAAATCTTTACCTAGATGTTTGTAGTGGTTTCGAATCCAGGTTAAGTCATAGATCCCTATTTAATTACGTATCTATATAAATAAGAATGGAGTGTTTGTTTGTACATTCAATATTTTCGACCCATTTCAAGTTTTCTATCCGTTTTGGACCCTTCTGATGCCGAATCCGCCTTTTTCTCGTTTGGTGTCTGTCTGTCTGTCCGTCTGTCTGTCTGTCTGTCCGTCTGTCTGTCTGTCTGTCTGTATGTATGTTGTGCCCTATACACGTCCACGCGGTTTAAGATATTTTCATGGAAATTTGCATACAGTGAGTACTTATCTTGATTTAGTGAGTGGAATTGGTTGTGAAAGTCTGTCTGTCCGTCTTTCTGTTCTATGCTCGATTTTGTGTTTGTGTGTTTGTGGAGACATCACATGAAATTTATTCTATATATTTGATAGAAATGTGTTTTATATCTTATATGATATATTAATTTAGTAAATGCAGTATTAAACATTTCTTTATTGTTATATTTAGATGAGTTTCATGCTAAAACACCTGAGTAAGTATACTTAAATCAACCATAATTTGGTAGTTTTGGAAAAATTGGAATGTCTATTGAATATTACGATTACTTTGATTGTTTTACCAGTACTGCTAAAAAAGTAATTATTCTTCAAAAAATTTTATTTTTTAATGAAATTTCAGCTCTGATACTTCATTTATTTCGAGTCTTATTTTTGTTCTTTGCGCAATGAAAACGATTTCGGAATATTTGAAACAGACGATATTTTTCAACGAAACGAGAATGAACAAGATTGCGGGAGCAGTGATATTTTCTGTTTCTTTAACTCTGAATTAATTTCACATTTCTAAATTTTGTGCACTTTTAGTTGTAAATTGTGGCAACTGTGCGAGATCAAGAGATAAAAATGAATCACAAATTAATATCTTTAGAACAATTTTTCCGACATCTTTTATTTTGTTCTATTTTACTGTTTTCTGTTTTAAATATTTATTATTTTAATAAATGTGTTTTCCTTATCATCACACCCAACAGCACCGCAAAGTATTAAACTTGAAAATGTTAGGCAAGTCAGTATAAATTTTCAGTAAATTTTAAGTGTAGTTATGCCATTATTGAAAGAATAATGCCGTTATTTAAAGAATAATGCCGTTATTTAAAGAATAATGCCGTTATTTAAAGAATAATGCCGTTATTTAAAGAATAAAGCCGTTATTTAAAGAATAATGCCGTTATTTAAAGAATAATGCCGTTATTTAAACAATAATGCCGTTATTTAAAGAATAATGTCGTTATTGAAAGAATAATAATGTTTAAAAATCCAAACTAGAACTTTTTCCAACATTAAAAAAATCGTTGTAGTAATGACTGGAGGAGATTGCAAAATTTCACAATGTCGCATACCGGAGGCAAGAGTGCCACAAGTAAAAAAATATTGTTTTGTTGACTATGAGGGCGAGAGCACTCGCCGTAAATCGTAATTTTAATTAATTGAGTTGAACATGAAAAGAACTTAAGAAAGGGAATTCCAAATCTTCCTATGAATCGTCTTTTATAGTAGTAACCTTAGTATCACCTTTCGTCTTTTTGTAGCTTTGTCATACAGCAATTGTGCGATGTATGTGAAATGTGTTACATGAATGGATATGCATGTGTAGGATTTGTGTCCAAAGTAAGTTGTTGAAAATATAAAGATGGCGAAAGGTGTTAAAATAAATTTTTATTCTACAAAAAACGTAAGTCATTATATATTTTGATTATCTCTTCAATCTAGAGTAAACGAATTCAAACCGAGTAAGGTCGGGTATTTTGCTAGTAACAAAATATAACCGCAGGGTGACAAACCAATGGTAATTTTTTTTTTTAGTTAACGTCGTACTACAGCAACACAACGGGCTATTGACGACGGTCCGGGATCAGTCCCTTAAGGAAAAGATCCGAGGACAACACCTAGTAATTTTGAACCACGGTCAGATGACGAAGCTACACCTGAACTGGCACCCCACTCTCCAAACTTCCACACCCACCCAACGTGAGGACTTTTGACCACGGCATATTTAAGGTGCACCAGCCGCCCATACACCATACGCTTACAAACATCCATGCCGGGACCCGGATTCGAACCAGGAACCTTCCTATCTAGAGGCTAACACCTTAACCACTATACTGGTTGGTCAGCATTAGTGAACAAGGATCCACGGTTATAATTATTTTCAGTTTTTGTTTTTCCTTCTTCGATTTTTCGTTAGGTAATGGTAATGTTAATTTTAGTTAACGTCGTTCTTGAGCAACACAACGGGCTATTGACGACGGTCCGGGATCAATCCCTTAAGGGAAAGATCCCAGGACAACACCTCGTAATTTTGAACCACGGTCAGATGACGAAGCACCGCCTGAGCTGGAACCCCACTCTCCAAACTTCCACACCAACCCAACTTGAGGACTTTTTTAAATAATTAGTCTTGAATTTTATAATACATATTTAATTTTTACCAAGAAAAAAGTGAATTTACAAACGTTTTTACTTTGCTCTATTTCGAATTTTGCTCTACCCTTTCGAGAACGCTTAATACAAACCGTATGTGTATGTTCCTTGCAAATATATTTGCAACAAACGCGACACATTTGTTGTATTTTTCGATATTTTGGGTTGGAGCAGAGATAACAACGTCCCATTTTACCAGTGCAGGGTTTTTTATTTTCTTCTCCAAAAAATTAATACATTTTTCTTTTCAGAGCATTTGGTAAACACTGATATTTTTTTCTTTCATGTATACCCTCTTTTAGCAAATCCAGTCCTAAATGTTTTTGATATTTTCGACAGGCAAATTGTTCTCCGGTGTTGGATTTTTTCCTTTATATGTCTTCATCAAAAAATACTTCCCTCATCACCTTCTAATTCACCAAAAAGCTGCAAAGCATCCACAACAGTCAAATACTTTCTCATTTTGTAGCGCTACTAACAGCCATCCCACACCGCTAGAACGTAGAGAAAGGAATGCTTACTCTTCTACAAATTTCGACTAATGTAAGTTGGCGCGCCGCGGACAGTTTGACCGAACTTCCCTTAGAGATACGATAATTTCCAAGAATTTTACAAAAATTTGACCAAACGGTGGGACGGGCTTGATGACACTTCGAAGGTCAGGTACACAATGGTTTTGCTCTCGATTTCAAAAGTACGGTTAGGTGCAACAGAAAAAACATGCACATGCGGGGAAAAGACCAATGCGCGACTAACGGCTGGCTATTTTAAGATGTGTAGTTTTAAGGATGATATGATTAAGGACATAACACGATTGCGAAACTAAAGTTATCTATATAAATATGAATGAGAGTTTGTGTTTATACATTGAATATTTCCGACCCATTTAAAGTTTTCCATCCGTTTTGAACCCTTCTGATGACAAATCCACCTCTTGCGCGTTTGGTGTCTGTCTGTCGCTTTGTATGTATGTGCCCTATACACGTCCACACGGTTTAATACATTTTCATGGAAATTTGCATACAGTGAGTACTTATCTTCATTTAGTGAGTGAAATTGGTTGCGAAAGTCTGTCTGTTCTATGTTCGATTTTGTGTTTGTGTGTTTGTGGAGACATCACATGAAATTTATTCTATATATTTGATAGAAATGTGTTTTATATCTTATATGATATATTAATTTAGTAAATGCAGTATTAAACATTTCTTTATTGTTATATTTAGATGAGTTTCATACTTAAACATCTGAGTAAGCATACTTAACTCGACCATAATTTGGTAGTTTGGGGAAAATTGGTATATGCATTGAGTACTACGATTAATTTGATTGCTTTACCAGTACAGCTAAAAAAGCAATTATTTGTAAATAAATTTTTTTTATGGAATTTTAGCTCTCATTTATTTCGAGTCTAATTTTTGCTCTTGCGCAATGCAAACGATTTCCGAGTATTTGGGACAGACGATATTTTTCAACGAACGGGAATAAAACGGAAACTCGTGTTGGTTGATCACGTGCAGTAATATTTTCTGTTTCCTTTTGCTCTAAATTAATTTTGCATATCTGAATTTTGTGCACTTTTTAGTTGTAAGTTGAGGCAACTGTGAGATCAAGAGATAAAAAGGAATCACAAATGAATATCTTTAGAATAACTTTTTACCGACATCTTTCATTTTGTTTTATTTCGCTGTTTTGTTTTGTTTTTTGTTGAAAATATTTATTATTTTAATAAATTGTGTTTCTCTTTCATCTCACGCAACACCACCACAAATTATCCAACTTACGGCGGTCCGGGACACAAAAATTATCAAATTTTCTATTTTTTTAATTTTTTTAAAGAAATTATCTGTGTTTTTCTGCTTAAAATGACGTCTAAATCATGTTTCTATCTTAATTAGAACTAGAGATATAATAATTTTTGTGGTGCGTTGTTTGGAAAATCTAACACTCTTGACAGTTGTTGTCATGGCAACAAGATATGTCTTTAAAACTTTAAATGCGTTTTTCTCCATGATACATTTTTTCCAAGATTTCCTGTGTTCAAATTGCTATAAGTCGAAAACCGATAAAGTTTAAGGGTTGAAATTTGGAATATATATTTTTTAAACATTATACTTTAATTTGATTCAGCAAATTTGAAACAAATATTTGCTTTTAAAAATACGACTTTTTTTAAAAAAGTACCTTAAAATTTTCAAAAATTTTCATTCAAATATATTTTATTTTTTATTAGATTAATATTTTTTAAATTGCTGAATCAAAATTAAAGTTTATAAAATTGTGAATAATTTACTGCAAGAATTTTGAAAATTGATCAAGAATATTTTGAGTTTTAGCAATTTAAAATGACTCATCTTTTTTTCAAAAAATTTAATTCAAAATTTTTAAAAAAAATTTGAAAAAATTTTGTTTTGTGATTTTGCTTATTAGTTAGATGGGTAATCAGTACAAAAAAATTCAAAATTCTAAATTAATTAATAAAAAAAATTCGATGTGTCCCTGACCCCCTTAAAGTTGCAAGTAAGTCAGATTAAAGCTAATTTTAAGTGTAATTATGGAATTATTGAAAGAATAATAATGTTTAAAAAATCCGTACTAGAACTTTTCAAACATTAAAATTTTTTTTGTCATAATGACAAGAGAAGATTGCGAAATTTGACAATGTCGCATGCCTGATGCAAGTATGCCACAAGTAAAAATATATATATATATGTATACATTTTTTAATTATGGGAGCAATAGTACTCGCCGTAAATCGTCATTTTTATTAATTGAGTTGAACGTGAAAATAACTTAAGAAAGGGAATTCCAAATCTCCCTCAAAATCGTCTTTTGTAATTGTGACCTCAATGTCACCTTTCGTCATTTTGTAGCTTTGTCATACAGCAAGGATGCGATGTATGTGAAATGTATTACATGAATGGATGGTTATGCATGTGTAGGATTTGTGTCAAAAGTAAGTTGTATAAATTATAAAGATGGCGAAAGATGTTAAAATATTACTTTTCTACAAAAAACATAAGTGATTGTATATTTTAATTATCACTTCTATCTAGAGTAAACAAATCGAAACTGAGTAAGGTCGGGTATTTTGCATGTATCAAATAAAAGCTATATGTCTCTACTATTATACGAGGAAGTGTTTCTCTGTGTCTCTGTACGCATTGTCCTGACGATTGTATGTAACTTATAGTAATGAAATTGGGCAAGCAGGTTGTCCTAATTTACTACTATTGTGTGTCTTGCTCTGGAATTTTAAAATTTTATCTAGAACATTTTAAAATTAATTCATTATTTTTTTTTCTTTCAAATTTCGTTCTTTCCGGAATGTGACGTCACCCCTACCTCGAAAGAAGAATGAACGGTTTTTGAAATTTTCGACCGCTGACATCACAAACGTTTGTTGTCCGAAAGCCTTTAAAGTCATGCCAAATTTTCCGATTTTAGCTTGTTTCATTTCACGTTGTTGATAATAGCCACTTCGAGGTCATCACGACATTACCTGTGGAGTTCGTTTGCGAAGCAAACCAAATAGGAATACGTAGTAATCACCGGGGGTTAGCGTGCGTTAGCGAGAAGTGGTCACACCTGACCCCACGAAAAGAAGTGCCACGGGCAACTCCGTGCTGGCCAGTAAAATCGATCCTAGAAAGGGGGAAAAAATGCAAGGTTTTTATGATGCGGACTCATCAACAGGTTAAGTTAAGAAGTTAAACACCAAGTAGGATTGGTCTATGATTGCTAAAATTTGAGCATTCTGTCAAAATGTGTCTTACTGGTAATACTTGATGGCAAAAAGAACAAAATGAAAGAGGTACTTCGCTTGAAAAATGCTTGAGGGTAAAACATGAATGTCCGATTCGAAGCCTTGTCTCTTTAACGTCACGATCCCTTTTTAAATTTATTTTTTTAAATCCTCAATCAGCGGTTGAATGGAATTTAGTTTATTCAGCGTTTCGAGGTCCCAAGTGTTCTGTAAGAAATAAGATGTAATAATAACGTTTTTTCAAATTTTGAATATCTTAACTTGCAGACGCACGAATGTAGACTACAGTAGCGTCACGCAAATAATGATCTTACAACGAATTCAGCCAAAGAAATTTTGCTTAATTATGAAAAATACTTCATCCTATTAACGACAATCTTTGTTTCCGTTAACAAGTCATTAGTTACAAAAACAAAAGCGGGTATAAAAGCCAATTTAATTCTCCCTTCTCCCCATTGATGGAATTGCAGTTATTACAGGAACATTTTCCAATTATTAATTTAGGAACTTTTAATTAGTTGCCACGCTATTTAAAAAGAGAAACTACACTTTGTTATGTCTTGGAGATTTCTTATGTTCGTTTAATGAAGAAGGGGAAAGGGGAAAAACTTTCCCGTCTTCCTGAGACGTCTGAAAAATAGAAGAAGAAAAAAACATTAGCGAGATACGTTAGGAAATGGTTTTTTTTTTCTACTTCCGGATGCACGGAAGTGACTTCCCATCTTGAATTGAATTTGAAGGGAAAAAACAGAAAAAGGAATGGAATGGGTTTTTTCTCCGTAGATGGATTAAAAAAATTCGCATTTGCCCTTTTCCTCAGGTAATAACTCTTTCGTGTATAACACTAGTATTTCGAAATAAAAAATACATTTTTTCCAGCATTTCATCCATTTTCTTCACTTTTGAGCTCAATTAAAGTGTTGTCAGGAGAAATATAAAAAAGCTGAACAAAAGACTAGAAAAAGGCGGATCGGGTATTTGGTTTTTTGAAAAAAATTTTTTTTCTGTTTACGTTTTTAATGCTATTAAAATTTGCAGTTAGATTCTCCGTCATTAGATTACTTTTTAATTAGGTAATTCAATACACGTCTATTAGGTGAACTATGCTCGTAAAGTGAATGCTGCCATTTAATGACTCGAAAAGTATTCTTAAAGTTCGAAATTAATTAGGTATTGTTTTTCTAAATTGCCCTCTTACACTTTTTGTATAAGAATGCTTTTGCCATGAACTGAACGGTAGCTTATATTGTTTCTTCTATTGTTTTTTGCACACTGCTTGACGAAATCAAATATTTGAGACTGTCGTATGTTAAGTATTTGTTCGTCTTAGATTTTTTTTTTTTAAAGTAAAAATCAGTATACTTCACTTTACCGCGAATTGGCCGCTTATATATTGTAAAACTCTGTTATTCCGCTGTTTATATGAGCGAAAAAATATTTTTTTTGATATATCAGAGCTTCCGCACCTGTTTATTTGAATTTCTGATTCCTATGGGACAGTTAATATTAGTATGTCTTTCATAACCCAACTCCTCCTGTACTTGCCCTTTGGGGTTTTACTTTCTTGAAGTAAATAAGGGCGTGACAACCCCAAGTACTGTTGCTATTTTTCCCACCCTCTTACTTTTTTCTTCTTTCTTTAAGGCTGCCTCACGGGAGGTGGAGGCTCCCCTTCTGAAGCTTTTCACCACTCCATCGTCATCAACTCATCTTGGTGATTGTGACTCAGTGGTTCAGCCAACTACGAGTTGTTGGCGAGGCAAGTTTGAGAGATTTTTCCAGCAGCATGAGAGATTCCCTCCTTGGTAAGTGTTTCAAAATCTTCTATAAATATAAAAAAAGGATGTGTGTATATGTATATATATTCTCCATACAAATCTACACCGTTAGACCAATCCACACCAAATTTGGTACAATTATACTTAAGAACACAGAGGAAACCATAGGTTATTTTTCTCCTGCCTTCAGACCAATCTGTAGCCATGAAAATTGCCTAAAACTGCCCCTCGAAGCACCAATCTTAAAATATAAAGTATGTTTTTCTGCAATAAATGGACATGGATAAGGAAACACATACTACAGGGTTCGTGAATGTTAACACAGGTAAATGATGCTGTCATATTTTAGCTGTTGCTGTAGGAAACACGTTCTAAAGGGTATGTGTATTTGAGTTAGCGCAGGGAAATGTCGCAGTCAAATTTGAAACCCCAGCAACGTCGGGTTATCCAGCTAGTTCACTAAAACTTTCCCAAAAGTGTGTTTATTTGTTTCTTTGCTTTACGTTGTTTGGCACAACTTGGATAAACAAGGCCCTTGCGCCATAAAATGGAACCCAAGCTACCGATTTCTATATATATATATATATATATATATATATATATTCCAAGAGTCACGGATGAGACGTTTTATCGGTAGGGTGTAGGATGAAATATGAAACGGTGAGGATAGCCGATAGCCGCCTGAAGAAACACAATCATTTCTAGTATTTATTTCCCACGCTGCTTCTGTAAGAGAGGGTGAGAAATGGCTCTGACGGTCTATAAGATCGAGAATTGAATAGAGAATATTAATTTAATATATTTCGGCAAAAAGAAGTGTGTTACATGAGTATACATATATATAAGATAACAGGCCCCTGCATATACCTGGCAAACGTTTATGGGTACAACTGGCAAGTGAAAGTGAAAAAAAGGAAAGGACGAGTTCCAAGACCTATAAGGTACGAGTGTGATCACTGTGGAGAATCGAGGGAACAGTTCTAGTTCTTCAACGTAGAATGAATGATAGGAAGTCCTGCAGTTTGGAAATCTGAAATCCCACAATTTTTTTGTGGAATGTATGTATTCCTTTTCCAGGTACACTTACACCAATACTCTCTGGCTTATAACACATATACTGTTCGAGTGTGATCAATGTGAAGAATCGAGGGAACAGTTCTACTTCTTCAACGTAGAATGATAGGGAGTCCTGCAGTTTGAAAATCTGAAAACCCGCAATCTCTTGTGGAATGTATGTATTCTTTTTCCAGATACACTTTTATGGATGCTCTCTGAAGGATACATGTTTCGTAGGGAAGGACCATTGGATCTACGTGCTCACAGCGGTTGGTTGATTTGTCACTCCTTCAAGGTGAATTTTCCTTACCCTTCTATCAAAGTACTCTGAAGGAGGTTTAAGGTAACAGGATTCCGTCAAAGGACATTCCGTGTTATTATGCAGGGTAGAACCATCCGTGCACATTTGCATGGGGTTAGTCTGTCGCTCATACTAGGGACCCTTCATCGAGGTTCTCTGAAAGGTGTCTAAGATGGTAGGATTCCGTGCGCGACTATTCTGTGGTGTTGTGAAAGGTAGAACCAACGATAGACAGGCGTATAGAGGTTGGTTTGTCACTTCATGGCCATTGTTTACCACCCCGATAAATACAGTGCGCATAAGGGTGCGCTTTGGTGTTTGAAAAATCTATCTACTGGTTTGAAGTGTTGATTTCCCGTTAAAATGGTTCTTGGTTCGAATAGGGAGTAGTGCATGGTTATTTAATTACCGTCTGGAGTGAATATGGAATATGGAATATCTCAATCAACATGTTGCTTTTATTTCGGAGGAGCGAAAAAGGAACCACTGATCGGGAAGGTCTTACTACAGTCTCCGCTTATTCCTACAAATGTCCGTAAGCTCTTTTTATATCGAGCAAAAATAATTTACAAGTTTCCCAATATTTGAAATGAGCTTAGAGCATTGCGTATGAAATTATACAGGCTTCCTTGACTGTTTAAAATTTCAAATAGCTTCTAGTTCCAATCCTTTTGATAAACTAATTCGAAGCTCCAGATGATTGAACCTCTCTGCATTTCCATTAGCTTAAAACTTCAACAGTTTTATCCAATCATTCCCACAAGTTCGTAGCTTGTGTCATCCTATTAAAAAAACTGGAAGTAATGATCCAACTTTCGCTTTCGTGGTCTATCCAAAAGGAGTTCACTTTCCAACTCGGATGTCACAATGGCAGGTGGAGGAATTCCTTCAAACGGCATTTATTCGTTTCACATCCGACGTCTCCGGCATGCACCTTGGGATTCCTCTCAACACTTTTAAACTCTTAATCGCTGCTGCGACAGGTTCAATCCCTGTTTCATAAATTATGCAGAAGGCCCCGGAGTAAAACTAGTCTCAATGAGCGCGCTCTCTCGATCTAAATAATTGATTAGGTCTTGCAGGTAATCGAGTACCTAATCAGTGAAAACTATCGATTTATTACGGAGATGGAGAACGATAAGAGACCTAGAGTGGTACCTAGTGGATATTGCCTCTTGCATTGAAAGACCTTAAGCACTGGAATGACGTACAGGTCCTCTGTGGTTTTCGAACTGATTTTCAGCCTTCAATTTCCAAACCAATGAATAGGATATGCTGCTGTTTTATGAATTCTAATTATTTGGTCTACACTTATTGAAAAAATTTAATTATTTCGATCTAGTTGGTGTGGGGACATAGAACCTAATTACCTTGAAAGACCAAAGTAGCTCCAATGGTATTTCGCAATGATACCGCTGGGAGCAATTATTATCTAGCTTGGGAGCATTCAACTCGGTAAGGATTATTATATTGCTCCTGAACATCCCTCTTGGTAAGGATTATGTGGATATCCAGCCTGGTAAGAATTATTTTCTGGCTTGTGAACATCTCGCTAGGGAAGGATTATTATCTAATTTGTAAACATCCCGTTTGGGAAGGATTATAATATAGCTGGTAAACATCCCCTTTGGGAAGGATTATTATCTATCTTGGCAAGGATTATTATCTATTTTGGAAGGATTATTACCTAGCTTGGAAGGATTATTATCTAGCTTGGAAGGATTATTATCTTGCTTGGGAATGACTATTATCTAGCTTGTAAACAACTACTTGGGAGGGATTATTATCTAGCTTGTGAACATCCCGCTTGGTAGAATTATTATTTAACTTGTGAACATCCTGCTTGGGAAGGATGTTTATAGAGCGATGAAATTCAAATCGGTTTCAGATTATTTCCACCTTTTACATTCTATATAGAAACGTTGTTCCCGTACACAGATGTAAACATAGGCAGTAAACAGTGTTTGTGAGTAAGTCTCTTGTCTGGTTAGTAATTGTTTTTCTAAACGCTTAGAATATCTGACACCTTATTCAAATAGGGCATTGAATAGGAAAATATGGCCAATGTGCGATCTACTATCTACTGCCTAATATAATTTGCCCCATTTGATTCAGTGTCTATTAGAGCCCATTCTGGCCTCTTCCGTCTTTTTAGTTATGACAACTTCTCATATTTCTAGTGTTAAGCTTAGAGTTGACAGTTGTAATCATCAAGTTGCTGTAGTTTTAAGTATATTTCAAAATTATATATAGTTCAGTGTTATAATAGAATTTAAGTTTGTACTGTAATTAGCCATTTGAAACCCAATATCAATGCTCTTAAAAATTTATCTTGAAACATGTGTACTCTTTGTGTTGGTTATTTCAAGGTTAGAGGGATCTGTAAGATATTTTTAAATCTTTAAAATTGTGTTACACATCTATGTGACACTATCCAACTTTTCCGCCCAAGGACTAAGACAATTAATAACGAAAATCCACCCTAGTGTACCGGGTGTTTTTATATTACCTGAAAAATCTTAATGAGGAGGCCGCAATACAAGTTAAACCATATTCATACATGAATGTACGCTTTCAAGTGTCTGATGTTCTTTGGTGCACAAGGTAGAGAAATGATATATAGAAAGTATGCAGAGACTGAAAGTTAACAGCTGTAATTATACTATTAGACAGAGATTGAGTTCTTCCAGTTTCTTAAAGAGATGTTTAATGTTGGAAAGGTAGTAAAACCAAGTTACAGATCTCTGACAGCATCGACACAGAGCCAAGTATCTTTTTCACATAGCAGTCGCGTGATTACTAGTAGACATACTGGTCACACATCGTAAAGCTTCTCTCTATAGCAATGCTCAGTCTACTGATAATTCACGTCTATGGTAAATGCGGTTCGATTTTGTGTGCTCTACATCCTCTAAAACTTTGAACTCGAAGATTTGAAAACATCCGGTTGACTTGGAGAAACTGTAGAGAAAATTTTGTTGTGTTGCAATAAGTTTTTTATTTCCAGTAATTTAACTTTGGAGTTCTTCGCTTATAAAGGGTTTCATTACATCCCCTTTTGTATATTTGTATTGTAAATGTATACTTTTAAATATTTGGAAGTTCAGAAGAGATGCTTTGCCTGTAAAACCCTTAAAAATTATTAAGCTTTCATTTAAGTATTATATTGTGTTTTTTCTATCCACTGTTTGCTTTACTTTCCTGTGGGATATGTTTTTAACCAGAGGCTACCTCTGGTTCTTTTTTCGGCTTAAATGATACCAAGTGCATTGCTATGAAGGTGTCCTGTCTTCAGTCAGCCATTGTCCCTTTCTCGAAACGAAGTTTTTTTCGTTCCTCCCAACTCCCCTTTGCAGCAGACCCATAAAACTATTCCCCCTCTCTGAAGGAATTCGGTAGGGTCAACGCTCAAGTTCATCGTCCGACAGCGGTCTTCGCCCCACCCCAACCCCCGAATTGCGGGTGGACTCCTGCCAGATGCTGAAACGGAGAATATATCCTCGTCCCGGAACCAATCACAAAATTTGCTTGCCAAAATGGAATCCATCCCGAAACTTCTGGAAGGATGATGGCAACAGGAGAGTGATGGTATAAAAAGGGGACACAACGAGAAAGCGTCTCTCTTGGCTTTTTTTTTGAACGGACATGCGGACAATCTTATCTGTCTGCTAAAGGGGCTTTTGCTGGAGGTGGACAAGGGAGACGCCGTCGAGATACATTCTAGCGATTGCTCCTGATAATACAGCTCCTGGAGCCAATTTTTTTTATCCCTTCTACCTCTTTCTTCTATCTTTTTCGTTCCTGCCTCCTCTTATAGGAACATTAATATATTATATTTTAATTTAAGGTAGGAGCCAATTATGTGTCGTGCAGTTGATTTTTGTTAGATGTAATATTGTTAATTATTGTAAAATCATTATTATCTTAAAATGCTTATGCTTAAATAAATAATCCATGTTTTAGATTTTTAAATCTTTTGACTTTGGGCATTTTTTTTTTACACGTCAACACAAAAACAGCATGTATCAGGTTTACCTGAATATTGTTTTAATCCTACAATGCATTGTGTAATCACTATATTTCATTGGCCATTGCATCGCAACCTATGTAGCGATTGCTTCTTGCTACACAGCAAGGATAATTTGGTGCCGTGACCAGGGCGAAGACCGCTGTCGGACGATGAACTTCAGCGTTGACCTTACCGAATTCCTTCAGAGAGGGGGAATAGTTTTATGGGTCTGCTGCAAAGGGGAGTTGGGAGGAACGAAAAAAGCTTCGTTTCGAGAAAGGGACAATGGCTGACTGAAGACAGGACACCTTCATAGCAATGCACTTGGAATCATTTGAGCCGAAAAAAGAACCAGAGGAAGCCTCTGGTTAAAAACATATCCCACAGGAAAGTAAAGCAAACAGTGGATAGAAAAAACACAATATAATACTTAAATGAAAGCTTAATAATTTTTAAGGGTTTTACAGGCCAAGCATCTCTTCCGAACTTCCAAATATTTAAAAGTATACATTTACAATACAAATATACAAAAGGGGATGTAATGAAACCCTTTATAAGCGAAGAACTCCAAAGTTAAATTACTGGAAATAAAAAACTTATTGCAACACAACAATTTCTGGTAATCGCAATTCAAGAACGACTACTACCATTAAATTTTTTAGTTCTTCAGTTTTCCTATTTGATACAGTAGGAACTACAGTAGTTGTGGAGGAATGGTTCTAAACAAGTAAACAAATTAACGATGCATTGCGCAGTACACGGACTAATATATGTTATAAGCTCTTTACTAATATATGTTATAACTATTTCAATACGACCTATTTTGTCACATGTTGTCTAATACTATCCGTGAATATAGACTTAGTATTAAGGCAAAATGACTATACAGTGTCAAACCAAACGAAATCCTTACAAAAGGAATGATTCTTTGCATACTTTTTTGTGATTACTTTGTTCTTGAAAAAGAAATAAATTCTATACTTTTGTTCTGTACATGGTAAAAAAACTTCCGTGTAAAGAAATTGATGTGTATATAAGCTTGTCTAGTGTGACACCTTACAAACCTCAAACTACTTATCCCAACAAAAATGATTGCAACTTCTGGTAAAAAGATTAAAATATCAATTTTTCTTATTATGGACTGCTAGAAATAAAAAGAATCACGTGGTACCATTTGTCTTTCATGTACCTGAAAAATATTTCCTCCGTTCTCTTTTAAGACACTCGCCCACAATGGCCTTTCGGGAGAAACAAAATGCCACGGTTTTCTCCTCTACTAAAACGGAGACAACTTTTTCTCTCCTATTTCATAGCATAGCGATCCACATTGTGAAAGAACGATTCCATCAGAAGGATACTTATGTACCAGAAGCATCGTATATTAAAAGCAGACACTCGAAAAAAAGCAGAGCTCTCTGAAAAAAATGGACACATTCTTTATAATCAATCCTCTTGGAAGCAGTCCAAAATGTTCATCGCCATAATCAGAGACAGGATTCTTTGAAAGTTGGTCGACGCCATGGCGGATAACCCTTTCCATAAACGAGTGAAGGCTAGAAATCCATAAATTTCACAAGTTATAAAGTCAATAACATCACAAGGGTACTTCTTCGGCATTTATTACGTCACGGTGACATATTTTATAGTGTGAACAAAATAAACTAAACGGAGCTCTTAATGTTCGATTTTTATGGCCATTGCTCAGCTTTTACTACTTTTAAGGTGACGGCAAATACTTGAAAAGATGGAAGATGAATTTTATTACGGCTTAAGGTCCAAGTGCACACGTGACTGCTTTTATGGTGGAGGAGGTAAGGCCTGGAATAAGTGATGCACGTCAGAGCGGTCACCTTAAGGCACTCTGGTGGCCATGAATTCAAGTTACGTACAAAATACCAAATATAGTATATTTCAAACGAATATCATAGCTATTCTATGGGTAATTACATTAATATACAGTGTTCTGATGAGAATAATTATATTTATTTTTAGTCAGTTGGCATTTTGAGTCGTGCAGCTTTGAACAAGTGTACTCGTTAAATTCGGTGATGTGTTCTAGCTCTACAATGTGCTTCCGAAATTGTCGTCTTGATTGCCAATTCCGTCTAGCTTATAATTTGGTTAAGAAAGTAGTACCAGAGGTTACAAGGTTGCGAAAATACCAACCATGGTAATCGCCATACATATTGGTGCGTATAATGTGACACAAACAATATGCTACTACAATTGGTGTCGAATGCGAATTCCATCATCACGCTGGAAGACTAGAGACCCTTGACAGCTGAGAGAGCGAGGACACGCTCCCTAATCTCTTGTCCCAAAATATCTGTAATTATACTGCACATATCAAGCTGTAGGATGTTAAAACAAATGTTGTAGTGTTGAAATCCAAAGATCTTGTTCTTTACGCTACCAGTTCTGTCATCTCGCCAATTTATCCGGTACAACGATCAAGGTTAGAAATGGTAGGACGAACAAATAGGGATAAGGCTATATCCGTCCTCCCTACACACACACACACCAAGACCCTAATTAGGTTCCATGTAAGCTTGACCTGGAGGGCACCTACCTCCGGTTACCACTATGAGAAATATGACCACTGTGAGAAAATTGCCAGCTTACGAATGGTAAAAGTAATGTCTAAGTTTTGTTATCACAATCAAGTCAGACACGATTCTCGTATTCTTGAGATTTTTAACCTATTTTCTTCGGGGGCTACTCTACATTTTTATTGACTTTAGCTAATAATAGCAGATGGGCCAGACCCCAAACTAAGTATGGACAATTACTTAGTAACTTTGCATCAAATTTTATTTTAATCAAATAAATTTTTTTCTAAAACAATTACTACAATTTTCTTGATTGTCTACCTACTCCCAAACCATGCAGCCGACCAACCAGTCTGGTGGTTAAAGTGTTAGCCTCTAGATAGGAAGGTTTGTGGTTCGAATCCGTGTCAGTGCATGGTGTTTGTAAGTGTATGGTGTAGAGGCGGCTGGGGCACTTTAAATCTGTCGCGGATGAAATTCCTCACATTGGGTTGGTGTGGAAGTTTGGAGAGTGGGGTGCCAGCTCAAGTGTTGCCTCGTCATCACCGTGGTTCAAAATTGCGTGGTATTGTCCTCGAATGTTTTCCTTAGTGGACTGATCCCGGTACGTCGTCAATAGCCCGTTGTGTTGCTCTAGAACGACGTTAATTATAAATTACCAACTACCCAAATCATGTAAGGAATATACGTGACGAAAGGTAATAGAGTATAACGTAGTTTATCTTTAAACTGAAAAATTTAGATTGAGAAATTACCGAGCAGTTATTCCGATTAGTGATCCGATTTCATCCTCAAGCTTAATACCGTATGCACCCCTTTGAAGGGCAATTTATTTGTTCTATGAATGATCCAATGTCAAAGACTACGAACTGTCAGTTGTCGGAGAATATTAGTTCATTTTTATTTATCATAAACAGTGATAAAACAGTACGACGTGCCGAAAAACTTGCTAAAATTACAAATTGACTCAGTCATATAGTAGAAAGATGGCTATTGGGTCTCAGATCTGTCATAAAAGATCAATAATTTAAAAAGTAGTATTTATTGGGCCGTCTACACTTTAAAAGATAAAAAATCTTCCAAAATTAGATTTGACAGTTTTTTTTATAAAATTGAATGAAATTTAATCAATAAAACAATTTCCTGATTTTAGAGTTTCCAAAGGCACAAGATGTAGATGGATGAAATATGTTGAATTGCATCAACTAACTATTTTTAATTGGATATCAATTTTCGTTTTAATTTTGTCTAAAATAACTTGTTTTGGTGATTGGGTGTCCATAAAAGAATGTCCCAGTTTCAATGGTATATTATAACAGTTTAATTTAAACTATTTACAGCAAATCGTAAATCAAATTGAAGGTAAATTAACCTAGTTTTTCTTACAAATGTTCAATATGTGCATCTTAAGGGGGTCCGGGACACATTGAAAAATTTTTTTATTGATTAATTTAGAATTTTGAATTTTTTTGTACTGATTACCTATCTAACTAATAAACGAAATCACAACACAAAAGTTTTCCATAAGTTTAAAAAGAATTTTTAATTAAGAGTTTTTTAAAAAAAGAGGGGTCATTTTAAATTGCTAAGACTCAAAATATACTTGATCAATTTTCAAAATTCTTGCAGTAAATTATTCACAAATTTATAAATTTTAATTTTGATTCAGCATTTAAAAAAATATTAATTTAATAAAAAATAAAAAAATATTTGAATAAAAAATTTCGAAAATTTTAAAATACTTTTTTTTTTAAAGTCATATTTTTAAAAGTAAATATTTGTTTCATATTTGCTGAATCTAAATTAAAGTATAATGTTTGAAAAAGATATATTCCAAATATCAACCCTTAAACTTTATCGGTTTTTCTACTTATAGCAATTTGAATACAGGAAATCTTGAAAAAAATGTATCATGGAGAAAAACGCATTTAAAGTTTTAAAGACAAATGTTGTTGCCATTACAACTGTCAAGAGTGTTAGATTTTCGAAACAACGCACCACAAAAATTACTATATCTCTAGTTCTAATTAAGATAGAAACATGATTTAGACGTCATTTTAAGGAGAAAAACACAGAGAATTTCTTAAAATAATAAAAAAAAATTCGAAAACTTGACGATTTGTGTGTCTCGGACCCCCTTAAGTTATAAGACACACATCTAACCTAAATTCCAATTCTTCCCACACTTTGGTTACCAAGTGCGGGGCAATAGCCTCTACCATTCTGTGTCTCAAATCTGGCATATAATTAGATAGCGGCGGAACGTGGACACGATCTTTTATAAATTCTCAATGGAAAATATCGCATGGCGTTATGTCAGTAGAACGTGGAGGACAGCGAAAAAGAGCTCTGTCGTCTCAACCATTACGACCAATCCAACGGTCAGGGACTTCGACGTTCAACCACTCTCGTTCTAAGATATTCCAATGGGAAGGGGCTCCACCCTGTTGCCAAATAAAGTTTACAGGTTCACTCTCTGTTAATTGGGGAAAGATCCATTATTTTAACGTATCCAGATAAGCCACCCCTGTTACGATAAGAATTGAACTTTAAGTTGGATGTGTGCCGTATAACTAAAGGTGCACATAATGAACATTTGTAAGAAAAACTAGGTGAGTTTTCCTTCAATTTGATCGATAATTTGTTGTAAATAGTCTAAATTAAAATATTATAATATACCATTGAAACTAGGACAGTCTTTTATGGACACCCTGTATATAAATGTCAAATTTTGGTTTGTCTTTTTCTAGGTTTTTTTTTTCAATGAGATTTTTAAGGTATATTTTGTCATTTTGAGAGTAAGTTATGATTTTCGTGTGCGGGTTAATAAACATTTTCGAAAAACACTTCAATTACATCATTCACGGTTTGTTTTCCTCAAATTATGAAAGATGATTCATATGCCTACTTCCGGCTCCCAAAAAGTTCGTGATCTACTCTTCCATAAAGCAAAATATGTCTGCACTTTTCTACTGGTAGACATGTATAAAAGGGTTATAACTAGTATGAGACTGTGTTTAATCATGACAAAGGAAAACGATAGGTCATTATTTTAATTTTGGATCTTCCAGACATTAATCGAAATCAATAGATAAAACAAGTGTCTTTTTAGATAAAATTTCTCATTTTGAGGTCATATTTTAGGTCACTTTATACAGTTTTGTGCTCAGGTCATCAGTCGATCTG
Source organism: Metellina segmentata (assembly GCA_947359465.1). Lineage (NCBI taxonomy): Eukaryota > Metazoa > Arthropoda > Arachnida > Araneae > Tetragnathidae > Metellina > Metellina segmentata. Next base: position 12,358,114 of record OX375875.1, read on the forward strand.
TTATAAAAAAGTGACCCTTTCAGTATTTTGCAAGGTTCTAAAAAAATAATAATAATTCTAAAGCTTTTGAAAACATCTTTAAATTATTTAAAACAATGCGGTACACGCAATGTCGTAATAAACATAACACTAAGTTTCTTACATGCATTTTTTTTTCCATGATGAGTACCACAATGGATAGAAGAAAAGAAAATTCGGTAAACAATCAAAAGAATTACGAAAACCTTGAAACAATACAATAGCTTCTATTTGTGAACTGTAAAACAGTAACAATGTTTCTTTTTGTTGCTTCATGAAAGTACATAGAACAATTTAAAAGGTAGTTAAGACGCAGAAATTCATCGTCTTTGTTCCGAGTTTTTATCCAGTAAAAAAATATGTTATCACAAGAAGCCATTTCGTCAGAAAAGCATAGATGTTGATATTTCTCTTTCATAGTTTTGTTTAAAAGTCCATTGCAAATTAAATAAATGTGATTTTTCGAATATTTGCATTTAAAATGGAGATAGACCTAGGTATGGCTTTAAACAAATAATTTATTTTCCCCATTAAATATTTTCTACTCATGAAGTGTTGAAAACTGTCACTCACTCTTGCTAATTAAAATATACTAGATAGTAATTAAATTTAATAATCAGTTCAAATGTGTATTGAAGTTTATGCGCAAAACGAAGTTGTTTTACATGCAATAACAAAATTCATAAGAACTGGTCATAAATAAAATTAAGTGTATTTGTTGAAAAGATGGACATCATTTATACTATTTGATTACATTGTTTCATGATCGGTAAAAAATAATTATCTAATTTAAATTATGGTACTTTTATTCCCAGATTTTACTAATGGTGGTGTCATAATTGAAGGAACATTTTGTACTTGTAAATTTTCAACTAGAGACGTCAAAATTAGTCAAGAGCCGAGAACGAGAAGAGGAAATAGCACAAGAACGTGAAGTTCATCGAAGTGTTTATCGATGTAGCGAAAATGCTGAAACCACAATGGAGTGCTTTGGGTTGTCTGAAACAGCAGAAACCTTCAAGTTCTAAGATCAGAAGTAATGAAATCAGCGTTGTTTATTTGGTCGATGCAACAATTTTCAGCTCTTAACATTTAGAATCATTGAAAAACAATTTAATGTGGAACACTACTGAATAAAGATCAATTTTCGATCAAATCCGTATCAGTACAAAACGTCAAAAAATGTCTGAATATCGAGCAATCGAAAGAGGAAAGAACACAAGCACGTGAAGGGTTATCTCTCTATATTAAATAAAAGTTACCGCCGTCGCCGCAGGATTTACGACTGTGTTGTTTAGCTCGATTCTTAGACAGTTTCCCACTCGAAAGTTTGGATCAGAAAAATATGAAATGAACTTGGTTTGTTCTTCATCGTATTCCCTGGACAATTGTAAAGATCTTTTTCCGATGCGGTTATTAGTTAGGGTTTATTAAGTGTGAAAGTTGAAAAAGCGAAATTTCTTCCGCGAGTAGTAAATCATAAAAATTTTCAGTCTTTAGCTGTGAGTTTTTTTAAGGAGTACCTCTCAACGTAAATTTTTGCAGAGCTTCGAATTTCTTTAGAATTTTCAATTTGGTTCTTGTCAATATTTTTTTGAAATTCGGGAAAAATTGGGACATTTTCGTTACTTTTTTTAAATTGTCATATCTATATCTTATTACTATGAGTTTTTAATTTTGAAAATATCGCAGTATACCACAGAATGTACTCTTTCTAACGGTACAATTATTTTTGAAATTGGTTAATAAATAAATTCGATGCGATCAAAATTTGGTCTTACAAAATTCGGAATCTTTGGATATTTTCGCTATTTTTTGTTAAAACCATCATATCTACAGCTTATTACTATTATTTTTTAAATTTGAGAACATCGCTGAATACCTTACATTGTACTCTTTCTTATGATACAATGGGGTTGGCGAGCGTAAGCGAGCACGGGGCCGAACCCCCTAGTATAATAAATGTTCGATAGCGCAACAAGACTACTGACGTAACAGGCGCGATTTGGTTTCTCTGAAGCAGCTAAAACTCAGGGTTAACCCTTGAAATTTAATCTAGTATGTTATACGATTTCAAAAGTACAACCAGGTCCAACCTGGTAAAGCATCTGAGCGAAAGGAACTAATGGTTGAATTTGCTTAAGATGTGTTACTAAGTACAATAATTAAATTAGCCTCCAAGTTTTTCGACCAGATATCGCGTCATAGGTCAGGTTAATTTTGCTAAGGACGAGAAATTTCCACGAGACAAAACTACCTAATTAACGAAGATCCAAGAAGAAAAAACAGATTGGCCCTTGTCCAGAACAGGTAACTTGAAATGGGTTTTTGTAGCATAGACTAGCCATAGGGAAGTTTGGACACGAATTTAAACTGCAAAGAGTGTTAAAAGCGCAATGGAAATCAATCACTTTTAAGACTGAATTGTTACGTTTCATTTTACTATCTCATAAATGTTCCCAAAAAACATTTTGCCATGGTAAATAATTCTTTTTTTTAAAACAATGTTTCATAGTGGATACAAAGACATAAATTGGATTAAAACAATCGAATTTATAGTATAACGAGATTGATAAAGCATGCACCTGACTGAAATAGGTTGAAAAAAGCATTAGAGGAAAATATAGATGTAGACACTTCATTGACGATCCATACTCTGATCGCTAAAGCTCTGAAAAATTATGCGGTGTAAACTTACGTAATAAATTATTTGTTCTGGGGATGAGAGCATGCCAGATGGATAGTTACATAAGCTTTGAGAAAGAAATTCAAACCCGCCAGGACAAACGAAAGAACACACCTTGAATAAATTTGTATATAAAATTAAACTCAACAAAACTGAGGAAAAGAAGGAAATATACAAAAGATGAATCTAACAGGACTGTGTTTATATTGCAAACTCATTTAAAACTTTTTTCATTGTTGAACTCTTACATTTTTGGCTCTTAACGCTTAAAGAATACAAAATTTAAAAAATTTCGACGTTTTGTCAATTAAAGTTGTTAAAAACAAAACATTCGTTTTTGGAAATTGACTTAATTATTCTTGGAAAACTATGACTATTGTGTCACAAAGATATGACACAAAGTGTCAAAGACGTATCTATCCGGCCCCTGAAAAAATCGGAAATCCTCAAAACTATTTTTTGACACGGTTGTTTTTTGAATGAGCAGATGAAACGATTTCGTAAATGTTTAGTTTCTTGAGGTCAAAAGAATTTTGAGCTGTTTATCAATAGTAAATTGATTCTTGCAATGACAAATTTTGCGAATTTGACATAAAATTAAATTCTTATAAATACTTATGGAGATGGAGCCATATTTTTATTCCTCTGCCAGTAGCCCGTTGTTTTGCTGCAATCTTACGGTAATTAAATATATATCTAACAACCAAGTCTACCATAAACACATTCCTATTACACTTTTAATAATTTGTTTACAAATTTTACCTTCTATCTTCCCACGTTTAAAACAAAATGTACAATTTCTCCCCCTCTATACCGTACCATATTATATATTTAATAACTAGCCACTGTGTGGCCAGCACGGCGTTGACCGTGACAGTTATTTTTGTGGGGTCAGGTGTACTACTGCTCTCTGACGCTCGCCAACCCCCGGTGATTGCTACGCATTCCCATTTGGTTTTGCCTCGCAAACGAACTCCACAGACAACGCCGTAATGACCTTCAAGTTTCTATTGCACTCAATGACATTAAAATGTGCGCACCTAAAAATAATTGTGGGATCGTAACGAAACTTGGCATGAAGGTACATGTCTGCCAGGTACGCAAATGATTAGAAATGCAGCTTGATTGGGCATTGCGTAATGCCACTAGAGGACGTTGAACTTCGTTCTCCTTGGAGTATAAAACAAGTAAGCATAGCTTGTTTGAGTGTACGCACGCGTAGAGCCAACTGCCTCATTGTTTAGCTTCACAGACACAGGCAGCACCTTCACTACGGGCCCCTGTGTCTTCCCGAACCATCGCAAGGCTCCTGCCTGAAGGACATCTGGTATCGCGGCGCCCATTACGTGTGCTGCCAATGACACCCACCCACCGACGCCTCCATTTGCAGTGGTGTCGCGCACGACGGGATTCGACTGGAACGGAATGGAACAAGGTCGTTATCACACCTCACCCTTTCTCTACCTCTATATCTCTTTCTGGTGAGTGTGACTGTGGTTCGTTTCATCTACTGGAGAGGACAACACTTCCTAGATATTTTCATTTATTTATTTGGAATTCTAGGTTACATAATAATACATTACAACATCGTTTAAGACAGCAGCAGAGAGCCCCTTATCGTCCGTTGTCTCCGGTCTCCGTCGGTCGAATCCCCTCTTCATTTTTCCTCTCCCCTTTCTCTCCTCCTGACCCGGGTGACCTATCAGCCAACGTCCCTAGAAGATGTCTCGTCCCCACCTGCCAGACATTCCTCCCTGTGTTGGCCGGAGAACCTCCGAATCTCACACCTCCCCACCGGTTTAAAATTGTAAGACCATTTGTCTTGCAATTAAAAACCTTATTTAAAGGTGGCAGGTACACTGGTCGCCTTCCAATCGTCACCACCGAGCCAAATCGGAGTCTGTGTAAGATTGTCTGTGTCCCTAGTTGGCAAACATGCCTCAACAATACTCTCATGCATGAGTTTACAACTAGGTACTGATCCAATTATCGACACTAATAATACACTAAATAGAAACAGGGGAAAGGAATGTATACAAAAAAACTAATATTATTGCACCCTACAACAAGGACTAAACCCATATATTTACAGCACATCATGATAATAATGTAAAGAAAGTAATTACTGCATATCACGATAATATTTTTAAAAGAAAATTATACTGCACCTTACAACACTAACTTAATTAGCATAACTACTATGCATCACAACTTTAAAAAAATCTTAACTTTACGACAGTACAATTTCCTCACTGGTAAGCACTTAAAAATCATAACTCTTCCTGGCAATATAATTTCATTAACGGTCAACACTTTAAAATTTCCTTTCATAAAGGATAAATATTGCCAGTCTCCTTTACATAAATCTCCCTTTGTGTGCTATACTCAAGAATGACGATATACACAAACACATGAACTTACACAAATTGAAAAATTAAATATATACAGCATAATCCTAATTTCAAACATTCATTTTTTCCGTAATCAGTGGTTCTCCAGGCCCTTAAGGACCGCCTTTAGCAAACCTATCAATTTACATAAAATCCAAAGCAAAAACTACTAAATGAACTTTTTTTTTTCGATAATGCCACCACAGGAATGACAGTCGCCTATTCCACCACTTTTCTTGGGTACCTATTAAATTATATGACTGGTTACTCTTACTCCAATAAAAAGTAACCCCCCACATTTTAGATTGAGGGTATCTCATGGTCTTTCGCGCCACCCCTCCTCGCACTGAACTCCCGTGTAAATTTTGATTTACACGCATAGCTAACCTCACGTCTCCTGTGTCATTCCTCTTTGTAGTTTTCCTCCCACCTGGTCTAATTAACCTTTCTTGTGTCTCCGCTACCACCGCCTGATTACCCGTCAAAGTCTCCGAAGTCTCTCCTAACCTTTCTAGTATGCAACTAATCGTTGACGAATCTTTTTCCGCAAACCGATCTCTCGATTATCCGTCTTTACTCCGCATCCCTTAACCCCAGTATCCAAGGACGTTTTGGATAAAATCTTTCCTTCATGTTTCCCCTCATGCACCTTCGAAGTTTCAGAGACGCACTCCTTTTCACCCGACTTCCCATTCATTCCGAGACCCAAACCTTTCATCTCTAGCCCGTGCTGCTCAACCCCCGTACTGTCCCTCAACGCCCTGGGCAACATCTCCCTCTGGTTTCTACCCCCTTTCCCATTCTCCTGAGTACATCTGTGACTCTCCCCCTCCTTGGTTACTTCACCAGGAATGTCCGGTTGGTCCCCTCCCGATGAATCCGTTGGGTCATCCACCTCGTCCCGTGTCTTTTTGTGACCTTCAGCCACTTTTTGCTCCCTTGATTCATCCTTCCCCGTTTCCTCGCCCACGAGTTCCTTCCCTTGTTCCTCGTCTTGCGACGTTTCCGCTGGCTTCTTAACATCAGTTGAGGAAGGGTCAGTTCTGTTTTCCTGCCCCTTCCTCTCCTCCTGAGCGAGATCGCTCCTTCCCCTATCTTCCCTAGAAATTGTCTTTTCAATTTCACATCCTTCCCTTCTTTCTACACTTTTATCCTGCCTTTCTAACCCCCTCAAGTTCATTTCATAAACTGATAGTCTCTCATCAGCCTTTTCCCGAGCAGCTTTATACCTGTTTTCGGCCTCTGCCCAAGCTCTTTTCACTCGCTCCTCTGCTCCTCCAAATTCCATTCCCGCCTCTCTCTGAACCACCCCATCCGCCTAAATTTCCACTCCCTTTCCGCTTCTAACCAATCCCTCACGGCTTCTCTTTTCTCTCTTTCATTAATAATATATGTTACCCAAACCTTTACAAATTCTTTCTCGTATGATTGCGATCCTAGTATTATCTTCCTTAAATCCGCGACTTTCGCATTCGGCGGTACCTCCTCCCTTAATTCAACTGCCAAATATCTCATCTCCTCCATCCTAGCTCTTCCAAGAAATGCCATAGTGATCCCCGTGTAAACACAATCAACTTTCACAATAACACACTGCTTCAATAATTACTCAAGCAAATACACAAAGACTTTTCAAACATGCAATTTGATGTTCCATATAATTCCCCTAGTTACTCTATTAAACATTCAAACAATTTTAATAAGTAACTAATTATATTAAATACATCTGCATAATCTTACACTTTTATTTGCCCACAGTAATTCCTAGAAACTATTCCTTAGCTGATGTTCATTACACATTAAATCCTACGATCCATAGCCCCATCAAAATAAATACACATCATAGCACAAATATAAAATAATCATCACAACACTGCTTCTCATTCATATATGTGTTATCCCCCCTGTGTACTTAATGGCTTAATGGATCAATTCAGAAGGGACTTACCCCAGTACCCTTCAAGGTATATGACAGCAGAAGACGCACTTCCCTCGCTTGCGACGCACAGTCCTCAGACATCTTTCCGGTTGCAAACTGGATCACTCATCAGACGTTAACCTTCTCATATCAGCCTCACAGCTTTCCATCGCAAAGCGCTCGAACCAGCATTTTCCTTCCATCGCCCCTAGTCGACACCAAGCGCATCTCGAGGATCACTCTTCCGATGTGGACGCCCCTCGGTCCAGGATCGCTCCTATTCCATCACATCCGGCCTCGTCGATCGCTGCTTCCAACGCTCCTGGTACGCAACCAACAATTATCCAGGTTGCGAAAATGATCCCTCTTCCAATGTTAATCCAATTCCGTTCAGGCTCGACCTCTTTCCATCACATCCGCCCGATCACGTCCCTCGCTCATTCACCCGCTTTGGTCATCGGCATCCAGCGTCCCTCTCCACCATAGATCCTGTCGACTGCGCCAGTTTATCACACCTCACCCTTTCTCTACCTCTATATCTCTTTCTGGTGAGTGTGACTGTGGTTCGTTTCATCTACTGGAGAGGGCAACACTTCCTAGATATTTTCATTTATTTATTTGGAATTCTAGGTTACATAATAATACATTACAACATCGTTTAAGACAGCAGCAGAGAGCCCCTTATCGTCCGTTGTCTCCGGTCTCCATCGGTCGAATCCCCTCTTCCTTTTTCCTCTCCCCTTTCTCTCCTCCTGACCCGGGTGACCTATCACAGACACCCCAGCCAACGTCCCTAGAAGATGTCTCGTCCCCACCTGCCAGACATTCCTCCCTGTGTTGGCCGGAGAACCTCCGAATCTCACAGTCGTCTTCAGCGACGAATCTAGATTCAATTTGAGCAGTGATGACAATCGTGTTCGTGTGTGGAGGCCCCGTGGTGAACGCCTCAATCCTGCCTGGTGTGATGGTATGGGGTGCCATTGCTTACGATGCACGATCACCCCTAATGTTGATCCATGGCACAATGACAGTCCAGCTGTACGTCCATGATATCCTTCAGCCACATGTGATGTCACTCATGGCAGGGATCCCATGAGCCTTTTTTCAACAAGACAATGCTCGGCCACACACAGCAAGGATGTCACAAGACTGCCTCCGCCACATTACCACCCTTCCCTGGCCTGCTCGATACCCAGATTTGTCACCAATCGAGCATATCTGGGATCATATGGGACGGCAAGTTGGACACCCTACGAGTTTGGTCGAACTAGAGGCGCGTTTACAGCAATTGTGGAACGAGATGTCTCAAGACATCATACGGAACTTGACCGCTTCAATGCCCGCTCGTATCGTATCGTGAATTGCGCTAGAGGGGGTCCAACAGAGTACTGAAACTTCCGTTCATTTGTACTTTTTTCTGCAATAAATGACCTTTTTCTTTGATTTTCTAATCACTAACTTATATCAAAGTAGTATTTACGAGTGTAAAATTTCGTTTCATTTTGACGACTTTTTCTTGGTGCGGAAATTTGTATGGCAATGAATGTAATAACAACGCAAATGAAAACACGCTAGAATCGGAAAACTTGGCATGGTTCCTAAGGCAATCGGACTAAAAACGCTTGTGACGTCAGCGGTCGAATATCACAAAAATCCGCTCGGTTCTTCAATGACGCCACACTCCGGACAGAAGGACGAAAGTGAAAAAAACTAATTAATTAATTTTAAAAAATGTTCTAGATTAAAAAATTCGGACGCTACAAAAAATCAAAAAAACGAGGACTACCTGTGTGCCAAATTTCAAAACCCATGGATTCGTCAGGACACTGATCACAGAGAGGAAAAGACACAGACAAACATTTCCTTTCATAGTAGTAAAGATGTGGTGGGTATTAATTTTTTCGGAAAAAATGAAGGCATATCTTACGAGATATACAGGGTGGTCCCGAATTCATGGTACAAACTTTAATGGTAGGTACAGGACATTGTAACAATGATTTATTGTATAGGAATGTATAGTCGCAAGTGACGCGGTGAGGCGAAAACAGGGGAAATAACGGCCGAAAGGAAAAACAAAGATTTTATTGAAAGCGTTGTTGACAAGTGTCATGTTTACAGTAATTGTTCAAAATTGCGTCCACCAGTATCGATACATGCTTGACAGCGTCGGTGGAGCGATTGGCGTACACGTTCAAAGATGCCTGGTATTTCACGCACACCTGCAGCAGCTACAGATAAGCGAGCGACGAGATCCTCATCTGAGTCAACTGGAGTCTCATAAACAAGATGCTTTAGATGTCCCCATAAAAAGTAATCGAGGCTCGATAAATCGGGAGATCGGGGTGGCCAAGGGACTGGTCCACCACGCCCAATCCATCGAGTACCAAACGTGGCATTCAGGTAATTCCGTACATCAACGCTTTTCCCTACTGCGATGCATCATGTTCAACAGCGGCTAGACATCTACTGCCCTCTACCGGCAATGATACCAACCAATCACTCCATTTCTCTTTCCTTTTATTTCCCCTGTTTACGCCTCACCGCGTCACTTGCGAGTATACATTCCTATACAATAAATCATTGTTACAATGTCCTGTACCTACCATTAAAGTTTGTACCATGAATTCGGGACCACCCTGTATAAAGAAAACTATTAGGTGTAGCAAAAATTATTTCATGTTTAAAATAATTGTATTTCTTGATAAATATAATTATTTTTATTTCTAATTCCCTAACATCAACCTCTTTAGCGAAGGACATTATAAAAAGCACGGTAAAGGCTTCAGTTAGTAGCGAAGCATAATGCCTATAAATACATTTTTCCAATGAATTTGATATTTTATTTTATGCAACGTATTTCGTTTAGAGTATTGTGATTATTCGGTATGGTCATCATTACTAGATACTGTCGCATCACTAGACATGGTATACATTATGTGTCGTTACTCATTGAACACTTGAACTCCATGACAAACAAGTTGACTCATCCGCAATATATTCGATTGTGAGAAAAGCGCACAGCCACTGCTTTGGTTCTATGGCAGATGACCTTAAGTGAATCCACTTCTAGAAAGGTAAAAGAAAGGACTGTCGTACGAAAACCATGTGCGGCTGTCGCCAAATGTGATTTTAGTGAAAATTCCATTATCCAACACTCTTTAAACCGTCTGTTTCTGTTAACTGTCCGTCCGTTATTAAAAGTGAATTAATTAAATATCAAAACTTATTAGAACGTACACACATACATACTGTAATCTATGTACAGTTAAAAAATTGCCGCGAAAAATATATACCATATAACAAAAAAAATCGACGCACCAAAAAGGAGTAGTTTGGTTCCGAAAAAATGGGTGGATGTGAAGAACATACACAAAAAAACAAACGATAATATTTCAGAACAATTGAATACTTTATTTCAGAGTTCAACCGTTATAAAGGGAGAAATTCAATAAGACGTTGTTCCACCTTTGGCCTGGATGCAAGCTGTCACCCGTCGGGGCATAGTCTGAAAATGTTCCCGGATGGTGTCCGGCCGAATTTGTTACCATATTGTCTCCTACTGTCGGGCTAAATGGTGAACATTCCGAGATGGTTGCAATCGCCTTCCCATAACGTCCCAAAATTGTTCTAGGGAAGTGAGATCAAACCTAGCTGTCTAAGGAAGTGTTGGGAAAGCTTGAAGATAATTAAAAGCAACACGGGCCGTGTGCGGCCGAGCATTATCTTGTTGAAAATAAGTCCGGGGTGTCCCAAAAGGAACGTTAATACAACCGGTCGTAGAATTCCGTCTACGTAACGCTGTGGTAAGTGTGCCAGAAATGACCACCAAAGGGTTTCCGGCTATCAAAGCAGATGGCATCCCAGGCCATAACGCCCTGGTGTAGGCATGTGTGGCGTGCGATAGTAAGGGCAGGATCTTTACGCTGTCCTGGACTTCTCCAGACACGTCTACAAATGTTTTCAGGACACAATTGGAAACGGGACTCGTCACTAAAGACTATACGTCCCCAGTCAGCACAGTTGCACGTTGATCGAGCCCGGCACCACTGTAATTCTGCACCTTCATGGTGTGTCGATTGTTTTGTTATAGAATGTATATCTTGTATATAAATTGAATATGTATGTACGTCTAGCTCGTAATTTCGTGTAACAGTATATACTATACTGCATTTAATATAAATTATGTTTAGTTTGTGTTTGTAAATAAAAATGCAAGTATATAAAGCAGGGCTCGAAATACCCGGGTGCACAGGTGCACTGTACACGTGAAAATAAAATTGTGCACCTAATTTTTCCCGCTAGATGCACGCAGTGCACCTAACGTTAAAAAAAGGGGTGAAACGTGTTATGTTATTTTGATGTTTGAACAAAATATTAATATTGACCTCTCTAGCTCTAAAGGAACGTAATTATAATTCCTAAATACAAACTATGTGAAAACAAAATCGCTGGGCCGTAACGGGTTTATACAGGAGGAAGGTTTACTTGTGCCACGGCCACCAGAACTTTACGATGATCGAAACATTTGCTAGATGGCTCTGTTGAAGAAACTGTCGCGACAGCCGTGTGCCGGAGAATTTAGGTGTTTAAATATTTTTATTTGCTATCTACTACTAACATATATAAACATACCCAAATAATAAAGTAGTTTACACTACATTAATGCCCTTATATTACGTTTTTTTTTTAAATATGCAGCTAAAATATAACATGTGCACCTAATTTAAAAACTTAGGTGCACAAGGTGCACTTGCATTAAAAGATATATTTCGAGGCCTGATATAAAGTATATTTCCAGTTCGTAAACATGCACTTCTTATCACTCGTTCTTATGCAGTGAATGGAGGTGGATTGTTGATTAATGTTTTTGTTGTCCGTCAGTTCGATTAACCGTCACGGTCTTAGTCCCGACACTGATGGTTAATAAAGTTTCACTGCAATTGGATTAATCTGCCTTACAGTGTAGAAAATCAACATAATTATCATGAATAAATTATACTGTAGCGTAAGGAGAAAAGCTAATTTTAAATTATGTTCAAATTCAGTTAAATATTAGGAGTATATAAATATATTGAGGGCTGCAACTATGAAATCCATGTTTACTAAATCGCGGCCCACGTTTGCTATGAGAATACAGGGCAGCCGCGTGTTTTCCACTGCACTAGCAATCTGTGTGTTGTAGGTTCGATTGCCTATGGGGTTGTACTCCTCCCCGGGTATATCATCTGTGTCAGCAATATCTTTCATTGTATGTGTTTGTCCATTACTTGACATTGCCCTGTGTTTGGCTCAGCTTGGTCAATTATGACCCTTCTGCTCGTAAAACTCATATTGACCAACCTATAAGAACACAATTATATTTTCTTATTAATCTTGCAGGGTAATAAAGTTTTATAGCTGATCCCTTGCTGACAGATAAATATTGATATGCATGCATCATAAAATCTAAAACATCTATTTTGTGAAAAACGCTTCACCGTCTCAAATGATTCGAAGTGACTTATGTTTAAAAGATATTATGTTTGGAGTAAACATATTTTTAAATAAATTACAAGAAAATAAAAAAAAATACTTTATTGCAAATAAATCCAAAAAAATTTACAATGGTCAGTTATTACTTTGAATAATATTTTTTGTCTGCTATTTTTAAAAATGGAAGTGCTCTTATACAGTTTACATCAAATGTTTTGCCGAAATTCCAAAAAGTAGTTTATTGAAGTTGGATGATTCAATTCGATTGTTTATTTCCCCAACTGAATCATCAGGAAAGACAATTTTCCACTCGGCATGATCATGGACAAGTGTTCTTCAAAATATGTCGTCCCAACCACATCTCCCCTCCCAGTGCTCCTGTTCTCCGAAGATGTTCTTCCAAGTAGCTCTTTTTCTTCGATCTTCGCCTTCTTCACTCCCCAAAATCTTCGCATTATACCGGCATTAAAACAAACGTTCCTTGGCAGGACACGATGGATCCTCGAGATTCATTTCCGCCACCAATGATGGGTTTTCTTTCACCATAGCTTTTATACCTGAAAGCAAATTTAAGATACTTTATTTCGAAGTTCACTTAACTAAACACGAAATATATTTTGTGAAACGATCAGCGAAATAAGAATTGTATTTAATTCTTTTTTGGAAGAAAATTCTGTGTAAAAATTTAGATCCCTATTCTACATTATTTCAAATACTTGTGATATAAGCAAAACATTTAGGTTCTAATTTTTAATTTTACGACCATCAAGTTTTTGTTATTTTTTGAATGACAAAGAAGATGAAATACACATTATATTACCTTCCATGTTTCTTTAGTAGTTCGCATCTAGATTCGGCAACGGATTTCCTAGGATGAGGTTCACGCTCCAAAGACATCCTATAGGAATGATCAACAAACATAAATGTACTTGTGATTGATTTACAGTAATACAAATGATTTAAAAGACAGTTGTGATGTACAGAATATTTTTCCAATTGATAACAAAACAGGTAACTTACAAATTAATGGCATTCCGAAGATGCTTCTTAACGATTTCAATAAACTCGATACGCTTTAAGGTATCCTCAATTCTAGGCACAGCGGGAGGAAGAAAATCTGAAACAAGTTGTACAATTGAGAACGAATACGTATATAAAATTGTAAACATATCTAATGCTACGCAATGTTATTACAGAAATTTTTTCTCTTCGAAAAAATAATAAAATGCGTTTAGTCTTCTTGGCGTTTTGCAACGTATTTATTATGAAACACAGCATAATAAACTACGCTTCAACTTTTAAATTTGAAAAGAAAATTTAAAAGCTTTATGAGGAGAGTTCTGAAAAAGCAACTTCGGAAATTTCTCAATTTAATACTCACCATAGTCTGATTCTTGAAATTTCTCGATGAAACCAACGGTTCTCTCAATCATCACTTGTCGTTACTCGTTGTCCACAGTTCCATTATCAGGATAGATGACATCGATTGCTTTGATGTCTTTCAAGAACAATCCTACGGATGAATATATAAAAAAATGAACATTCCGCTATGTGTATTTATAAATTTAATTATTGAGCAAAACTTGAAAGACTGCTCTTTGATGTAATTTATTTTGGGATGATAAAACGCATTTCATATCTAAGTACTTTTATTAACTTTTGACATTAATTTACGTAATGGAGACGACAGTTAAAAATTGGCACATGATACACTTTGAATTACAATTATCAACTTAGTACTTGTACCAAATATTATTTGTGCATAATGCTCAAACGTTTATGCACATAACTAAATATAAATATATTTTTTTAATTTAGTAAGTCCCCGTAAGTTAGACTGGTATTGCTTGAAAAAGATAGATAAGGTATTGCTTGAAAAAGAAGACATCGTAGCAGTGATATGTAATTCTAAATATATTAAGAAATGATAACAGTGTATCTAGAGTGGTCAGAATCAACCACGCCATCTTGCAATGCGATGCCAACCAAAAAAGCGTTCGAATGGGGAGATATTCGATTGGAAAATTTTATAACGTAACTTTCTGTTATTCGAAATTCCGACGCAAGGACACCAAACAAGCTATTCAAATCTGTTGGCGTCACTGATGTACCTGGTATTTTAGAATCAATCGAATTTTAAATGAAGCACCCAATCGATATTAAAATCCGAATACGTGCGTTAAATTATACTGGAATTTTGCGAGTTCGAAACTCGATCCAACCCAAGACCTTCGTAAACAGGGGGCTGGTGCAATCTAAATCTGTAGTGGGCTCAAATGTATTCACATTGACGTGAAAGTTTGGACAATGGGGTGCCAGCTCAGGTATTGACCTCGTCTTCTGGTTCAAAAGGACGAGTTGTTCTCGGTTCTTTCCCTTCGGGTTTGATTCCGGACCTCGCGACGTTAAATCAATTACATACCTGTTATAGGTACGCCCAATTTCTGAATGTCATGTCCAATAGATACATAGGTGGGTAGTTAAATTAGCGTTGCACCGGAGCAACACAATGGGCTAGGGGCTACGGTCCAGGATAACACCCTATGGGAAAGATCCGACCACTTCCAATAGAAAGACGGATAATTGGTTTGGGTTTCTGTAAGGAATCGCTTTCAATGATTATTCTGAAGTCGATTATGACCATCCTGTATGGGTGTAAGTGGAAATAATATGAATCAAATGCATACATACCAATATATAGAATGCAGTCTTTTTTGCATTTGGCGTAATATTGGAGTATTTAAAATATATATGTATTTTTTTTAGACTTCATGATCAATCGAATCAGTTGAACTTTCCTTCCACGTCCCATCCAGTCGAAGGATCGGGGCGCTGTTGAGGGCAGCCAGAATGGCAAATTCCGAGATGAGATTATACAGTTTGTGGAGTTCTTTGGCGATTTTAATGAAAAGCTCTATGGTTTCGGCCCTTTTCTAGGTAGTCAAAGGTTTCAAAATTTCCGCTGCTGTCCAGTAATTGGTCTGTAAAAAACATTTGGAGTTCAAAGCGTTTTTTAAATAAGATAACTAAAAAATAATAAAAGATTAAAGGAAAAAGATATGTATGCACATAGTAGTTATTAAATGCGTTTTAAAGAATAGATATGTTTTAAAGTTCAATGGTTATATTAATTTAGTTGGTAGAGTGACATAACTGAATTCATCCATGTATTCAGTAATTCCAAAAGACTTGAACACGTGGAATGGTGGATACAAAAGCTCCTAGAAGAAAGTTTATTTTTGTTGAAATAAATCGAATTAATTTTTGCATAAGCTGAGTTCCTGTATCTAACTATAACATCTAACTTTATGATTGGTCAAAAATATTACAGTATTAAATATTAAAAAAATATTTTGCCATAAAAGTCCAATTCAAGAAACATACATTTATAAGTTCAAATTGCTATTTGAAAAAAACCTACCTTGAGATTTATTTTCTTTGAGCCCGATGTAGCCCGCGACAGTTACTTTTGTGGGGTTATTGGTTTGCTTCGAATTTGTAGCCTATTGGATAACAGCCATAACAGAGTTGCCCGTGACAGTTATTTTCGTGTTGGTCACAATGCCCGTGGTATTGGCATAACACAAAATATAAATATTTAATGAAAAATTTATTTTTTAAAGAAAATCGAACGTATTTGGTATATACTACTATCTAAATGGTGGAAAATTTTCCGCAGATTTCAAATCCGTTAAAATTTTTATTCTTTCCTTAACGATCGCTGAGATAGAAAAAAAAAGCACTGCAGAACGCCAGTGATAACTTTAATAATTTATTTTGCTTCACTCGAATCCTTTTCTCAGGAAATCAAAATAAATTAATCTCAAATCAAACGAAGGTCATTTGAATCTGTTTGCTAACATTCCCATTTATTGCGAAAACACGAAAGGTGAAAAAAACTTGACAGGGTTCCAATGGCTGACGTCAATAGTGACGTCACAAAGGGAGAAAAAGTCAATATGCATGTAAGTTCTTCGGGTGACGTCACATTCCGAAGAAAGAAAGAACGACAAAAAAACTATTAAATTTTAAAATTCGCCGCGATCCAAAAATTTAAAAAAATTGAACTGAGTGCCAATTCTCATTACTGTAAGTGCCACAGATTTGTCAGGACTTTGCGTGCAGAAAACAAACAAACGGACAAACACTTCCTTTTATAATATTAAAGGTAATTTTATATTCTCCACGGTGAATTTTGGGTTTTCGAGGGGCAACTTGTATTTATTTCTTTTGATAAGACTCATACAAGTACAGAAAATACTCAAAGCTTCTTAAAATTGACTCCTGCTTTACTCTCCTTAACAAAAAAAAGTGGTCTCACTAATACTTTTTTTTTTTTTTTAATTTTATTTCTCGTGGAAACATTTAATATTTTGGTAGTTTCTACATCAATGCGCTTATACGTTTGAGAGATCAACCGTTCGCGAGCGACTAGTTCTCATGATTGGGCCAGGATTTGGGGCGCCAAAAGAACGGCGCATGAACCGCTTGTGGCGATCCGCTTCCTGTCGGCTTAACGACGAACAGAAAGGCGTTCTCGGTTTAGATTGGGACTTAACTTAACTCCGTCATGGGATACCAACCCTTAGATTAGGTTTACGGTAAACAAAATTTCCCATAACGTAAGGGTGACCAAATGAAAAAAGGAAAATAAATAATTTGGTGGGATGAAAAGCAGAAATTACAAGTTAAGAAATGCACACGCAGGTGCTGCTCTAATAAAAATTTGCTATAAAGTTATAGAGGCAATTAAAGTCTTGTAGTCAATTAGTGAACCTAAACGGCTTGATTAAGTTTAAACTCCCTGGAGGCCACAAATCGCACGATTTGTATTATCTTCCTTTGAAGCGAGGGATGTACAGCCAGACGTCGTAGTACTGAGGTGCTGGTTCCTTGATGTGCAGATGAGATGTGATAGGGCAGGCGGTAACGTAGTGGTCCGGATCTGCTTCCATACCACAGATGCAGAGGTCACTACAATAGATATTCATCCTAAATAGATACTGTAGGAACGGGCCGTGGCCCGTGTAAAAGTGTGAGAGCTCTGGGGTGAAGATGAGGCGCTTTGTACAAGCTTGGGAAAGAACCCGAATGTTCTCCGACCTTTGATGGAGTTTATCCATCTCTCTTGCCAGATATTAGTTGATGCAAGCTTGAGAGACATTTTCAGATGAGACGCTGGTAGAGGGAGGGGATGCAAGCAGATGGACGTATTACCGGTGGCACTTTTTTCAAAATTATCTGCTGCTTCGTTTCCTTCAACACCGGAATGTCCTCTGTCCCAAGATGTATAAATACACATTGATGGAGCTGCCGCTTCAATGATGGAATGTATTCTTTGTGCCATCGAGTTAGTAGTGAGAAGGTTGGTCAAAAGAGTCACGCTGGCCAGACTGTCCGAGAAAATACATATGTTTTCTGAGCAATTTCGGAGTGCCCAGGATGAAGCTCTCGAATGGTAAGTAACTCAGCTTGGAAAACTAAGTTGGCGTCGTGCAGTCTGCGTGCCCACTCAGAGATCTTTCTGTCATCCAGGAATACACAAAAGGCGGTGGCGCTTCCATCCTGGGTTTTAGATCCGTCTGTATAGATTTGGTAGCGTGTTGCTGGGAGACTGGGTGTAACGAATGATGTGTGTTTGTTGTGTGTTGTGTTCCTGCTTAGTCTGGGAGTTTTCGTTTCGAATTGATAGGGAACCCAGGAGATACCATATGTTGTGGCGGGTCTGCCGAATCTGGTAACAAGAGCTGTAGCCTCTTCCCTTGCTGCCAAGAGGTATATTGGTTCCGGACCAGCTAGTAACAGAACGGCGTCTGTGGAGGTGGTTCTGTAACATCTGGTAATACCAAGAGAGAAAGATATATGAACAGTGGCCAGGTGTCTAAAAATAATTTTAGGTTTGTACCCCAGCAGGCTGCAGCGTAAACTAGAATTCTTTCAACTACCATTTTATACCAGAGTTTTAGGATTTCTCCTCTGATACCCCAATACTTTGATGCAAATCTAATTATTGCCGTTTGTTCCTTATAGCATTTCTCCCTCAGGTTCTTGTCGTGAGGTATCCATGATAACTGTTTGTCGATTATAACACCCAGGTATTTCATGGTGACAGTTCGAATACATCTTCCGTCAAGGGTGAAGAATGGTGACCGAAGAAGTTTCCTATCTTTTTTTTCTGAAGACGACGACTTGTGTCTTGTCCCTGGCTATCATAAGGTGGTTGTGCATAACCCTTTCAGAGAACGATTGAAGGCATTTATCCTGATTCCTAGCTCTAGTCTTGAGGTACCAGACACTGTGAACAGAAAGTCGTCGGCGAAAGCCCGGAGTTGGAAGTGATCTGGCCAAAATTTTCGAAGGATCGTGAGTAGTTTGTTGCTTTTCTCTCTGCTCGTGAAACTCCAGACTTTATTGTAAAAACTTATGTCTGACAAATGACTTCCGGGTGGTTCGCGGTTGGTTCCTTTCTTTCCCATGGATCGCTGGAAGCTCGTTCTGAAAATGATTTCAGCGAACAATGGTTCACAAGCGGTTCGCGAACGGTTCGTCTCGCAAATTTCCATTCGAGTTGCAAATGCCGGCAAAGCGACTGTTTCTAAGATATCAGTTCTTAAGGTACCAGTATACGTTGGAACTTTTTTTTTTATTTTGGAGCCAGACTAACAAAAATTTTTATACTTCATAAGTGTTAGAAAACTAACATATCTGCACAAAAAAAATTTTCAAATTGGTCAGTTTAAATTAATTAATTAAAATTTAATAAGCTAATTAGAGTCTTACGGTACCGGTCATAACTCATTTCATAATTTATTTATAATTTCAATTTTAATTGCAAATGAAAGCAACTGATATGGTGCAGGGACACTACTATAATTATACATCTAAAACACATAGCTTTTTAATAAGAAATGTTTGTTTGAAAGTATTTAAAAATCAACACTTTTTACAAAAACAATAAGATTCAAAATTAAGTTAAAAATCAATTATTTCACTAGTATAGTTGATAATAGTACAGTCTCTGCTCTGCATTATGCACTCCTAATTGCATTAAAAATTATTTAAATCGGTTAATTCGAACTGAAGTTATCACCGGTGGAATAATGTCTTACACTGGCAAAAACTAGTTCTTCAGAAATCAAGTTTAAAGTTTGTGAGATAAATTTTTCGAATGAAACAAAATTTTATGATTACAAATATTTACTTACTGTTTAGTCAAATGCGCCAGCTTCATATGTGGGTCCTTCTATTTTGGTTCTATAGTCTTTTTTTTTTGGCCCCTGAGGTGTTTTTGACGTTTTTTTTTTTTTTTTTTTTGCAATGATATGGTTTGGCGCTGGCTGTTTTTACACGCAGATTGTATTTTCACTGTACACCTTGAACCATATACTGGCCAGGTATCATTCGCATTCGTTTCATTATCTATAATTGAGGTTTAGCTCCTGAATTGAAATATATCAGGGCATCATAGACTGTTATTTTGACAACATTGAGGCCTGCATAGTTAGTTTTGGGGCATCTCTTCCAAATTAGGGCATGAAGGCTCTCGTTACAGTTTTGAGTTTTTCCATGGAGACACCCAACATCTCAGGAGATGTCAGTCTGAAGTAGATGGGTTTCACCATCTTCATAATATCCAGCGATTTCCCCTAAATGTACGCTTCTTTCGATCATAATTTGATTTCGAACTTTCCATGATTTAGGTGTGGAAGTATGAACCAAACAAAATTAATTCTCAAACGATAAAGCAAACAAATTGAACGTAAAACGAGAAAAAGATTTCGTTTCGTTCGGAAGATTTTCGAGAGAAAGAACGTAGAAAAAGCAAAAGGGATTCGGCAACATGTGAAATTGTCAAAATTATTCTAAAATAATTAAATATTGGAATTATAGCTAATATTGGATTCATACCACATCAATATTTTAGTAAGGCCTAACGCGAACGGAAAACGAAACCAAAATTTTTCACAGTGTACCTTTACTAAAATGGACTTTGTTTAAAAAGTATCTTGAATTTCGTAACGAACATGGTATCATTTTGAAGATAATGAGTTGGAGAATATTTTAGAATAAAAAAACAAAAATGCACAATTTTCCCGAATTTTGCGATTTGTAATGTCTACTGGTACCTTAAGGCAAGGCCCTAAGGTACCCTTGGTTCTCATCTTTGCATAAAACCAAGCAACTCTCTTTCACCTCCCGTTCATAGATAACTTCACGGCCTCTGGTTTACGATACGATTTTTACTTCCCTTCGGATTCCCTATGGTGCACAGTTTCTGCCATTTCACGTTTTCAATAATATTGACACTTAGTTAAAGGTATTTTAAAATTCAGAGTTGTTCATTATATTACGTTTTACATTTACACGAAGCCCAATTCAGCTCTGTGAGACGAAAGACGACTTTAACATACAATTGACTGGGACAGAATCACGTATGTCTAGAAGATAAATAATGCAGTATTGACAGCAGTTGAACCGTGAAGCTTTCGACTATTTCAAAGCTAAAAGGATCCGGTTATGTATTGAGAGAGATCGCTGAAAGTTTGACGTAGAGTTACGTCTTTCTTTCGTATGTCCCTTTACTCTCCCTTGATGACGTAGATTTACGTCACAGTGGGAGAGTAACGGGAATTGATGTAACGAAGTAGAACCCTTTCTACAGATAGAAGCTGCTTGTCATAAATTAAGGAATACACATAAATAGTGAATATATCGTTGGATATAAGATGAAATGAAGCATTAAACGTAAATAGATGCGGTCACTGTCGGTTGAGTTACACGAACTGGCAACGTTACAAATACACTATAACAAAAAAAATCGAAGAAGGAGTTGTCCGATCGCGATAAAAATTGTTGGACGTGAAGAACATACATAGAAAAGCAGACGATTAAAACTTCAGAACAAATAATGATTAATTTCCGAGTTTGACCTTTACACAGGGAGGAAGTCGATAGGCGTTGGTCTACCACTGGCCTGGATGCAAGCTATCACTGGCGTGTCATAGACTGAAAAAATTCCCGGAGAGTGTCCTGTAGAATTCCTTGCCAAATTGTCTTCAATTGTCGGGTTAAATGATCGACATTCCGGGATGGTTTCAATCGCCTTCCCATAACGTCCCAAATTTGCTCTATGTGAGAGATATCAGGAGACCTAAATAAGTGTTGGGAAAGCTTGAAGACAATTCATAGCAACACGTGCCTTGTGTGGCCGGGCATTGTGTCTTATTAAAAATTAAGTCCATGGTGTCGCAAAAAGAACGGTAACACAATCGGTCTTAAAATGTCGTCTACGTATCACCGTGCTTTACGTGTGTTAGATATGGCTACCAAAGGGGTCCGGCTATCAAAGGAGATGGCACCCCAGACCATACCGCCCTGTTGGGAGCACTTCAGTTCATATCTAGAGAGATGCTCTAACGGAAAAAAAATCGGACGTTGGCTAGAAATTCAAAATTTTTGACTAATTGAGGCCCAAACGCGGATTATCGACTTACAAATTATTTCAAAGATGCTAAGGAAACATGACGTAAAAAAGCATCAACGAGTTACACTTATGAAGCATGATGATAGATCCGCGGTTCTAAGTAAACGATAAATATGTTTTCAAATAAAAAAACGCCAACACCAACCGAGCGAAACGTGTGCAGCATGCCTGGGAGAAGTCTGTATAGAAAGCTGCAAAATCGACTAAAGCGTCTTCGGAACTGCAACCATCGGCTTCTCATTGGGCTTTATGCTAGACAAGTATTCCATTCAATCTGTGGAATGCCATAATATGTTGTTCCTTATAACAGTCCTATTCTATAACCCTTTCGCTCTATTACAAGTTATTAAGGGCACCGGGAAGTCATCAAAGGCCAGAAATCATGAAAATGTGACCAATATTCGAATACATATAAAATGTAAGCTATTATAAGTACCAATATAAATTTTTGTACACATGTTTGTAATGTCTTTTAAAACTAATTCAAGCTAAAAAATAAAAAAATTTTAATTAAAAATATTTTGTAGAGAGCATTTATATAGAACTCGGTGAAAAAAAATTTAATACAGTGAGTTCACTTTGGGTGCGCGCTGTAAAAAAACTTTAATATATATTGAGTTGCAACTTTTTTGCCTATCATTATAAATGTTTTTTGAATTCATTAAAGTATTTTTTGTTGAAAATAACCAGGAAAAAATAATTTTAGGCATAATTTAAATCAGTTTATGAAAATTTTGTGATTTTATACCTACTAATCACCCATTAAAAAAATTATGTTCATATTTCGTCAATAGTTTATATTTTAACATAATTGCCTAATATAAATACATGTGTATGCAAAATTTCAGACTGATAGCTTTAATATTTTTTTCACAGAGCGCACCTGAAGATAAAAATTCATCATTTTGAGAAAACGACAAAAAACTACAAAATGGCATCTCCTTACCTTATCAATAAGAACTTTCCAAAGCACAAGTAAACAAAATTTGCGGTTAAATATAATAACAGTCGTAGTTAAACCTGTTACCAATCGATTAAAATGTATATTTATACAAAAATATACAAAAATATAAAATATTTAAAAAATATATAATTCATTGTCGGCAAAATTGAAACTTCAAACCTGAAACCGAAACCAAAAAGGATAATTTCAAAATTAAATTTTAGTAACTTAAAATTCATTTTACGTAATAAGTGATACATCAATCGATTCGTATTGGTGCCCTCTATTATATGCAATTGAAATCAAAAATTCGATTTTTTGAAAAATTGTGACTTCCCAGTGCCCTTAATTTAATACCATTTTCTATTTCGTTGAAATTTTGCATTAGTTACTAGAATAAACAAGAATAAAGTCAATTTCCAAAAATGCATTTGGGTCCCATTCCATCCTAACGACCATTAAAACAATTATTGATTAAGTGTACTGAAACTATTTTTAGGTCTCATGTGATGCATTGCAATTGTTTATATGCTGAATTTCTTAAACAGTGTTTATTTCTAAGTAGAAAACTTGGTCTTCTTGGAAGAGCCCTGGTCTTTAGTTTAAAGCACGAAATATTTGGAAGTTTTTGCATTAAAATAAAAGCGTTGGATGCATAGGCAGGATTATTAATGTATTCTTAACGATAATGGCTCTATTAACTCTTCCATTCTTCGGGCCTTTGTATCAAGAATGCAAAAATAAAACCTTCGAACAGTATTTTCAGTAGAAGTAAATAAATTGCTTTTTTACTTTCTTCGATTTTTAAAATATAACACTTGTCAATAGGCACAGAAATCATGTGTCACAAATGAATCGATTATAAGGTGTCCCCAGAGCATTCAATTTGAAAATTACTTGAATTTTTGAGGAATTTAATCGATTTATTTATGTGTATTATACTTATCTTTTTTGTTTGTGATATTAATATGATTATTAAGTTCGGTTATAAAATAATAGTTATAAGATGGTACAGTACAATCTAAATTTAGGGTGACTCGATTTGGGTAGTTTTTGATTTAAGATGAAGAAACAAATAGTTTCCATAAATTTTAAAACAATATTCACTTAGCCATGTCATTGTTGGATAGCAAGATAATGCCATATAAATATGCTGCAAAAAAAGAAAACGTAAATACATTACAAAAATCTTGACGTTACTATGTGGCATATTGTTTCTTGGTCTACAATAAAAGTATTTTATTTCTAGCTAAAAGTATACTTTTGATGAAGGTATGTAGGAAGTAAGAATTTTAACTATAGTCGCACTTGAATAACTCACGGGGATAATGGCGACGGTCCGGAATCAACCCCAGAAAATAAAGATTCGAGGGTGGGGTTCCTTTCAAAATTTTTAAGGTAGTCACCAGTCAATTTCAAATCATCTTTAAGGTAGTGATCACAAAGTGAAGTGCCAGCACACTCTCAAACGACTGTTGAACACGTTTTGTGACGTTCACTATTTCATAATTCAACGGCAACTAAATTGCCGAACATGCATGTAACGTTAATTGAAAACGTTACATTCATAATCATCACCACACCTACACCGAACCTAAAAATTACACAGACAACACCAATTTTCATGGATTCACCCCCTAAACTCACCGAAACGAACACTTTCTGAAACTCACTCGTTCTCCCAACGGAAAAGTACAACGCTACAAGCTGGAATCCCCTTGCATTCCTTCTTCCCACAACGGTCGAAGAGACGGCCGATTCCGAGAAAAAGTGGGCAAATTTAGGGGTCAACCCTTTGCCAACTTTCATTCATAGATCCAATTATCATAAGGGTAATTAACTTCATAAATTTTGATCGTACGGCTTCTGAACATCTGTCAAAATGTGCTTTAAGACCTTATGGTCATTTTGATAGTTGTTTCTAGTCGATGTGATGAAGGATTGATTTTATAATCCACTTTATTCAATTTCATTCATTCAGACCCAGGGAGGACGCAAAGTGGGGTTGCCACTTGGCGGTTTCTGGCTGGATTTCGGATGGAGATAAACCATCAAAAATGGAATTTTGGCAACAGAATTGGCGACAAAATCGCAGTTTTCATTCATCCCATAAATACAGGTGTTGGCGTGATTTTCCTCAGACTTTCACTTTTCACCAACGTCAAAGGACGTAGTTCTTTTACTGTCTGGATTGTTCGGGGTAACTGTGTGAATTCATAATAAAATACACTGTATAACAAAAAAATCGAGGCACCAAGAAGGAGTTTTCTGATTGTGATAACATTTCGTAGATGAGGTGAAGAACACACATAGAAAGACAAACGATTGAAATTTCAGAATAATTGATAGATTTATTTTAGTATTTGACCGTTACAAAGGGAGGAAGTCAATAAGGCGTTGGTCCACCTCTGGCCTGAATACAAGCTGTCAACCGGCGTGTCATAGGCCGAAAAAGTTCCCGGATGGTGCCCAGATGAATTTCGTGCTAAATTGTTTCCAACTGTCGAGATAAAGGGTAAAAGTGTCTTGCAGCCCGCTAACTATCAACGCTGTTGAAGTTGCGTGAATAATTTTTTTTTTTTAAATCTCGAGAGCTCTTTCAACATCAAGAGGTTTAATAATGATAGAGACAACGATTTAGAATACACACCCATTTTATACTCACAACAAACAACAACAAAACACAGTTCGGTTTAAAGTCAAACTGTTACCTCAGTTCAGTTCATGCAAATAGTATAAATTAATCCATATAATAATATCAATATTAAAAAAATGACAATAATTATTTACTTAAAAATAATTATTATAGTGACAAATTTAAAATTATTATTATTTTACTAATTATACTTATTTTTACTTTTCGTAAAATCGATAACTGTTTACTGGTTATGATTTAACACAACTTTATTTGTTCAGACATCTATCGGCAGGAATCAGAATTATTCTGTCCCAACAAGGGTCGACATTCCGCGAACGTTGCAAACACCTTCCCATAACGTTCCAAATATGCTCTATGAAGAGAGAGATCAGGAGATCTAACTGGCCAAGGATTTGTTGGGAAAGCTTGAAGACAATTCATAGCAACACGTGTCGTGTGCGTCCGGGTATTGTCTTGTTGAACGTATACCCGACGTGTCGCAATAGGAATGGTAACACAACGGGTCGTAGAATGTCGTCTACGTACCGCTGTGCTGTAATCTTGCTAGAAATGACTACCAAAAGGCTTTCAAAGGAGATGGCACCACAGACCATAACGCCTTGTTATGGGCATGTGAGGCGTGCAATACTAAGGACAGGATCCCCAAGCTGCCCTGGACGTTTACGGTTGTCGTCAGGACACAGTTGGAAACGGAATTCGTCATTAAAGACTATACCTACAGGGCCACGCTGTTCTAAGTTGATAAAGACAAGGTAAGTTTTATTGACATACCCGGAGTAAAATTCAAGAATCGAATCTGTGCCGCTTACAAATCGCTGGTAGGTAGGTAGTTTAATTAACCTCGCACTGGAGAAACAGAATGGTCTAGTGGCGACGCTCACGGATCAAACTGCAAAGGGAAAGATCCGAGGACAACACCTCGTAATTTTGAACCACGGTCAGATGACGAGGCAACGCCTGAGCTGGCATCCCACTCTCCAAACTCCCACACCAAGCAAACTTGAGGATATTTGAGGACATGACAGATTTAACGTACACCATCTTGTTTTGTACACGATGGTCTTTGGTTGGATTCGAGCTCGCAACCCTTTAGTTGCTAACCCATTACTCTTCCGACCGGGATACCTGTGATCGCAATGCGTAGTGAATAGCATATTCAACGCTACTCTGCCATCATTTTTGTGATGTTCGAAGTTTGAATACCTGAATACCATGTTGCTCTCCTCAATGTCCTACCTCTTACCATAGTTCATCAATCTACTTATTACATTCCTCTCAGCTCAAAAGCCAACCTGACTACCACGGCCCTCCTACAGACAAGGAAAGTGTTGACAGAGTAGAGAAATATACGACTGGAGACAAGAGGATGCGGACCTTTTTTCCAAGCGCCATAACCCTTTGGTCTCGTATTACCACATCTTCGGTTCCGATTACCCTCGACTAGAAAAAAAGTTGTGAGCACCTAAATTATTTTGGGTGACTCGTGAGATTCACTTACAGTGGATCCCTTCCCACGTTGACCTTGCCGGTAACGAAATGGCTGATGCCCTGGCAAAGAGGGGAACTGACGAGCCTATGCATACTCCGCCGTCTCTAACCTATACTGAACTATACTCTAGACATAAATGCCTTGTTTGGTCTGCATTTGCCACTCCCCCTGTGCGCCATTGGTACAAGAGTAATCGTCCCGGTGGATCTATATCCCTCCGGTGCAGCACACAGGAACAAACTACAATAACACGATTTCGTAGTGGCCACCTCAAAACATTGACTTATGCCAACAAAGAAAAATACTTTCCAATTTGTACCAAGTGTTCCAAAGGCCAGGCATCTCCGGATCATATCCTTGAGTGCTTGGGACTTGATAAAGAAGATCTTCTGGAGCGACCATTATTGGTCATTGATTTCTTGAGAGTGTGCGATATCATGGACCTAGTCTAGCTCTGCTGGGCTACAGGGATCAGCAACAACAACAACGAGAAAATTGCAGACAGGATACCCAAAAAGAACACGTGTGCTTACAGTTCTCTGGTAACTCGGACCAGAAAGACTTTAAATCTGTATTAGGGTCGGCATGTAATGCGACTTCTTGCTCGTCTGTCACACACATCCTTTTTTAACGATTCTGAGATCCAGGAAAAGGGCTCACAGTTGTAGAGTTCACACACCTTAATGCAGCAGGTGGCATTGAAAAACACCAGGATGAACACTTCAAAAGGGGGACGGAGTCCCCACGAGGTAACTAAACCGGGAAGCGTATTTAGAAACCCTGGTGCTTGCAGCACAAAACGGAAATACGTCATTACATAGATGCGCAGACGCGTCCGCGCACGCAAACACAGCGAGCCTAAACAGTAAACACGACCCTCGCTCGTATTGATATTGAGAGATGTGTAATGGCCGTTTTATCTAAAAATTAATAATTGTTGGGTTTACATTTCTTTTAGCAAATGAAAAATGTATTAAATAAAGCCATAATGGTGAACAACTGTGTGTGTAGCATAACTCCATATAAACAAACACGTGTATCTGAAATTTGAAGAGAGAAGTTGGGTTACACATGTACACACAACTTTTTTCATAAATCTTACTTCTTGTTTACTTGGGCATTAAAAAGTATGAATAAATTATTCGTTTCTCTTTTTCACACACACACAAAAAAAAAAAACATTTTCAGTTGGAATTAACTTAAAGATGAGTGTGAAGAAGTTCAGGGAGAGTTCTGTCGACAAAGTACTAATAGAGCCAAAATGTTTAAAATCACTTATTTCTTTTTACTTTTGGCAGTAAAAAGTTAGTATTATTTATTGCATTCACTTTTTCACCAAGAAAAACATTAATAATTCTAATTTACTAAAAGATGAATGAAAAGTCCACTTGGGAAAAAGCTGCACACACATTTTCACACATCTTTTTAAAAAATGCTTACTTCTTTTTAATTTTGATATTAAGAAGTTCGAATTAATTATTACTTTCACTTTTTCACCAAGAAAAACCATTAGTAATTCAAATTTACTAAAAGAGGAGTGGGAAAAGTTCACGGTGAAACCCTTTCACAAAGCTGCATACCCATTTTCACACACAACTTCTCTAAAAATGCTTACTTCTTTTTACTTTTGGGATGGAAAAGTTTGTTTTTATTAATAGTTTCACTTTTTTACAAAGAAAAAACATTAACACTTGAATTTCACTAAAGGATGAGTGTCAAAATGTTCATGGTGAGCTAGATCAACAAAGTACTTTCAGAGCCAATTTTAAAAAAAAGCTTCATTCATGTTTTTTTTAGCAGTTATAAATTTGTATCTGTGTTTACTTTGAATTATGTACCAAGAAATAAGTTTAATTGTAGGAAATAACCAAAAGTTGCATGAAAAAACTACACAGTGAACTGCTTCGACAAAGTTGAACTTGCTTGCTTGGATAGGTTGTCTTTTTAAAAAATGCTTACTTCTTTTTAATTTTGATATTAAGAAGTTCGAATTAATTATTACTTTCACTTTTTCACCAAGAAACACCATTAGTAATTCAAATTTACTAAAAGAGGAGTGGGTAAAGTTCACGGTGAAACCCTTTCACAAAGCTGCATACTCATGTTCACACACAACTTCTCTAAAAATGCTTACTTCTTTTTACTTTTGGGATGGAAAAGTTTGTTTTTATTAATAGTTTCACCTTTTTACAAAGAAAAAACATTAACACTTGAATTTCACTAAAGGATAAGTGTCAAAATGTTCATGGTGAGCTAGATCAACAAAGTACTTTCAGAGCCAATTAAAAAAAAAAGCTTCATTCATGTTTTTTTTAGCAGTTATAAATTTGTATCTGTGTTTACTTTGAATTATGTACCAAGAAATAAGTTTAATATTGTAGGAAATAACCAAAAGTTGCATGAAAAAACTACACAGTGAACTGCTTCGACAAAGTTGAACAGACACATTCATACCCCAAATTTTTATAAATGTTTTTATCCATAATATTTTTGCATCAGTAAGTCTCTTTTATTGTATACTTTGTTTTATATACCTTGGAAATAGTTTATTAATTAGAATTAACACAAAGGTTCATGTAAACATCTCAAAATGAGCTGTCTTCATTATGTTAACACAGCATGTTAGAAAGACACACAAAATATTCAAAAAGTGCCAATTTCTTGATTTCTTTTGCTTGGATAGGTTGCAAATGATAAATACTTTCTGTTTTTCACAAACAAAACTGTTAGAAAGTTGGAATTATGTAAAAAGTACATGAAACAAGTTCACGGTGAAATGCATCGACAAAGCTGAACACACACATTAAGACCTAGTATTTTTATTAATTGCTTTTTCCAATATATTTTTGCATTAATAAGTTGATTTTATTATGTTCTTTCTTTTCTATATATTTTGTAAATAGTTTATTACATAGAATTAGTATAAAGTTTTAAGGTAACATGTCAAAAGCAGGCGACTTCATAATGTTAACACATCCAATTTAAAATACACACAAAACCTCTAAAAACGACTACTTTCCTCATTCCTTTAATATTTATACTTTGCAATTATCGAATAGTTTGTGTTTTTGATCAAGAAAAACATTTAATGTTTTGAATTATTAAAAAAGTGCATGAAACAAGTTCACGGTGAAATGCTTCGACAAAGATGCACAGACACTTTCACACCCAGAATTTTAATTTATTGTTTTTTACCCAATTTTTTGCATGAATAACTTGGTTTTATTATGTTCTTTGTTTTCTATGTATTGGAAAGAGATTATTAATATAATTAAATGAAAATTTCATGGATCATCATTTCAAAATCACCTGCCTTGACAATGGTAACAGAGCATATTAGAATCAAACACAAAACTCTAAAAAGTGATCATTTCTTGATTCCCTTTGGATTGACAGGTTGGAAATCATAAATGCTTTCACTTTTTCACCCAGAAAACATTTTATAAAGTTAGAATTAATTAAAAAGTACATGAAACAAGTACTCAGTGTAAATGCATTGATGAAGGTGAACAGACACTTATGAGACCCAGAACTTTTATTTTTTGTTTTTTTCCAAAATTTTTTGGCTTTAATAACTTCCTTTTATTGTGTTCTTTCTTTTGTATAACTTGGAGTTTATTACAAAGAATTAAATGAAAGTTACATGAAAGCATGTCAAAATCACCTGCCTGATTAATGTTGACACGGCAGTGTAAGTAAACACAAAACCCCTATAAAATGGTAATTTCTTTAACATGTGTGCATGGACATGTTGCAATTGTTAAGTAGATTGTATTTTTCACCAAGAAAAGATTCTAATAGTTGGAATTAAATAAAAAGTACACGAGACCAGTTCACGGTGAAATGAGTAAATGACTCGTCAACGGCGTGGCGTCGTATGCCGGAACGCGGGTTTGCTTGCGCGGGCGCGTCTGCGCATCTATGTATATGACGTATTTCCGTTTGTGCTGGAAGCGCCAGTGTTTCTAAATACGCGGGGAGACGAGAAAAGGTATCCTTGGTGGGAAGTGGCGAAGGAAGAGCTCGCGTGAGACAGCTATACGGTAATGTTAAACACCCGAGAAAAAAAAAACAATGCAGAAAATCTTGTTTCTTTGTGAACATTCGTTCATTGAATGTTCCATGTACATATTTTGTACACATTCTTCCTATTGTTAATCGAGACTTTTCCAGTTGTAATAAAAAAATTGTAAATGTATCCAGCTAAATCCGACTCCAGTTTATTGCAGTGGTTCAAAAACGTC
Source organism: Metellina segmentata (assembly GCA_947359465.1). Lineage (NCBI taxonomy): Eukaryota > Metazoa > Arthropoda > Arachnida > Araneae > Tetragnathidae > Metellina > Metellina segmentata. The sequence continues at coordinate 12,389,414 of OX375875.1, forward strand.
ACAAGGGTAAAATACAGAAATCGAACCTATGCCGCCAACAACACGTAGGTGGCTAACGCAATGAACAAACCCTCTGAGTCACTGACATCGGAACGTGTCCAGACTTGTAATACAAAAGCAAACGTATCTGTCCATGTTTTTTTTTTGAACCGAATCACATTAATTTGCTTAACCATTAAAGCAAAAGCATTCAATTCCGTTTTGTCATCGGCTGATCGTAACAAACCAAGTGAAGTTTTTAACTTCCGATTATATAAACTCAATACTCCATTATCCCTGTTACCACAACTAAATCACAATTGTCGGTTCCCTTCCTTCCCCTTTTCGAGCAGCTCAATTGAAATTATAAGGCCCGAAAAACAGACTCCGATAGAAAATCCCTCCATCCACAGGAAGAAAACCATCCAGAGGAATAAAAAAGCAAACCGAGCAATAATTTCGTTTCTGCCCCAGTTACCCCAGAGGAAATGGAGACAGGAATGGGTAAAAGGGGCAAGCGGAGTGGAGAGAAAAGGCTTCATGAAAAACGGACTTTCTCCCGGTTTTTTTTCCGGTTGAAGATTAAACCCGCTTAGTCCGGACAATATCCACTATTTATGGGCTTTCATGCATCATAAAGTTTTTTTGTGCCCCGAAAACAGAAATCCGGACCCTATCAGCACCATCTCTTCGGAATTGTGTGTGAACCAAGTCTAATAAAAAATATACTCCAACAGTTGCAGTTAATTAGAAACTTTGTCTCTAGTTCGTTAAATCTCAAATAATTACAGAGCACTGTCCTGAATATAGACTAAAAGGAAACAAAGCCTTTAGTCTAAGAAACGATTAATTACTACTCATTTTTCGGTTGCTATGGATACGAATTGTCACCAATATGTGAAAGGAGAAGCTAAAAGTATTAAAAGGGACATGTGGTATAATATATTGAACTTGAAGCATTGACCTAGCTTTTTGTAATCTACTTCCACGGACTCCCATAAATTTCAAACCCCTCTTGCTTGGAGAATAACTAGTGCTAAAGTATATATTATTGTTACTTATCTCACATAGCATAAATAAAAAGATTCTATCGAGATTATTGTCCCGTGAGACTTGAATTGAATATATATTTTCAGGAGAATCACGAATCACCTTAGAAGAGTACAGAAAAAAAAGCTCGTCATCCAATTTAATCTTCATTGACTTCAAGTGTCCACTCTGCCACCAGATGTGCCTTCTAAAACCCAGGTAATAGGCTTTAACAATAATACCACCCATTATTATTGAACAAGTTTAAGATATTTTTGACGTTACTTTAGAGACTTATCTTCTCCAAAAGTTAAAGTAAAAATTCAGCTCTCTGTTAGCCAGTGGTTGTGATGACGAGTTATCATCATCAGCAAAACCAATGAAATTTTGTAATGGACACCACGCGAAAGCATAACCAGCCACTGAGACATCACTCCATACCACGCGCTGGCGCGTGATAGACTCTTAAGCGTTGACGCTATATCACACGCTGGCGCGAGATTTGCAGCGAAGGTGTTAAGTGGCACTGCATAAAAGGGAGGGGCGTAAATTATTTTACACCCTCTTTTATTATTTTAAACTTTTCAAAATTAATTTAAGGTGCATGCATAAACTAGAACTAGTGAAAATGGAATCGAAAAATTCTTAGCTTTCAAACAATACCACGATCTTGTAAATACTCTCGATAGTTTTCTAGTTACAAAGGCTTTGGTTGGGTGCTATTGTCATAAATAAACATGCTTCCTAAACTTTAAACTCACTATCGGTAGATAGGTATTTCATATAACGTCATACTGGTGCAACATAATAGGCTATTGACGACGATTCGGGATCGATGCCCCAACGGTAAGATACGAGGACAATACCACGTAATTTTGATCCACAAACTCAATATCGGAAGGGCTGTTTCTCCAATATGTTCAAACTGTAATTACTGGACTGATTTTATCTATTACAATTATTTTTGTGTCATTATAATCCCTCTAATGCAGTAGTTGTTTTGACCCGCAGTCAAAGGTAATGCGTTCTACGTATTCAGGAAACATGAACAGGTTAAGTTTAACAACTATAAATTTAATAAATAAGATAAGAAGGGTTTAAGTTTAGTTACAGAAGAGTTGTAGCAGACACAGCACGGACAAGGTTAAAATGCTAAGTGAAGAGCTGGAACACAACAGCAGATTGAGTTCACTACAGTTCCACACTCTGGAGTTGAGTGGTTGCTGACCGCTGCATACTCCCCTCCCAGTGTCAACGATACCTAGCTGGGAAGCGTACAGTACGTCCTGAACGAGTAGTTCTTGCCTCTACCGGTGGTGTAGAATCAGTTGATTGGAGGTCAGCTGGTGGCTGTGGTAGGATAGGCCCCTTGTTTGTGACTATGTCCTCAGCGTTATCGATGAAGGCAGGTTTTACTCTATCCACGGACACTGTCACAGGTTTCCCCTTTATGTCCAAGTTAACCGTCTTGTTGTTGCACTTGAGAACACGAAAGGGTCCGTCGTAGGGCTGTTGGAGAGGTTTCCTAACCAGGTCTCTCCGAAGGAAAACGTGTGATGCCGTTGAGAGTTCTCCATGGACAAACGTCGGACGCCTTCCATGGTGCTTGGGTGGCTGTGGTCGTAGCAGATTCATGTGGGCATGGAGCTTACCCACAAAACTGGCAGGGTCGCAGTCAGGTTTGCTTTTGTGGAAGAACTCTCCTGGAAGTGTCAGGGTTTTTCCAAAGACTAAATCTGCTGGGGTGCAACCGAGATCTTCCTTCAGGGACGCACGAAGACCAAGAAGGATTGTTGGAAGAACCTCAGTCCAACGTTCGGTGGCGTGGCACTTTATTGCAGTCTTGAGTGGCCGGTGGAATTGTTCAATCATGCCATTGGCTTGGGGATGATAGCTTGTCGTTCTGGAACGGTGTGTGCCAAGGAACTTGGTAAGGGACCGGAACAACGAAGCTTCAAATTGCCGACCCTGATCTGTGGTTACTGTGACAGGGGTTCCATACCGTGACACCCAACAGGTAAAGAATGCCTCGGCAACTGTCTCTGCAGTGATGTCCTTGAGAGGCTGTGCTTCAGGCCATCTGGTGAACCTGTCAATCATTGTCATGCAATACGTGTATCCGTTGGATGGAGGGAGTGGGCCAACCAAGTCCAGGTGAACATGGTCGAATCTTTGAGAAGGTTCAGTGAAAGTTGATAGAGGTGATTTGGTGTGGCGGTGGATCTTTGATTTCTGGCAGGCTAAACAGTGTTTTGCCCATTTGGCAGAATCAGAGGATATCGAAGGCCACACGAAACGACTCTTCAACAAGTGAGTGGTTCGGCGTGTACCTGGGTGAGCCAAGTTGTGTAGAGCCGAGAACACACTCTGACGGTGCTCCTTAGGAATGTATGGCCGTGCCACACCAGTTGAGAAATCGCACGTGATCTCAAAGTCACAGTCCGGCAGCGTTACTCTCTTCAGCTGCAGGGCCGTTCCTGATGTCAGCAGAGTGTTAAGTTCAGGGTCCGACAGTTGGGCTTCAGCGATGGCTTGGTAGTTGATGGAACTTGGCATAGTTATGCTTGATATCCTAGACATGACATCAGCAGCTATATTCCTGGGCCCTGGGACATGCTGGATACTCGTAGTGAATTGGGACAGGAAATCGAGTTGGCGTGCTTGACGAGGAGAACATTTATCGCTTCTCTGTCGAAAGGCGAAGGTCAGGGGCTTGTGGTCAGTGAACAAGGTAAATTCTCGACCTTCCAACATGTGTCGAAAATGCTTGACACCAGCAAATGCGGCCAAAAGTTCTCTGTCGTATGCACTGTAGGAGAGTTCAGCTGGGGTCAATTTCCTGGAAAAGAATCCCAGTGGCTGAAGTTCCGAGTGTACTATTTGGTGCAGGGCTCCTCCAATTGCGAAGTCTGACGCATCCACATGCAAAGCAAGTGGAGCTGAGGGTGCTGGATGAGCTAAAAGTGTCGCCTCAGCAAGTGCTTTCTTGCAATTTTCGAATGCTTCAATGGCCTGAGAAGTCCAAGTGATTTGTCGAGCATCTCTTTTTCCGCGAGAACCCTTCAGGAAGTCGTGCAATAGGCGTTGATGCTCCGCAGCGTTGGGTACGAAGCGCCTGTAGAAATTGGTGAAACCGAGAAATTTTCTCAAGGCCGTGACAGTCTCAGGCAGCTTATATTGGAGTACTGCACTCACTTTTTCTGGAAGAGGTTTCAGACCTTGGGGTGTGACGAGGTGTCCCAGGAACGTTAGCTCGGCTACACCAAACTCGCATTTGGAGATGTTCAGCTTGAGACCGTGGGACTTCAGTCGTTGAAAGATGATCTGCAAGTGCTCCTTGTGTTCCTCATGGCCATCAGAAAAGCAGAGGATGTCATCTAAGTAGACGTAACAGAAAGGTAATCCTCTCAGAACCTCATGCATGAACCGCATAAAGGTCTGTGGGGCATTCACTAACCCGAAGCATAGACGAGTATATTCATATAACCCCCAAGGTGTGGTAACAGCAGTCTTAGGAATATCCTCTTCAGCAATCGGGATCTGGTGGAATGCTTTAAAGATGTCCAGCTTTGAAAAGACACGTTTCCCGTGTAGGGCATGGGCGAAGTCGTGCAAGTGTGGTATGGGGTAGCTGTCGAACTCTGTCACTCCATTGAGGCGCCTGTAGTCTCCTACTGGACGTACGGTGGAATCCTGTTTGGGGACTACATGTAGGGAGGAACTCCAGGGGCTCTTTGATGGACGAATGATGCCCTGTGCTATGAGAAATTCGAATTCGGCTTTTACTGCGTCATGCACCTTAGGATGTAGTCGCCTGGGCCTTGATGTGATTGGCGGACCTTTGGTTAGGATATGATGGACTGTGTTGTGAGGAGTTGATCCTCCAAGTGCAGTAGGATTCGTAATCTCCGGGAAGTGTCTCAGGATGTTTCCAAAATCATCAACAGCTGCACAAATGGTGGTAACTGACGGCTGGGATGCAGGCATCACTGAGCAGAAAGTGTGTAGAGATGTTAGTTTGTTGATAAGCTTCTTTTGTTTGAGGTCAATCAACAAATCAAAGTGCATAAGAAAGTCTGCGCCGATGATCGGTGATGTAACATCAGCGATGATGAATGTCCACAAAAATGGCTTTCTTAAACCAAGGTCGAGTTGTTTGTTTACAAAACCATATGCAGGAATTTTGGTGTTGTTTGCAGCATAGAGGGCGAAATTAGATTGTGGCGCTGTTTTCTTGTGCGATGCTGGTGGAAGAACCGAGATCTCTGAGCCAGAGTCGATCAAGAACTTTAGTCCACTCTTGCGGTCGTGGACAAAAAGCCTGCTGGTCTTGGTTGCAGCCTCCGCCATGCCAGCTACTGTGACGGGACTGACACGTTTTTTTGGAAAGCACAAGGTGGTTTACAGTTTAAGGCACGGTCACCAAACCTGTTATGGTAGAAACACAGTTCCTGGTTGCTGCTGCCCGACCTGGGTTGTCTGTTCGGGTTCGAACGGCTGCGGGACGATCTTCGATACGGATATGGGCCGCGGGAGAAGTTGCGGCTTCTTGACAGCTCCGCAACTTGCAGAGACAACTCCTCTAGCTTCTTGGCCAAAATGTCCGTAGATGATGGGACGGGCGGCCCAGCTGACGTGGCACACACTGCAGGGGACACGATCTCCGCGACTTTATCCGCGAGTATTGCCAGCTTATCCAACGAATCCGACGACGCCGAGAGGACCGTCTGGATATGAGGTGGCATCCGCTGTAGCCACAGATTCTGTAGGAAATCTTCCTGCAACTGTGTTCCGGCAAGGCCGCGCATCTTCCTAAGAAGGTGGCTGGGCTTCTCGTCGCCCAACTGGAGATCACATAATAACTTTTTAATCTTTTGTTGATCCGACTCTGCAAACTCCGAGATTAGGCGAGTTGAAAGTACCTTGTACTTTTCCGCCGTGGGTGGATTCAAGACGATGTCTGCCACGTGCTCCAGGGTTTCCGCGTCAATGTTGGCCACCAGCGCTGAGAATTTAGTATCGTCGCTGGTGATACCGCTGTACGCGAATGCGTTGTTACACTGCGCAATCCAGAGGCGAACATTACTCCTCCAGAATGGTGGAATACGCAATGCGACGCGGGCAATCTGAGCTGACGCTGGTGACGACACATCCCCAGCATTGGCAGCGTCCTCAGGTGCCATGTTGGAAGCCGGAACGTAGAAGGAACACCGCTGGTTAAAAAAGAAATTTGCTCAGGAAAAAGCACGGAAGAAAGACGTCAAGGCCGGGATTTAAGAACCGCGCGGGGAAAAAAACTATGCGACTCACGCTCGCCTCGTGTAGAAAAATTCAATCACGATACATCGTAAGTAAAAAGTCCGTGTCACATGTAAGTGGTTTAAAAATCCGGCTGCATCGGCAAAAAGAACGTCGCTGGTCACCACATAATGCGTTCTACGTATTCAGGAAACATGAACAGGTTAAGTTTAACAACTATAAATTTAATAAATAAGATAAGAAGGGTTTAAGTTTAGTTACAGAAGAGTTGTAGCAGACACAGCACGGACAAGGTTAAAATGCTAAGTGAAGAGCTGGAACACAACAGCAGATTGAGTTCACTACAGTTCCACACTCTGGAGTTGAGTGGTTGCTGACCGCTGCAAAGGTATTAGGTTATTGATGAATCTTTAATTGATTCTTAATGTTAAAATTCCTGAAAAAATCCTGATTTTATAGACTTAGTGGAAAAAGTTGCATAAAACCTATTTCCTTTAGGAATTTGATTGATGATCGAAACATAAATAATAATATTAGGCATTATTCCCAATATAAATTGCCTTTCTGAACAAAGTAGAATTTGAAATATGAAAGACGATTTTCTTATAGCGTATAAATATTTTATTGAATTATATATTCTCCATTTGGTCCATTACCTTTTGCTATTTTTCTGGCAGTAGCATGATTTCACGCTCATAAAACTTCTTATCTTTGTTGACAAAAACCTTATCCAAGTGAGTTTTGACACTGTCATTTGAAGTAAAGATTTTGCCGTCTATGAAGGTTTTTAGAGACAAGAACATTTAATAATCCGCAGGTTCCAGATTTGGAGAATATGGTGGGTGTAGCAGTACCACCCATATAAGTTGTAAAAGGTTTTGGCGAGCAACCAAACTTTATGAGGTCTCGCATTTTCTTGGTGGAACACTATACCTTTTCTATTAATCAATTATGGCCTTTTCTGTGTTAGTGAATCATTCAATTTGTCCGGTGGATGACAGTACACTTCAGATTCGATCGTGGTACTGTCCGGTAGAAACTATAAAAACCGATTCCCTTGAAATCCCACCAAACAGACAGCATCATGAATTTTGGTTTTCGAAGTGCTTTGAGCTAGGGATGCGACATCGATGTCAATGTTTTCAAAAAATCGATGTTTTTAACATCGTTGTTTTTAACATCGATGTATTGGAACCGATGTTTTTGTAACATCGATGTTTACACTTGTTGATGTTTTTGCGCTGTCAATGTTTTATTTTTAAGTAAAAAAAGTACCATTTTAAAAATTAAAAAAAAAACTACATTTTTACAATTAGTAAATTGAACATACTTTTAGACCAAAGTGGCCAAGGGTGAAGGGTCTCAAAGGTAGTGATGCAGCAGCGATGTCAATGTCTTCAAAACATCGTTGTTTTATAAAAAACGATTTATAATAAACGATACCATCGATTTAGTGGAGCCAATGGAACATAACATCACGGAAATTTAACATCGAGGTTTTTACGTTGTCGATGTTTTATTTTTTAATTAAAAAAGTACCGATATAAAGTTAAAAAATTAATGAGTAGCATAATTTTCATAATCAGTAAATTGAACTTACTTTTAGACCAAAGTGGTCAAGTGTAAAGGGTCTGAAAAGTAGGGATGCGACATCATTGTTGATGTTTTCGAAACATCGATGTATTTACGATCGATTTATTGGAGCCTATGTTTGTTAATCATCGATATTTTAAGATTGTCGAAATTTGTACATTGTCGATGTTGTATTTTTGAATAAAAAAAATACCATAGGAAAAATTAAGAAAAATAATCGTGCAACTAAGTATTTGTCAGTGATGAGGACATTCGTTCAATCAAAAAGAGTGTTTGCCCTAACTAGTTTGATAGTTAGTGAAAAAAGAAGTCTGCTTAAGGTGGAGATTGTTAACAAACTGTAAATAACAAATATTGGGGCATGTAATAATTATTGGCCAAATATTTTAAACTTACAGTAAATAAAAAATAAGTTTGTTATGTTCCCCCCCCCATAAGTTGATAAATAATTAATAATAACAAACAATAATTATTGTTATGTACCTACCTAATTATACTCATAGTTGGTAGTAAGTATGTCTAATTGCTGTAAATTGTATTTGTAAACTGTTATTTTCTTTTATATTATTCATTTTGAAAATGAAATATTTGTTAATTGTCCTTAGTAATTTTTTTAAACTTGCTTTGACAGTTTAAAAAACCTTAGTTTTAAAATAATAAACACGGCAAATGACAAATTAAATCCCCCCCCCCCGAACATTAATGCTTGTGGTTAACCAGATGCTAAACCAGATTTAAGAAATTGTGGGGGGGGGGGGAGTTTAAATATACTGATGTTTAAAAACATCAATGGTTATTGGTCAATGTATTTTCAACATCGATGTTTTAATTTTGAACATCGATGTTTTGTTATCGATGTCGCATCCCTACTTTGAGCCGGTTCATCTTTTTTAATCCATTATCTCTTGCGTTTAACATTTTTGTAAACAACCCATTTCTCGTCCGAAGTAATGTTTCACTTCAAAAATGGATCATTTTTTTGACGTTTGAGAAGCAAATAACAGACGTCAATGCATCGGAGTAATGGATCCCATCTGTCATTTTGAAATCAAACCAAGGCGTTTTAATTGATCATGAACGGTCGAAATCGATAAATTTGATCCTTCAACGATCTCACGATTTGTTATTCGGCTGTTTGCATCAATCAATATCTTTATTTTGACTTTATCAGCTTCAACGGGCATTCAAGACCGTTAATTTTGTAGCTCAAATTACACCCTAATATCTTGAAATTTGCTAACATTTCTTCTACAATTGATTTGTCATTTTGGTCTCTTTGATTTCAATGAAAGCTGGTTACTACTAGTTTGAAAGTTTTCCAGACTTTCTCTGGTTTGTTTCCTTAAACCATTTGCTCAAAATTTCCATTCTTCATTAGTTTTCTGATGTCAGGTCCTACAAATGCATCTTCCTTCAGCTTTGCGTCGTATAGACTCCAGCGCTGTTCGCAAAGGTATTTGAAAAATTATCCTTCCTTTAGTAATGCCTTTACTAGTTGTTTTTAAGGCCTAATTTTGTATGAAGCAGTGGATGTAAAATCAAGCAACATAGATATAACCATCAAATCACGGCAAACTGCCCATTTGTGTTTTGAATACGAAATTTTATTTAGTATCAATTCAAAATTATCACGGTACTCTTTTAAATGAACTGAATTCCCAACAGGTACAGAAGCATACTCATTTCCATTTCCAACAGGTACAGAAGCATACTCATTATGCGATAGTATTGCTTTTAGACTGCTTTTGACGAATCAATAAGAATTCTCCATTTGTCAGGTTTGTATCGCATATTGAAAGTTGTCATGAGGCCTGGAACATCGATGCAATAAACTAGTTCACCCTCTTGAGAGAAAAACGGAACAATATTCATATCTGCTCCGAAACCAAGAAAAGGACGTACCAGGAGCAAACAAATTTTTTATCTTCAATCTGAAAACTAAAACTAGAGCCGATTTCATAGGAAGATTGAAGTGTCTGACTAAATCATTCACATAGACTGGGTATAAAGTTTAGGTTCATGATGGATGGTTTAGGTCAGATGTATCATCACTTCCACATGGACGTACTGCTTATAAATCACCAAAAATTCACAATGTATCTGGAGGGAACGGTAAACCAGATTCATGAGTAATAGGGCCTATGGCAGATGGAATGTTATGATAAAATATTCCTTTTTGTTTTATAGATTCAAACGTTCCACTTTGCATATACGAAAACAGCAGTCATCAGTTTGGTTTTTGCACTCTCTCCGAATCACTGGCATACCAAACCAATTGATTGTTTTTTTACCTTGAAACCATTGTATTAATTCTTCTACAGAAACGGAACAAACTTTGTGTAGGGCACAAGGTTTGCTTTAATCCCCCATATCAATGCCAAAATACGCGTTTTTCACAAAATCTGAAATGTCTGTTGTTTTTTACTGTACGTTACCACAAATATAACATAAACCATCTGGTAAATTAACACATCCTCTGGATGCCGTTTCTCTAAACCGCAACACAAACGAAAGTAAAAAGCACTTTTACTCATAGCTCCGAACAACACACACATGTACAGCACTGAAGTAAGAAACAACTTGATGGGAGTATGAAAATTACAGTGTAGGGGAAGAGCGGTATGGGATGTACAGACATGTAATAACAGACAATTGATCCTGTTTTAACTTGTTTTATCTGTTGTGTTCAACGGACAGTTTACCAGTTTTAGGCTATATACACAATCCAGTCACGTTGATTTGACCACCACTGCTACTTTCGCTACTTTCGACGTCAACGAGAAATAACCAATCACAAAAGGCAGGTGGCAGCACATTGCAGTGGAGTTTATATAAAGAATGTCCTAGGGCATCGGAAAGCATTTCAATCGTTGGCTTAAAGCAGGAATGTAGCGATTTATCCGACGTCTGTACAGTTCAGTCCAGAGCACCCTTGATACATTGGCAACTTGTGTACGACCCCTTGGAGGGGTGTCGTAAATAACAAAACGGTGTGTTTTTGAAAGAAGAAAAGGAGAGTGGACAGAATAGGGGGAGGCTTTGCGTAGGCGTTTTGCTCTTAAACAATAGTTCTGTAAATTAATATTTTAAGTCTTAACAATCCAGTTATCTTGAAACTTTTATGTAACATTTATAACTAACTTGTAAATAAACTTTAATTGTAACTTAATTGCTCATTTCCTGTTAAATTTCAATAATTCCTTCAACATTCTACAAAATGGCCACGACGGGTTCATCCGAACCTATTCGAAGGAAGTAAGGAACGAGAGAATTTGACTGGCGCAGCCGGCCGGACGAGGCCTAGCGCAGAGCGTCTATGCAAGGTGAGAGCTCTTTTTTTAAGTTAGTTGCAACTCTCCTGCTAATATTCTTGAAAGCACATCAGTGCTGTTATTTACAAAATCAAAAGTACAGCGGTACTTTTGAGTAGCTCATCAGAGCAGTTTTATTTTTTTGTTGAATTTGCACGCCAGTGCAATAAACAATTGAATGTACATCAGTACATTTAAGGGGCTCATCAGAGCAGTTTTTTTTTTGTTGTTGTTCAATAGCACGCCAGTGCAATAATTGAAAGTACACCAGTACATTTAAGAAGCTCATCAGAGCAGGGTTTTTTTTGTTGATTGAATAGCACGCCAGTGCAATATTTCAAAGTACACTAGTACATTTGAGAGGCTGATCAGAGCAGTTTTTTGTTGTTGTTATTGTTGAAGAGCACGCCAGTGCAATATTTGCAAGTACGTCAGTACTGTGGAAATTTCGGTGAAAAGGGTATACAAGGGCTTGGATCATTACTGATGTGTTTTCAAGTAGACTGTGTATATATATGAGAAATTATTCATTCTTATGGTAGATCATTATGAAATGAAATTTAAGTGCTGATGCTGATGGTTGATAATATTTTGTAACTTGATTTTAAAGTGTGTTTAAATGCAATTTGAGATAAATTTTTCTAATACAAATTAGAAGTGTTGTCATATTTTGTCGAAGAGTATTTTTCATTATATGAAATTGAAATATTAAGAATTGATACCTATTATTATTAGAGGTATATTTTGAAAGTGTTTAGAGTGTAATGAATGTGATCAGATAAGTTTCCTTTTCCAATTATTTGAAATGTTCATATTTATACTATATGAAATTTAATTGCTAATTGTTTATGACATTCTAAAGGTGTATTTAAGAGTGCAGAAAATTTGACCTGCTATTATTTTATTAGAAGTTTTAAACAAGAAAACTGTGCATGAATATGAATTGATAGTTAAGTACTGTACGCGAATATATTGCTACTGTATATTATTTTTCATGCTTTCATATATTGATAATAGTGGCTTTGTTTTCAATTTGTGTAAAGAGGGTACTGTCGGAAATTAATTATACTAAGGTTAATAGGAGTGAAAAATCATTTTTGTTTAAATTTCCAGTGAGCGGATTAGGGTAAATTAAAAACCTAAGGCTCATATATAATCATTTTTAATTTTTTTTGTGTGTTGAGAATAATATAAATCAATATGGCATTTTTGTCGAAAGGAGGGAAATATGATTTAACCCTCTTAGCAGAAGAATTGGGAGTTACTGTGTTATCAGAGCATTTCATTATCGATATTAGAAATTCTATTCTTAATTGCCAGGGCTATGAGGAAAAATTCGTGCGAAAACGTTTACATATAATTATAGCCGATAGGAAGGATAGAACTGATAGGGAATTCGAACTTGAAAAAATCAAAGTAGGAGCCGCGTCTTGAACTGGTCTGGAACCTTGTGAAAATTGGTATCAAGGGTCAGTGAGGCACTTGGAGAAAATGATTAGGCAATTTGATCCCAAAGAAGGGGATATAAGCTTGTACTTAGTTCTATTTGAAAGACAAGCAAAACGAGCGCAAATCAAGGAAGACAATTGGGTGTCGTGCCTGTTAGGCTTTCTTCCTTATGAAATTACTCAAATAATTGCTGGGGAAACTAAGGAATACGCCGATGACTATAGATACGTGAAGGAGTTATTACTCAAGCGGTGCAAGCTTACTCCTGAAAACTTTAGGTTAAAATTTGTGCAGCATCAACGATCGCTGGATAGGACATGGAAAGACTTCACTTTTGAAATAAAAATTACTTCCACGAATGGATCACCGGGTTAAATATCACAGAATTCGGTCAACTTGAGAACTTAATAATAACTGACCAGCTAAAACGCAGTGCCACCATTAATTAGAGAGCACTTTATTGACGATTGGGGCAAAATACATGTACCATCAGTTCTAGCAGAACGATTGGACGAGTATGATGCCGTGAGAGGAGGAAGTAAAAAGTTATCACGACAGACATTGGATTGTGGAACCCAAGGAATTCGATATTCAAAATTAAAATACCACCCTAGAGGAAAGACATTTGAAAATAGGCAAGTTAGCCAAAACAGTAATAGACCCTTCGCGAGAAGTGTAACAAACGGAAGAACACTTCACAAATATTCTTGTTATACATGTGGGAAAGAAGGCCACCTCTCTAGGGATTGCCCGACTAAAAATGACTCGAGAAGAAATTTCAAGGCACAAGGAAATTTAGTGCAGGCTGCCGAGGACCCTACGGAGTCTCCGCTGTTAACAGCAATGATCTCTGGCACTGTTAACAAGCCTGTTGATATTGCAGAAAATGTTGATCAACTGAAAATAGTACCTATTAAATGTGGAAGTACGATACTGAGAGGGATTGTCGATTCCGGGGGGCAGATTTCAGTAATACGAGAAGACCTAGTGACCGGCGTCAGAAGCGAAGGCGAAGGGAAGATTAAGATTATATCAGCATTTGGGGAAAGCGAGACCGCACCGTTGAAAATGTTGAATGAAACTGAACGATTTCCTTCATGGTGTAGTCCCGATTACATGCACAGTATCAAAGAAACTAGTAAATGATATGCTTATATGACCAACTGCATTCGCAGCCCTTATAGAAAACATTCAGCTGCATGGAGAAAATTCAGAATCCCCTTCTAATGCAAAGAAAGACATAGGTACCAAATCTAACTCGTGGGCCAATGTACAAGATTATGAACAAAAACCTACCAAGGAGAAGTATGATCTTTCTGAGAGGCAGGAAAACGAGAGACCCCCTCGACCAGACAGCAGAGACTATCCTGCCAATTGAGATCCTGCTAAAGATGACCGAAACCCTGTTGAACGGAATGAAATGAAAAGTTTACAGTCTGGAAAGAAAGGAGAAAGCATTCGAGAAGATAACGAAGAGGAACCCACTTCTCTGGACTGGTGCGAAATTAATTGTCCAGCGGTGTTTAAAAGACGTGAATGGCATCATCGTTCTCCATCCATTGTTCACAAACAGTTTGAAAGCGTTGGACCTCCCAATAACACTTTGACAGCTCTAGGAAGGTCCAGTGCTCAAGCGAGCTCACCGAGTGTCGCAGGAGAGAAGTCGGACTCTAAAGAGGAAACTGGATTTAAAACTGATTTAGATTCCAACGTAAAGACGGACAAGAAGGCAAAAGAAGAGAAAAGTGACAAAATAAAGAATGAAAGTTCATCGAACGAGACTGAACATAATGTTGACAATTTCTATCAGTTGCATTTTGACAAACCTAAACAATTTGGGAAAGATAGCTCTAAAAATAATGAAACCGAGGGCGTTAGGGAAATACATACGAAAGATAGTTCAACAGATGATAGAGATAAGAAGGAACATTCGGATAAAATTGAACAGAATCATGATAGAAGATGTGATACTCGTGATAGGAGATGGAATTTTTGTTCTAGAGGAGCAAGTACATTTGCAAACCAGACTTTTGTTGGGAGTGGGAATAATACTTGCTATGACAGTTCTAGAGCACGTGACAGCAATAAGGGAAGGTTTTACCTTTGGTCATGGGACTCAAAATGTACAGTCAGTTGGTTCCATCCAAGGTGGAATTGGCACATATCGTGGTAAAATAGTTTACAGTAGACCGAAGTGGAGAGACAAAATTGAAGTTTAGTTGAGCCAAAGGACAGAATTTGGGCTCACATAGGGATAATTCCAACAAAGAAGTATAAATGTAGCGTTGATAACAACTGATGATAATTATGTTTAAGGTTTCTAAGTCCTCTGATATTGGTTGGATTTTCTGTTTGCCCGTAAAATTTAAGCCCTATCTAAACTAGATACTATAACTACCTAAAGTTCCTTTATTTTAGGTGTATGATTATTGTTAGTATGTGTTTTTTTTATTGTTCGTGTATGTGAGTTTTATATATTTGTAACAAAGTGATGAGCAAGCATCTATATTAACCCATATGTTATATGCATTTTGTTGTACCTCATGCTAACCGGCATTTAATTGCAGATCCCCATTCATATACTTTATAAGTTTAATTTATAGTACTTTTTGAAAATATTATGCAATTTTATTTTTGGGGAGTTGCTTATCTATCCAGAGCTCTCACTTTAATCCTTTTGAAGTTTCCAGCTTAGCAGCATCGTATCTAAGGATACGGATGTGCTTCTTCAGGGGGGGGACGTGTACAGTTCGGTCCAGAGCACCCTTGAGACATTGGCAACTTGGGTACGACCCCTTGGAGGGGGTGTCGTAAATAACAAAACGGGGTGTTTTTGAAAGAAGAAAAGGAGAGTGGACAGAATAGGGGGAGGCTTTGCGTAGGCGTTTTGCTCTTAAACAATAGTTCTGTAAATTAATATTTTAAGTCTTAACAATCCAGTTATCTTGAAACTTTTATGTAACATTTATAACTAACTTGTAAATAAACTTTAATTGTAACTTAATTGCTCATTTCCTGTTTAATTTCAATAATTCCTTCAACATTCTACAAAATGGCCACGACGGGTTCATCCGAACCTATTCGAAGGAAGTAAGGAACGAGAGAATTTGACTACGTCCAACAGGGCATGATTATTGGCTTTCGGGCCAAGGATGGAAGCATTTCGGAAACGGCTAATTTTGTAAACTGTTCGCGTGCCGCCATGGTAAAACTATACAGTGCATGGTAAAATGACACTATCCAAAATCAGCGGCGTTGCGCATGTGGTGCACCACGGGCTATAGAGGACAGAGGCGAACGATGGCTACGGAGTTGCGTTCGGGCGGATAGACGTGCAACTGTTGAGCAACTGACAGCCCAGTTGAACCAAGGGGCTACCAAGAGTGTATCTTCAACAACGGTTCAGCGAACGTTGCTGCGCATGGGCCCTCCCCAGCAGACGCCTGGTTAATGCACCTATTCTGACTGCTGTTCATCGGCGACGAAGGCTGGAATTTGCACGCCAGTACCGCAACTGGATGTCCACGGAGTGGCGACAGGTGGCGTTTTCCGATGAATCACGTTTTATGCTCCATCGGAAAGATGGACGATGGCGTATACGGCGTGAAACGCCTGAAAGCAAACACCCTGCAACAATTGCCGGAAGGATCCAGGCTGGAGGAGAGAGCATTATGGTTTGGGGAATGTTTTCCTGGCATTAACTGGGTGCACTCATCATTGTATAAGGCACGATGGATCAGAACAAGTACTCATCTGTCCTTGCAGATCATGTCCAACTCTACATGCGAATTATTTTTCCTCAGAATGATGGCATCTACCAGCAGAACAATGCGAGGTGTCATACAGCTCGCAGTGTATGTGCGTGGTTCGAAGAGCACCAGGATGAGATTACCGTACTCCCCTGGCCAGCAAACCCACCTGATTTAAACCCAATCGAGAATATGTGAGACCACCTCGATCGGGTTGTTCGTGCCATGGATCCTCAACCGCGTAATCTAGCGCAGCTGGCCACGGCACTGGAGTCGGAATGGCCCAACATCCCAGTGAACACCTTCAGAAACATAATTGACTCTCTTCCTGAACTTCTCGCAGCGGTCCGCTTAGCCAAAGGTGGTTATTCTGGCTTTTGACAGGTGGTCACATTAATGTGACTGGACTGTATACATATACACACACACATGTATATATATATATGTATATATATATATATATATATATATATATATATATATATATATATATATATAATTTTTTTTTTCTTGAACAAGAGGAAATGCACAAAACATTCACATATTATTGATTGTTTTTTTACCTTGAAGCCATTGTATTAATTCTTCTACAGAAACGGAACAAACTTTGTGTAGGGCACAAGGTTTGACTTGATCCCCCATATCAATGCCAAAATACGCGTTTTTCACAAAATCTGAAATGTTTGTTGTTTTTTTGCTGTAAGTTACCACAAATATAATATAAACAATCTGGTAAATTAACACATCCTCTGGATGCCGTTTCTCTAAACCGCAACACAAACAAAAGTAAAAAGTAATATTTCCTCTGAGTCATTGGTGTTGGCGGTTTGTTGAACTAAGTGAGTTGCGGCATTTGATGCGATCTTCTGGCTTTGTTTTGCCGGTCTCCCGACTGCTGCTGCAGGTTTGATTTAAATTTTATTATTTCAATCTTTTTTTTTTGTATATTTGTTTTTAATAGTGTTTGGGGGAGTATATGAGCAATTTCTTAGCATTTTGCGGCTCATATTCGTAGAAAACACCATTTTGCGTTGTATGGATCAGGCTCCTCCCTGATGACGCCCTGATCCACCAACACTTTCGTTTTCAATAAATTCCTTTTGGTTTTTATTTTGTGAATTTCCTCTTGTTTAAGAAAAATATATCCCTTGCCATGCTATGTCTACAGCTTTCAGCGCGCTTGCATGGTTGGTTTTAACTTTTCTTCTAACTTTCGTTTTCTGGGGTTTAATACATATGATTTTTATTTTTATTTTGATCTGTCATTAAATTACGTATTTGAATGATATAAGTATATATATATATATATATATATATACATACAGGGTGTTTCAGTGAACCGTTTCAGAACTTCTAAGAGGGGCAGGGTACATCCTGACGAACCAAAATCATATACCAATGGACAGTCAGAAATACTTTCCTGACGCGGTAGATGGCGTTGTGCGTAAATCCCGAGCTTTCGTGCAGCACAGATTCGATTTTCGGTCAATGTATAGGCCGGTATTATGGGAGATCACCTCATCGAACCTTACCTGTTACCGTCTCGTCTAACCGGACCTAACTACTTGCTCTTTCTGCAGCAAGTATTGCCACAACTTTTGAGAGATGAACAGATTTCTGCATCGACGCAACAGACAATGTGGTTCCAACACGATGGAGCCCCTGCCCATTATAGCGGAGATGTTCGTAACTACCTGGATGTCACAATTGGTCAGCAGTGGATCGGACGTGGTGGTCCCGTGCGTTGGCCTGCTCGGTCACCCGACCTATCATGTCTTGATTTTTATTTCTGGAGTCATCTGAAATCGCTAGTTTATGACACCCCTGTTGACAATGTTGAGGAGCTGGTTGCAAGAATTGCAGTAGCTGCCGGAGAAATTCGAGATATGCCTGGAGTATTCCAGAATGTTCGGATGTCCATGCGTCGGAGATATGAGGCGTGCATTGTAGCCCGTGGAAGAAACTTCGAACATTTACTTTAATCTATGTACCTTTTGCTTCTTTTCATGTATTATTAAAACGATTTCTCACTTACGGTCTCTTTTCTTTACGGTGCTTCTGCCGCTTCAGGAAAGCATTTCCGACCCCACATTGCTATATGATTTCGAGTTGTCAGGATGTACCCTATCCCTCTGAGAAGTTCAGAAACGGTTCACTGAAACACCCTGTATATACAGGGTGGTCCCGAATTCATGGTACAAACTTTAATGGTAGGTACAGGACATTGTAACAATGATTTATTGTATAGGAATGTATAGTCGCAAGTGACGCGGTGAGGCGAAAACAGGGGAAATAACGGCCGAAAGGAAAAACAAAGATTTTATTGAAAGCGTTGTTGACAAGTGTCATGTTTACAGTAATTGTTCAAAATTGCGTCCATCAGGATCCATTCGTCGATCAGGATACTCCGCGCGATACATTCGTAACGCAGCTCTGCCGTTACCATTTGCACGGACGTACATGTAATGCATGTCTGCTTTTTCTGCATACGTAAAGTCACCCATCGTCTACGGCAGCACAATTGTGAATGGCGCTTTTCCCTACTGCGATGCATCATGTTCAACAGCGGCTAGACATCTACTGCCCTCTACCGGCAATGATACCAACCGATCACTCCATTTCTCTTTCCTTTTATTTCCCCTGTTTACGCCTCACCGCGTCACTTGCGACTATACATTCCTATACAATAAATCATTGTTACAATGTCCTGTACCTACCATTAGAGTTTGTACCATGAATTCGGGACCACCCTGTATAAATGATGTATGTGTGTGTATTCTCTATACATATCTACATGGTTTGATCAATCCCCGCCACATTTGGTACATTCATACTTTGAAACGCTGCGGAAAACAGGTGCTATATATTTCCCTGTCTTCAGACCAATCTGTAGCCATGAAAATTGGCACACAGTAGTCCTAAAAGTGCCCCTCGTAGCCCCAATTTTAAAATCTAAAGTTTATTTTCCTGGAATAAATGAGCATGGACAAGGAAACATGTGTTACAGAGTTTGTGTATTTGAGTTAACTCAGGGAGGAAGGAGACTCCACATTGACATATAAATCCCGGTGGGAAGATATTATGTCATTGTTCTTCCTTAATGCTTGCTTTTATCTGCCATTTTTGTTGGTATTTTCTCATTTTCGCTTTGATCTGAGGAATTTCACTGCATTGCTGACTGTCTGAAGTCGTCGATCAGTCCGAATAGTACGTCGATATATGATTTGAATGGTTGAAGGATCTGTGTTTAGCTACATTGTTCTAAGAAATAAATGAATTGATGTCTAAAAATCACGTCCTTTCACCCGAGGCTTAGTGATCAAAATTTACATTAACTGCATGTGCTTACGAAAGGAGACATCCGGAGAAAACTGCAATTAAATTACGATAGTAGACTAAGGCAAAGTCCTTACACAAAAGGTGCGAAAAGAAATCTTCCGCGGAACAAAATGCCAATGACGGCAGTAGCACTTTTGAAATTGAAGAAAAAAGACGGACTGCAATTTGGTGAACGTACTGTCTTCGTCTTGGAATTCTTACAATAAAATGGGATTAGTAGACAGTAGTATGCTGGTGGGAGTAGAAGAAAGCAGAGAATTGAGTAAAGAAGGGGGAGGTGTTTGTCCTGAAAGCCGTTCTTTCAAAAGATCTTCGACTGTTATTGAGGGCAAAGAGAATTTCATTGTTCCTCAGGAGAAATGGAACAAAGAAGAATTAGAGGACCGGGTACTCTTTCTCACTGATGTACAGTGTAGCGCTTAAGTGGAATAAAAATACAATGTTAGCAGAGAATGAATTCAATCAAATAGTATTTTCCCTAAGTGTTTCACACAATGTAGGTTTTCATTATACTTCATTGTATAATGAGAAATGTGTCGTTCTTGCACATTGGAAGATGACAAAGATTTACCATATTTATTTTTGTCATTTGAGTGAAACATTTCATTTCCTTCATATTCCTTTTAATGACATTGTATTTAATTCCATTCTTTACAATGGTGTAGGGTAAGTGATTATAATATGAAATATATAAAAATGACGCAAATAAACCCGCACATAATATGTAAATGACGTAATATGTCGACTGGTAATTATAATTATTAAAATCCGTCGGAATTTGTATAAAATTCTTCAGTTAGTATAACTCATATTCTGTTTTTAACGCCAATCTACAAACCGTTTTTTTTTTAATTCAAGCATTTTTGTATTTTTAGGTACTGAAACTATTTTGAGGAGGATTTAAAAGTTCAACTATCTATAGAGAAATAAATAAATATTAGTTTTCTTGATTTATCACCAATTAAATTTTTGTGAATGTTCTATTTAGTTTTAGTTAATTCTTGAAACAAGAGTGAATTTCTCATGTCAAACTACATGTGTGTACGCAATATGGAACACCAACTGCACAACAGTTCCATATGAAACACCAACTGAGATGAGTTCCATATTGTATGCATACGTTTTTCATATTCTAAAATATATTTTGAAAATAATGTAATTTTTCCATTTTGAAAATCTTTTCCAAGGGAAATAAAGTGTTTTTAATTAAATGTATATTCACCAATCATAATTATACACCTAATATCGGTTATTTTGACGTGTTGTGGAAGTTTGGAGAGTGGGGTTTCAGCTGAAGTGTGGCCTCATTATCTGATCTTAGTTGAAAATTACGATTTAATTGTCCTAGGTTCTTTCTCTTCGAGATTGGTCTAGGACCGTCGCCAACAGCTTTTATGTTCCTCTAGCGTGACGTTAATTTAACTACTTACTCACCCAAACACCGAGAATTAAGCTAAATTCTGGAAGATTTCAAGATTGTTCAGTAGTTTTTCTGTAAACTTTACGGAGTAGATGGGCAGGTATTTTAACTATGGTCGCATTGGTGCAACACAACTGGTGTCTGTCCGGGATCAATCCCAAAGGGAAGAACCCCACAAGAACATAACATGCTTTTTCTTTTACTAACAGAGTTATTACAGTACATTATTGAATTGCTATATATTTTTAGTGTTCTGTTACTGTTTGAATTGTTTGCACATATGGTAACTTAAGTTGCATTTGTGGAATAAAACTTGTGAAATGTTGTATCATTGACGTAGTTCCGGTTAAGATCAAACCGAAAAATTGAATAAAGAACATAGGAAAACAGACCCCTGGGCATAAACTCCAAGTGTATTTCACTGTCACGCGTGGGACTATCATAGATTTTGGTCATGAAAATCTTGCGTCCATCTTTATTATCCTCGCCATCTGACCGTGATTCAAAATTACAACCTGTTGTATTTGGATCTTTTTCTTCATGTTTGATCCCGGACCCCTCGCCAATAGACCACTGTGATGCTCAAGAGCGACATTAATTAAAAATACCTACATACTATCTTTAAAGCAAACCTTCGAAAATACCTAAATACAATCAAAACTTTTGGACAAACTGTCTTCCTTTCAAATGAGTTTTAAACAGATTTGGTGATATATGTCATATCTTTAAACACAAATAGAACTAATATCAAGCATCTTGCATGGTAGGTAGGTAGGTATTTTAACTAACATCATATTGGAAAAACACAACGGACTATTGACGACGGTCTGGGATCAATCCGGACGGGAAAGTCCGAGGACAATACCACTTAGTTTTGATTCATGGTAAGATGAAGAGCCAACACCTGAGCAGGCACCCCACTCAAAATTCCTACTCAATGCCAATTTGAGGCCACGACACGTTTAACATGCACCAGTCTCCTTTGTGCAAGATTTTCTTTGGTGGGATGCGAACTCGTAATCCTCCGGTTGCTAATCCATTACTCTTCCAATTAGGCTATCACGGCCTGCTTCTCGTATAAAAATCGTAATACAAAAATCGGAACTGTCACAGCGGATTTGTCACATATATGACGGCTTCATATTAGATCTGCTTTTGCATGATAATCTTTCTTGAAAGAATGTGCGGATGGGTTCAAGTGATGTTATGTGGTGACAACATGAGGGCATTTGAAGCCATGGTAGACTCCAGCCCTCACGTACATAACGGTCTGTGGTAAGATCGAGTTTCGAACTTAAGGTACCAGTAGACATTGAAAATCGCAAAATTCGGGAAAATTGTGCATTTTAGTTTTTTTATTCTAAAATATTCTCCAACTCGTTAGCTTCAAAATGATACCATGTTCGTTACGAAATTCAAGATACTTTTTGAACAAAGTCCATTTTAGTAAAGGTAGACTGCGGAAAATTTTGATTTCGTTTTCGTTCGCGGTAGGCCTAACTAAAATATTGATGTGGTATGAATCACAAATATTAGCTATAATTCCAACATTTAATTATTTTAGAATAATTTTGACACTTTCACACATGTTGCCGAGTGGCTTTTGCTTTTTCTACGTTCTGTCTCTCGAAAATATTTCGAACGAAACGAAATCTTTTGCTCGTTTTACGTTCAAGTTGCTTGCTTTATCGTTTGAGAATTAATTTTGTTTGGTTCATACTTCAACATCTAAATCATGTTAAGTTCGAAACCAAATTATGATCGAAAGAAGAAGAGTACATTTAAGGGAAATCGCTGGATATTATGAAGATGGTGAAACCCATCTATATCAGACTTACATCTCCTGAGATGTTCGGTAAGTGTCTCCATGGAAAAACTCAAAACTGTAACGAGAGCCTTCATGCCCTAATTTGGAAGAGATGCCCCAAAACTAACTATACAGACCTCAATGTTGTCAAAATATCAGTCTATGATACTCTATGAATATCAGTCTACCCTGATATATTTCAATTTAGGAGCTAAACCTCAATTAGAGATAATTAAACGAATGCGAATGCTAACTGGCCAGTATATGGTTCAAGGTGTACAGAGAAAAGACAATCTGCGTGTAAAAAACAGCCAGCGCCAAAACACATCTTTGCAAAAAAAACCGTCAAAAACACCTCAGGGGCTAAAAAAAAATAATCCATAGAACCAAAATAGATTGACCCACATATGAAGCTGGCGCATTTCACTAAACAGTAAGTAAGTATTTGTAATCATAAAATTTTGTTTCATTCGAAAAACTTGGATCACAAACTTTAAACTTGATTTCTGAAGAACTAGTTTTTGCCAGTGTAAGACATTATTCCACCGGTGATAACTTCAGTTTGAATTAACCGATTTAAATAATTTTTAATGCAATTATAAGTGCATAATGCAGAGCAGAGACTGTACTATTATCAACTATACTAGTGAAATAATTGATTTTTAACTTAATTTTGAATCTTATTGTTTTTGTAAAAAGTGTTGATTTTTAAATACTTTCAAACAAAAATTTCTTATTAAAAAGCTATTAGTTTTAGATGTACAATTATAGTAGTGTCCCTGCACCATATCAGTTGCTTTCATTTGCAATTAAAATTGAAATTATAAATAAATTATAAAATGAGTTATGACCGGTACTGTAAGACCCTAATTAGCTTAATTAATTTTAATAATTAATTTAATATGACCAATATCAAATTTTTTTTTGTGCAGATATGTTAGTTTTCTAACATTTATGAAGTATAAAAAGTTTTATTAGTCTGGCTCCAAAAAACAAAGTTCCAACGTATACTGGTTCCTTAAAACCAGCCGGCTGCTAACACGTTACTCTTCCAAAGGGGCTAACATCTTGAGGGATAAAAAGAAATCTATGTATTAAAAAAAAGGGATGCGTGTGTATACATTCTCTATACAAATCTACACCGTTTTACCAATCCACATCAAATTTGGCAAACTTATACTATAGAACACTACCGAAAACATAGGCTATTTCTTTCCTGTCTTCGGACCAATATGTAGTCCTGAAAATTGGTACACAAGTAGTCCTAAAAGTGCCCCTCGAAGCCCCAATTTTAAAATTAAAAGTCGGTTTTCCTGCAATAAATGGACTTGTCCTCAAATATTTCCATTAAGGCAGGGATTCCCAACCGATGGTACGAGGCAACTTTTCAGGTAGTACGCAAGGACGAGCGATTAAATATTCGAATAAGTTTGTTCGATTTTTTTAGTATGAGCAACCACATTAAGCTATTTCTTATGCCATTTGTCACTAGTTACTTGTGTAAGAGTGGTATTTCTGAACTTTTGTACATAAAAAGTAAATATAGAAACAGAGCAAGTGTTGAAGAGGACTTAAGAGTGAAGTTAAACTCCATTGCAACTGATATTGATATTTTAATAAAAGACAAACAAGAAGTTTCGCACAGAAAAACTGAATTTTGATTACGTTAATCTTTGTTTGCTTAGTTTGTACTAATTATTTAAAATTAGTTGATTTTAGACCTGTGAGGAAAAAAAATTAAACTGTAATTTTCAATGATCGTTTGATTTTCTACTTCATTAAAATATCATTAATACGACATACAAGTGCATCAATCATAAAATATGAAGCTTTCTTAGTATTTCGATTAAAGCAAAACAAGTCATTGGGCACTTTTCTGACATTCGATATCTGTTTCTAAAAAAATATAGGACCTGGTGGTACGTCAAAAACTTCTAAAAATTTCAAGTGGTACGCAGTTACTAAAAGGTTGGGAACCCCTGCATTAAGGGACTCATCCCGGACCGTCGTCAATAGCACGTTGTGTTGCTCTAGTACGACGTTAATTAAAATTACCATTACCATTACCGACGTCACCTTTCAGAAATGATCCCGAATCGCCGTCATTGTTTTGCTCTAGTGGGACGTAAACCCACCTACCTGGCTTGTATCTCTGGAATTACAAAACAGAAACGTCGACTTCCTCCAAAAACGTACTTAGGCTAAAACACAAAACTGAAACGAACATTGAATTGCAAATCTCCGCGTCTTGTTTCTATTCGAATCGTCACACCGTATTCGAATCGTTTGATTCCGCACCTTTCCTGCGGGAACTCAAAAAGCAGGGAAATCAATTGAAGCGTAATTCCCAGTGATCAAAGAGGTACGTCGAAATCGAAGAATTTCTCTCCGTGAACAGACTTCGAATTTCAGACAAAAAAAAAAGTCCCAGGGTCTCGTTCTTTCAGGTTCCAACTGTCTCTGAAAATTTATTTGTCGGAAAAAGTCCACCATAAAAGTCACGGTTTCGTCCAGTTACCTGACTCGCGTGTCTGGAACTTTTAGAGTTCTGTCGCAACGAAAAAGGAATAAACTTCCGTATTAGGAAGCCTGTTTCAGATGGGTTGGGATTATTTAATATAGAATGGCTATAAATAGAAGCCAAGAAACAGGAGAGATGAAATAGAAAACTTTACGCTCGCAACTAACTGTACATGACTGTATTTTATGAGATCATATATATCAAATAAATAGAACATACTAATTTTTCTCACCTGATAAGAAATGATAAAAATCTCTTCCTCGAAATCTTATCTCTGACACAAATCTATACATTTAATGAAACTAAAGGTAATGATGGTAATGGTAATTTTAGTTAACGTCGTACTAGAGCAACACAACGGGCTATTGACGACGGTCCGGGATCAGTCCCTTAAGGGAAAGATCCGAGGACAACACCTTGTAATTTTGAACCACGGTCAGATGCCGAAGCAACACCTGAGCTGGCACCCCGCTCTCCAAACTTCCACGCCAACCCAATGTGAGGTAATGAACTTAAAGAGTTCTAATTTTTTTTCACGATTTAAAATAACACGCTTTTGGTATGTTAACTTCTGCCGTCATGTTATCTTGAAATGTGGGAATGTAACTATGAAATATCCTAAAAAAACAATTTAAGTAATAGTTACATGAAATGGTGCTTAGATTTCTTCATAACTATCAATCGATAGGCTTGAAAAAGGAACATTTCGGGCATGCAGTGTTGTTGAAATGATTTATTCGAGTATGAGAGGTCTATTTACTGTAAACTAACCAAATAGTATGTAGGTAATTGATTTTTAAGTCGAGTAAGAGCAGCACGACGGTCTATTAAATACGGTTAGGAAACAATTCCGAAGGTGAAGATTCGAAGACAAGTCCTCATAATTTTAAACCATGGTCAGATGACGAGGCAACACCTGAGTTGGCACCCCACTCTCCAAACTTCCATACCAACGCAACGTGAGGAATTTCGTCCACGACAGATTTAAGGTGCACCAGCCGCCTCTACACCATACGTTTACAAACATCCATGCATTGACCCGGATTAAAACCAGGAACCTTCCTATCTAGAGGGTAACACCTTAACCACCAGAACCGGTTGGTCGGCCCAAACCAAACGGAAAGCGAAACTTTTCCTTACACTCACGGAAGATAGTTGAAATGATAATTAATTAACGTCACACTTTAGGTAGTAATGAAAAGAACGGGATATTGGCGATGGTCCGAGCTGTAACCCTAAGGGAAAGATTGAGGACACTACCACATAATATTGAATCACGGTGAGATGAGACATTTGAAATGATCTCGTAATGATACATGCAGGTTATTACTCCATGGGTTCGTTCCCAGATAAAAAAAAGGGTACGTTTTATCTCCATGAGGTATCACCTGATTAGAACGATTGGAGAAATCATGTTTGAGGGGATGCTTAGTGGAAAACACTTGTAGGACCTAAGTTTTTTAAAGGATTATTTTCTATAATTTATTGTAGCTAAATGCATACAATAAGAAATAAATTTACGCAAAATAAACTATTGAAATACACCTGAATGTCCAATGTTTTAATAGATTTGGGTCTTAATACGACATTAAAAATGTTTTTACATGACTACATTCAGTTCCAGATTCTTTATCGGGTCATTTTCCTGGTGAAAATTTAGCCATTTATCAACATCAGGAGAGGAGGAAAGAACTGTTAAAGGTAAAATATACATTTGAGTGAGAAATTTTATGTCTTAAAGGACTGGGGATTTTAGCAATATTAATTTTAGGAAGTAAGGAAATCACAGATTTGCGATTGTCATTTTGTAAAAAAGTTTTTGTTTATTTTTGTCAAATATGATTCCATATTAGCAGAAGATAATAAATTTTATCCCAGTTAGATTTTAAGATTGTATTGTTTAATGATACTAAATTATTTCTAATTAATGCCATCATCTATATATTTGAACTAAATGTTAAGTGTATTTACATCCTCGTTGCATGGTAGATATTTTTGTATATCTTTGCTGAAAAACTGACACAAATGAGGTAGGTGGAAGTATCGTGTATGTGTTTAGAATTACAAAACAAATTTTGAAATAAATGCTTGAAATTGCTTGACCTAACTAAAAAAAGAGACATATAAGAACGTTAAACAGTAATAATAAATGGTCCAATATTAAAGAATTTTTGTACCGTAAGCATTGAAGATTTAATAATACTTCCAACTTCATCCTTTCTGAAATTCGGTTTTTAAACTTACATCCAACGTTGAAATATCATTGAACACCTGGTTCAAGTACATTTCCGTGTATTTATAGCCTTTTTTTTCAACGATGAAAATCCACTATGTGAGCCAACTGGTATTATTTTAAAACAGTGTTTCGCTTTCTCCTCTTGTTTTGCAGAAAAATCCAACACAATGCGAATCATCATTCGGTTTTTGAAACTAAATTCACTGCAGAACGAATGGATCAAGTGGTAATGACTCGGATGGCAGAGTCCAGACTGTTAATCTTGTCTCCGTGCCGTCTCCAGAAATGTTTCTCTTCATTAATCTTCAGTCTCGACAGGGGAGTGAATTCTGTTAAAAAATTGTTTATGCATTTGTGTATATGATCTGTCTTTCAGTACTTTGTCCTGTATTCTAATGTAAATGAAGGCGTTGTTTTTGTGTTCCTTCACTGTGCCTTGAAGTTTGACATTTTGATTAAGTTCTGCTCCTACCCACTCTTCAGTGTGCGATATTCTTACTGATGCCATTCATCATTTAACGCTTTGGAACTCTCATAAGTGTTTGAGGGATATATTTAGTGTTATATCTAGTGAAAAACGTTTGGCTCCATTATTTGAAAAGGTGTCGTTTTCCGTTTTCTTTACAGTCTATGAACAATTACTATTTAACTTTAGCCTAAATACGAACATCAATATTTTACTTTAGTTCAAATAAAAACATCAATATTGTACTTTAGTTTAAATATAAACATCAATATTTTACTTTCGTTTAAATATGAACATCCAAATTTTCTTTAGTTCAAATATAAAAATCAATATTGTCCTTTAGTTTAATTATAAAAATCAATATTTTAATTTAGTTTAAATATAAACAGCTGCAAAGAACGAAATTATATTTCCTATTTGTCTTGTGCTCCTACTAGAACAAATGTAAGAGTACCATTCAAAAGGGAATAATGCTTTCTATAAATTCAATTGCATAAAATTGGTATTCCGGGACGGTCTTCATGTCATTAATAGATAGGACATCAAAAAAAGTAATTCAAATAAGCACTTGAGTTTTGTGTTTCACTTAATTTATGTTTCTGTACCTTGGTAAAAAAGACTAATGTCGAAATTCGCTGATTTCGAAATATGTTCTTGAATTATGTATTTTTAATGGAAGTTATAATAGAAAATTGCATGGGGGTCATTTAATGAAAGCATACAAATAACGGAAAGTATTTTTCGTATACTACATTAAAAGTTAGAACTAAATTTTAAATTACTAAATCACCCGTTGCCGAAAACTTGCAAACAATGGATATTGGTTCTGTTTCCACAATAGCAGAGATTTAATCTCCGATAAGAAGTGTTAGGTTATTTTGTATACCCATATATGAATTACAAATATTTGACGTTTTGTGATATTGATGTTAAATTTGTTTTTAGGAATTTCGTTCATATTTCTATATTTAGTACATTTCCACTCCATAAACAGAAACCATAAATATAATATTTTTAAAATAGTTTTAGTATGCAATCGGAATTATAAAATCGATACTGAATACTCCAAGTGTTTCGACTATATATCTCGTCGAAGATATGGCCGATTTAGAGCAAATAACGTAATACCTTGTCGAGGTAAAACTACCTGAAAGGAGAATAAAGATACAATTAGAGAGGAAAACAAATGGTTCCTAGCCAAAAACTGGTGACATTTAGGAGAAGCTATTTTTTTTTTTATAATTTATGTCACGATACAGTATTGTCTTCTTGGGTTGTATTGTATATATTTTTATATATTTTATTTGCGTATGTTTATGTAATTTACGTATGCAATATATTTTTAAAACGTTTACAAATGTTTTTCTGAAACTTGTTACTTTTCGCTGTAAAAAAAAATTGAAATAATTATTTCCTTGGTGACATTAGAAGTTCGTCAAGGAAAAGCGCCAAAGCCGTTGCTACCGCGATAAACGCAGACTGAAGCTGTACCAATATCGACTTCGAAGATCTTTTCTTTATTTGACTAGTAAAAAATGCAGTTTCGCCTACCGGAACAAGTTATCGAAGAACTAATCCTATTGGGAAAATGGATACAAAGCAAGTTGAGTTAGTGTAGCAAAAATCTTCAGGTTGGAAATTTTGCTTAATCAAGAAAATGTCCTGAATTAATTTCTATCATAACTGTTACTATATGAACCCAAATTGGGCTTAGAAACAGAAATAGCAATGCACATTCATACAATAAAGTTTTGAGAAAGCCAATGTTTAAAAGATTCAAACCTGAATGCATCAATATTTAACAATAGATATACAGCTTCGCTCATGAATTACAATAGAGACCGAGCTAAGAAACTAGGATTTTTTTTAGTAAGTTCGCAAATCACTTTAAAAAATTGTTTGTCTCTACTATCGACTTTATATTATCTTCTGGTTATAAAAAGAAGTGTTTGTCTGTTTGTTTTCTGCGCGCAAAGTTCATACGAATCTATGGCACTTACAGTCATGGGATTTGGCACACAAGTAGTCCAAATGTTTTGTAATTTTTGGGTCTCGGCGAATTTTAAAATTCAATCTAGAATATTTTTAAATGTATTTAATTAAATTAAATAATTATTGAAAGCAACAGCGTAGAAGATTACAGATTTTAAATTTCTTATTTTCGTTTACTTTTCATTTTACGCGGAGGAATGATTTTCCAGCACACGATAAAAGACAAACAAACTTTTAACTGAAGTTGTTTAGTTCTTTTTTCTATCTCCTAGACCGTTAAAGATAGAGTAAATATTAAAACGTATTTGCAATCTGCGGAAAATTTCCTACTAGATCGATGCCTAAAAATATGATTTTCTTTAAATAAATTAAAATTTTTAAGTTGAATATGTTTTATACTTTCACAAGAGATTGTGATGACACGTCAACCTTCCCGTTAGAAGAATAAACAGATTACATTTCCTACCCTCTTACAATTTCACCGAATGAAAGCAAACATAATAATAAACATTTTGGATATCATTAATTGATGGTTCGTTTTTGTAAAATCGGGATCGTTAAAGATAGATTAAAAATGACAACGGATTTGAAATCTACGGAAAATTTGACACCTGATAGATGATTACCTAAAACGTTTGATTTTTTTTAATAAATAATTTTTCAATTAAATATTTATATTTTTAACAAGAGATTATGACTTCACACAGAATTTCCATTTGGTTTACAAAGCAAACCAACACCACAAGCAACTCCGTTATGGATGGTATCAAATTTGCAAAGCAAACCATAGTTCATAATTTTCATAATTTGGTTTGCGAAGCAAACTAACATCACGGGCAACGGCATGATGGCTGGATCGAATTTGGCCTCATTTGACAATGACGAGATCATCACGGTGTTGCCCGTG
Source organism: Metellina segmentata (assembly GCA_947359465.1). Classification (NCBI taxonomy): domain Eukaryota; kingdom Metazoa; phylum Arthropoda; class Arachnida; order Araneae; family Tetragnathidae; genus Metellina; species Metellina segmentata. Next base: position 12,420,471 of record OX375875.1, read on the forward strand.
GTGCTGGTTTGCAAAGCAAACCATAGTTCATAGTTTTCATAATTGGGTTTGCGAAGCAAACATAGTTGGAATTCGCATAGAATTGCGAAGCAAACGAACACCACCGCCAACGTCATTATGGCTGTTATCCAATGGGCTACTAGGGAACTCGTAGCAATCACCGGGGGTTAACGAGCAGTGGTCACACCTGACCCCACGAAAAGAACTGTCACGGGCAACGCCGTGCTGGTCACGCAGTAGCTAGTAACTTATAAAATTTATTTTATGGAGCTTCATTGAGCATTAAACAGAATTAATGCATTGTAATTTCAAAGGTTAGGTTTTTTTTCACATTAACTATTAGTTTCGCTGGTTAAAGTTCCATCGTATTGTTACTGCGAGACGGATCCCAAACCGTTTAGAATACCCCTTTGATCCATAGTGACGAAATTCCACTATTAGTCATGCTGTTTTGACAAGATGAGGAATGATTTAAATAGATTTAACTTTTGATTTACAATGCCTACTTCAAGTGCCATTTTAAACTATTTCTTCTTGACATAAGACGTTGTGATTTGAGAAGTCACAAGTAGAATAATGAATATGTTTTTCATCTTCACCATCAAAAGTTAAAAGGACGGATTTTTACGAAATTTCGAGTAAAATGTTATACAGTATGCATATGCATCTATTTTCTGAATGCTCTACTGTTTTATTATTTCCTTTTATCATTTTTATATTGCTTTATACGTGTTGTCTTGATCATTGTAAAAAAAATATCAAGTCATGCATTTTCAGATATTAAAATATCAAAATAAGCTATAATTATCTATAATACATACATCGTATTAAGAAATTCAAAAGTATATAGAAAACTATTTTAACTATTAAAAATATATAAATTGGAAACGGCGAAATCCTAATTTAAAACAAATTCAGAAGCATTTGAAATATGTGTTACAGATAATTACAGAACGTATAAAAACTGAAACATGTGGAAACCATTTTCTTGTACTGTGTACGGATGACTTATTTAAATACGTGGAAGTCATAAAACATTTTTCACTACTTGGTTCGTAAGTATTATAATTAGCGTCACTCAGGAGCAATACAACCTGTTATTGGCGACGATAAACTATAAGACTTATAAATCCCCAAATATCCATTTGGGGTATAGCCCTAGTTATGGGTAGACAGATCAACAGGTAACGCACGCTACGGCAAAGAAGGGTGCATGTTGAACACAACTCGATAGTTCTTTCAACAACTGCATGGACTTTCCATTCCTTTTTTAGGTGGAATTAGTGGTGCTACTTTCACATCGGCAGTGGAAACATAATTAATGCATGATTCCTGTTATTTGCGTTTAATGCAGATGTTCTACTGCTTTCAACGTAAATTTAATTTGTTTTAAATGATTTTTAAATCCTTTAGTCAATGTGTATTAGTTGATAATTTCTTAAAATATGTGATGATATAGTTTTTCTGATTAAAGAACTATCTTATCATTTGAAAATTATTCTACTTCAGTATAATTGAGACACGAGGTACACATACGTGTACCTAAAATGCTTAGCCTCCTATGATGACACCATTTAAAAGAGGAATTTACTTGAGAACTTTGAAGTACTTCATATTTATCAGGAAAAAAAACCTGATTTTTAAACAATTTATACATGGTTGGTAGTGAAGAGTTAATAAAATTAAGATATTATTGCCTCCAAAAATGGAAATTATTCTATGGCCACTCTGTATAATAATAACTCTTCAAATCACCAATGAAACATGCCATCACTAATATTGATCTAAAGGAAATGAAAAAGGCATAGGTTAAAGCAGTTTAACTCTGAATCAAGAACTGCACGAAAATATGGTTCTTATGCTAATCATAAAAACATCTGTGGATGAGTAGTCCAAGAAAGTATACTGGTGCTCTGATAATAAGTAGGACGGTGATGTATAAAATACCATTTAGGACGAAACTCCATAATCCATAATAGGTTTGACCAACTGTTCTAATGGATAACGTATGCATGATATGCAGTACTGTTTGTAATCCTCTGATAAGATCCTTTGAGATCAACCACATAGTCGTAACATTAACTAATTCAATACGACATTAGAGTATACTAAGATACTGCCATGTGAAGTATATATAAGTAATCTATTATACAATCCATCAACGGTTTACCTAGCTGTTTAATGATAAACGTACACTATATGGACAAAAGCAGAAATTAGATGATCCATCTTATTTTGGGGTTGGGTGGAGTGGTCGTTAACGGTAAGAAAGCGATTTGTCGCCAAATATGGTAACCTTCACAGTTAGCGTTTTTTCTTCACATCAGCCGTTTTCGTTATGGCAACCCTAGCTGAAAAATTTCACGCACTTCCACGCTCTGCATGGTATTTTTTTCCTTTTTTCGTTGGTTAACGCTTGTTTAAATGTTTATTTAAATTATATTATTCAGTTGGACGCCATTTTGGTGGAGTGGTCGTTCACGGTAAGATGGCGATTTATCGCCAAATATGGTAACCTTCACCTTAAGCGGATTTTTTTCACATCTGCCGTTTTTGTTATGGCAACCCTATCTGCTGTTACAGAATTCGGCCGCCATCTTGATTTGGCGACACAAATTAGTTGGCGACAAACGTCTTACCGTGAACGACCAATCCACCTGGGGTTGTACCTACTGGTTAAGACTCGGCCCATGGCTTATGTATATCTGGTAGCACGAACGCTGACGTGTATCTCCACATTCCGGATCATTCCGACTTTCCTACACTATAGCATTATTGCGGCGTTGATGGTTGTTTCTTCCAACACGATCGAGTTCTAGGTGATACTACAAAACGTGTCCTGGACTGGTTTCCTAAAACTGAGGTAAATTTTATCGACTGGCCTGTTTAGAGTCCCGATCTCAATCCGATCGAGCACTTGTGGGAGAACCTGAATCGACGAGTGCGACTCTACCACACACGCTCATCAACACAACAATCTCTTCTCACAGCCTTACAAGAGGCATGGCGAGCTTTTCCTGCCCAGACTTACAGAGAACGTGTAGAAAGTATGCCTCGACGTGTTGCAGCTGTAATCAGGGCTGTAGTGGAGGGTATACGGCGGTATACGCCGTATACCCTCTGGTTTTTCCAGCAAATTCCGTATACCCTCTGCTTTTCATTAAAAACTACGAATACCGCTTTGTTTCTCCTAGAAAACATCACGTGAAACGCCGATAGCTGTAGAAGCAAAATAATTCAAGAAGAAAATAATTCTATTTCAAGATATCACCTTGGTACATAGTTCAAAATCGTACCTATTAATCAAAAGCAATTCATTCAAAGTATTGCCGATAGAATGAAATTCAGACTTTGTTCTGATGTTAATGAAGAAAATTGTCAGCTTTTGAAGGTTATATACAAACTTAATCCAGAAAATATAAATACAGTGGATATTCGCCATGTAGAAAAGGAGGTAAAAATAATGTATTGACGTTTTGGTATAGATGAAATGTGCGCTATTCTGGGTTTGAGAGACCAATGAAAACGCCCAAGTTGTTCCAGAAAAATTAAAACCTCAAAGAACAATTGAAATATTACCATGTTTCACGGCCGTTTACGTTTACGAGAGCGGGTTTAGTTTAATGAATACCTACCCCGGTCGCATACGCGGAAACCCTCACGCTTTCAGCACCTCTTGGCGAGTTGGCGATAGAAAACACTTTGAGAACCGAGGACTGGGGAAATTGGCAATTCTTCTCAATTTCTCGAGCAACCCTACTACGTTGTAAAAAAGATCGCCATTTTTCTCTCGCTGAGTGCTATGATTTTCCGTATGATTTTCTTTTTGGATATTCTAAATATATGTTGACATTCTAGATAGTAACGTACAAATCTTTTTGCAATTCTTTATGTCTGTATTGTAACTACTTCGAAGAATTGGTTGATATAAGAAGCAGGCGGCAAAAACGTACCCCCATGTAAACAAATTATATATGTTCACATTTATTTGAAATTTAGTCAATCAATTGCCTTTTGTTATGATTTTTACAATATAAAATGATCACTGACTCTAAAACTCGTCAAATACAAAGAATTGATGAGTATGTATTTGTTTATTGTGGAACTTATTCGCCCTTATAACCTACACAGTGTTTGTATTTTCATAATATAGTTTCTTATGAATCAAATCTCTTGTTTGATCGTCTACCTAATATAATCTCGCCACTGTTTGTTGAGACAACTAGTAGTAAATATAAACTTAGTAAAAGCAGTTATCAATAATAAGTATTAAGATTTAAGCAAAGTAATTTTTTTGTAAACAAATACACTTCTCGATTTGTTTCACTCATTTGAGCTCAAGATAACAAAATTTAAATTGAAAAAATATTCCATTTTTTCTGTTTTCAATAGCTTAGCTTTCTTTAAACAAAGTTTTTTCTATCTCATATCCTATAATTATAGCACTTGCATTTGGGCTGCTATGGAGACAAAATTTTTTTACGCGTGCATTCATAAAGGACCAAAATTTTTTTAATTTGTTTTATTTCATATTTATTGTTTAAGTTATTAGGATGTGTCACAAACATATATTTTATAATGTATTTAATATATATTTGTAACTCAAGCAAAACATGTAGTTTTTTCCCGTCTAATAAATATTTTTATTTCAAGGACCTACATTATTCTGTATTTTAAATCACTTTATGTATTATGTTGTTGTTTATTACCATTTTAACCCTTAACGGTCATTAGTCACTTCTGACGTAACAACAGTACTATGTCTCTGTGGTCGTAAGTCACCTCTCACGTGACGACAACAGTGCTTTGTCTCTGAAGTCGTGTCGCACCTAACAACATTACTTTGTCGCTGCAGTCAATATGTCACATGGGTGGTGACAAGACTGATACTGTCAAAATTCACTGTCTGTGAAATGTGGGCACGATTGCCTTGTCAGTTCAAATTCTCAAGATCCTTATGGAATTGTGGGAACTACGATGGAGTGCAGATACAATAGGTAGAAGAATGCACAAGTTTTTTCCCACTCCAGATATTAGTCAATATGTGTACCACCCCATAACATCCCAGCTACTCATAGGCCATGGTCGCTTTCCGGAATACTTTTAAAAAAACTTTTTTTCTTCGGAAAGCAAGTTTCTGATCTGTGTCAGTGTGGAGAGTTTGTTGACTCGCCATTACATCTTCCACTGTAAACTCACGGAACACCTTAGGGGTGATCTCCTTTTCCTAAAAGAGGCTACCAAAACTTACTCACAACACCCTCAGTATCACCAGGCCCTCCTGGCCTTGGACAGATTTGTGACTGCCAAACTTATGCCGTTCTTCACAACATTAGGTAAGTTGGTGGGTATTTTGAGTAGTAGTGTGATGAAGCATTGACTGTTGGCTTGAGAAGGTCTTTGCTAGAGGCCCGCAAAGTAACATGATGCATACTGTGTGGTTCGGATGCAACATCGACAGCTAAACATCAATGTTTTGAAGTATCGATATTCAAAATTAAAACATCAAGGTTGATAATGCATCGCCCCCAAAACATCGATGTTTTTAAAATTCAGTGTATTAAAACTTTCTTCCCCATTTCTTAAAACTGGTTTAGCCCCTAGTGATGCGACATAGGCTCCAATACATCAATGTTTTGAAAATATCGACATTGATGTCGCATCCCTACTTTTCAGACCCTTGGCCCCACTTTGGTCTAAAAGTAAGTTCAATTTGGCGATTATGAAAATTATGCTACTTGGTTATTTTTATAACCCCAAAGGGAAAAATTAAGACACAACATAATTTTGAATCATTTTTAAATAACGAGGCAACACCCAAGCTGGCACTCCAAACTTACACACCACGCTAATGTAAGAACACAATATATTTAACATGCACCAGCCCCCTTTCTACACGACGGTCTTTGGCAGGATTCGAACTCCCAACCCTCCGGTTGCTAGTCCATTACTCTTCCAACCATGGCACCTGTTATAGTTGTAGTTTTTTAGGAGTTACATCATATATTAGTTTTGTATGCCAAAAAATACATAATCAATGATTAAATTTATAATTTTTCTTATGAACAGAAGAAAAGATTTTTTGTTTTATAATAAAATTACAATATTAATCAGTAATATTATTAGTTTAATTACTACGTGTGCAATAATTTATTCACAAGACCTTTTAGGAGTTATAACATGCTACTGATTAGTCTAAAACCAACATTTTGATGAAATGTGGTATATCTAATGGTATTTTTAATTAACGTCTCTCTCTCTCCCACTGGAGCAACACAATGGGCTATTTGTGACGATCCTGGATCAACCCCAAAGGGAAAGATTAAGACAACATAATTTTGAATCATGGTCATATAGCGAGGCAACACAACAGATTTAACATGCACCAGCCTCCTTCTACATGACGGTCTTTGGCTGGATTCGAACTTCCAACCCTCTGGTTGCTCTTCCCACCACGGCACCTGTTATATTAGCATGATGCTGATTTAATTAATTTTTCAAAAATTATTTTATCTAAAATTTTCATGTCCTGATCAGGACAGATGTTGAGTGAGTTAAATATATGGAGATAGCATGAGCACATTTTTATAAGTTTCACAGAAGTCTACTTTGAACAAGTTTAGCTGACTCGTGGTTCTAGATAAGCTTTGAATGTAAATCTGACTAAAGCCAATATTGCTAAAGTTGCAAGAATCAGAATGTATAGCTACAGAAAATTTTACAACTTGAAAATATTTACCAACCAAAATATTGGTTTACAATTTCTTCAGTTGTTATGCAGGATGTTTACAGAGGACATCATTTTGTTTTGGAATAACTTTTAAATAAAACATTTCTAATTTCATTGTGCACTCAATGATTGACATTATTCATTGAATTTAATATCAATCAAATGACTGCCAGCACTGCATATTTAGTCTTCCATCCACATGATTTCTTAAGACCATTTTGCTCTACAGCTTTTGATTGTCATTTATTTAGGAAGCTGATCTAGGTTAGTGAGTGTGAATCTCAGCACATTTTAGCAAAATATTTAATCAAAATGAATTCTCTATGATGGAGACTTCTAGAAAATTGTAAAATTACTTTGGGCTACATCGTGTGCCTTCAAAACAAATATGTGTAAAAAAAATTTCAAAACACTGTTCTCTGCAAGATACGAAAAAGTCTGACCGACTTCTTACAGAAAGTTCCCAAGAAAACATTGATACTGTATGATATATAGTGTTATTGAAAAACAAGGGACCTCTGTTGACATTACACAAAAGTAGGCTTTCTCCAAACACAATATGGGAAAAATTTGGATTTTCATCGAAGCTCTAAATGTTATTATGCATGCAATTCTCTTGGTCCATATTATATTCCACATATAAGTATAATTATTTCAGTTCTAAAGTTCAATTTAAATTACATTCCAAAACAGTTCAATCCAGAAAAAAATTACTAGGTTAACAATACTTGCGTGTACCAGACAACATTGGCAATCTTGAATAATTATGAAAATCAGAACTAAATATAAATCTTTTAGTACAAATTGTAAGCAACATTTAATGTATTCAGAATGATTTATTGAGACTGATTCTGACATTGCAAGATATTTTTGTAAACAAACACATGAAGGTAAACAAAAAGAAGTGTTTCAGTTACAGTGAATATATGTACTTCAATTCATTATAGAAGGTATTTTTTAATTAATGTCTTACAAGAAAAACAAAGAAACAAATGGTACATAAAAACTTTTATTTTCATTTCAATACACAATAAACTTTAAATATCAAGTAATTTAGTCATACATTACAAAAATTCATTTTTCTGTAAATGAAAATGAAATAATGGGTGAGCCGGAGAACTTAGGCCGAAGGCCTTCTATCTCCCTCAGAAAGTAGTTGGGAACTGAGCAGGTTATGAAGTTCACTGAAATATGTAAGGTAGAGTGAGTGCAGTTGGTTGTCCAATGAAAACAGGTGGCTTAGAAATTGGGCAGATCAAGGACGAGTCCAATTGGAACAGTACATAAGATGACAAGGAAGGCTTAAGAATTATTAAATTAAAGAAAAAATAAAAGCAGGAGATTTAAATAGTAAGAACATTAAGGATTAAGAATGACTCTGGGTCTTTTATTATATTCGGGTTGACGAGGGTCATATCTGGGATACACTGGATGGCAGGGTTATCAATTAATTCAAGATTAGCATAAAAATTAGTAGCAAGTTTACTGAAGTAAGTTTTAAGTTCGGTAATTTCAAGATCTTCGCGAATTTTAGCGTTTCGGTAGTACCAGGGGTAACCACTGATAATACGTAGAGTAGAATTTTGAAGAGATTCAAGTTTTCGCTGCGTATCCCAATTTTCTGTAAATATAATTAACCATACAAGACTCAAAAAGAAACTTTTTGCATGAAAATTTAACTTATGACCATTAAGTGTAGAATTATTCAAATTTAAGTATTTCCAATCTTAAATTTTTTTTTTTTAATCTTGAAACTTTTTTTTTTAATAGAGAAAATGTTTATTTTTGTAAAAAATTGGGTAATTTAAAAAATTACTTAACATTTTGGCAATAACTGCTATCACAAAAACACCTGCTTCAAGAAATAAAAACAAAACCACATAGAAACACATTTTGATAATAGAAATTACAAAAACATAAATACAAGTAAGGGATTGTTAAAAATCTGAAGGATGAGGAACCTGAAAATATAAAGTGTGCACATCAGTACAATACAAATGAGATCACAAACTCACCTTTTCGAGTCAACACTAATGTACACCTAATTCTGTTTGGACGAGCATGAGTATCATCTTGTGCGAATGTTTCAACAGTTTTACGAACAAATTCAGTTATTAATTGTTGTGTTTTGGTTAGGCCATTATATAATTATCTGTAAGAGACTACCAAGAACTTCAGTTCACGTTGAAATTTCCTAGCGCGTTTTTCATTAGGGTCATGTTTGACAAAATGATTACCTAATTTTCAGGTCAGTTCCAGACATTCTTTTACTAAACCTGCATTTAGAACAAGATCCTATTGTTCATTATCACTACATTCTGTGGGATTAGGAGTCTCAAAGCCAACCTCTTCTAATAATTCATCTTTGCTTACGGCTTTCTCGAATGATTCATGAATATCTTCAAATGATAGATCACTGAATCCTCCAGTTGCGTGTCATTGTAATGATGTTGGGAATACAGTCGTGTTAGTTACCAAATACAATTAGAACATTGTAGATACATACATTGGTAAATGAAAACATGTATTCCAAAACGCATACACTACATGTTATGCAATCTATTTGTGGGTGCAATATAGCTGACTAACCACTGCATTGCCCGTGATAGTTCTTTTGATGGGGTCAGGTGTGACCACTGCTTGCTAACCCCCAGTAATTGCTACGAATACCCATGTAGTTTAACAAATGATACTACTATGCCACAAATAGAAGAAAAAAAATTTGGGCAAATAAATTCAAACTGACTGGAGTAAATAGAGAATGAAATATTTATTTTGAATCTGAGTAAAAAAAAAAGTTTGTGCAAAAACAGAATTAGGTGAGCGTATACAAACAGGAAATGTTCGACGCAAAAAAATAAATACGCTCAGGGTAGTCGCATGAATTGAACCTATGTCATCTACAGCTTGCAAGCTATTAACAATGAGAAACCCACTGAACCACCAGCAAGTTGCTTTCCCACTCCTTGTACTCAGTAATGATACTATTCCCTCTACACCTCACCTCACCTCCCCTTTCCGCTTGTGTATCAATAGAATAGCACAAAATCATTAGTACTACCCAAATTTTGTTCAACAGAGGTTTTGGAAAACCAAATCGACATATTACATTGTTTATTTCAACATACCTATATGAGAACTTAAGTCTGTTAGCACAAATGCACTTGTGATGGGTAATGCCTTCTATGAGGTACTCTCGATACACCCTTGACAATGTGGAGCAAGGTCTCAACTATGTCCAAAATGTTAAGCTTATGCGTTTAGCTTTAACTATCCTTCCACGTTCAAACTCGGTTAATTCTTGGCAGGTCGACATTCAAGAGTTTAACAGAGAGCACTGATAACTATCTGACTCTTTATACTCTTTTAATGCAATGTGAGCACTAGTAAATTTGCATACTGCTATCCCATGACTTTTAGCACATCAGTGTTCGGTGTATGGAAGTTATATAAAATTAATAATGCAAAAGTTTTGGTACAGGCATATGAGGGGTCAAAAAATAATACTTAATATAAGATTTTGCAAATGAAAGCACATAAAAAAATAGCTGCAGAGATTAGGAAAAAGCATGTGTTTCTAATTTGAATTAATGGGGTCGCACTGGCCCTGGAACTTTTTTAGGTATAATGCTTGAGTAAATATATTAAGTGAATCTTCACCCATCATATGAAGAAGAATGATTCAAAATTGCCCATTGGATTTATAGTCACATGGAATGTTTTAAACAAAACCTATGCTGATGAACAGGCTTGTGAGTGACATATGTTCAATGGCCCAAAAGGGAAAGAGTTGTCTTGTAATTATGATCCCTATCAAAAAAGGTTATGTAGTGCTTCAAAGGAAGGCTGATTTAATATTCAACTAACTTCAATAAAATAGCATGTCTCTTCTTCATAGTTATTTCATTTTCAATATTATTACACATAAAACAGAAAGGAAATGAAATCAAAATTCTTATTTAAATCACTGATTTTTAAAAATAATCACTTAATTTTAAATTTGCATTCCCTGTAACAATCTAAAAATCGAAAGAAATGGTCCGTTTTGATAGAATCAGATGTATTCAATTTGTGGACTTTCATATAATGTAATCTCAAAAACTAGATTACATCTAATTATAAATCAAAAATTAAAACTACTGATCGCAGAAAGAACAATCTCACTGCCTCTACTAAAATACTAAGATTACACTTCACAAATATAATTAAACGCAATAGCATAAAACAATTCAAAATCAAAGCTGAAACAAATTTTTCTTGCATCTTTAAAGCATCAAAAAAACACATTTGAAAATTGAAGGAGATTGGATGTATAACTGAAAAGTAAATACAATCTTTCAAAAGAATACGCCTAAAGACAAATTAACTTTTCCTAATCAAATTATTCCGCTTTCAATACAAAGACCGTTGAAAAACATGAGCTCCTCACACATTCTCATAAGCATAAACAAAACAGAATGCATTCAACATCAGAACAGCGCGCGATTTTTCAAACCGCCGACAGAACTAATACGCCTTCTAGCGGCAATTCCTCTAAGTTTTAACATTAGGATTATCGTAGTTGGCGATACAGGCATCTATCGCCAACTCGCCAAGAGGTGCTGAAAGCGTGAGGGTTTCCGAGTATGCACCCCGGTCCTTAGGAAGGATTTCCTATATATATATATATATATATATATATATATATATATATATATATATATATATATATATATATATATATACACACATGTATGTGTGTACGTGTGTGTGCATGCTTTTTGCCCCCCCCCCCTCCTCGTGGAAAATGTACGTAGTAAGTACAGGTTTCGCCTCCCCATGGGAAAAATTCTGCGGGTATCAGAGTGTACCATCAGAGTGTATACCATGGGGCCCAATGGTATACCCTCTGATTTACTTACGACTACAGCACTGGCTGTAATACAAGCAAAAGTAGGGCTTATCCGTAACTAAATAAAATAATAAAGTACTTTTTCCGAGAAACATGCAGTGGCCAAATATTTTTGTCCATATAGTGTTTATGATAGGTATTTGTAAATGACACACACACACACACACACACACACACACACACACACACACACACACACACACACAAACTCATTTGTAAATGCGGATATATTTTATTTTGCTTGTAATTCTCAGATAGGTTTCTTATCATTAACCAGCATCAGTGTGAATTTCGTTAATTAAAAAGCAGAGTAAAGTAAGATAAAGATATGACACGTTTGTATAAAATATACTTCTGCAGTCCACTATCAGTTTGTCGATCTGTTCATTTTGGTGAACTTATTCATGATGTAAATGGTATATTTATATTTAATAACTAGCCACTGCGTAACCAGAACGCTGTTGCCTGTGACAGTTCTTTTCGTGGGGTCATGTGTGACCACTGCTCGCTTAACCCCGGTGATTGCTACAAATTCCACTTTGGTTTGCGAAGCAACCAAAAGGAATTCGTAGCCTATTGAATAACAGCCATAACGGCGTTGCACGTGGTATATGTTTGCGAAACAAACCAAATGGTAATTCGTAGCCTATGTGTTAACAGTCATCACAGTGTTGCCAAATTCGAACTGCAAAGAGATTGCGAAAATATAAATGCGATAATATAAATATTTGATTGAAAAATTATTTATGAAAAGAAAATCAAATGTATAGGTATTTATCTGGACTAAAAATTTCCGCATGATTCAAATCCGTTGAAATTTTTAATTTATATCCCGATTTTACAAAAAAAGAACTAAACAATGCCAGTCCAATTTTTTTGTTTTGCTTTCCTTCGTTGGAAGCTTTTGAGAGCAGGAAATGGAATCTGATTTCTCGATCGCGAAGGTCATATGGGAAAAAAATATAAAAGGTACAGTTTAGAAATTATTTATTTAAAGAAAATCATATTTTTAGGAATTGATCAAAAGTGAATTTTTTCGCAGATTTCCAATCCGTTGAAATTTTTACTCTATCTTTGACTATATAGGAGATGCAAAGGATAACTTCATAACTCCACTTAAAGCTTTATTTGTTTTGTGGTCTGCTAAAAAATAGTTTTCCGTAAAATGACAAGGAAAAAATAAGTTTATAATCTGTCATTTCTTGATAATCAATAATTTAATTCCATTTAATTGATTTAAAAATATTCTAGATTACATTTTAAAATTCGGTCGCAATAGAAAAATTGCAATACATTCGGACTACCTGTGTGCCAAATTCCATTATTGTAAGTGTCATAGATTCGTTAGGACAGTCCACACAGACAAACATTTCCTTTTATAATAGTAGGTACAATATTACGTTATTGCTTGGAAGTCTCTGGTAAGATGTTTGACGAACCAATGACCTAACATGAACTTCTTCAATACACAATTAGCGTATGTTAAGACCAATATGTAAATTATGTTCATGCATTTGTGTAAAATATGTGATTTAGGTCCACAGTCGCATAATCCATAATCAGTTTCGTTAGCTGTTTTTTATAGTAAGCGTATTGATATAGCATTGGTTCTAATCCTTCTATAAGTAAATCATCTTGACAAACTAACAACATATAAAAAATTTCTTTGAAAGGAAATTTAAAATAAACTTACATGGTATTATTATGTGAAAGTAAAATGTAAATTTAGTACGTTTATTTCATCTCTTACATGTGAGCAACTAATGTGAGGATTTTTCAGTAAGCATATAAGGTTTATTTCGAAGTGATGACAGTCTAAATTTCGGCATTTGGGTAAACTAAATTAAAAGTTAGCTGGTCTGAAGTGAAAACGTCAATTTTGGTATTACTATTTTAAGGTCTGGAAGCAAAAATTAAACTGTTTTAATATATTTCTTGCTCACATTTAAATACAGGGGTTAGACAAAAATATGAACACACCTCTCTGTGAAGTTATAATTGCATCATGTCAGAGCTTCGAAAGTGGGCAAATTGTTGGAACTCATCTGATGGGTGCTTCCATAAGTAAGGTAGCCGAAGTGGTTAATGTTTCAAGAGGTACTGTATCTAGGATTTATTCCGCAGATTTGAAAAGCGGAAAATCATCATCCGCTAAATCACAGTGCGGACGAACATGTGTGTTGAGTGATCGCTACAGCCGAACATTAGGGAGGATTGTGACTAATATAAGACCACAGCTACAAAAGTTACTCCTGAAATGAATGTCTTGCTCACAAATCATGCGAGAACCAAAACAATAAGAAGGGTTAATAAGCTCCATAAGCAGGGTATTTCTGGCCGAGCTGCAATTCAAAATCCATTCGTCAGTGATGCTAATATCTGTAAAATGAAAGAGTGGTATTAAGTCATAAAGTCTGGACTATGGAGCAATGGGAGACAGTAATTAGGTCGGATGAGTCTTGTTTCACACTGTTTCCCCCTTCTGGCCTAGTTTACGTCTGGCGAACATCAGCCCAAGTCTATAATACAGACTGCTTGTTGCCAAGAGTGAACCATGACGGGGATTCTGTGATGGTTTGGGTAGCTATATCGTGGTTTTCTGTGGGGTTCATGACTACTCTACAAGACCACATTAAGGTCAAGGATTATGTGAACATTTTGGCCAATCAAGTGCATCAAATGGTACAAACTTTGTTCACCAATGGTGATGGTGTCATCCTAGACGACAAAGCCCTTGTTCACACAGCTCACATAGTCCAGGACTGGCTTTCTGAGAACGAGGATGATTTGCCACATCTCCCTTAGCCACCACAGTCAGCAGACCTCAATATTATTGAATTTTTGTGTTCTACATTAGAGAGAAAAGTGCGTGATCATCGTTATCTGAACTTGCCACTGTTTTGCAGAATGGTACAACATTTCCTTGGCAAGCATATAGAAACTGTATTTATCCATTCCGAGAAGACTGCAAGCTGTTTTGAAAGTTAACGGTTTTCTACACCATATTAGGCAAGGTTACATGTTTTTTTTTAGGTGTTTGTATATTTTTGTCTAACCCCTGTACGTAGTAATTATAATTATTTCGTTTTAAATCAGCGGTTTTTCATTGTAGTGAAAATGAGAACAATTATTAATTTTGCTAACCGGTTAACTCTTCAAGTGGATTCCACAAGATATCTATTTTCAACAAGATTTGACCAAATTCTCAGTCCTGATTCTTTCTTGGCACGATGTTTGTAACTTGCAAGGTACAACTGCTGTACTGGCCATAGTCTAAATTCATTCTTGGCTTGATCAAGGTACAACTGCTATACCGTGGCCGTAGTCTAAAGGTTAAAAAACCTCCAACATACTATTGCTCTCTCCACACAATTGATTTAATTACTACTGTCAGTACAATGCCAATATCATACATTCGATATGGGTTGGTATGTATATTCCTTTTCATCTCTTTTCAACACCAACCATTAATATAACGTAGTGTTTGACTGTCCATTACAATCTCATACTTGTTTTAGAACTGGATATTAAAAGTTTTTACTTTATACTCCACGCAAATAAGCACTAGCTCAATGACTTTCATCCTCAGTAAAGGCGATTTTAACTTACTATCGCACACGTTAAACTCAGCTCGTGAGATTGGAATAAAATATTTTAACCCTATGCATGTTATCTGTTAATAGTATCATATCATTCTTCGGCAAATTGCAGACGTATTATATAAATGTTTAGTTTAATGTTCCGTAGTAGTATAGCTAATTGTTTTTCTCTTAAAGTGAGCATTACTGTCTATTGTAGACGCTGAAGGAAACTTGAAGGGCAGTGCTGGATGTAGGGATATAGGAGCGTAGAAGTTCAAAAAGTGCTAATAAACCATTTAACTCTCCGTGTGATTCGGACGAGATATCTCGTACGAGACAAGGTCAATTTTGTTAATGGCAAGATACCTACTATGTCAATTTCCTGTCTTTTTTGTGAATTATAACAAATCTTGTCCAAGACACGGTCAATTTTGTGAATTACAAAATATCTCGTGTGTCAAGTTATTGCCGTTTTTGTGCATGATCACAAACATTTTCATCCAAGACACGGTCAATTTTGTAAATTACAAGATTCTCGTATGTCGTTATTGCCGTTTTTGTCTATGACTACAAATCTAGTCCAATACACGGTCAATATTGTAAATTACAAGATACCTTGCCTGCCGAGTTATTATTATTTTTTTGAGAATGACCACTTATCTCGTCCAAGCCACGGTCAATTTTATAAATTACAAGATACCTGGCCTGCCAACATCTTCTCGTTATTGTGACTTCTCTTCGTTTGACCTCGTCATGATAAAACTGCCCTATTACTGCAAAGACAATGAAGAACCAGGTAGGTAAAACAGTTACTTCCCTTAATTGCTTTGAACTGTTTGCAGTCTGGAGCAGACTTTGTATCAGAGGTTTGTCACTGTTGGGCAGATTTCGAAACTAATATACCGCCAGCAGAAGGGTTAAATATATTTCCTGCATACACACTTGACCATATGAGAACACACATCACAATGATGCATTCTCCTAAAACGTATACGTTGCAAACTGGAAGTTACAACAAATCAGTCTGAAAGCAAGACGATAGGTACTAACAAGCGGTATTTAGTCTGTATGCATTCTCACCATATGATTTACACAGGCTCTTACAAGTCCAGCTGACAAAAATAGGAATCTGAACGATACATGATTTTTTTTACTGTGTAATACTATTAATTGATGGAACAACACTAGTCTAATGCTTCCCTTTAGAGATTATTTTTAATTGTACATATTTGACTGTAGCAATTACTAATGAAAGTGAGTAATCTAGTGTCTTTATGTATGATTTATTTTTTTCTGATTTCTTTTTAATAAAATATTTTTTTATTATTTCGGAACTAAGTTGTTCTATTTCCAAACTAATTTTTAAGGTTCTAAAATTACACATATAACATGAATCAAACTCAAATATTATAAGTACAATTGCATTTGCAATTTGTTATTATTCGAAATAGTTTTCCAGAGAAAAATGGAGAAGTGAAATTGTCTTTAAGAAATGGCCGTTGAGCCAAGAAAGTTTGGGAGACTATGTTCTAAGTTATTGTCAGCAGGCTGAAGTCTCACTACCATTAATGGTTGGCATTCGTTATTGATTATTTTTTAACTCGTTTAAAAGTGCTAAACATATTTAGCACACCTAGTGGTTGTCTCAACGAGGTAGTCTTTCATTAGCAAAACTAATCAGATCTTGATGAACGAAATATACTGTACACCATTGATCATCATGATTTATTGATTGACAGACATTGTATATCACGATCTCATCACCTCGTTAGAAGAAAACTGACCAGATCGTGATCTAGTTCTACTAAATTAATCGGCAATATCTTTATGACAAGATGTATTGTCATTAGCAAAATTGTCCAGATCTTGATGGATGAGATATCCCTCGGAGGGTAAAAAACATATTTTTAAATTATTAGTTTAAACTTTTATAAATGTTTCTTCAAAATGCCGTGATTACTTTTAAAAATTCTTCATTTCAAAAACCAAAGTATCCTACTTCCCCTAGGATCCTGCAACTTCACTTTAAGACTGCACTTAGCAAAATTGGTTCGACATAATCCAGTATCATGTAAGCAATTTGCGTAGGCATTTGTAAACTAATGATAATATAGTCATTTAAAATATTAGGTACTATCGCAAACCAAAGGCATAGCTTGAGAGATGGTCATTAAATGCTCAGGATTATACTATTTTCCACGTTCATAAGCCCCAAGTCGTGCATTATGAATCAGCTCCAGGAAGTCAATCCACAATTCCTTCATCCTCGATAATTGGCGGCGTTTAGAAATCGATTTTAAATTACAATCGCATATTTAAGATACAGCTTATGAACTTCCGATTAAATGTTTTCAAATCTATGAATATAATCCGACTAATTACGTCGTACCTTCACCGGCAATCACAGAAGGATTATTCAGATTGGCGTCCTTTCGCTGCAATGTTTCATTGCCGAGTGTCTGGGGCCGGAGGTCCTGCTAACTGTCATCGTATCCCGGAACTATTTACATTAATGCGCTCCGATGGATCCTTCTGGATAATGAATCAAGTAATTATTAATAACCCGCGGCCGCCGAGGGGCAGGGATTTCCACCGGTTCAAGCAAGTTCGGTTTTGATCAAGAGATTGGATTTCCTCAAGAGTAAACCTATTAGCTTATAAGGCGACGTATTTATCTTGAATGAAATGTGGCATGCTTAGCTGGACTGTTGTGGCTGAGATTTGTTTTTCGTTGTCATGACCGGTTATGCGAGTCTGGGAATGCTGGTATGTAGCTACTTCTTTGTCCGAAAGCATGTGTTCTATTTATAGAAAAGCTGTGTCCATTTTCTTTGCTTGTTGGGTTGCTTGTAGAGCAATATTTCACAAAGATGCTCCAAACAACGTCAAGTTAAAATGCTGGATATCCGTACGATATACACCATCATAGAGCGAATTGCCCTACACTGATAACTGGAATTTCTACTGGCGATATCTATAATTTATTCCAAAACCGGTATCCGGAATATGTTGAAGAGGCATGTTTACCACACAAACTCTACCACTCTAGATATTTATGTTCGTAGATAATGTCTCATAAACCCCAGGCCGAAATTGCATCTAAGATCCATACCGAGTTACGCCAAGAGTAAGTAAAATATAGTCAAACCACTGTTACTCTGTCTTTAGCTAATACAAAATGTCTCTCATATAATGCAACGCAAATTAAAATACTTACCCCTACTTACCTCTCAAAATGTTAAAAAAGTGTCTTTAAGGAAGTACTAAATCCAACAAAAAGCGATTCTCTTATATTTTCAATTATTTTATGTGAGAAAAGTATTGCAATTAGAAATGTTTAGCGGTACTACAAGATAAAATTATAATTTTGGTAATTTTTAATTAACGTCGTAGTAGAGCAACACAACGGGCTATTGACGACGGTCCGGGATCAGTAACCTAAGGGGAAGATCCGAGGACAATGCGGCGTAATTTTGAACCTAGGTCAGATGACGAGGTAACACCAGAGCTGGCACCCCACTCTCCAAATTTCCACACCCACCCAACGTGAGGACTTTCGACCACGGCAGATTTAAGGTGCACCAGCCGCCTATACACCATACGCTTACAAACATCCATGCCCGGACCCGGATTCGAACCAGGAACCTTCCTATCTAGAGGCTAACACCTTAACCACTATACCGGTTGGTCAGCATTAGTGAACAAGGATCCACAGTTATAATTATTTTCAGTTTTTGTTTTTCCTTTTTCGATTTTTCGTCAGGTAATGGTAATGGTAATTTTAGTTAACGTCGTTCTTGAGCAACACAACGGGCTATTGACGACGGTCCGGGATCAATCCCTTAAGGGAAAGATCCGAGGACAACACCTCGTAATTTTGAACCACGGTCAGATGACGAAGCATCGCCTGAGCTGGAACCCCACTCTCCAAACTTCCACACCAACCCAACGTGAGGACTTTTGGCCACGACAGATTTAAGGTGCACCAGCCGCCTCTACACCATACGCTTACAAACATCCATGCCCGGACCCGGATTCGAACCAGGAACCTTCCGATCTAGAGGCTAACAACTTAACCACTATACCGGTTGGATTTTTCGTCAGATTAGGCAAGAAACGCAGTAAATTACTAATTTTCAGTGACACTAAATGCATAGTTTGATGATGATGATAAATACATTGTCAGATTGTAATTTTCTTGGAAGAGATACAACATAATTAAAACTCGCTTATGATTCTATTTTTCACCGCTGACTTAAGAACTCTTGCCTTTTTTTATATACATTATTTATTTCATTTTGTGCACTGGAGAGGCATAATAGCCTATTAGCGACGGTCTGAGATTAGTTATGAAGAGAAAGGTTCGTGAACACATCCTAATTTTAATCAACTGTCAAATGACGAGGACGAAGCTTGAGCGTGCACTGCACCACACTATCCAAACTTCCAAATCATGCCAACGTGAGGACATTTGAGGCCACGAAAGATTTAAGATGTATCCCACACACGTATACAACGACCTTTGCTTGAATCAAGTTTGAAATTTGCAACTCTTGAGTTACTAAACCACGAATTTTCCAACCGTGTTTCAGCCTATGATAATTATAAAATGCTGAGAATGAAACCACTGTATTTAAAATATACACTCTATGACAAAAAAAAATCGACTCACCAAGAAGGAGTTCTCCGATTGCGATAAAAATTGACGGATGTGAAGAACAAACATAGAAAAACAAACGATTAAAATTTCAGAACAATTGTACGATTTATTTCAGAGTTTCACTGTTACTAAGGGAGGGAGTCAATAAGGCGTTGTTACATATCTAGGCCTATATGCGTCATCCGGCGTGGCATAGACTGAAAAAGTTCCCGGATGGTGTTCTGTGGAATTTCTTGAAAAATTGTCTCGAAATGCCAGGCTAAATAGTCAACATTCCGGGACGGTTGCAATCGCCTTCCCATAACGTCCCAAATGTGTTCTTTGGAGATAGATCGGGAGAACTTGCTGGCCAAGGAAATATTGTGAAAGCTTTAAGACAATTCATAGCAACACGTGCCGTGTGCGACCGGCCATTATCTTGTTGAAAAGAAAGTCCGGGGTTTGGAGAAAGTACTCAATCGGTCGTAGAATGTCGTCTATGTACCGCTTAGCTGTAAGTGTGCCAGAAATGAATACCAAAGGGATATCAAAGGAGATGGCACCCCAGACCATAACTTCCTGTTGTGGGCATGAGTGGCGTGTGATAGTAAGGGCAAGATCCCTACGCTGACCTGGACATCTCCAGACTAGGGATGCGAAATCGACAACAAAACATTGATGTTTTGAAACATCGATGCTCAAAATTAAAACATCGATGTTGATAATACATCGACGGAAAACCATCGATGTTTCAAAACATCGATGTTTATTAGCATCGTTAGTTATTATTAATTATGTATCAACTTATGCAGGGAAACATAGCAAATTTATTTTTTATTTACTGTAAATAAAAAATATTGGGGCTTTTAGTTATTATATTCCCCAATACTTCTTATTTACAGTTTGTAAAAAAAGAATTTTGTTAACCTTCTCTACTTTAAGAGGACTTCTTTTTTCACTAACTATCCCAACAGTTTGAGAAAAAACTCTTTCTGATAGAACGGATGTCCCCTTCACTGACAAATACTTAGTTGCGCGGTTATTTTTCTTAATTTTCAAAATTTTCACTTTTTTTTTAAATTCAAAAATAAAACATTGACAACGTAAAAACATCGACAATGTTAAAACATCGATGTTAAACAAACATTGGCTACAATAAATCGATGGTAAATACATCGATGTCGCATCCCTTTTATTCAAACCCTTCACCCGTGGCTACTGGTGTAAAAATATGTTCAATTTACTGATTATGAAAATTATGCTACTTGGTTATTTTTTTAAATTTTATAATGGCACTTTTTGTACTTAAAAATAAAATATCGAACGTGTAAAAACATCGACCTCCAATACATCGATGTTAAAAACATCGACATCGATGTCGGATCCCTATTCCAGGCGAGTGTGCAGTTGTCGTTAGGACACAGTTGGAAACGGGACTCGTTTTTTAAGACTATACGTCTACAGTCAGTGCCGTTCCAAGTGGACCGAGCGCGGCACCACTGTAATTCTGCACCAACATCGATTTTTTTTTTGTTGTTGAGTACATTTAAAATGTGTTTTTTATGGAATTGTATACATCTATTTTAAAAGTAGTTTAATTGTTACAACCCTTTCGAAGTAATGGGTGGTCATAAAGTAACATCCATTATAAATCGACACATAGCGAATACCATTTTCACAAGCGATGACACAAAGCATGCGGTATATCGTGGACATAACTAACTCACGTAATATTGAATAGGGAATATTCAGAACCTCTCCTTTAATGTCACCTTTCAAGTCACACACCTTTCTAGGATGTTCATCATACAATTCTGATTTCAAGTGTCCCCATAGTCAGAAATCCAGAGTTGTTAGCTCAGGAAAACGTGGTTGCCACGGAAACGGAAGATAATTCTGTCACCGAAGTTTTGTTCTTAAAAAGATGTTCGACACATCCCAGCATGTTGGGGAGGATCACCTTGCTACCACACAGTCAGATATAGCACTTCGCTATTGCAACTCGGGGAAATGGTGTGATTGGCTAAAATTTACATACACACTAGAAGTTTATTTTTTTAATTTTAATTTTAAAAATCCAGTTTTTTCACAGTAGGTCATTGGTTTATGCTTAAAACTATTTCAGTGAAAAAAAGTCATATTAAACTAATTATTTATTAAGATATAATGAGCTAATTAGCATGTTTTTTGAACAGTGATATCTCAAATTCTAATTTGTCTAGAAAGACAATTCTAGTTGGAAATCGTTTCCAATATTATTCTTCATGTTTTGACCCTCAATCAAGTTTATTGAGATAAAAGATAATCTGATACAACTTTTTTCCCCAAGAATGCATAAAAAATCATGATTTTGTCTGGAATTTTTTTTTTTTTTATTTCCAATGGCAATGCTGGGTACAGATTGCAAAGACAAATACAATACATGATGCAATACAATACAGTACAGAGTTGACCGAAGTCATTGTAGCCTTATACAAGGCCAGAAGTGATGGTCACTTGTGAAGGGGCACCCAGTGGGTGGACCATCATTGTCCCTAACAAAGGACAGCACAATTTACATCCATGCCCTGACCGGATTCGAACCAGGAACCTTACGATCCAGGTAATTGGTAATTTTAGTTAACGTCGTACTAGAGCAACACAACGGGCTATTGACGACGGTCCGGGATCAGTCCCTTAAGGGAAAGATCCGAGGACAACACTTCGTAATTTTGAACCACGGTCAGATGACGAAGCAACACCTGAGCTGGCACCCCACTCTCCAAACTTCCACGCCAACCCAACGTGATCTTACGATCCAGAAGCTAATACCTTGACCACTAGACCGGTTGGTAGGCTTTTTTTCTGGAAATTGAGGATTTAAAAATCCATTCAAAATTTATTTCTTAACTAATAACTCTGACTGAGGGTCAAAACATCCGCTGTATTATGTAGATTATAATGATACAAATATAATTATAATAGATTAATTTTTTGTTGAGTTATCACTGTTTGAACAAATCATTCTATTGTAAAAACTTGTTTCTTCAGAAATTGAGTTAAAGTTTTGGAAACACGTCTGTTTAGGGTGACAGTTAACTAACAAAAGCCCTTGTAACTAGTAAACTATTTCGAATATTTTCAAGATCTTGGCATCGTTTGATAGCTAAAGAATTGAAGAATATTTTGAAGCAATAAAAAAAAGTTAGACCTTCTGTTGAATTTTCAGGATTTTTAGTGTGTACATACACCCCTTGCTCAGCAGCGAGCAACCGTGATAGTACACGTCATTCAGCCTTGTGTACTCACGAGTTCAAAGAAGTAGGGGCCGAGAATGGAGATGCTTGTGATATCGTACCACACAGTTACTTAGCTTCATGTAAGGTAGGTATCTAATTAACGTCGCACTGGAACAACACACTGGGCTATTAGCGACGTTCCGAGATCAACACCCGAAAGAAAAGATATGAGGTAATTGGTGATTTTTTAATTAACGTCGTACTAGAGCAACAAACACAACGGGCTATCGACGAAGATCCGGTATCAATCCCTGAGGGTAATAATTGGTAATTGGTAATTTTTAGTTAACGTCGTACTAGAGCAACACAACGGGCTATTGACGACGATCCGGGATCAATCCCTTAAGGGAAAGATCCGAGGACAACACCTCGTAATTTTGAACCACGATCAGATGACGAGGTAACGCCTGAGCTGGCACCCCACTCTCCAAACTTCCGCACCAACCCAACGTGAGGACTTTCGGCCACGACAGATTTAAGGTGCACCAGCCGCATCTACACCATACGCTTACAAACATCCATGCCCGGACCAGGATTCGAACCAGGAACCTTCCGATCCAGAGGCAAACACCTTAACCACTATGCCGGTTGGTCGGCTCCCTGAGGGAAAGACACGAGAACAACACCACACTTAATTTTAAACACGGTCAGAATACGAAGTCGCACCTTAGCTGGCCACCTTCTTTACAAACTTCACACCATGTCAACCTGAGGACATTTGAGGATCGATTTTAAATGCACCTGTCCCCTTTGTACACGACGGTGTTTGATTGCATTCGAACTCGCAACCCTCCGGTTGCTAATCCGTAGCTTTTCCAATCGGGCTAACGCAACCTTAGCTTCATGTAAGGGTCGATGTAACAAATCATAAGGATCTATGTTCGGCCAGTACAGACAGTTTTTAGAGTTCATATAGTCAGTGAACGAGAAATGTGCTTCGTTAGTTCACAGTATGAGTAGAGATTAGGAATGCGACATCGATAGCAAAACATCGATGTTCAAAATTAAAACATCGATGTTAATAATACATCGACCCAAAAACATCGATGTTTTTTAACTTCGATGTTTTTAAAATTCTTTGTATTTAAACTTGTTTCCCCATTTCTTAAAACTGGTTTACCAACTATTGATGCGACATAGACAGCAAAACATCGATGTTGAAAATTAAAACATCTATGTTGATAATACATCGTCCCTAAACCATCGGTGTTTTTAAAATTCTTTGTATTTAAACTTGTTTACCCATTTCTTAAAATCTGGTTTACCAACTATTGATGCGACATAGACAGCAAAACATCGATGTGGAAAATTAAAACATCTATGTTGATAATACATCGTCCCTAAATCATCGGTGTTTTTAAAATTCAGTGTATTTAAACTTGTTGCCCCATTTCTTAAAACTGATTTAACAACTAGTGATGCGACATCAACAGCAAAACTTCGATGTTTTTTTCGAAAACATCAATGTTTAGAAAATATCGACATCGATATCGCATCACTACTTTTCAGACCCTTCATCCTTGGTCACTTTGGTCTAAAAGTATGTTCAATTTGCTGATTATAAAATTATGCTACTTGGTTAATTTTAAAAATTTTATAACGGTACTTTTTTCATTTAAAAATAAAACGTAAAAACATCGTCAAGTATAAACATCGATGTTACCAAACATCGACACCAATACATCGATTTTGAAAACATCGACATCGATGTCGCATCCCTAGTAGAGATCAGATGGTGTCAGGGTCGTAGCTTATGATTTATTCATTCGCAAAGTCCAAACGCCGCTTTTTGCCACCCGCTTGCAACATCTGGACTCGATGAAATCGATGCTGAAACAAAGATCGCAAAATCTTTAATATCGTAGTTTTTGGAACGTTGAAAATAAGAAAAGCATCCCATGCAGTTGCTCGACAATCATGGCTTATAAACGTAAGCATGTCTACAATAAGTTTGGTAGGATCGTCCGGTCAGGACCTACCACAACTGCTAACCCATTTCTTCGAAGTTTAATACCAAGTCACGCACAGCGTGGTCAAAACTTGTGCCTCATCGTAAAGTATGGTTTTGATGAAAAATCAACAATGTCTCTGCGGTATTTTGACCATTCATGTTATAGTCTTTGACCAGTTTATCACGCTTGTTTAACTAGTGAACATTTTTATTTTGTACTCTGACAGGCGAATGCACACTACTGATTAAACTGTTATCTGTAAATGCTGCCGATCAACCCGTCTCGTGGTTAAGGTGTTCACCTCTAGATCGAAAGGTTGCTGGTTCGAATCCGGGTCAGTGCATGGATGTTTGGAAGCGTATAGTGTAGAGGCGGCTGGTGCACCGTAAAAAGTCCTCACGTTGGGTTGGAGTGGAAGTTTGGAGAGTGGGGTGACAGCTCAGGGGTTGCCTCGGCATCTGACCGTGGTTCAAAATTACGAGTAGTTGTCCTCGGATCTTTTCCCTTAAGGGATTGATCCCGGACCGTCGTCAACAGCCAGTTGTGTTTCTCTAGTATGATGTTAAATTGAAAATTACCAATTACCATAAATGCTATTAATATGGATTGATTGTTGTAACGAAAATGATACTTGCCAATTAGCGTTTTGTGAGAGATGGTTGTGATTGATGCAAATTAAGCGTATTATCACTGCTCAAGGTAGTTTTGCTATATTGTTTGTCACTCACACTCATCTTCTTTGACATTGCACTTATGAGGTCCTTTTCGGAGTTAAAGGTCTTAAGGGACTGATCCCGGACAGTCGTCAATAGCGCGTTATGTTGCTCTAGTACGACGTTAACTAAAATTACCATTACCATCGGAGTCAAGGGTAAAATTTAAGTTTTCGATCATCAACAATCACATTGCGATAACACAAACAGGTAGGCAATAAATTTAACTAAGTCGCACTGCAATAACACAAAGGGCTATTGGCAATGCTCCGGGATCATAACCGAAGAGAAAAGGTCTTTTGACACCTCGTAATGTAATTTTGAACCACGTTCAGATGACGAGGTCAAACCTTTAGCTTGCACGCCACTCTCCAAACTTCCAAACCACGCCAATGTGAAGACATTTGAGGCCGTGGCAGATTTAACGTGCATCACCCTACTATGTACACGACAGTCTTTGGTTCAATTCCATCTTGTAACCCTCCGTTTCCTAAACGTTACTCTTCCAACCAAGCTACGACAGCCTCCAAACAAATGTGCTATTCAAGGCCGAGTGCACACATCCGATATTTCAACGTACAGCGTCGCTGCTGCACCGAAGCCCAACTATGCACACATATCCGTGAAATGACGCAAGTACTCATTTCGCGCCATTTGCGATAAATATTCTTGGAAGAAAACGTGTTAATCTCGCTTATTTGGTGTAAAAAAAAAGTATATTTTGAAACAGAATAGACGTTAATGGATACAACCATTTATTAATTATTATTTACAAGTATATTCCATTTATTGATGGAAACGAGGTACTTGAGACCCAAGAAGCGTGTGCGGCACCGTGGGGAACTGAGGTACAAATTGCACCAAGTTGGACGTGCATCGCCGCAGCGGCGCCTGAGATATGTGTGTGCACTTATCCATTGGATCTAATGTATCTGAGACCGTACTTGTGTTGTGGCAGCTGTGCCGAATGTTGAAAAACCGGATGTGTACACCGGGTTAAGATTTGTTAATTGTAACTGAAACCTTTCTTGTTATTAACATAAATTCTTGCTATCAACATAACTCCTGACCGTAACTGATATCTCTATATCTCAGGTTTTATTCCAATTTGTTTAAAATTACCCTGCCTAGAGCCTCGTATTTAGAAGTTACTTTGGGAGCTCCGGAATATGAAGCATCTAACATCTATGCAGATATCTAATTTTCTTTGAAAAATTCCTTTTTAAGTCTCACTAATTACATCGCATTTGAAAGAGAAATTCCTTTATTTAAGTTTACTTTTACTTGTTTAGTAATTTTTGAGCGTTTCGGACCAACATCCATTTAATCCGATTACACGTATTACTTTCAGTCCCCGTGTTTGTTTCAGACGAAAACGACAATCGGCTATTTTTTTTTGTACTTGGAACTCGAGCAATAGATTATTTCGCCTCATGCTCCATTAACGGTAGTGAAAATCTTAAGATTTGTAATTACAGATTCTTTCGCGTGCTATCTTTTTTCTTACAGTAAACGCGAGAGCTTATTCAGAAAATTAGCTTTTCGGGGAATTTTATTTTGCCTGTTCTCTTGATTAAAACCTATGTAAACGTACAAAGTTCAATGGAAAATCCCTTGGATGTAATCCTGTTATCGCTTGAGTTGTTTCAAACATTACATCGGATTAAATTTTGCTCAAACTTACCGTACGCTCATATACGTAGGCGCAGTAGCAGAACTAGAGCGAAATATGAAACTGTGTAAGGGTTTTCCATAGCAACGTGCAATTAATTTACTAAATTTTAACATTTCAAATAATGTCTTTATTTCTTCCCGTTGGCAACGATCAGTTTATTTACGAATCCATATTTATAATGGTATCTATACCACGTGCCTCATTACTTTGTTGCTATGCTCCTCTTATAATACGTAAGCGTGGCGGAAAAAGGGTGTTTATTTCTTTCTTGCCGTTGGCAACAATCAGTTTGTTTACTAATCTCAAACCTGGTGTCGAGTATTTTGCTGTGTTGTTGAGCTACTCGTTTACGTATTATAGGAACATTCGTTATTCAAAATAAGTTTTTTGCGATCGGTTGAATATAATTTGCTTAGAAGAGAGCAGCGTGCTAGGGAATCCTTTGATGAAAGATTTCTACGAAGATCGGCCAGAAATACTGCCGACAGGCTTAGGCGAGCAACAAGTGGCTAATAGGGTGAATTCCCAAGTCGAAACGAACGTATTATAGGTTAGATTAGGAATTATTTTACATCAGAAAGGTTTTCACTTGCTCACTGCTCCCATAGAATGACAAAAGTTACTTACTCTTTGCAACGCGTAAATATTGTAAGTTAGAGATTTTTTTGGCACCATGTTTATACATACTATATTATCCCAGATATATTTTTAACTGTAAATGAATTCACGAAATGATGCTATTCTTTCTGTGATAGTGATAAAGTTTAACTAAAATATTTTAATGTCCGATGAGCGAGCGAAGCGATCTGGGATCGTTTAAGGATCCAAAAGAACTGCATAAGCAGTTCCGGGGGTTGGCGAACGGTAGAGTGCAGGGGTCGGTAGCCCCCTAGATGTAGATAGTCTTCCTATTGTAAAACGAGACTTTTCAATTGGTAATAAAAAAACTTGTAAAGGCATCCAGCTGAGTCCGACTCCAGGGTAATTCTGTGGTGCCAAAAACGTCAGAGATGTTTCGACGAGATATCTCAGGCATCAATACATTACCCGATTTTTTTAGGATGACGAGATCAAGATCTGGTTCGTTTTCTTAGTATTACCAGTGATCTCGTCTATCAAGATCTGGTAAGTTTTGCTAATGATGATATACCACATCGAGATAACCCTCAAGAGGGTTAACCTGAACTGGGGTCCGTCATTCATGAAGGAATGGTGGTTTTCAGTGTACTGGATGGGGGGTTGGATTAGGTAGGTGGTGAGGTAAGAAGATTTTGTAAGAGTTTTCATAGATCTATTCACATTGTGCAACCTGCAGTCTTCTTTGCTTGGTTTCTGAGTACGATTGAGACATTTGACGAAATTATAAACTTTCCTGTAATTCATTCAGTCAAACGGTGCGGTTTTCTAGTCATCATGAGTGCTTTGGTTGAGGAAATGTATCGTCTGGCATCCAATTCTAATGCCTTTTTTGAGCCTGAAACCCCTTTGAATTTCTTTCAATTAATTGTCGTTTGCACTGTTAAGTACATGGTAACATTCAGCCTGAAAATTGTAAATGGTAAATGTATAAAAATAAACAATGCCATCGGATAAATAAATCTCCTCGTGATTGGAATCAAAACGACAGAAATATTTAAAGTGGAAAATATTAAAGTATAATGTATATGTAAAATTATGAGAGATGTAAGGGGATGAGGAATAGGCTGTATCAGATTTTAGATTACTATACTAATTTTGTACTTTTTTTAATCATGAGTAAGGTTTAACTATCAAATTTATAATTTTTATAATTCATGTATATTCTCCTGAAGTACAGATGTTATATTAAAATATCAGTTCATAAATAGGCTTTGTGTTGTTTAGGGAAAAACTTTGGACAAACTATATATATAACTGCCTCTGTGTATATACAGTTAGAAAATACCAATATTTTACACCCCAGATTTTCAAGCATCTTTTCACTCATTTAATTGGATAGTGAACATGACTTGTTATTCGTATTCACATCGTGGATAATCTCATTGGGCCTATTTTTAACTCATAGTGTGGGGAAATTAACGCAATAGCAATCCTGCACCTTTCTAATTAAAAAGTCAAACACATATTTGAGTAAGAAGAAAGTCGTTATTCTACCGTCACGAAAGTCAACACTATTCAAACAAGTCGATAAACAAATGTTTTTGAGAGCTAATTAAAATATTTGGTGATAAACGTTCTCATCTCATCTTAGAATTGTATGTTTTAATCTATATATAAAATTCTCTTACGTGGCACACACAAAAACGTTATTTGTTATCACATTTTGGCAACATTGTACGGTTGTTTGTTTACCAAGAAGCCTAGGGTTCTAATTGAATTTATAGCGTTATCAGATGAGATTTTGTCGAAAAAAAATTAATACTTAGTTCATTGCATTACTTTCTTTCAAACGTGAAAAACAAGGGCTCTTTTCAGGGCCATTTAAATAAACGGACATTTTTAGGGCCAACAATTTTAGTTCAACAAGACGTCTGCACTACAATTTTTGACAACAGACTCAATTGTAAAGTGCATGACTGGCTCGAGTGCTGAGGAAATGTACACACAAACAACATGCTGGGTATTCGATTTCCAAAGAAGTGCTCACGTTTAGAGCCAAATTTGCTCAATGTTTTCATTTGAGATCCAAATTGTTTGAGTTTTGATTCCAGAGATACTGTATACCTTTACTGTAGTACAACAAATTTACACTTGAAAAATATTTTTTTTGGAATGCCATATTTTGTAAACAATTCCTTCTGCTAGGACACGTGTCTTCATTGATGCGAGCAAGGTTAGCTCAGCGAATCTTTGAGAATTGCAGAGCGATACTCCGGGCTGTGGCGAGCTTTAGCGAGCAGGGGCGGGCCCCCTAGTTGAATAATAAAATAACATTTTTATGCTATTCAAATTACGTGGTGTATTTCTGCGAGAGCGTGCAAGCAACTTCTAGTTCTTGTCCATAGAATTATTATAGCGCGCTTGCAACAGCTACTAGGATATTTGTAAACGTTATTGGGCCTCGTATTATATTTATTAATCACGAGTAAACTATAATATTAGCACACGTATTTTTAGCTATGCCGGTGCAAGCAATGATATTGTGAATGTATTTTTAGCTAAGCACATGTAAACTGTAAGCATAATATTTAATCTAATGAAAACTAATTTAAAATTAAGAAAAATTTGAGATGTAGTAAAAAAAATAGAGTTGTTGATGTTCTTCATTATTTTGTACTGCTCTTATTTTTTAATGAATATCTAACTTCTTCTAACAAGAGTTCGTCTCCATGTATGCAACCAGAAAGGTCTCTACAAGTCTTTAATACAATCTTATCAATGTTCTGATCACAAGGGTGATCTAAGTGCCTTAATCTCCAAGGTGAATTAGGAACCGTCTCGTATCACCAATGATGTAACCAAATTTATCTGAAGAAAGACGAATAGTTTATTTCCTGTTAATCCACCTGTTTGTAAACACACATAGGATGATTTTGAAATGTAAATTATCGCCATCATGGCTACGTTTGGCATTTAATCGAATTAACGATAAGAAATATAATCTATCATACATCAATTCGAAATTTATTCTTTGTAATTTTCTTCAAACTCTTTTCGTGCTTTCATCGGTAACTTCTAAACAAGTATTTATATATTTTCAACTCTAAAGCACACACCTTTTGGACACAAAGGTAAATATTTTACTACCTTGTAAATAAAATTATTACTTAATAGTGAGTTCTAAAAGTTTCCAAACGTTGTATCACACATGACCTGCCGTTTCTTCGATTTTTTTTTAAAGAGTTTGCATGTGGTGTGCGTATGTTTGTGTCTTGGTATTAATTTAATCTCTGTTAATTTAATCACTGACCATAATACTAAAGAACTAAGAGTTGAAAAAATTAAAATACAAAGATTACGACTTTATTATAAATTATTATGACGATTGAGATGAAGTCATATTCCAAATACAAGGAAATAAACGTCACATCCAGAAAACGTACGAATTTCGCCACAAAGACTTTACCACTCATACCTTGACAGAAAAAGCATCCCATAATCATTATAGATTTATTTGTGAGAACAGATAGATTTATTTATACGGACAGGTTCTGCAGGTTTTTTTCAGCAAGCCATCAGTATATAACGTCTGGAATGAAACAAATGTCAGGCACTTGATTACATCATTCCCATTTCCCCATCCAATACTTCTGTATTCTATTACCGAAATTCGTAAGTGCAGTTCGCGTGTCGAAGTGTTGAGCGTCAAAGAGTGTCTGCTACAGTGGACGCGCGTTTCTACGAACCTCCAATTTACGAACTGCAAGTTTTTAGGATCTACTTCGTTGGTCCCTAATAGTATCCCAAAGAAATAATGTTTATTTCTACTCCTATTTATGAACCAAAATTACATATTCTCTCGTTTTTACGAACTGTGTTTCCTCACTTTATTTTCATTGTTTTCCTTTAGACAATGAAAATTAGACGGGAAAAGGTGCAACTTCTTCAGAATGGTTAGACTTCAGACCTACCGTGTTGGTAAAGGGCTGAAAAATCCCCAAGAGCGATTCGGATCTCAGTGCGGATGAAGCCTTGATCCATGAACTTCGACGAAAAGATCCTATAGTTCGTGAAAACCTTATATTTCATGATTTTCTGATTGTGGACGAGAATGTTCAAGCATGCACAGAGGAGATATCGGATGATGAAATCTTCAATCAGGTGTTGAACGGAAATGCCAAAGAACATTCCGAATGCGTAAAGATCATCCTAAGGCCAACTATCAAAGAAGCCACAGAATGGCTGTCGGTTCTTTGAAGCAGTTGATAATTTTAAGATGCTAACAGCATCAACTCTATGGAATTGTATATTTACCGAAGTGCTATCACGAAGAAAACGAAAATAGCTGATTTGGTTTTGCAATCGCTAATGAATAAAGGTTAGTGCAAGCTGCATATGTAATTTTTTTATATCCCATTCCCATGGACGAACTTTCTATTTTACGAACATTTTCTTTCGGTCCCTCCGAGTTCGTAAAAAAAGGAGTCCACTGTATTACATAAAATACAGTTGGAAGAGTAAACTATATTACCATAAAATAAGTGTTTGCGCAGACATTGATAACTAATCAGAAAACGAAATTCAGCTATTGCATCTGGGACACAGTCACTGGTGGTAAGAAGGCATTACCAAGATTCGTCCTTTGCAAAATTGACAAGTTTTTTTTAAAAGAAATTAGAGGAACTATTTTGTCCAATAATTCGAATTGTGAAAAGGCAGAGCATTTAACGGCGTTTGGGGGTGATCTTGTTCCGCTTTTGGAGAGACAGTCCGCGCTCTCATATCCAGATACCTCACAATAAGCCGAGAACTAATGAAGCACCAAAACATCCGCTAGCTTATCTAAGTGCTGCATGTATTACCTATAACTCGGGGACAACTGACTGAATTTGAAGAGACCGCATGTTTTGCAGATTTAGAATCAGATTAAATTTCCGCTTTTTTGAATGAATTTTCTCTCCTAAACACTGGTATATGCAACCATTGCATCAGAAATAATTAATTTATGCAAGCTTAGCGAAATGCATTTTCACACGCCATGGTCGATCTATTTACTATAAAATGCCCCATCAAATGATAAATTTCCGCTTTTTTGAATGAATCTCTTCTCATAAACACTCT
Source organism: Metellina segmentata (assembly GCA_947359465.1). Classification (NCBI taxonomy): domain Eukaryota; kingdom Metazoa; phylum Arthropoda; class Arachnida; order Araneae; family Tetragnathidae; genus Metellina; species Metellina segmentata. The sequence continues at coordinate 12,453,630 of OX375875.1, forward strand.
TGTATATGCAACCATTGATTTGGGGAACACCGATTTGCAATCGTTTCTAACGTTAGGATTCCGATTTCGTCGTTGTACGTATTTCTCGTTCAAATGTATTGTCATACATCAGGGTGGATCTCAACTTCTGAATTATTTAATAGACAATAAGGATTTGGTAATGCAGTAAACTAGTCAGACATTTCCTGGATTTTAGCAATCTCTCTACGCTATGCTTTCATAAATCATTTTCATAAATTCATATTTGTATAACGATATATTTGTATCCGATTTCGTCGTTGTACGTATTTCTCGTTCAAATGTATTGTCATACATCAGGGTGGATCTCAACTTCTGAATTATTTAATAGACAATAAGGATTTGGTAATGCAGTAAACTAGTCAGACATTTCCTGGATTTTAGCAATCTCTCTACGCTATGCTTTCATAAATCATTTTCATAAATTCATATTTGTATAACACCTCTATGTATCATGCATTCGACAATATTTCTCTTCTATACATCATTCGGAGAATATTGAGTTTGCGAAGTCTCTAGACGAACTCTCACACTATAGTCTATTCTCCGCACCTGTAGCAAAATATATTCCAAGCCTCTGGTGAGACATACAAATACGATACAGCACGTATACTATCCTCGCGAATGAGATGAATAGAAATAGCGAAATATTTCGGGTGTATCTTTAGATAAAGAATTCCTTTTCCAAATCTATTTTACCGTTATTTCTATTATTTCTTATAGTATACATAATCTATTTTTTTTACATAATTTTGAATTTAAGAATTGCTTAATTTGTTGTAGATTTTATTTCCTTAAGGCAGGCCTCGAAATAGATTTTTTGAGCACTTTGTGCACCTAAGTTTAGAAATTAGGTGCACAGGTTATATTTTAGTGCACATTAAAAACATGTAATACAAGGGCATTAATGTAGTGTAAACTACTTTATTATTTGGGTATGTTTATATAGGTTAGTAGTAAATAGCAAATAAAGATATTTAAACAGCTAAATTCTCCGGTGCATGGTTGTCGCGACAGTCGCTTCAACAGAGCCATCTAGCAAATGTTTCGATCATCGGAAAGTTCTGGTGGCAGTGGCACAAGTAAACCTTCCTCCTGTATAAACCCGTTACGGCCCAGCGATTTTGTTTTCACATAGTGTGCATTTAGGAATTTTAATGACGTTCCTTTAGAGCGAGAGAGGTCAATATTAATATTTTGTTCAAACATCAAAATAACATAACACGTTCACCCCCTTTTTTAACGTTAGGTGCATTGCGTGCATCTAACGGGAAAAATTAGGTGCACAGTTTTATTTTCATGTGCACAGTGCACCTGTGCACCCGGGTATTTCGAGCACTGCCTTAAGGCAAGTTTTTCTCGACCTGGCGATATATCACGCTTTCTTATTATCCTCCAAAATATTCAATAAATCTAGAAGTTACTGTAATATACTCCAGAATATAAAAAAATAATATACTATATGCAAATTTAAGTTGAATAAATTTACAGAAAATGTGTTGTGCAATTGTCATTTTATTTTTTAGGTTTATAATTGATTGCGTTTTCGATATCCGAAAGTACGCACTGCTATTAACGTGTAATGATCAATACATGTATCTAACATAGTAATTAGTACTATAGTAACAGAATACTGAACTTCTGACGCACCAATATGAGAAGTACGCATGTACGCAAAATAACTATAATGTGCAAAGCTTAAAAATGGTGTTACAGTACGTATATGTTACTAAGTAATATGTGTAATTCAGTACTTATATTTATATATCATTAGCCAGGTGTGTATCCATATACCTGTAGCAATAATTTGAATGTAGGTATCAATTAGTGATCAGTGCTCGTTTATAAATTTGCATAAATACACACTGTCCTGTCACATTAATGTGACCACCACCTACTTTCGACGTCAACGTGAAATAACCATTCAACCACCTACTTTCGACGTCAACGTGAAATAACCATTCACAAAAGGCAGGTGGCAGCATATTGCAGTGGAATGTATATAAAGAATGTCCTAGGGCATCGGAAAGCATTTCAATCGTTGGCGTAATACAGAAACGTAGCGATTTATCCGACGTCCAAAACGGCATGATTATTGGCTTTCGGGCCAAGGGTGGAAGCATTTCGGAAACGGCTAATTTTGTGAACTGTTCGCGTGCCGCCGTGGAAAAAGTATACGGTGCATGGCAAAATGGCACTATCCAAAATCAGCGGCGTGGCACATGTGGTGCACCACGGATGACAGAGGCGAACGAAGGTTACGGAGAGGCGTTCGGGCAAAGAGACGTGCAACTGTTGAGCAACTGACCGCCCAGATGAACCAAGGGGCCAACCAAGAGTGTATCCTCAACAACGGTTCAACGAACGTTGGTGCGCATGGGCCTCCGCAGCAGACGCCTGGTTAATGCACCTATGTTGACTGCTGTTCATCGGGGAAGGCTGGAATTTACACGCCAGTACCGCAAATGGACGTCCAAAGACTGGCGACAGGGCTTTTTCCGATGAATCACGTTTTATGCTCCATCGGACAGATGGACATTGGCGCATACGGCGTGAAACGCCTGAAAGCAAACACCCTGGAACAATTGCCGGAAGGTTTCAGGCTGGAGGAGAGAGCATTATGGTTTGGGGAATGTTTTCTTGGCATTCACTGGGTGCACTCATCGTTGTGGAAGGTACGATGGATCAGCACATTTACGCATCTCCTTGCGGACCATGTCCACCCCTGCGTGCGAATTATTTTTCCTCAGTATGATGGCATCTACCAGCAGGACAATGCGAGGAGTCATACAGCTCGCAGTGTATGTGCATGGTTCGAAGAGCACCAGAATGAGTTTACCGTACTCCCCTGGTCAGCAAACTCACCGGATTTAAACACAATCGAGAATCTGTGGGACCACCTCGATCGGGTTTGTTCGCGCCATGGATCCTCAACCGCGTAATCTAGCGCGGCATTGGAGTCGGCATGGCTAAACATCCCAATTAACACCCTTTCAGAAACCTAATTGACTCTCTTCCTGGACGTCTCGCAGCTGTCCGATCTGCCAAAGGTGGTTATTCTGGCTTTTGACAGGTGGTCACATTAATGTGACTGGACTGTGTATGTAATCAGTATATAAATGCGGGTTCTTTTAGTGAGGTTAATCTCACTTTGATTGAAATCTAATTGAAAATACGACCTTGAGCTTGGCGTTGGTTTTCTTGTCCATGTGAAAAAAGGGTGGTTGACAATTAAGTGTGGTATTCTGATTATAGTAAGCGATAATAGAGTTGTATGAATTGAAAATGTATCGCCCGTTCTACTCACAAACACAAAGCGTACCTAGATTCCAACTCTCGTATTTCATTATTCCGATATTGGTTTTGGTTGTTCAGGTAAGGTATTAAGGGCACAAGGAACATAATTTGGCTCAAATTTTCGATTTTTTAATTTTGGGTTAAAAAAAATAGCGGGAATAAGACGATTCCAAAAATTTATAACTTGTATAGGTTTGAAAACTATAAACATTTAAACAGACGTTTACGAATGTAAACAACGCTTGTCACACACCCGTTGGCCTAGCCCTCTCCCAGTAAAATCACATGTACGTACTTTTTGACTTGCACAATGTTTCGGCTAGTTTTCAGCCTCATTCTTACTGCAATATTAACAGTAGGTTTTTCTTACTTCTTTTTCAAGACATGTGCATTGAGCAGGTGATGTATTTTTGAACCGAACTAAGGGATTGAACCACGTGTTTTCTGATTTGGTAAAAAATACACTTTCATAAATTGATTAAAAAGTTCCTTTTGCTTGTTTGAAATGGCAGAAAAAAGTTGTTTGGTAGACACAAATTTAGTGGAAATCGGTTTACTGTTGTGAGGAAGGTAAATGCTGCTGATGACTCAGTGACCGAAATTAGTGCATCTGAGAAGAAGATTGACACAACTTTTCCGGAAGCTATCTAAAAATGCCAGAATGAAGTTAAAGCTGTTGAAACAAAAGAAATGTGATACAAAAATGCTGAAGCAAAATGATTATGGTGCTGGAAAATTTTAATCTAGTGAATTTTAAGCATAGTAAGTGTTTTTATGGTTTTTTTCATTTTTCTCAAAATGTGTGGGTTTTTTTTTATGCTTTGGTACACTTTTCTTAAATTCTATTGAAGCTACACTTTTCAAATTTTACACACTTGTTCAAACAAGTGTTTTCAATAAAAATACCTATTATTTTAAATTTAAATGCAGAACATATGGAAATATCACTAAAAAAATTTTAAAAATTCTGTTATTTTTGAAAAAACTTTTGTTTTAAATCTAATTTTATTTCTATTAGACTAAAATTACAAAATCCTTCTTATTATTTTCAAATGGGATATCTTTTGTTGCCAGGAAAATTTTGGAGACAATACTTGCAATAGTTTTTGAGAAAAGTGTACCAAACTGGGATATTGTAAAAAAAAAAAACGTTTTCAAACAGTTAAAAAGTAAGTAGCTACAGAAAACAAAATTATGAAGGGAATACATTTTGTTACAGTTAATTATTAAATGTAAGGCGTATATTTTTAAGGAATATTTTTTTAAAAGTTATATGGTTATTTTTTAATTGTATATGGCTTGAGGAATGTGAGCTTAAAATGCATGCATTTAGTCTATCGAGGTGGTCCGTGTGCCCTTAAGGATAGATAGGAACCCAAAATTCAACCGTATTGAAAAAGGATGCATGTCTACATACGACATATCTCAATCTCTATGGCGTGAAATAAACCGTAAAAATGCTTTCAAGTGCATTTGTTTACCTTTTCAAATATTCAGTAGTTAATATGCAAAAGCTGCATCAAAATTAATTAAAGTAGTCATGAAAAGGAAACATTTTCAACAATTCATCAACACCATAGCAAATGTTTTGTAACAACATATTCAGTAGGAGTTGTGATGATACTCATCACTAAGGCAACTTTTTGCAACAAATGCAACTTTTTTTCACACGTCCTACGCTGCATGTAAAGTACTAAAACCAAAATTCCTCCTTCATGGGGTGTATTGTAAGCGAGTTATAACCTCCACATAAATACAATTTTCTGCATAAATGCAACTTTTAGCATAAATGCAACCACCTGCAACATTTTAAAATTTGGCTTAAAATAAATTAATATGAAATTACTATTTCATTTTTTGCCCTTTGAATCAACCCTTTTATCACGTGTGTCTTATCTTGCGAATACCGAAGTATGGCAGATCAAACAAGAAGTTCACGGAAAGGAGGTGTTTGTCCCAACAGACGAAAGTGAAATAAATTACAAGAAGTACTTTAACACACTGATTGGCACTCTTAATAATCCAGAGGAAACTTGCGTAATCGACCGCAGAGTTTGCGAGGTGAGTGTCGATCATCAATATGATGTTCGCCTTGTAGGTGACGTTTTAAAATCTATGAATGTTACGCGAAAGGATTTTGGGCTTCTGCTATCCTATAGAGCACATTATATGACTGCGGCTGGCGCAGTGTTTCAATGTTATAGAAATTACTGGCCAAGGATCGGCCATTCAACGTTCTACTGTATTTCAGTATGTATAATAACACTGTTGTACACGACTAAAAGTGTCAATATATATTTTGAATTTTTTCATTTTTTACGAATAATTTATTTTAAAATTTAGTGTATCAAAAATAAATGCAACTTTACTTCCATAAATGCAACATAAGAGAGTAAAAAATGCAACTTTTCCCATTTTTACTGCAACAAAAAAGTTGCTCTACTCATCACTTCACTTTAGACTGTTCCATTATGACAACCCCTGTATTTTTCACCGCTCAGCCATTGAGCTATTTAATTACAAATACTATCTGGCAACGCCGAATAAAAACTGAAGCGGCGGTTTTTAAAAACTTCTCAACCGACTTTCGGGATAAATACGCTACAAGGAGGTTGGTACGTTGATACTAGACCTATTAACTCCAATTTAGCCAGATCTTCCAGGTTTCCCGGACCAGTAATGATTTGAAATAAAGACAGCTTTCTACCCGTATCCTTTGATGTTAATTTGCGATGTTCATAACTTGGTAAGATTCCGCAAACACGTGGTACTTTTTCTTATGCAACTTTATCAACAACGTTATCGGAATCAACTGGTGTCCTTCCCTTTGGTTCCATGCCCTAATACCACGACGCAATAACTTATAATTTCTGCCCTTTATTTAAAGTTTACACCCCCAATATCACAGGAGTATTATCAAATAATGCTGTTTCTAGGTTTTCGAATTGCTCTTACTATATGATTTGAACTTATTGCCAACTCTTCTTTAATACCGAGACAAATTTCATCAAGCATATAATTGGTTTTAATTCTTAAAATTAATTTTCAACCTTGAATAGAAAATTTTGTTAGTCCTTTTCACCGGTACACTTTTGAAATTGTTGAAGGGACGTTTTGAAACGAGTGTCTTCGTTTACCAATGTGTAGGTCTAGGTTAGGTACCTATGTGTGTATTATCAACGTTTTTATTGAATTTGTTGCACATCTACATCATACGGTAGTAGTATTACACTGCTAACAACTGGCTCACTTGCAAAACCTGCTAACAACTGGCTCACTTGAAAAACATGCTAACAACTGGCTCACTTGAAAAACATGCTAACAACTGGCTCACTTGCAAACTATGCTAATAACTGGCTCACTTGTATGTCCTGCTAATAACTGGCTCACTTGCAAACTCTGCTAACAACTGGCTCACTTGCAAACCCTGCCAACAACTGACTCATTTGTAAACCCTGCTAACAACTGACTCACTTGCAAACTCTGCTAATAACTGGTTCACTCGCATACACTATTAAGTTCTGGCTCACGCGCTTGACATGTTAGTGCCTAACTTACAGTTCGACATGTTGATGGTATTATTGTTTGGCTCACACACGTAAAGTGTGTTATTGTTTGACTCATGTGAAATGTGAAAGTGTGTATGCGACAACATGCGAGTATTAGATGAGAAAAATTGTTAACACTGTGTTAATAGCCCTCCCCTGTTTGCGAGTCGAAAGAGCGTAAACCATCCCTTAGAGCAAAAGGTGAATAATAATTGTAAGTAGTATATGTTGTTGACACCTGGACTAAATGGTCTGTCGCTAAAAATGTTGTTGACACCTAGACTAAACATCATGTCGATAGAAAAAGTGTTTACACCTAGACTAAATATCGTGTGGATAGAAAAAGTGCTGACACAAAAAAGTATGTTTCTCCGTTTATTGAGTGTTAAATGTACTAGGAATTGAAGGACTGTTGTGAGAGGAATTTCGTTTGATCATTAGATTTATACACCACCCATTGGTAGATATTCATGGTCGAGTGGTTTAGATGAACAAACACTCGAGCATGAGTATCTTTTACAGTCTCAAGTTCAAGTCTGCATAAATCCTAATTTTATCCTAATTTTTAGCTTTTAGAATTTCTCTATAGGTGTCAGTATGAACATCATTGTGATACTACAATTTGTAAAAATACTCCAGAGTTCTTATTTTGCGAAAAGTAGTTACACTATGAATGACTCTAAGATATTTTCAGAGTTCGATGTTTTGGTTTGTATTGATATAAAAGTTGTACATATTATTTTACATATTAACGAAAGAACAAAAGAAACATACATATTTCCGCTTACAATTCTTTATTTAAGCATTTGAAAATATAAGTACACAAATGAAAGTAAAAAATCTTTCGAATATTTATCATACAAAATGCTCCATGGACATACACATATCATTTTATAGCATAGTGATTAAAAGCTAAAAAAGTTCTTCGTTTATCGAATACATTTTACCATAAAAACTTGACAGACTTGTCTTTTTTTGTAACATAGTAGACAGTGTGTGTTTTTTGGATATAATACTACATTGTTTATGTTTTAATTGTTTGTTTTCTTTTAAAACCTACAAGTATAATTCATGTCCTAGGTTATTTTCTAGAACAGATTTTTTTTTGTTCCTTTAGCAGTTCTTTTGCTATTATTTCATGCATATTTTCATATTAATGTATGCATACATTTTAGGTCGAAGAGCACAAAATTCTTCTATAGGAATGCCTATAGTTTCATCTTTTAAACATCGGGGGTAGTATCGGATATAATAAAATATGAAACTAAATTTTATGAGTCTTTTAAATATTCTACATTTTAATATAAAATTGTTTAAGCCATAATTAACATAACTGGATAAAGACATCCTCGGATTAATTTGAGGAGTATTGAGTTCTGATATTTTTTAAGATTCTAAAAATGAAAATAAAAGGAAACACATAAACAATAATTCTGAATGAGTAAAACAGTTTAGAAAATTTAGTCACCTTAAGATATCATAATTAAAATAAGTTATAAGAAAAACAAATTAGAAGTCTTACGTATAGAAAATTAATAGCAAAAACCACATTTAAAGTTTATAAAAACATATAACATATTACAAAAGCAAGTGAAACAGTTTCATAAAAAGTAAAAAACATAAGTATTCTTAAACAGGAATGTAAAATTAACTGTGAAAGACATTTAAAACCCTTAAAGGTCTAGGATAAGATATTCCTCAAACTAAGAAACATAAGCATTCTAAAGAGTTTCTATCAATCACATATTACATGTAAGTGTTGTAGAAGTGTTTAAGAAGCAAAGTGTTATGAACTATAGTATCTGTTTTAAAACTAGCAATTTAATGCAATAAGACCATGTATGACGCACAGGGGAAATCTGCCGAACCGCAACCGTTCCAGAAGGAGCGAAGGACATTTAGCTTGTTATTAATTCAGAGAGAGTTTTAAAAGTAATAGATAATTCCCATCGATAATTTCTTCGAGGATATTACAAAAACGTGATCTTAACAAGACTATTATGCATAAGACCTTGGAAGACAATGAGAAAAATCTAGTGAAACATTTAGACAAAACACAATTTTGAAAACATTCTTTATTTCAAACAAAAACCAGCGATGAGTACATTTTTTACCTTACAGTTTCAAAAATCAAAAAGCTCGCAGGCTTTTTGTTTTACATTTTTAACAAGTTAACAAATTCATCCTCATTTAAAATTTGAAAGTAACCATACTTGAGGATGCAGTTTGGAAAGTTCATTTCTATCTGGCAAATACAATCACTCGTGGCTTCAATACATTGTAGAATATTTGAGTACAAAATGAGCCCACTTCCATACAGGGAGAGTTTTTTATTTGGAGACATGCGATGTAGATGACACACTCCAAATCTATGTTCTTTGTCATCCTCATGGACCAAATTCACTATGTCTTCATTAGTGAGTATTTTAAAATAGCGTACATTTTTCTTGTTTTCTTGATTTAGTCCTAGAGATGCCAATACACTTTGGACACAATCGAACACACTATTGTACAATTCGTGGTGAATATAATCATATGTTTTCTCTGAGCTTTGAACGAGATATCCATACCGTTCCATGTTGGAATTCAAATGATGAATTTCCTACTAGAGTACGTACTTATAGTTCGTAAAGTTAGAAACGTGTACTGACACGATTCTCTCCATTTTACGAGCCTGTATTAAGCTCTCTCCATACAGTGGGGGAAGTGAAGCTCTTTCATGAGTTCGTCACTGTCAAAAATTTTGTAATATCCAATTTTTACTTTCAGATTGGATATACAAGGAACTTCCAAACCATAAGCTTTCGCACTGATAATGCAATCCAGTAAGTTAGAAAACAAAATATCTGATGCAGTTTCAAGAATCATATATTGTTCCGAATCACAGGGTTGATACAAGTACATGTATCCATACCTACAACTAATTGGATCTCTGTGCATTAATTTGATCGTTTCTGAATTTTCTAAGATTTGAAAATACACGAGCAGTTCATCTTTGTCGATCTTTTGAAGTATCCCACTTTTTACACAATGTACGATATCATCAAATAATACTTTATTTGCACTTTTAACCTTTTTATCGCATGCGTTCAGAATGATATAACCATATCGCTCCATGGTGAGCTGTTGAATAACTTTATTCGTGATGCGATAGTGTATTTATTACTACTAGTTCATTCGTGTAGATTCTTTGATGCGTTACGAAGAGGTTGACAATATTGATTATAAGACAGTTCTGGTGCGTTACCAATTTTGAACCATTGATGGGCAAAACTTTGAACGATTCGTTCGTTTTCACATACATCTGTAACTCGTAGTTTGTCAATGGATAACCCTCTCGTGATATGCCATAAGAAATAGAGGCAAAATAGTCCACATGATCTGGTTTTAAAATGTTGCAACGTTTGTCTATTCCACTCAAGTTGAGTTGAATTTTTGACTAAGAAGGATTTGATATTGCGACCGGGTGGTGTGCCATAAGAGCAAAAGAATGTGCAGTATCCTTTTTCATCAAAGTACATAGCTTGCCAGTGTTGTCCTTCACAATGTGCAGGATCGGTGTTCACGATGAAGGAACGATAGCGCTTTCTTTTTGAAGGAAGCATATCACTTGCGAATACACCTCCGAACGTAGTTCTGATCTTATGATCGCTATATGCAAGTCTAGTCAACATTGAGGTGTCCATGATTTTAATAGTCAGTAAAGATGTTTCTGCTTTTATCTATTTCTATGAGAGCTTGCATTTCCATATATGCTATCAATGTAACCGTTTCGTCAAGATCTGTCTCAAACTTCAGATGAATCGATAGATCACCACTTCGAGTTACGTTTGCAAATGGATCGCTAGCAGAATAGTCTTGAGTGAGATCGAATACGTAAAAACATAAATTATGTTTATACTCGTTGAATGTTATGTTTGTGTCATGTTTACCAAGATCTGTAAACAAACTTAAATAATTTCGAGCATAAAGATTTTTTGCATAGCTTGGTGCATAAGCGGTGGTCGGGATCTGTACACCGTTCTCTGTCAGAGAAATATGGTTCAGGTTATAATTTTTAAAATTAAAAGGATTCTTTTTAAAATCACCGTTAAATGCAGAATTAGATATCATAGTCAAAATGATTCGACTGGGAAGTGCACCGTTGATTGCATTTGGTATCGTAATACTTTTTAGTCCCGAGCTAAGCGTGAATGTTTTCATTTCAATTCTTGTAAATGGCATTTGAATGAGAGAATGTTCCAACGCTTTCTCATGTCCAATAAGTATTGAACTCGATACTTCACACCGTCTCACAAAGAGACTTATGTTTTCAATATTAAGACAGTATTCACCGTTATTTGTCAATAGGCTGAATGCATGTTTCGCTTTTTCTAACTTGATGCGTATCGGCACACCGTTTATTAATAATTTGGATTGACTACCTAAATCCAAATGAAGCGCACCATACATATCAAAGAGGGTTCCGTTCTTAGTGCGATTCCATCTTTGCTTCAATCCTTTGTTTCCCCCCGCTGCAATATCCAAATCATCATACTTCTCAGCGGTATCTTTATGAAACATTGCAGCACTCAGCAAATTCTTTTGAGAGGATTCTGGATGAAACAATATGCTTTGAATATAAGCTTTGTAGGCATAATTGTTTTCTGAGGAAATTTGTCTATCATTAAAGGAGACATGGCATTCAGAGAACATAGTATTTAAAAGATAATTGATAGGTCCGCATTGATCGGCAGCAACGAATGCACTACCGTCTGCTTTTACAATCTTTGCTTGAACATTGAGGAAAACATGGGAAAGATCAAAATATGATTCACCTAATCCAGATATGGCAAATTCAATTGTATTGCTGTCCGAAATGGATGCTACAGGATGAACTTCTATGAACGTCGACCGGTCAATTGCTAACTGAATTCGTGATGTTTCGAACAAATCTAGTTCACTTTTTGTGCAATAACAGTTTTCCATTTTCTCAGAGACTAGAAAACACGTCTTTCGAACACCTCTTTCGGCGTTTCATCTGAGTTTTTTTCGTTTGTTTCTTTCTTTTAATACCCCCACCACCTCTCAGTTTGCGAAGTAGATCGTGTTGGATCTCTCTGCCAGATTCCCGTAATCGATTACGGGAGGCTTCTCTGAAGGATTTCCCATGTGAAAGGTCTTGTAGTACGTTCTCTCCTGCAGTTAGTAAGTGTTTGCCTAAATATTTCCCCGCTTTGATCATAAGTGGTTGAACAAATCGACGCAAATTAGTGAATATTCCATATCCTCTCTGTATGGGGAAATCTGATGAAAAATAACCCCCTTTCCCCGATTGTTGATTACAGTAGTAATCAATACAGTCCTGGGGATCCAGCATTCGACCGTGTTTATGCATGATGAAAGACATATATGAAGGAAGGGTCGTTTGTACACCGCTTTATAACGATTTTTTTCGAAAGGAGAGCACCAAGCTCGTTTTTCCAGATATAAATTGTATGGGTGTACCCCTACTTGTTCGCAGTTCGATCTCAATAGCATCGAAGTGTTGCTTTTTAACGCGAAAGTAAAGTGGTACGGGAAAATGTTTCACAATTTGATCCTGTTGTTCATTCGCAATTGGTATGATTTTTAAAATCGGAACCAATGAATCACCAACAAGCGATGAAGATACAATATCACTATATACATATATTTCTGTTATACCCGCATTTAACTCCAAGTTATAATCGGAAATGTATGCTCCTTCCGTGAAAGTGTTTAGCGTAAATCCTAATATATCCGAGAGTTTATCTTCAAACACTACTTTGGTGTCATGTGGTACAATCAGTTTGACTTTAGAATTAGGTAGTACTTTGAATTGAATGGATTTGAATTCACTAAAGAAGTCTTTGGCTTGTCGATACATGCCACTGGGTATTTTAAAATTATATGTTCTAAGTTCATGATGAAGTGTTGGAAATACTTCATTGACAATAATCTTAAACTTTTCACCTTCAGCTCCATTTAATGGATTAGAGTAGTTGAATGTGATTTCTTTTTTATCACCACTAATAATGTAAGAAGATTCATCGATGCCTAGAGACCTCATTAAATTGGGGCAGGAATCACGTTCAAGAAGTATATCTATATGTTCTTTTAATTTTACAACTATACTATTTTCGCGTCGTAAGAACTGTGCTAGACTATTCGCTGTTGTAGCAACGATCTTTCTATTGATTTGTTCAAATACATTATCATTAATTTTATCTAGTAATATATCATAAGTGAGTTTTGGTACTGGTTTATTGGCGACAAGTGTTATAAACTGATCTCGAAAATTCTCTAAATTCGGTTCGTGATAATCCGTAGTGTAAACTTGTTCTGTACTTATACTACGAGTTATATCATCAATTTTTGGGTTGACTTTTAAAAAGCGCAAGAAATGTTCCGCATGTTGTACAGTAATGTGCATATCCCAACCTACTTTTAATGTTATACGAAGTCTTGATTTTACCTCATTCAGAAAAAGAATAAGAGGAGGATCTGTAAATGTCTTTTTAAGATTTGCATTGACTCCTTCCACAAAGTCTGTATGATCTTCACTATAAAGTGGTATGTCATATTTAGGTAAAGTTGTTACACCTTCTACTTCCACTATTTTCTCTATAGAATATTCATCATTATAACCGGGGTGAATGGTAAAGAATCTACCTGGAATGGTTGCTTCTGCTAAACAACATTCCCATGTTCCATTTAAAGTGATCGGATAAGCTAATTTAGTCCGATAACGATCAGGAGTGTTGTTCGGAAAGTAGTTCATACTAGCATTTGAAGGTAATATGACATGGAAATCATCTATGTTCTGATCCATTCTGCTTTAATCCACGAGTTGAAGGAATCGTTGAATCCTAGCCACTTTATCAAAAGTTGACGAGATGGTCCTTTGCCTTTAGTTCGAATAATTTTCTCAATAGCCCAGTAACCGTCTGGAGTTTTTTCTATCTTTTGTAACTCTTCAGCATAAAAACGTCCCTCAATCTCTTTTCCATTCAAATCCTGTAGAATATAAGTATGTGGACTTGTAGGATATCTTTTATAGATTTTAAAACATTCTTCGGTCCACCCTGGTAGATATCCCTTTCTAAACGTTCTGAGAGCTTTCGATATTCTAACAACATCACCTACACCAAAACGAAATTTGGTTAGGGAACTGAACCCATACAGGCGTTTATATATGGTCGGTTCATCATCAGTGGTTACTTCAGCCGGTTTGAAACCATGACTACTGTGTACGGAATGATTGTACGAATCCACAAGAGATTGTAAAATATCATAATATTTATATGAGTTACGATGGGTGAAAACTCGATACATACGCGCACGTAGCGTTCGATGCATGCGTTCTAAAATAGCACATTTGGTCTCACTTTTAGTGGAATAATGATGAATACCATATTTCTTGAACAGATCCCGAACCTTTTTATTATAGAACTCACTTCCTTTGTCGGTTTGTAAATTCGAAGGTTTCGTTTCTTGGAAAACATTTCGAAACACCTTTACCATCGTACTTGCTTTCTTATTTTTAATAGGAATGGCTCTAAAGAATCGTGACATCACATCGATAATGGTAAGAATATAACGATATCCTTTATTATGTCGTGATAGTTTCTGTACATCTACCAAGTCACTTTGCCATAACTCATTCACACCGTAAGATATTGTTTTCCGTCTCTGAAATTTGTAGCGCACTGGTTTGTGTAAAGTATAGACATCTTGCTGCGAAAGCCATTTCTGGACATCGTGCCTATTAATACCAGTTGCCTTTGACAGTCGGCTGAGTCCTCCAAACGAAGCGGGCTCTTTGGGATTGAAGTAAAGTTTTCTCATTCGTTCCATGCTTCCCATTTTGGTTTTTTAGTCTCGACAGAAGAGAGTGAACCCGTTCTCTTCATCAGTGGATTCATTTCTGAAACAGTTAACTGCTCTCGAAGTCTTTTATTGCCAATCCACTGATGTGGAATGTTAATTTCGTAAATGCCTTTAAAAAATTTATCAAAGCCTTTCGGAGGAGGTTCGATTTTTTGTGTGTCTCTCATCAGATAGTTAAAAAGATCTATAGCATTGCTTCGATATTCTGGTTTCCCATTCACTTCTAATTCACTGTTTTCATTAAATGTATAGCTTGCACTCTTCAATTTTTCCAAGATTGGCAATACATATTTCTTTAGTGTTTTCGGAACAGCATATCCCAGGTATTTAACCAGCATACTAGGAATAGAAACATCTTCAGAAGGTTTTGTTTCGGGCAATTGTATACTCTCCAACAATTCAGGAGGAATTTCAAACGGTTTCTGAGGTGGCGGAGGTTGCATTGCCCTCTGGTACTTGGGTATTAACTGAGAGAGAAGTTTAGCCCTCATATCGTCAGGCATTTCATTCTGTTGTAACAAACTAAGAATATTGTCTTCCAATCGAATTTCGGGTTTATTTAACTGATAATATTCAGATACCAGCTCCGGTGGTACTAACGCCATTTTCTTCGACATTTTCAAATGCGTTTACCAATAGCTTTACCTGCAATTCCCCCCAACAGACTCAACACGGCAGGTAAAATCAAAGGCAAAAATCCACCCGTTTGTTTCGTGAACAATTTGCGTTTTCTTGTAATTGGTATTTTTCTATCTGCCAACTGACGAATCACTCTCTTGTAATATCCAAGTTTTTTCACTTTAGCATTGGGTATATTTCCCGATAACAAATTCTGACAAATTTCACACAATGATTGAATTTGTTCATTTGACGCTGTTCTTAAAATGGCTTTTCGCTGTTGGGGACTCGCATTGGAGAGTAAGTGTAGTAAATGTACATGACGTCTCACTCTATTCATTTTTCAACGGTAAAAAGACCCAATTAATAAGCCCACGATCTGGAAATATAGACTGTCGGAGACGTTGCTCCTCTGGACTTCTCGGATGAACATCAACAAGCAAATAGGAGAAAGGTTCTGCGGTTGCTTTTTTATAGGCATCCATGAAATATTTCCCTTTTCCAGGAAATGCCTGCCTAGAGAAACAAGCAGCCTGAGATAGATCCCGGCTATTGCGAAACATAATCAAATAGTGTGTATTTAAGCTGATATCCCGCATAACTCTCACACGAGGAAATAGATTTTGTGTGATTAAAATCACGCTATAATTCTCGTGGTGTGACCCAACCGTAAACATGGATGAAATAACACTTGTTAGATCATTCATCATGTCATCGATTACGATCAAATTGCATGTATTTTCCTTCGGTGGTAAACCACAAACAAACGTTATGTTTTTCTCTTCGATAAACCAAGGTTGCCACACTGAGTAACACCACACAATTTTGTTCATATTGCATTCATAAACTTGCTCGGCAATCATTTTTCTCACAAGTTGTGTTTTTCCACTCTGTGACGGTCCTGTCACCATGCAGGTCGAAGGATGTCTCAGTTTTAGCATACTTGACATAACTGACAAAATTCGAATTCTATTAGTTGTACTCCTACAACATTTGCTTTTAAACCCAAAGATTCGTCTTTTAAAAAAATAACGTATATCATACACGTGTGAATCTCCTTTCCGACAAACATGAAAAAACAAAATCTTTCTATCACCTAACCGTTCAGAATAATAACACGTTGAATTCGAAATGTTCCACCTCACTAATGCCGTTTCTCAGACTCAATGTAAATATCACTAATGCAATTGAGACGATTCCTAAGACCGACATGAACACTCTCTTGTAATCTGTGTTGAATTCTGATGTACTCTCACCTCACTTTATATATATATATACATATATGATGAACCAAACATCTGGACTCAATTAACATTATTAACTGGAATTATTAAACTGGGATCTGTACACAATATTTAGACCACGTGTCAACACTTTTTCTATCCACACGATATTTAGTCCAGGTGTCAGTGTCAACAACATATACTACTATTGTAACACCATTTTATATTTTTTATCTGTTGATCATGGATGTTGCTTTTAATCATCTTACGCACTAGTGATGTTTTACCAGATTGACTTGCTCCTACAATCAAGCAAGTGCTGGGGTGTTTAAAATTTAACATTGTGTTTGCAAAGTTTTCCAAATTCATACTCGGCTAAGCTGTACACCAATAATTTGTGGGTTTATCTTATTCAATTCCCTCTCCCACAGAAACGCTTATATTCCTATGGTGAGATACCACAGTAAACAACTCTGAAATATTTTCATTTAAACGATGCATCAGATCGTCAATAACCGTGAAGTCAACATCTTCATAATTTTCAGGTAAACCTTGTACAAACTCTATCCCAGGTTCGTCAAAAAACCAAGGTGAAGAATAATTGTAACACCATTTTATGTTTTTCATCTTTTGATCATAGATGTTGCTTTTAATCATCTTACGCACTAGCGATGTTTTACCAGATTGACTTGGTCCTACAATTAAACAAGTGCTGGGGTGTTTAAAATTTAACACTGTGTTTGCAAAGTTTTCCAAATTCATATTCGCTAAGCTGTACGCCAATAATTTGAGGGTTTATCTTATTCAATTCCTCTTTCCAAAAATAACGAATGTCATACACTCTAGAATGTTCTTTATTACAAATGTGGAAATAGAGTCTTCTTCCCAACTTTTCCGAATAGACACAGGAGGTGTTTGTTAAATCAATCTGATCATCATACTTGCAATTATCGCTAACGTAAAAGATGGAAAGAAATGTTACAATAGCAAAAATACAAATAACAGCTAACCCCAATTCCAACACATATCTCTGTTTAAGCGCAGGCGAAAAAATAAACATTTTACTCAATTAGGTGCTTCTATCTCCTAACGTGTTGAATACCATAACGACAAATGGGAAATGAGCCTCATTAGATTAATCATCTTCCTTTATAAACAACGTAAGTATCCATTTCTACTTCATACGATTTGAATCGCAATGTAAAAATCTTTTTCTATCAAACCCTCTCCCGCAGATAAATATCCAGCTGTTTCCTTATTTTGACTTTCCCTCCTCTCCGAGCTCACATCAAAGACCTCTTGCGAACTTTCTCCTTCCCCTCTCCGTTTAAATACGGAACACCTCCAACAACGAAGGAGGGGAACAAATTCTTCTACTCTTGAAAAAAAAAACCACTCCTCCGCTCCTCACGCGCTAACTTTCTACAGAAAGCAGGAAGTGAATTCATTCGCGTCGGCTTGCCCCTAAGGGACGGTTTACGCTCTTTCGACTCGCAAACAAGGGAGGGCTATTAACACAGTGTTAACAATTTTTCTCATCTAATACTCGCATGTTGTCGCATACACACTTTCACATGAGTCAAACAATAACACACTTTACGTGTGAGCCAAACAATAATACCATTAACATGTCGAACTGTAAGTTAGGCACTAACATGTCAAGCGCGTGAGCCAGTTGTTAGCAGGGTTTGCAAGTGAGCCAGTTATTAGCAGGGTATGCAAGTGAGCCAGTTGTTAGCAGGTTTTTCAAGTGAGCCAGTTGTTAGCAGGGTTTGCAAGTGAGCCAGTTGTTAGCAGGTTTTTCAAGTGAGCCAGTTGTTAGCAGGGTTTGCAAGTGAGCCAGTTGTTAGCATGTTTTTCAAGTGAGCCAGTTGTTAGCATGTTTTTCAAGTGAGCCAGTTGTTAGCAGGTTTTGCAAGTGAGCCAGTTGTTAGCAGTGTAATACTACTTACGGTGTCATCGTTTCAGACGGTTTCGGTGTCAGCGTTAATACATTTTCATTACATGTTATAACGTGAGTATTCTGTTGAAATAAAATAATAAGCTACACACGAATATTTTCATGGTTTTTTTTTATTAATAATTTTAGTGGACGGGGACATAGATACCATCCAAAAATTAAGGAGTTGTTGAACTTGCTGAGCATGGGAAAAGTTGAAAATTTCTCAATTCCTCTCACAAGATTGATATAAAGGGTGGTTCTACGTTCATGAGACAAACTTGGAGGGGTGGTACAGCTTACTAAAACATACATTTTTCTCAACTACTTTGCAAGGATGTTGTAAAAAACAATGTTTTTCTGTTCATGTCTACTTTTTTGTGTTCCTGCCTCCTCGCGTCACTTCCGACCATACATTCCTATACGAAAAATTTATGCTTTAGTAAACTGTTTAGTTGTTAATAAAAATAAGGCTAATTTGTTAAAAATGATACAAAATGGACTTGGACTGATGAATATCAAGAAGCATATGATACTCTTAAAAGCTGTTTAATTTATAAACATATTTTATCAATATATAATCCTAATTATCAATGCAGTTTATTGGTGGATGCCTCTGGATATGGCATAGGAAGTATTCTGAAGCAGTTGCATCTCGATGGGAATTTACATCCTGTAACGTACTATAAAAAGTCCTTAAGACCATATGAAAAAAATTATAGTGTCTCAGAATTAGAATGTCTAGCTATTGTCGATTCAGTAGAAAAATTCCATTGCTATCTCCATGGGATTATGTTTGCTATATACACTGATCATGCTGCTCTTGTCTGGTTAAAATCCATAAAACATCTCACATTTAGATGGTCCCTAAAATTATCCATGTATGATTATACCATAAAATATAATAAAGGATCCACCAAACATGAAGCAGATTTTTTTCAAGTAGACAACCCATTTCTCATTTTGTAGAGACACAAGTTAATTTATTAAATATAGAAGAAATTATAGGGCACCACAAATCCAATAATGTTTCTAATCCAAAATTTAAGATAATAAACAACGTATGTACAATTCAGAAAAAAGGATTTAACAAAATTGACATACCTTTCTCCTTAATATTAAAATTAACGGAAAATGATTATAGGCAATTTGGACACTCCGGAAATGTTCACATTTTCACCTATATTTTATTGGGAATCCAGAATCATTCATGTGTCTAATTAAGTAAAGTATTGTGAAGTGTGTCAATTTAATAAGAAATGTCACCGAAAAAGATATGGTCTATTACAAGCACTCCCACTTGCAAAACAAAGGTTATTATCTTTCAGCAAAAAAATATTTACATTGTATAACTGACATGTGGACTTTTGCTAGTACTAATGCTTCCACCGATACCTATAATAATTGTTTGAAACAAATTTTCCAAATCGCTAAACCTAAGAAACTTTTAAGTGACAGAAATGCAGTTTTCACTTCCAATGAATTTAAACATTTTCTAAAGAATAATGGTGTCACTCAACTTCTAACTTCTTCACATAGACCTCAATTTAACGGAAAGCAAGAACGCGTAAGAGCCACGATAATACAAAGGATAATATGTAAAATTAATAATGAACATTAAAACACGCCTTGGCCAAAATTGTTAGAACAAGCAACCGCAGAATATAATAATACACCACATCAAGTAACTTATTTCGTCCCAGTTATTTACTGCATGGTATCTTAACGTATAAATTTCCTCTACCCAATTTATAAAAATACCCTCCTTTAGAACAAGATAGGGAAATTGCATATGAGAGAACACTGAAGGACCTAATAACTTATTGTCTGACAGGTATGGTTATTGTCTGACAGGTATATGAAAAAAATAAAATCCAATGTAACAAAATATTTTTACATTCTCCATTTAAAGAAGGGAACATAGTAATGATGGAAAATTTTATTTATCCAAATATCAGAAAATTAACTTCACCTTTTGACGGACCCCCCTTTACAATAATTAAAAAATTATCAAGTGTTACATTTGAAATTGATAAGCCTAACTATTTGACTAAAAGTAAAACTGATATCGTACATTCTACAAGATAAAGATTTTTTAATCCAGCTGATAATTTTCAATTAGTTCAGAGATTTCAAACATATCTGTCAGACAATAAGTTATTAAATGTTTATATAAAAATGTGGAAAATTGTGGAATAATTACTTGTAATTTGGGCAGCATAAAGTCTGTGATGAATATTAAATTTTTTTTTTTAATTTATTTTTGTTTGTATGAAATAGGGGATATTGAAGGACAGCTGTTTTACTCTTTCACATATAAGTTTTACATTTTTCGATTAACAGCTTAAACATACAATTGCTATCATGAGAAAACATTACTCTGATAAATTAATTGGAATTAAATAAAGATATATTCATCCGGATTCATGCACTAAGAGAAATTAATGAGATTTTGTTTAAATATTTGTATATTTTGTTTTTTATCTCGCAAGTATCCTGAGATGTAGCAATAGAAATAAATGCGTGATCACGCAGGAGAACTAATTTGTTCAATTGTATTTTTTATTTCTAAGTTGAAAAGTGAATTAAGAATATAAGGATAAGTAGATTTGTTTATTTGTACTTAATATTTGAGGGAAGTGAAATGTGAATTAGAAATAAATTGACACAGAAAATAGTAGAGAATATTAAGGGTTATTTGCTATGTAGAAATAATTGAAAGAAAATTGTGCAAATTGAAAGGAATTTGGGAAATAATTTTGTTTTGTTCATTATGAAGAAATATAACTAAAAATGACTTTGAGATTTTGGGATGCCTCCTAAATCCTGAATCCTGCATTATAGTAACACTACTTACTTATGATTTATACTTATGACTTGTATAGAATTAAATTACAATGTGATCATTTTATGATTTACAAGGTATTGTGTGTACTTTCATGTAGTTTCTTGGAAAGTGTTCGCGACAGTAGCTAGATGAAGAGATTAGAGTCAGCCAGTGGGTCCCTGATATTCTGAAGTCGATACTGGTTACACAAGTTAATGTATTATACAGAGGCTATTCGCACATTTTTTAGACGATTTTGGTTAACGATAATAAAAAATCGTTTGCTGCAAAAGAAATAATTGCAGTTGTACTATGTTTTTAAAAGTCAAAATTATCGTCTGCGGCTTCAGAGATTTGTTTTTATTCAAAATGGCGTTTTTAACGAAGCAGTTGTTCTAAGCCTATGTTTATGCTCTTTCCTAAGAGAAGTATTCATATTCCGTTATCCAAAAACGATGTGAGAGTCAGAGTTTTGTGATATCTAAAGCGTCGATAGGTAATATCGTCAACAAGAAAGGAAAAAAACATCAAATTGGAGCCTCAAGTGGGACAAAAATTCCAAACAAGTATCCAAGGAAGAAACGGACATCTTCGACTATTGCAAAGGTACGTTGTTTAATGTTAAAAGAAAATCCCCCAAGTCAAAAGACAGTTGCAAAATCATTAAAATGCTCGGTGTCCACTGTAAACAAAATGATAAACGTTGATTTAAAACTTAAGAAAGCGAAAAAACGCAATGTGCATCGTCTTTCTCCAAAGCATCTTGCTGAACGCAGGACACGTTGCCGAATGCTATATGAAAAACACTTATCCAAAGAAAAATGGAAAAAAATTGTCACAATACATGAATCATGGGTGTATTTAAATTATTGCAGCAAAAAAAGAGCCATTTATTATCATAAAAGGGGAGAAAAAAAGTACATGGTTCACAGAATCGAAAGAAAGTTTTTCTAAGGGATTCATGATTGTTGCTGGTTTTTCATATAGTGGCATGTTAAAAAAAAGAGAGTGGAAAAAAATGTCAAGATTAACTCCAAATACTATCAGGCACATATTTTATCGCCAATTTTTCTGAATGAAATACCGTCGCATTACCCACAGTACCATCAATCTGTGGAACTCCACCAAGACAAAGCTAGCAGTCACACATCAAAATCCACTGTAAATTTCCTAAAATAAATGGAACAAAAAACCGGTATCAAGGCCATACCCTTCACTGATATCTCTACTAAATCTCCCAATGTATCACCTATGGATTTTTGTGCTTTCGGACTTTGAAAATTAATTTTCATTAAGTCAGTTTTTCTGAACATAATTCTCTGAAAACTGCGGTTGTATTATTTTATACAGAAATTGATTTGGTATGATTGTGAACGAGTATGGAATGAATGAGCGCTCATTGATAATTCTATTATAATTGCCACTTATGTTTAATTTGACTTTAATGGATCCTATATTCTAAATGTTTATCGCGTTTATACGTTTAAAAATAATTAAAAATAATGTTTATTGCGTTTTAAAATTTAAAAAAAAAAATGTTTTTTTACTTTATTTTGTATGTTAAAAGATGGATGGCGAATAGGGAGATATAAATTTGGCTTATAGGGGTGATAGTTATTCCAAATTCAAGGTTTTATAAACAGCTTACTTCTAGATGTCTTACACCCTATGGACGCACAGGATGTAGTCCTCATGGGAGGGGGAATGTAGCATTAAAAATGAATCGTGAGAAAATTGTTTCGAGCCTGGCTGGAAGGTGCCTCTGAGATATTTTTTCACGTGTCTATTACACAGGTTCTCAGCCAATTGCATCAGAAAGAATTAATTTATTCAAGCCTAGCGAAATGCTTCTTCCCACGCCGTGGTCCATCTATTTACTGTAAAATGCCCCATCAAATAATACCATATAAGGCAATGAAATCTGTCTGAGTATTGCTGATAAGGGAATTATTAATTTGTTGGTACGAAACTAGTAACTTGCTGTTATATATATATATATATATATATATATATATATATATATATGTTCCCTTAAACAAGAGGAAATTCACAAAATAAAAACCAAAAGGAATTTATTGAAAACGAAAGTGTTGGTGGATCAGGGCGTCATCAGGGAGGATCCTGTTCCATACAACACAAAATGGTGTTTACTACGAATATGAGCCGCAAAATGCTAAGAAATTGCTCATATACTCCCCCAAACACCATTAAAAACAAATATACGAAAAAAAATTCGAATAATAAAATTTAAATCAAACCTGCAGCAGCAGTCGGGAGACAGGCAACACAAAGCCAGAAGATCGCATCAAATGCCGCAACTCACTTAGTTCCACAAACCGCCAACACCAATGACCTGCTGCTGCAGGTTTGATTTAAATTTTATTATTCGAATTTTTTTTCGTATATTTGTTTTTAATGGTGTTTGGGGGAGTATATGAGCAATTTCTTAGCATTTTGCGGCCCATATTCGTAGAAAACACCATTTTGTGTTGTATGGATCAGGCTCCTCCCTGACGAAGCCCTGATCCACCAACACTTTCGTTTTCAATAAATTCCTTTTGGTTTTTATTTTGTGAATTTCCTCTTGTTTAAGGAAAAAATATTCCTTGCCATGCTATGTCTGCAGCTTTCAGCGCGCTTGCATGGTTGGTTTTAACTTTTCTTCTAACTTTCGTTTTCACTCGTTTTCTGGTTTAATATATATATATATATATATATATATATATATATATATCGTTATGTAATCATGACCCAACAAAAACGCACAACCTGATGGAATGGATAATGAACCTTTATTAAAACTAAACGTAGTGCAGTAAAATATTCCTAGCGTGGTTTTTACTTAGGAATCGCGAACTAGTGGGGTGATAAAAGAAAGACTCTAGATTAGAACATCACAATTTCATGAACTGGGAAGAATAAATCCCCTAAAATTAAGTGTGCGTGTGACAGTGAAAAACAAGTTTTCTATCCAAGGAGAAATATCCATGGCGCCAATTTTCTATATATAATATTTTTTAAGCATGTGATGCATAATTTTAATAACTAATATATATCCCAAGAAGACTAGTAATTTCCCGCATATATTCAGGTACTGGTTAAGTCTCAGCTGTTATTTTCTTTGAATTTGATCTTATTTATTCATGTGGTAAAGAGTTTTAGACCATAACTCTCTTGTTATGTTCTACTTAAGGGTTTTTCATAAGAAAACCTCGATATCGCAAAAATAGTGATTTTTATATATTTAGTATGCTTTTGCATATTTATGAGCGGATGATAATTTATTTCGATGTTCCCAAAATATCAAGTTTTTAACATGTCGCTATAATGGGGAAAAGTTCTAAAATTTATTACTGTTTTCCAATGTAGGCGAAAGGATGATATGATCCTTTAAGCACTGGCTGGACCGATTATTCCACTTTCTGTGTTCCCTGGTACACCAGGGATCGGTAGTTAATTAAATCGCATTGGAGAAACACAACGCTCTATTGGTGAATGTTGGGGAGCAATCAAGGAAGTCGTTGCCATATTGCATCCGAATGTCAAATTTCTAGTTCTAATGTTGAAGTTCCAGAAACGCAGTTCTTTGAAGTATAAAATCAATGGCATTTTAAACTCCATTTTAGTCTTGCAATAATATTTTCTTCAAATGCCTTTGATCCTTCAAGCAGTTTTCTAGAACATGTCTATCTTCTTGTTGCATAGGGCACAATCAGAAGTGCTGCAATATGCCAACCACCATGATCTGAGAGGGGACCGGCCTTCCTTAATGGGAGATTATTCGCATTTAAGTGTGAGCTTGGAGAAACCAGGAAAATTCAAGCAGATAATCCGACATCGGTTACTTGTGGGTTTCGCAATTGAAGTTCTTTGGTCTACCAGTTCTTAAACTTTCTGGTCTTGACAAGATATCTCGCCATCAGCATCTCATTAGTTAAGCTCAAAACTCACCGTATATTGATGGACGAGATATTTCGTTATTCCTCACGTTGGGTTGGTGAGGAAGTTTGGAGAGTGGGGTGCCAGTTCATATGTTGTCTCGTCATCTGACCGTTGCTTAGAATTACGTGGCGATACACTGAATGACAGGCTGGGACAGTGGTCACTAGTTGAATTTCGTTACCTGAAGAAAACGTATCAGATCTTGATCTTGGCATCATAAAAAATGTCGATAACGATATTTATCGTCATTAGCAATATAGTTCAGACGAGATATCTCGTCAAAACCTATTAAACGATTAATAGGGTCGCTTTTAGCCACTAGACCATTGACGAGGATGGTAACTAGGGATATAATTAGGGTTTAATGGCGAAACATGGCCATTGGCGAGGAATAGTGGTCACTATAAAAAGTATTTTTACATATCTAACTATAAAAACTTTTCTTCTCGATAAAAAATTCAGTCGTAGAAAGAAATCAGTAAAACTACAGAAATCAGAAGAAATACTTAGAAATTCGTAAATTATTAAGTTTCCTGCTTCAGCTAAACTCCATAGTGTCTCAAGATGATAACTCCATAGAGTCTCAGAGTTACAACTCCATCGGGACTCGGAATAATAACTCCGAAAAATATGAAAATGTGCACATTTTTGCTACAAGAGAGAAAAAATATTTTTTCTTCTATCTGGGCATTGGCCTATTTACTGAATCGCAACATCAGGTACGTGAATCAAATGAACTTCTGAATCAATCAAGTCTTTACAAAAAGTTCAATCCCTTATTTTTTTACCTTTGCAGTTGGCTGACAAACGAACATAGTTAATATTCTTGCCAATAAATCTGAAGACTGTTATAAACGGTCTGTCTTCATCCACCTTTTGGATTCAATCATAGCTTCCCTTGATGAAAAAGTATGCAAACAGAAAAATGTACTGCGGTCATTTCAGTCATTGCTATGCCTAAAGTAAAAAGAACTAAATGCGAACATAAATGAATTATTGATTTTAACAAACATTCATCTAATATTAGCATTTTGACTACGACTAAGGATATAACGAGCGCAATTAATTATTGGCCCGATTCTTACAACTTCCAAGTAACAACTGCGGTAACGGCCGTATTCTAAATTGTTTCTTGTGCCTTGAAAGTTATTAGAATCGAGCCAACTGATGTACTGGTCGTTTTGTCAATTCTTTCTTGGCGCGATCATGGTACAACTGCTGTACCGGACATAGTGTAAAAGTTAATATTTAGTGGTTTTCAAACCTTGAAATCGTTATGTAAAGAACCAAAATGTGCAATTGAAGCTAATACTCTGTGCACCAAACATCTATTTTCTGTTGTATAATAGTTATTGCCCATTATGGTGAATCTTCCAGCTACGACTTGCACTCCCGAAAGGTAATTTTCGACATTAACATTGCTAAAAAGCGTATTTAAGGAACACAACTGGAGTGGAGAGACTTAACGAGCTTGCTTTGTTGTTCATTCATCAAAATACTTAGTACACTAAGAAGTTCTCGATGACCTGTCAAAGCAGCAAATAAGAATTGAACTTAGACTAAAATGATGGTAATTTTTCTCATATAGTTTATACTGTATGTATTTATATGTTTAGTGGCTGTATGTTTGACATCCTCATCCTTGCATGCTTTAAAAAATAAATATTCAGTAAAGTTAGAAGTTTATTATTTTAATTTAATATAATTACACACGCATAATCCAGAAGAATAAAAAAAGTTAAGTTTAAGCCACCTTTTAAATGCACACGGTGGAATTAAATAAGTTGTAAATTTCATAAATGAATTAATGTTTGATTAATGAAACAATTATTTTTTAATATTTAACCAGAAATGGCAATTAACGTCTATAGGCAAATTACGAAAAGTAAAAAAATCTAGGGGCGCCAGGTAGCTACTGATCAAGTTTGGTGGTATATATGTATAGACAGTTTTATAGATAGATCTCCCAATGGGTGTGGTTATGTTGGTAAAGATGAATCCAATCCTCCCCAAGACCAAATCCTAGTTGCGCCACAGTATCGTTCTGAAACCATTCTGAGCCGTGGATCTATTTAGACTTCTAATATATTCAGGCTATAGCTAATTGACCTTTTAGTCACCAGTTAATCGTTAAATTGTGACAGGTTAAATATAAACAATGCGTTTCAATAATTGGCATACTCAGCGCATATTATGTGTCCGAGTTTAGTGCCGCCGGAAGCAGCGATAGGATAATTACGAATTGGCGAACCAAATAATCTCCTCTGGCTCCCGCCCGCCAAACATAATTTTGGCTACGACCACACTCCCTTTCCCTTTAACAGTTTACTCGCTCAAGAAATCTCTGAAGCTCATTAACACCTCAACTCTGAGCTGTCCTTTTACAGCAATTGATCATGAAATATGTAGGCCGATTCAATTACTTTTAATTCACTATTACGTTTTTGGAGAAATTGTTAGGCTCGAGTCAAAAAATATATACATGTTATGAAAATGATCCGATATGCAGACTCTCCAACTGTTACGGAATTTTCGTAGTTGCTACGGAAATTAGGTGAAAACTATGGAGCTACGGATGTAGAGTGAAAAACTACGGATCTCGTACAAAAGACACGGAAAATACTCTTCCTCGAGACCGCTTTCGTGTTCCATGTAGCTTCGTATATAATTTTCCAAATCAAGAATTTCCCAATATTAAGAATATACATTGAAACTGCCTAACACTAGCACAGATGATTCGTAAGGACTTTTCCCTTTTTAAAGGCATGTCAATAACGCACATAACCTAACACTATCATTACAGCGGCGATAAAGCTCTTACCCCAAATCATCCACATATTATCATCCTTAATTCGGCATTATTCCTTCGGCATCGTTATTCCCATTCCAATTGATGTCGCCAGATCGGTTAACTTCTGAGTAGTTTTTAGAAATAAATATATCGTTTCAAAATCACAGAGAGATTTAAGGCCTTCCATAGCGGCCTTGGCGTATTCTGGACAGTTGAAATAACGAATCTGGTTTACGCATCAATGGTTATGTACCAAAAATGCTGTAGAATGAATATATGGAGTAATACGCAGAATCGTAAGACCGGACATACTCAACCAATATTCATTGACCTGAAAGCGGGATTTAAGTTGCCAGTAAACTACAGCTACGACATCCAAGACAGAGATAAACTTGGCTTTCAATTGTCCTCCTGGTTTGTTTACTGTAAGTACCGCATCACAAACTTTCCTTTCCGTTTCTCTATTTTCCTTTGTATTTACCAGATCATGTATCACTGTTTACATAAATGTGAAGTGTGATTAATGTATCTCTAGTCCATAGCTTGGAACTGGGAAAATTCACGATTGTGAAATTTTTATTGCTTCAGCACTCTACTATACACTATCCTATATCTCAAAATAAACTTTTCGTGTCCATATCCCCTTAGATTTATTTCTTCGGAACTTTTCTGGAAGCCTTGAGGGATGACTCCCCGTCAGAGAATAAAATACTTCTACTATGAGGGAAATATTTGGCTTTATGTGGATCCCTTCTGTAGACGTGACATTAAATATTTTTCACGACAGATGATACTACTGAAAAATATATCCTCCTTCACACCAGCTATGTCTTTCAGGTGGATTTTCTATGGTTGAAGAACTTTATTTCCAGTTCTCTGCTGTCGGAAGTAAAAACTGAAATACTATCCGCGACAAAAAATATCGAAGCAATCCGAAGATGTGGAAGGGAACTTTACAGAGGGCTATTTCATAAAGGGCTTTTTTAACGATAATATCTTATGCACGGATAGCATCTCCCCGGAGAGTCGCCCTGATTTGTAAACCTTCATTTGAATAACACGATCCCCAGATCTATCTCCCATTGAGCATGTCAGGGATGTGGTGGACCGTCAAATGCACCATATGATACACAAGGGATCTAGAGCAGTGACTGCGAAATGCTTGATATAACTTTCCGTAGGATAGCACGTGAACTACTTTTGACTCCATGCCATTTATCGGCCTGTATTGCCGCCAGAGGGAGTTCGCAACTTATTAAGTTACAACTTCTCTGATCTATTATTACAATAATGAACTTTCCTTTAGATTTGATCTTGTGATAATTTCTCTTCTTATGATTATATCTTAGAACATCACGCATCACACACGCTAAATTTAAGTCCTGTCGAACACTGCCTTCAGGTTGTTTAATTTTTTTAGGGGGGGGGGAGGTAATAGTGTATAAATGTCCTGTACTCGACTCCCCCATCCACCGAGCTACCTGTACACTGGCGACACTCGTAGCGATGCCAGCGTCACGGAGTACATAAAACGGAACGAAGGCGCAACAGAGAGAAAGCGTACTCACGAGCTGCTAAGCGCTCATCGACGTGTTCGTCGTGACGTCTCCTTTAGTTAAGCTTAACAGCCTAAAGCCGTATGATTAATCCAATACTAAGTCATTGCTTTGAAACCGAATTATTCTTTAGTTTCATTCATCAAACACCCCTAGACTTACCTAACCAGAACATGGGGGTTGGCCTGGTTCTGAACTTTGCAAAACGAAATGAACAGCTCTTGGACTTGAACCGAAACGAAATTTTACAGAAACGATATTCTACTTCCGAATGGCGAGACGATATTCTGCAGCCTAAACGGAAGCAAGGGGCTTATTCCCCCGCCTCAACGTGTTCTATACTCGACCCCCCCATCCACCGAGCTACCTGTACTGTGGCGACACTCGTAGCGATGCCAGCGTCACGTACTACATAGGACGGAACGAAGGTGCAAAACAGAGAGAGCGTACTCACCAGCTGCTAAGCGCTCATCGACGCGTTCGACGTGACGTCTCCTTTAGTTGGGCTTAACAGCCTAAAGATGTATGATTAATCCAATACAATGTCATTGCTATGAAAACGAGTTATTCTTTAGTCTTCATTCATCAAACAACCCCTAGACGTATCCAACCAGAACATAAATTTTAAAGTGTATATAAACTGTACATTAGATATAAACGATTTAGTCATAATTTTGTGTCATGTGACGCATCTTATTTGGAGAACAGAATATTTATGATAAAAAATATGACAACATACCATATATCATATAAAAATAACAATCTGAAACTTCAAAATACGACTTTTATATTATCTATGAAACGTGCGCATGTTCTTTCACTTTTTTATAATGCTTTGTTTAGCATAACACAATTTATAATAGCTATTAATAATAATCAATCATATTAATAATAATAATAATCACACACACACACACACACACATTAATAATAATCAATCAATTAATCATCATTCATAATCATCATTTATAATAGCTATAATTAATAATAATCACTAAGTTTGCTTCGCAAACCAAATGAGAATTCGGCATGACGTCACAATTTATTGCTAAAATAAAAATATTAAATTGAAAAATTATTTATTAAAAGAATATCAAACGTATAAAGTAACTGTCTGGTGGCAAATTTTATAGATAGAAAAGTGAAAAAACTAATCAATTAATTTTAAAAAGTTCCAGATTAAATTTTTAAATTGGGGCTGGGCATAAAATTCGTAAAAAATTAGGACTACCTGTGTGCCAAATTTCATTATTGTAAGTGCCATAGATTCGTCTGGACAGTATGCTCAGAGACACAGAGAAACACTTCCTTTTATAATAGTAGATATAGTTTAATTAGCAATGAATAAAATAAATGAATAGATTTTTATTGAGTAGCTTCGATCTCATATAATTATATGCGAATGCTTAACGAGAAACTGTCAAAAGTTTTAGAAGCAAAATTGATGGTATCATCTGGATTAAGTTAATTTACCACATCGTTATAGTATTTTCAAACAAACGTTTTATCTCTATTACTAGAAATAAAACGAGAATTTCTTCTTCCACGTTATAGGAGAAACCATCACGGTCTTACTATTTTCTTTTCAAACCCATTTACAGTGAGCCGGAAACTCCGTAACAAACAAAGTGTTTTCTCCTTCGAAAATAATCATCTCAAGAATCCCACTTCCAAGTATACCATGATAGAAAGAAAAGTTCCTTTCTAGAACGTTCATGGCTGCTTTTAATACCACGTGATGACACCTCGAACCATTTTCCTCGGTAATGTCCGTAGAATTACTTCTATTATTGCAGAAAGGAAATGAGAAGTCTGGAGCATTCGAATGTAAGGAAGTAAGCCTAGGAGAGTTCTTTTTACGTATTGCTCAGTTACCATATCATTGGACATTCCTAGAAATTCAAGGAGGTGTACTTTGAATTATGTTCGCTTCACGAACATTTGTGAATTATAAACATAATTCTCTACTTTAGATGTAGGATTTTAATTGGGTGTTCCTTGTAAGAATTTCCACGTGTATACTTGGAAAAGGAAATAAAATTGTTGCAAGATATTCATATTCAAAGAATATCAGAGGGAATTTCAGTGTGAACAAAGAAACCAGACGGAAAGATTTTACTTCCGCTTCCCAAATAACCTCCCATGCTACATATCAGGTTGAATTGAAATGTATGTTATCGCTTTCTTTACAGCGTCTGTCGACTTTTCTCATTAACGTTAAAATTCTGTATTTCAATTCTGCATTCATTCTTTCGAATGCTTATTGTTGAAGTACGGAAATCATAAAACACGTAGCCAAGTGAACCCACGTTTTACATATACATAATTCTAAAGTGTAATGTGTTTTAAAATGTATAAAAATGTTAATTTATAGATGTTAATATAATGGAAATATATGTGCAACTCGTGTCAATATACGTTTCAATTCATGGTTAATATTTCTTCTCTGATGCCCATCTTTTGATATTTAAAGAAGGAAAGGAAAGTACGGAGTATAACGTCAACTGTTTCAAAAGCACAGGTCTTACTGAAGGTCAAGTTATTTTGGACAGCAGATGCAATTAAATATTAATTAGGAAACGCATCAGCTGTTGTCAAACGAAAATGCTATAGAATTAATATCTGGAGCAATCTAAAGTAAAGTAAAAACTGGCATATTCGCGCAACAATATGAAAATCTGAAAATTCACTCCAGTGACGAAAACGTTTGAAAGAGCATTGGATTAGCAACCGGAGGGTTGCAAGTTGCTGACGCACGTTAAATCCACCGTGGCCTCAAATGTCCTCACGTTGCCGTGGTGTGTCAGTTTGGAGAGTGGGGTGCCATCTCAGATTTTGCCTCGTCATCTGACCGCGGTTCAAAATTGCGTGGTGTTATCCTCGGATCTTTCCCTTTGGGGTTGATCCTGAGCCGCGGTCAATACCCCGTTGTGTTGATCCTGTACGACGTTAATTAAAATACCTACCTACCAAGTGGCGAAAATGGAATATTCCGAATTCTTCATCCAAAATGAAGACACAAGAACGGTTTTTGTGTGCGTCGTTGTCATGTTGGGGCAACGTTTGATATTAAAAACTTTACCTTCAGCAGAACATAGTGTTTCAATATGGCTGTGTAGAAGGCAGGTAAAACATTGGAAGGTGTTCTTATCAGGAATTTAACATATTGGTGAATACATACGCAGACATGGACATATATACTCTTAAATGGCCGATTCGGTGGGTTTTGTGACCCATAGGACATATTAGTCAAGATGGCCCAAACACGAAACAGACAACGTCACGAAATGGACATATATACTCTATAACAAAAAACATCGACGCACCAAGAAGGAGTTGTCCTATAGCAATACAAATTGGTGGATGTGAAGAACATGCATCGAAACACAAACGATTAAAATTTCAGAACAATTGAATGATATGACAGTTGGATGGATGCAAGTTGTCACCCGGCGTGGCATAGACTGAAAAAGTTCCCGGATGGTGTCCTGCGGAATATCCTGCCAAATTGTCTCCAACTGTCGAGCTAAATGGTCACCATTCCGGGATGGTTGCAATCGCCTTCCCTAAACGTCCTAAATTTGCTCTATGAGAGAGAGAGATCAGTATACCAAAATACGTGTTTCGAAAGCTTGAAGACAATTCATACCAAAACGTTGCGTGTGTGGCCGGGTATTATCTTGTTGAAAAGTAAGTCCAGGATGTCGCAAGGTGAAAAAGCAACACAACCTGTAGTAGAATGTCGTCTAAGTACCGCTATGATGTAAAAGTATGGCAGAAATGACTACCAAAGAGGTCCGTACATGAAAGGAGATGGTACCCCAGACCATAACATCCCGTTGTGGTCATGGGTTGAATGAGATAGTAAGAGCAGGATCCCCACGCTACCTTGGACGTCTCCAGATACATCTACGGTTGTCGTCACGACAGAGTTGGAAACGGCACTCGTCACTAAAGACTACACGTCCCCAGTCAGTTCGAAGTTGATCGAGCCCGGGACAATTCCTTGGTGCATCGATTTATTTGTTATAGAGTGTATATGCACAAAATGATGCATTACTGATATATTAGAGAGAAATACACCCACGGTTGGTCGTCTTTGAGGTTTTAGGCGCAATGGCCATATTTGGCTATGCTGTGCCAGACACCAGACATACGATAGCAAATAATAGACACACACACAATGAAAGTTTTGCCCATAAAGAAGACAAAAATACATCCAGGGAGGAATTCACCTTCCAGGAATTGAACCTGCACCGTCTACAACATGAAGGTTGCTATCGAAGTGGGCACACCCACTGATCCATGACAACCCCAATACAACCATTTAACGCTTGAGAATCTAGCTGCATTCGACTCATAGCATGCAGAAAAGGAAATACGTTCAACAGGGTTTTGTCTATTTGATATAACGCAGAGAAATG
Organism: Metellina segmentata; assembly: GCA_947359465.1. Lineage (NCBI taxonomy): Eukaryota > Metazoa > Arthropoda > Arachnida > Araneae > Tetragnathidae > Metellina > Metellina segmentata. Next base: position 12,487,703 of record OX375875.1, read on the forward strand.
TCGCGGTTATATTTTGGCTGTCGTGGTAGGAAACACGTTCTACAGGGTTTGTGCGTTTGAGTTAAGACAGGGAAATGTCGCTGTCATATTTGGAGCCGAGCAAAGGTGGGTTATTTAGCCAGTTGTGCAATAAATATGGATGCGAGCTAATTGGGTTTAGCCATATACCCCACTAGTCCACGTTAGTCCGGTTGTCATAGTAACGGCTAAGCAACCGGTTCAAATGCAACCAAAGACCGCTGTGCACAAAGTGGCTGCTGCACGTTAAACGTCCTCACGGTGACGTGGTGTTATATATGGAGAGTTAAGTGCCAGCTGAGGTGACCTCTTCATCTGACAGGGGTTCAAAATTACATGGCGATGTCCTCGGTTCTTTACTTTGGAGGATTGATCTCGGATCATGATCAATAGTCGTTGTTTTGCTCCAGTTCTACGTTAAAGTGCCGACCAACCGGTGTGGTAGTTAAGGTGTTAGCCTATAGATCGGAAGGTTCCTGTTTCGAATCCACCCGGATCAGTGCATGGGTATTTGTAAATGTATGGGTACAGTCGGCTGGTGCACCTTAAATCTCTGTCGTGGCTGAAAGTCCTCACGTTGGGTTGATATGGAAGTTTGGAGTGGGGTGCCAGCTCGGGTGTTGCCTCGTAATCTGACCGTGGTTCAAAATTACGTGGCGATGTCCTTAGCTCTTAACTTTGGGGGATTGATCTCGGATCATCGTCAATAGTCATTGTTTTGCTCCAGTTCTACGATAAAGTGCCGACCAACCGGTGTGGTAGTTTAGGTGTTAGCCTTTAGATCGGAAGGTTCCTGCTTCGAATCCGGGTCAGTGCACGGATATTTGTAAATTTGTAAACGTATGGTGTAGAGTCGGCTGGTGTACCTTAAATCTGTCATGGCCGAAAGTCCTCACGCGTTGGGTTGGTATGGAAGTTTGGAGTGGGGTGCCATCTCAAGTGCTGCCTCGTAATCTGACCGTGGTTCAAAATGACGTGGTGTTGTCCTCGGATGTTTCCCTTTCGGGATTGATCCCGGTCCGTCGTCAATAGCCCACAGTGTTGCTCTAGTACGACGTTAATTAAAAATTACCAAATTTCCTACGTTAAAGCATACTTAAATGCTGTTGTTGTTTCTTATACCTACACTGGCAGACCGGAGGAGTGCCAGGCCCGTCGAAGAAGACGGCAAGAGGCAAGGGAGGTGCGCCTTCCATGTTTTTGAGCCCCATTGGGTGGAAGTCCGTCTTTGCTCGACATACATGACACTTCCGTTTTACAGGAAGGTCCATTTCATACATCCATTCACTCACTCACACAGATCGTAATTTAGATCCCAATCAGAGGCCGATAACCCCCTGATCAGGTACCCTCAGAGGTATTGATTTGGTATGGGAACATGAGGGACTTTGTGACCACGACCTATTTAACGTGCCCCAGTCACCATTAGTGAACACGACGGTCTTTAGCCAGGTCGAAGCGCCGATCTCGCAATCATCAGAATTGCAGGCTCCGCCGAGGACAGAACTCACAACCCTTCTTATGTGAACCGGACGCTCTACTGACTGAGCTACTGCGGCTCACCTAAATGCTACAACTCGGCATTATCTTAATGATCAAATATTCCGGCGTAAGCAAAATTGATCAGAACTTTACAGACGATCTTGTCAAAACCACTTTGAGGGTCAATATAGGGATTTTCACGGAGGCAATATTCCAAGTGTCTGAGTAGTTCAGAATTTATGTGCTGTCTACACAAGATTCATTATTAAGCGCCGACAAACGTGTTTTGTGGTAAAGGTGTTAGCCTCTGGATCGGAAGGTTCCGAGTTCAAATCCGGGTCAGTGCATGGATATTTGTAAGCGTATGGTGTAGAGGCGGCTGGTGCACCTTGCACCTATCGTGGCCGAAAGTCCTCACGTTGGGTTTTTGTAGAGGTTTGGAGAGTGGGGTGCCAGCTCAGTTGTTGCCTCGTCATCTGACCGTGGTTCAAAATTACCTGTTGTTGTCCTCGGATCTTTCCCTAAGGTGGTTGATCCCGGACCGTCGTTGATTACCCGTTGTATTGCTCCAAAACGACGTTAATTAAAATTACTTTACCCCATTATTAAACATTTGTTGTTTCGCTACTTTGTCTTTACAGTTACCTCACCTGGATCTGAAGATAATGGATGTGAGTATCCCCAAATTTGCTGGAAGTAAAATTTTCGCCAGCTTCGCATAACTGAAGAACATGGAAAATAATTTCCCTTAATTTGTCTGCATTAAATTATTCATCACCCTATATATTTACCAGCTGCTAGATTCACATTTTCTATTGGATTGTGTGCTCTAGCACTAACTCTAAAAGTTGTTCTACATTAGTTAATTTTTCTTATAACCTAATATTAAGTTAATACACAAAAAAATACGTAGTTAACTCATTCGCCCCTTCAATATTAAGACGCTAATCTACTTCGAGGCTGCACCTGGTCCCAGAGCTTGTAATGCAGTAAATGTATAAGTACCTAATAGAGTCAGGTAGGTAAGTAGGTATTTTAATTAACGTCGTGCTGGTGCAACACAATGGGCTATTGATAGCTGAAACAGAGACAAGCTGTATGTACGATTATCTGAAGTATGTAAAAGGGTTTTAACTTCTATATTCATATGCGTCTACAGCCCATTGTTCAAAATTACATGGTTTTATCCTCGAATATTCCCTTCGGGGGTTGATCCCTGACCATCGCCAATAGCCCATTGTGTTGCTCCAGTGCGAAGTTAAATAAAATACCTACCAATTTCATATTTTAAGGTTTAATATTTAGGTAATTTTGAATTAACGTCGTACCAGAACAACACAACGAGCTATTGACGGGGATCAATCCCTAAGTGGGAAGATCCGAGCACAGTACGACGTAATTTTGAACCACGGTCATATGACAATACTTTGAGCTGACACCATACTCTCCAAACTGCCACACCAACCCAACACTTTCGGCCACGACAGAGTTAAGGTGTACCAGCCGCCTCTACACCATACGCTTACAAACATACATGCAATGACCCGGACTGGAACCAGGAACCTTCCGATCTAGAGGCTAACACTTTAACCACCAGACCGGTTGGCCGGAGATGTAGACGGGCCGTGTTAGCCCGGTCAGAAGAGTAACGGATCAACAACCTGAGGATTCCCAGTTCAACCGAAGACCATCGTGTGCAAAGGGGGATGATGCACGTTAAATCTGTCATGTCATCGAGTATCCTAACGTTGGTGTTGTGTGTAGTTTGAAGAGTGGTGTGCAATCCCTTCAGGTGTTAACATTGTCATATGACCGTGGCTTAAAATGATTTTCCCTTAGGTAACGACAACGAACCGTCGCCAATAGCCGATCGTGTTACTTCAGTGCGACTTAAATTCCGGTACATACCATCCCGAGTCGAAAGATGAAAGAAATAAATAAGCTTAAAACGTTTCTATATATCCGTATAAATGCAGTATGTGTCAGTGGGGACCATTCGTTAGTTCCTTAGCTGAGAGACAAAATAGCCCACCAAGTAATGATTTCAGTGATATCTCGTGTATCAAGATATGGCATGTTTCGACAATGACGAGATATCTTGTCTATCATGATATGGTTAAATTTTTTAATTTCGAGATATCTTGTCCATCAAGATCTGGTCATTTTTCTTCTCATAACAACGTGCTTCGTATAGGCCACTGATTCCCAACTGGTGGTACGTGTACCACTGGTTTCAGGTGGTACGCAAGGATGATACGAGCTACCCAAATATTCTACGACGTTTGTTCGATTTTTTAGTATGTACAACCACGTTATAGGAAAAATGGGATTATATGAAATCAATTTGGGAATAACGTTTTTATTGCATTGTAATAAATAGCGCTAACATTAGCACATTATTTAAAATATAAACTTTGTTGCTGATTACCTATTTCTATTCTTAACTATTCCGCTTTATGTACTTCAATGGCTATCTCGGCAAAATGAAGTTCATATCTCTCAATGTCTTTTGCCATTTGTTACTAGTTACATGTGCGAGAGTGTTTTTTCTGAACTTTAGAATATAAAAAATAAATATAAAAACAGAATAAGTGTTGAAGAGGACTTAAGGGTGAAGTTAAGCTCGATTGCTCCTGATATTGATTTTTTTAATAAATTAAGACAATCAAGAAGTTTCCACTAAAAATTGATTTTTGATTATGTTAATCTTTATTTGTTTAGTTTGTACTAATTATTTAAAATTATTTGTTTTTAGACCTGTGAGTAAAAATTCAAACTGTAATTTTCAATAATCGTTTTATTTTTTCCTTTATTAAAACATCATTGATATGAAATACAAGTGCATTAATCATAAAATATGAAGCTTTCTTAGTATTTTAATTAAAATAGAAAAAGCCATTGGGCACTTTTCTGACATTAGTTATATGTTCATAAAAAATATAGGACTGGCATAAAAATGTGGTGCGCCAAAAATTTCCAAAAATTTCAAGTGGTACTCAGTTACTAAAAGGTTGGGAATCCGTGGTCTAGGCTTGGCAATCACGAAGATTCTAAGAAGGAGACAATATATAAGTTATCTTCTTACCTGCTAATTTAGGCCCATGCACACATCCGGTATTTCAACGTGCGGACTGAGATACATTAGATCCAATGGAGTAGTGCACACATGTCTCCGGCGACGCACGTTTAACTTGCGAGCTATTTGTTCCGTAATTTCCCTTACGGCGCCGCAGCTCGCCGCACACGCTTTTCCGGTCTGAAGTATCTTGTTTTCATAAATAAATGGAATATAAATAATAACTAATAAATGGTTGTATCCAGTAACGTCTATTTTGTTTCAAAATATACTTTTTTTCACCTAGTAAGGGAAATAAACATGTTTTCTTCGATAGAATATTCATCGCAAATGGCGCGTCATTTCACGGTTATGCGTGCATAGTTGGGCTTCGGTGCCGCAGCGTCGCCGCACGTTGAAATACCGGATGTGTGCACCGGACCTTAGACCGCTAAATTGAGTAAAGCTAATTCCACTAAATTCATTGCAGATATATCTTATTCTTTTTCCGTTTTAAATAGAAAAGCTTATAAAGAACTCATTAGGATATTTTCGCATTATCTCTTTCCAGTCCATCGACGATTCCTTCTATTCATCGCAATGCTATCGTTTTGAGAGTCAAGCATTCCTTTGAAGAGTGTTAATGTTTGCGAAATGTAGTTAATTAGTTTTCCCCAATTAAGTGCAATTGAAAAGAAGCTATATCTAGTTTAATAGGATTTGAACCGATCGTAACATAACTATTCGCATTACAGAAACAGTTTATCGGACAGTAATGAACCGTTACAGATTCCGAATGCATGCCTAGGGATTGGGAAACTACTAATGGATTTCAAGGAATCCGTCAATGGAATTGAATGCAAGCGGCCATCAAGGAGGAACTTGATTAAATGACACGATTTTAGTTAAATGAGTCACGGATTAAAACCTTTTCAGAACGGTGCAGCTTTTGCAATGTGAACGAATTCGGTGCACTTGCGATGACTCTGCTTAACTAACGCTGAATCATCTGTAACGAAAAATAGACTTCTGAGCGTAGTGCTGTGCAACTCCCATAGAGACAAAAAGGTCAAATCGATGACCCATTCACTTTAACAGGTTGACTGCCGGTCACATGAGGATGTGTTGATATTTTCCCGCCGCAGAAATGGGATACGAATTATTTATACGAATCTATACGAATTTGTTATAGATCGAACTTTCCTCAAAATGAACAACCTTCATCCTATTAGTAAGTTACAATAAGGTTCTACTGTATTTACATTAAATAAAACATTTCAAGTATTACTATCGAGCACACTGCTTAAACGATTGGGAAGTATGTAAGCCTTACACCCAATCGGCGCAAATAACTCAATACTCCAGATTTTTTTTTCTATACTAGGGGGCTCCGCCCCCTGCTCGCTTACACTCGCCAACCCCCGGGGATTGCTGCGCAATCCCATTTGGTTTGCTTCGCAAACCAACACTCCTGTCACAGATGCCATTTGGTTTGCTTCGCAAACCAACATTACTTTCACAGAGTGAAACTATCTGAATAATTCGTATTATGCTGATTTCACTTTCCGGTTCATGACGTCACAGCGATGGCATCGCTGCGTCTCGCTTACGCTCGCCGACCCCGGGGATTGCTACGCAATCCGTTTGGTTTGCTTTCTCAAGCCAATACTTCTTTCGCAAGTGATTTCACTTTTTCTTTGCTTTAACACTTAATGCACCCTAAACTAATAGCCGCATCAGTAAAAAATCTTCTGCATCTTGTTCCCTGTACAATTTTAAGTAAACATTGTTAATATCCAAACTTTACGATTTGTACTTTGTCGGTAAACTGTCTTGAGAACAGAGGGAAAAAAGGGGGGCTTTTTCCTCGCCAAATAAAAAGAAATCGTTTTTATGGCAATTGTTGCTACGATAAATTTGATATCTGGTAAACCCGATAGTCAAAAGTGCAACCCACTACTGCTTGGGGAAGCAGCTATGCGAACTGAAAAATACGAAAATTGTATGACAACTTTTAATTGCATCGATTTTATTTATTAACCAATTTGAAAAATAATTGTACCATAAGAAAGAGTGTAATGTAATGTATTCAGTGATGTTTTCAAATTTAAAAAATAATGGTTTTTGCCGTAGACAAAACGGTTTTAACAATAAGTAGCGAAAATATCCAAAGATTCCGAATTTTGTATGACGAACTTTTGAACGCATCCAATTTAATTATTAACCGATTTCAAAAATAATAGTACCGTAAGAAAGAGTATATTCTGAGGTATACTGCGATATTTTAAAAATTAAAAACTAATAGTAATTAGATATAGATACGGCAGTTTTAAAAAAAAGTAACAAAAATGTCCCGATTTTTCCTGAATTTCAAAAAAATATTATCAAGAACTAAATTTAAATTTCAAAAAAAACTCGACGAGCTGCAAAAATTTACGTTGAGCGGTACTCTTAAAAAAAACTCACGACTGAAGACTGAAAATTTGAATGTGTTTTGCTCACTCGCGGAAGAAATTTCACTTCTTCAACTTTAACACTTAATAAAACCTAAACTAATAGCCGCATCGGAAAAAAAACAAGCATGTTAATTTCATTTTTTTCCGATCAGTACTTTCTCGGGAAACCGTCTAAGAATCGAGCTAAACAATACAGTTTTCAATCCTGCGGCGGCGGTAACATTTTTTTTAATATAGAGAGATACATTCAATTATTGAAGTTGCAATGTCTTGAAAATGGTACATTGAACACATGCACCGCCGAAGAATACACATTCACATAATCAACGTATTTAAAATTCCTTAATTTGAAAATTGTGAGTGGATTTTATGAAATCTTTATAGTAGAGTAAAAAAACCTTGATTTATACTAGAAAATAGTCGCTCAGGCGCTGACGAAAATAAACTTCATGGAACTGATATAAATAGCATATCGGGTTACGTGCAGGATGTTTTTGTATATTACATCGCACAACTATTGTATCAATATTAAGTCCAGTTATTATAGTTTGTGCTCACTGACATTGATATTTTGGCTCGTGGTGAATTAAGGGAAGTGTTTTTAATTACTTTTGTTTTAATCGTAAGTAGAGCCGTTAGTGTCAACATCCAGTTTGAATTAATTAATTTTGTTTTATTATTTAGAAGCCAACTGTTGAGTCATTACAAAATATATTTAGAACCTTTTAGTTGTTTTTCATATGTAAGAGTTTTTCAATATAAGCTATTTATATCGCAATCTATCAACTAAAGTAAATTATTCGTACGGACGCATGGAAGCAAACATTATTTTAGATTCAAGACTTTTGTTAGCGTATGTAAAATGGCGAATATATAAGCTTTAGTTCGGTGATACAGTCCATTTACCTTTTTTTTATCTTCTTATATACACGGACAAATGTATATAATGTATGGAATAAAATAAATGCTACTTGTAAGCAAATCTGAATTGCACACAAGGAACTGGAACAAGGATTACATAAGAACTTAATGACGTGCAATGAAACGTATAAGCTTTCCAGGCTTAGTGTTCCATTTAAATCCATTCCCGATTAAATACAATCTTCCGTAAATAGAATATATCCATTTCGCAATCACATCAAGAAAGTTGTATATCTTGAAACTTGTTTCATACACCGAATGAGACTTGATAGATGCAATTCAGTTTCGCTAAGAACCTAATCAATTCTAAGAAAATTCACTTGCATGCCATCGCGAAAACTCGAGAGAATTTCTTAGAATAGCCCACGCAACCCTCCACAAATTGTTTCGAAGCAGACCCCAAACATCTCGTTCGGATAGATTATCTTCAATAAATTTGAATGCCAGGTTTTCCGTTGCAGGCAGCGGGTTTGAAGTTAATCCGTACAGAGCATGTGTGGTGGCGCCTACAAATCCCAGGATAATTGGATCATTCACGAGGCTTTATGAGGCGCAAGCGCGTCAAAACAAATCTTTCTGATTTAGTTCTGGGCCGCCCACATCTCAATCACCTCCAGCCATGGTGCTTGGAGTTAGATGGGTACTTAATAAGGATTTTTCTGGCTGATGATGCCAGAAAGAATGTTTGATGAGGAGGTTATACTCGTACGCATTGTGCAAGACGTGTGAAAGAACACGCAACTTTGACTGCACCAAAGTACTTTATGGAGTAATTTGGTTACCCTGCTATTTATACTGTAAAGATTTTCACACCTTCTCACACCTGTCGGAATTTCTCACACCAGACGAAATGCCGAATATATTTTGACTGGTTATTATTTCTCGACAGATGCTGTTCTTTCGTCAGTCGTTTTACAACGACTTGAGTAGAACATGTGGTGCTCGTCCAGAAGATCTCTGATTAGATCTTGACTTTTACCGTTGTGCTCGTTTTTGTACTGCGGACGAACGACGGTTAGAGGGCAGGAGAGAGACGATAGAGAGAGCCGGGGGCAGAGGGTGATCACGCTGAGGACAAACTTTAATATGTATTAGTGTATTGAATTAATGTGATGACTTAAACACTGTACATATTCCTACGTTCATGGAATTATAAGAAATTTAAAATATTAGCTGTTGGCTGTTTTCTCCTTGGGTACAATTTGTACTGTTTTTACTCTACCGTTTGAGGCGACGACACTACAGTATTCTGTAATTTGGATAAAGTTAATTCATGTAGTGATAGGCTTCCAACCACACAAAGTAACCTGCATATTCTAAGTGCGCTTCACTCCATATTAGATGGTATTGATTTGTTACAAAACTTCGTCTCTTTTTTGGCGCTTGCATCACAAAGCAGAAGTGTTATCCACTTCACACGTGTAAAGTTTCGATTGTTTGCCAGAAGCATTTCAGTGAGTATTTGTGGAAGAAATTGTGTTATTGGATTGTGTTTTTTAATTATTGTTTAATATTTTAAATGGCCGAAATTAAAAAGCATTTTTGACCTATCATGCTTTTTATTTCATAAAAGGCAAGAATGATTCGCAGAAGCAAGAGAAGATATGTGTCGTGTAAAGTGAGGATGCAGTTAATGATTCAACGTGCCCGTAAGTGGTTGAGAAAGAAGTTCCATTACCTAGATCAGTTCTTTAGCCACAAACCTCTGAACTTATACGTGCGTGAGATGATGTAGCTACCGGAGGGATGGTGAAAGGTCACCGAATAGAAAGGAATATAATATACAGGTTAAATATGTAATTTTTAGCAAATATAGTAGTAGCAAAAATAGTTCTTCTTTTGTTAAAAAAACGGCAAGCACTTTTGCACCAACCAAATATTAATGGAATAGGTAGTGAAAAATTGAGAGATGCTTCACATTTACAGCATACTAAAACGAATCTATATATACTAGGGGGCCTGCCCCCTGATCGCTAACGCTCGCCAACCCCCGGAGGATTGCTTCGCAATCCTCATTGGTTCGCTGCGCGAACCTATACTCGCTTCGCTCGCCTCAATGAAGACATGTGTCCTAGCAGAATGGATTGTTTACAAAATATGTTAACAAAAAAAAATTTTTCAAATCTAAATTTGCTGTATTACAGAAAAAATATACACAGTATCTCTAAAATCAGAATTAAAATGAAAACTTTGTGCAAATTTTGACTCGAAATGTGAGCGTTGCTTTGGAAATTGAATACCCAGCATGTTGTTTGTGTGTACATTTTCCCAGCACTCAAACGACCCACACTTTTTCATTGAGTTTGTTGCCGAAAGTTGTAGTGCAAGTGTCTTGTTGAACTATAATTGTTGGCCCTGAAAAGGACCGTTTTTTAAATGGCCCTGAAAAGACCTTCCGCTTTCTTTGATTTCTATTATAAACTAACTGCAACAGCTCATTAAAATTTCCTTTTTTTTTTTTCAATAAAATTTCTTCCGATAACGCTATAAATTCAATCGATGCGCGAGACTTCGCGATAAACAAACAATCGTACAGTGTTGCCAAAACGCGATTACAAATAACGTCTTTTTTGCGTGCCACGTAAGAGAATTATATATATAGATATTTATATGTATCCGTATGCAGATATAAAAGGATGTGTGTGCATATTCTCTATTCAAATCTATACCGTTTGACCAATCCACGCCAAATTTGGTACACTTATACTTAAGAACACTGCGGAAAACATAGACTATTTCTATCCTGTCTTTAGTGCAATCTTGCCATGAAAAGTGGCACACATGTAGTCCTAAGGGTGACTCTCGCAGCCTCAATTTTAAAATCTAAAGTTTGTTTTCCAACAATAAATGGACATGAATACGGAAACACGTTCTACAGGGTTTGTGTATGAGTAAACACAGGGAAATGTCTCGGTCATGTTTTTAGCTGTCGCGGTAGGAAATACGTTTTACAGAGTTAAGTTGGTGGATTTGAGTTAACACAAGGAAATGTCACGGTCATATTTTAAAACCGAACAACTCCGGGTTTATTCCGCTATAATGTATTATCAACGACCATCAGTTTTAATTTATTATTTATCCATTATAAATTCTTTCGTATGACTGCAATTAGAGATTTTGTCCCCATATTAATCACTTCCCAGCATTATGCTTGAGAAGTAATCGGGGTGATTAATAATAATTTATCTCTCCGCAGGAACCTGTAGAAAAGTTTGAGGGAAGACGATATTTGTGCTCAAACTCATCGTAAACTGCATATTCGTCGAGCTCGTCATCCCATGTTGAATAGCATCTTTGTAATAAACACTTTAAAAATAACAATTGCTTCTCATTTATAAATATACTAAAAAATGAATAATGAACTCAGTTCTATTTATTTATTTATCCATTCTAAATTTGTTTAAATGACAGCAATTCGATTTGGTTTATACCTCAATCACTTCTCACATATATGGTGGATGCAGTTACCGTAGCAATTAATAAGGATTTTTCTCGCCGTAGAATCTGGAAGTAAAGTAGGATGAGAAGGCCATTTTTGTACGCACACTCAACGTAAACTTTATATTATTCGAGCTCTTCGTCCCATGTTGAATGGTATCTATTGCATCCAACAGTTGAGAAATAAGAAATGCTTTGTAGACATACTAAAATAATTAATAAATTAATAATAATCTTGGTGTTTAACAATTTATTCATACTGTCATACAAACATACATCCCAGGTGTTAACCTCGTCAGCTGATCGTGGCTCAAAATTATACTGTGGGGTCATCAGATCTTTTCCATTGGGCTTGATCCAGGACAGTTTCCAATATATCATTGGTCAGTTTGACAGTTTCCAATATATCAAAGGTATATATGTGTACACAATGTGATTGAGTACACATATATACCTTTCATGACAGTGGTTTGATGTGTTTTGTCGCTCTACGATTATTTTTTACAAGGTCGGAAAAAACTAAAACATATTATATATGTACTGCATTGCATTATTATAAAGCTTAAGACTCACATATCACAAAACAATGAAGTGCAGTTACGATACATAGCAGAAAGACAGAGGAATAAAACCTGCCATCAGTATAAATTCAAACCAAGTTAGAGCCGCGGTAGCTCAGTCAGTAGAGCGTCGGGCTCGCATCAGAAGGGTTGTGGGTTCTGTCCTCGGCGGAGCCTGCAATTCTGATGATTCCGAGATCGGCGCTTCGACCTGGCTAAAGACCGTCGTGTACACTAATGGTGACTGGGGCACGTTAAATAGGTCGTGGTCACAATGTCCCCCATGTTCCCATACCAAATCAATACCTCTGGGGGTACCTGATCAGGGGGTTATCGGCCTCTGATGGGGATCTAAATTACGATATGTGTGAGTGAATGGATGTATGAAAGGGACCTTCCCGTAAAACGGATGTGTCATGTATTTCGAGCAAACTTCCTCCCAATGGGTCTCAATAACATGGAAGGCGCAACCTCCTCGCCTCTTGCGGTCTTCGATAGGCCTGGCACTCCTCTGGTCTGCCAGTGTAGGCATAAGAAACAACAACAACAACAAACCAAGTTATCGACAAGCATGCCAAATTCGGCGGACTTAGAGCCTATAACTATCTAAGTGAAATTACTACTTGTATTACTGATTAAAACACTACAATGTTGAAAGAAAAAGTGATTCCTTTAATATCGTGGGATTTTTCAGTAAAACCTCATGTACTGACATTCAAGCGAATTCAGCTCTAGAGAAAAATAACAATACAAATAACATCAGTTATTCGCAATGTAACAACAAAAGAATCAACTGAATCAATAAAACTGTCATGATTCAGCAGTGCTGAAAATATATTTATTTTAAGCACACTAAAGTAGTTCAATCCTCGAAGTGTTTTTTTGAAAGAAATATTAAGGACCTATTGCAATGCTTGTTTAGAATATAGAAATAAAAACCAGGTGGATGAAATTTTTCCTATTTGAAAATTCTAGTTTGTACGTCTATCTATATGTGCTCAAGTTTTGAATGTCTATCTATAGTAGGCGTGAAGTTCCACCCAAATCACAGATTATTTTGAGAAGGTTTAGTCATCGACTAAAAAAGGTATGTTTATACGAAGTTTGTTACGTAATCGTTGTATACATAGACATCGTTCCGTTTGAACTATATTTATTTAAGACTCGACTAATTCCAGTACCTTTCTTTTGACTCGGTACTGTAAAAATAGTCCGCAGGCAACCGAGTTCAGATGGTCAAGAATTAATTATATTGAAATATTTAATGAAGTTCAATGGCGCTAAGCAATTGATCGCTTCCTCTTGTACTTAATTAAGTTCGAAGGAAAGGATAAAATCAGTTATTAATACTCCTTTTTGAACATTTTGTATTGTAAATATGCTTATCTATCCTGCAATTCTGACTGTAATGTGGCAGGTGGCAACTGGTTCTACTCTTATAAACATCCATAATTTATTATGTTATTAACAATTACTTTCGACTATTTTAAGAAATATAGGTAAATTATACAAATTTACGATTTATACACTGAGCGTTTAAAAATTTAAGGAGCAGTAATGTTTACAGCTGCTACTTTGCAGTGAGGTGATTAGAATAGGGACCGAAACAATGAGTAGAAACAGAGCAATAATAAATGCAAAAACGAACAGTAAAATCTATCTTAAATAAAGCGGTAACAGTGTATTGTGTGCCATGAAACAGAAGGGTTACTGAAAACATAAAAAAAGAGAATTATAGGTACAGGTATTTTAAATTGGAGCAACACAACGGGCAATTAATACACGAGAGAAAGCGATCCTTTGTAGCTATATGAGAACCTCTAATGCTTTGTACTTCGTTTGCTTAGAGACAGATGATGCGTATGAGTTCCTGTTGTAGCAGAATCTATTCCTATGTTGGAGCATCGACTTTCCGGAGAAATAAAAAGAGCATGAGGGCAGATTCGTTGTCCTGAGATCTCAGAAGGGTAAGTTAAGTTGGCTTACGAATCGACTAGGTACAATTGGCTAAGCTCAGACAAGTGTTTTCAATCACGATGGATAATCACTTAAACCAATCAATAATTTGTCGCGGTCCATTTTCAGTAGACCATTATGTTGCTCCAGTGCGACGTTAATTCAATTACCTTCTTTCTGGTCTAATCAACGCTATAATTTAGAGCTTGCATCTGGATATAAGCGATAGCAACCTATATTGTATGAAAGGAGTGGGCTTAAGGTAAGGCAAAGGCTTAGAAAAGCCTTTGCAAAGGAATAGTTAAAACCCCAGCACACACATTTCTGTGTCATTTTCTCCCTTCTTACTGTGGCAGTCAATGCTTAGTCAATGGACCTGTACAGTTTTTTTTTTTTTTTTTGCTATTTCCTTTTTCCTTTCCACTATCCGTTTCTATTCATTTGAATAGTTACTTCTCTTGTTAAAGAAAGTCCATCCGGCCAACAGTCGTTCCCAATCCCTTTGCTGCAAAACCAAACACAATGGAGTTGGTGATTAGGCGAGGAAAGTTGCTTTTTTTAGAATTCAAGTTCAAGGGAGAGAGATGACAATTTTTTATTTCTCTCTTTAAAATGGTGCTCTAGATGGCTTTTGTTACGAGACGGTTGGAAACAATAACTCAGTTACAAATTATGTTCATCTGTCTTTTGATTATACTGGCAAAAAAAGTGTAAGTCTAGCGAACTGAGGCACAATATTTTCGCTGAAATTCTTAATTGCTTAAATATATTGATGATAGTGTCGTTAATCGCATTTCAGACATTATCGAAATTCACTTGTAATGTATATAAGTGGATATCAATAAAGTCGACTTGTACAAAATCATGTGGATTTCTCTCTTTCTACGTCGCGCCAAATTTTTACTGCAAATGTAATAAATTTAATCAAAAACACAAAGCATTACGAGAACATGTTCCTTAAAGTTTAATTCTCATCTACAACATTGTGCAAACGCAGCACTTAAACCATGTTACGACAATTGGAATCTGAACGGCCACATCAATTCCATCAAACTCACTTGTTAAAAGCAATTCTTTAATTTGACGTCTTCGCATCCACTCATATTTAGTTTCCTGCTCTGATTTCTGTCTATCATAATTAGACTGATGTGGAATTTTTAGAGAACAACGAAATTGTTGGTGTTATTTTAGCAATATATTCCCCAAGTCCCAATCTCAACTCAAGTTAACAACTTAACTATCTAAGTAGTTTTGGTGAGAAACGTCATCCATCGAGGTCAGACTAATTTTGATTATGACGAGATAACTCGCCATTCATCAGGATATTTACAATATTTTTTATGGTGATATGTTCAATATTTGGTCAGGTTTAGTATAGTTATGGTATATCTCGTCCATCAAGATCTGGTTAATTTTACAGTTGGCAAGATACATCTTCAAGACGAGATCAATATCTGGTCAGTTTTCTAATGACGGAATATCTCGTTCGTCAAGATCTGGTCAATTTTGTTGATGACGCGATGCATCTTGCAGATAACCATCAGGCCGGTTAATCTAAGCGCAAGATTGGCGAATTAATCCTATAGTGGTTTATTTTATCTTGTTTGCTTCCGTCTGTTTGCTAGCATATTATACATTCAGTCTATATTAGAATATTTGCAGTACAAAAAAAAATTTTACATAAAAATCTTAATGGGTGATGATGCATCTCCTTACAGATATTTAGCACACACTAAACATTTAGTTTTAAGGTTGTCGGGACCCCTTATGTCTCACTTCTCCTTTGCAATACTTCTAGATACCGAAATACCAAATTAGAGAATATTTATGTAGTATAAATATATTTTTTAATACAGGTGCACAATGTGCGCCTAAGTTTTTAAATTGGGTGCACAGGTTATATTTTAGGTGCACGTTTAAAAAAACGTAATATAAGAGCATTGATACAATGTAAACTACTTTATTAGTTTGGTATGTTTAGATAGGTTAGTAGTAGATATAGTAAATAAAAATATTTAAACAACTAAATTCTCCCTTCTCCAGCGCACGGCAGTCGCTTCAACAGGGCCATCTGGAACATGTTTCGATCATCGGAAAGTTCTGGTGGCATGGCACAAGTAAACCTTCCTCCTGTATAAACCCGTTTCGGCCCAGCTATTTTGTTTTCTCATAGTGTACATTTAGGAATTTTAATTACGCTGCTTTAGAGCGAGAGAGGTCGATACTATTTGTTTGTTAAAGCATCAAAATAACATAAAACGTTTCCTCCCATTTTTAACGTTAGGTGTACGGCATGCACCTAGCTGGAAAAAATTAGGTGCACAATTTTATTTTCATGTGCACAGTGCACCTGTGCACCCGGGTATTTCGAGCCCTGATATATATATATATATATATATATATATATATATATATATATATATACCATGTAAGATTACAGTACTTTATTCTGTTCAAGTGTTAAAGTAATTTCGAGAGCTTTGGTGAGAGGGCGCGGGCTACCGTAAAGACTCGATTCACGCAGTATAAGAGGAAAAAAACTAGAGAGAACTGGATAGAATGTCACGCTTATACTTATTTGTTATTTTAGTATTGATAATAAAATAAATGAAAAAATAGTTTTCGTACTAATACCTCTCAAAGTGCACTTTGAACATGAAAGCCAACACAAGTTTTATGCCTACAGTGAGATAAATCAAATTGATCCCCTCCGTTTCGTTTCCTCCCTGTTTCCTCTCGTGTGCGTATATATGTTACCGTTAAAGTGCAGTAATCAGTTATTGTACAGATTATCTAGGTAATGTGTAGATTAACTAGGGTGATCCGTTAAAGTGCCGAAAATTGTTTCCATTGCTCAAATTACCTAGGTAATCCGCAAATTACCTAGATAATCTGCACATTACCTACTAGGCACTCGTTAAAGTGAAAATAAGATATTTGCTGGAACAACAGGAACGTACAGTCAACACATCATTCCTTTGAATTATTCGATAATCTCCAGATGATTCTTTTTTCTTGGAAACTTTTATTCGCTTTACAGTTTCAATTATGGAATCATACTTTCGTTTTGTCATTAAAACACTGTTATATTTTAAATCTTCGCTAAAGAGGTTTGCTAAGAATCTTTTCTTCATTTTACTCACCAATTCGGTGCTTGCTTGCATACTAGGAGTTAAATTTATCTGCTTTAAAAAAATCACGACACAAATTCACGCGCTATCAGGCAGAAACGAATTTGAAAAAAAAAATAGCTATGCTACGCACTGGCAGCCGACGCAAATTATGAGAAATAAACACAACCGGCGACGACAAGACGGTGGCAAAACCAAACTAAAACTAAAAGTGGAGGGAGATGGGTAGGTGTAGGGGGAAAGAAAATGAGCGAAACAAAGTTTTGAACTTTAACGATACGGAAGCCTTTTAATGTGCATCATACCTAGGTTAAATGAGGAAAACTCTTGATTCCGCACGTTAACGGAGCAAATCAGTTAATCTGCAGATCAGCTACGTAACGTGCACATTAACGGCTTTCGAGCTCTAGCGGTAATATATCCACTAATTGCTCTTCTTGTCTTGTATTTGGCGTAACACGTCCAAATATAGCGCTTGTACGATGAAACCCAATCGTAATTATTGGGAACGATATAGTGGATCGTAACCCAACAAGCAGTATGAGAAGCAGTAGTGGGTCCGAGCACATAACCAGTTAGTCTATAAAACTAACTAAAAGAAGGTTGACCAAACAAGCTTAAATAAAATAAAGTTTTTTATTAAACTTTAAACTAAAAACATATTTAAATAAAATAAAGAACGTTATCCGCCTAACAGACTGAGATAACGTGCCAGCAGTATCAACAAGATGGAATAGATCTGCCTCTCACAATCCATGCAGCAGTAGATCCACTTGTCTGCGTATATATATAGGTTAAGTAATTTACATAACCATACATCTTCAACTTTCAATCAGCCAATCCCAAAAATATATCTTAAATTAGAATAAACGTGAAAGTTGAAGTGTAGGTTTGATCGTATAAATAAATGCTTAAAAATGTATACAGTTGCAGAGATATAAAAAGTTAAGAAAGGTGGCGAGAAATTAGCACTTTGCCATAAATTGGTGCCAACTTCTAACAGTAATTAACTGTCCATTTACAAATAGTTAAATGACAACACATTTCTGAATAGTTTGAAAAAGAATTTTTAAAGTTTTTTTGACAGTCAGTAAAATTAATAGGGTATCAATTTACGTTTGTTTAACGCTATTATAGGTGTCTAGGTTTTCTATACATCTACTTAGAAAGATTGAAGGGGCTAAATATATTTATTAGTGGTTAATAATTACATACAAGGAACGTCAGAGCATCAGAAGTAGGTCAGAACAAGACAGAGTGCGTCTCACCACTGACTAGCCAATCGCTACAAACTACAGATGGCGCTGGTGTCAAGGTCGAGAGGATAATATCCTACACTATACAACAATTTATTTTATGTTGCGTATTTTAATTTAGTTTACATTGTACCGCTCGGTATCGCACTCCCACACCCGGAATTCAGATCAACCTCGATGCCAAAACAAGTCCTCAACACCTGCATTTCGGGTTCTCCGTGAGCAAACTGCATACGAGCCATCCCGAGATACCGATTTCCTTAACCTACACCTGGATGTCGAAAACACTTCAAAACCTTTCTTGCAGATGTCAGGTCTTTGAGTCAAATCTTAAAACCCCCTTCTTGACTTGGATGTGAACTAGATTCTGAAAAGACTTGTTCGGGAGATAACATTTGAGAGGAGCAGACGTATCGTCCAGACACTGATTTTGGAGTCAATGTCTTGGCTCTTAGGTGGCTAGATGCCAATTGCTGTAACCATGACTTTGTATTGCTGTAAATATTTAACTATACATAATATTCAAATTACATTAAATACATTAAAATATAATGTTACATTACAAAACCAATTATACATTAAATAAATAATGTTACATTACAAAACCAATTATACATTAAATAAATAATGTTACATTACAAAACCAATTATACATTAAATAAATAATGTTACATTACAAAACCAATTATACATTAAATAAATAATGTTACATTACAAAACTCAATTTGCATCAAACAAATTACATTAAATAAATAATGTTACATTACAATTATACAATAAACAAATTACATTAAATAAGTAATGTTACATTACAAAACAAATTACATGAAATAAATAATGTTACATTACAAACAAATTACATTAAATAAATAATGTTACATTACAAACAAATTACATTAAATAAATAATGTTACATTACAAACAAATTACATTAAATAAATAATGTTACATTACAAAACAAATTATACATTACATAAATAATGTTACATTACAAGACAAATTATACATTAAACAAATTGCATTAAATAAATAATGTTACATTACAAAACAAATTGCATTAAATAAATAATGTTACATTACAAAACAAATTAGACATTAAACAAATTACATTAAATAAATAATGTTACATTACAAACAAATTACATTAAATAAATAATGTTACATTACAAAACAAATTATACATTACATAAATAATGTTACATTACAAGACAAATTATACATTAAACAAATTGCATTAGATAAATAATGTTGCATTACAAAACAAATCAGACATTAAACTAAGTACATTAAATAAATAATGTTACAATACAAAACAAATTATACGTTAAACAAATTACATTAAATAAATAATGTTACATTACAATACAAATTATATATTAAATAAATAATGTTACATTACAATACAAATTATATATTAAACAAATTACATTAAATAAATAATGTTTAAATTTAATCAGTTGTACACCTAATTGGTAGATGACGTTACAACATTAACTTTTAGGTGTAGAGTTAAACTTGATTTGTACGAAAGTACTTTTATTAATTTTAATAAGTGCAGTCCTTCAAACCGACGTGACAGAAAGCTTTAAGAAAATAAATAATTCATAAGTGTGTGAAAAAATAGTTTTAATTTGAAAAAACATTTTCAAATCCGATCTCAAATTCATGAAAATATTAGTATTTTAAATTGATTACAGTTCGAAAACAACTCATTTTCATAAAAAAAATTGCTCTTCAAGCTATAAACTTAAATTGCACAACTCGATCTCTTGTTCTCAATCTCTTTTAAAAGTAATTAGTATTTCTCTCTTAAATTACTAATCACATTGAAATTCTTAAAAATAAAGTTTGCAAACGTCTGTTTTTATTTCACCTTCCCGCATTATAATTAATAAACCTGATCTTCAATTTTTATGTATCTAATACATAAAACACACAAAAAAATCCAAATTATAAAACAGAAAAACAAAACGAAAGTTTTTATATACACCAACCAAACAAACAGATCCAAAAAATGTTTCCTCAGAAAAAATTTGAACCGCACCGAAAATCAGATAGTATTGAAAACATTTTACCCTTAGAATACTTGTATGTAAAAATGCTTTCCAGCACAAATTTCTTAGTTCTTTTCTTGTTAGTAAAACTTTTTTTCTAAGAAAGTAGGAAGTAAAATGCCGGAAGTCGAGGAAGTTTTTTAAGCAAAGAGCACATATTTACGAAAAGTACTTTTTGCGGTTCATTACTTCATGATTAAATGTGAGTTTTTGCAACGCTCAAGGGAGAAGCGGAGTTTGTATTCAGACAAATTAAGCGTCTGTTTTTTTTTTTTAGTCTCCGTTTTCAACATGAGAAATGAGGCGAAAGTGACAAATTAACCAGGACACTATAATTCTATTAGTTTATTGTTCCCTTTTTGTAATTCATGAAGCACACTACCACAGTTGACTCATCGTACAGGATTGATCATAAATAAAGAGGTTTAAAAATAGTTAACAAACTTACTTTTACGTATTGATCTTTTACTGAGATTTAAAACTCCTTGTGGTAGTTGTCATGAGACGATGTGTCTCATCAGTAGCAAAACTGATCATGAGTTCGGCTTTTAAATATTTTGCTTATCCTTTTTTTAGCCCCTAATGTAGATAGAAATCCGTATTTAGTGGTTTTTTTTAGCAATTTTCAACCAAAAAAACCCGAATTTATTTTGCATGTTTTTGCACAATTGGGAACCATTTTGCATATTTGTAGTTTTTTGCATGGTTTGTGCATATTTGAACCATTTTTCCTATTTTCAAATATTTTTTCAAAAAAATAATTTGCTTTCTTCTAAAGAACTTTGCTCAGTGTGGTGGGAAAGTAGATTTTCACATTTCAGGTCACATTTTTCCATATTGATCCCAGCTCTACTGATCATATCTTGATGCACGAGATATCTCGTCATTTTAAAAAACTGTCCAGATCTTGATTTCGTCGACATACAAAACCGTCGATATCTTGATGACGTGATATCTTGCCATTAGAAAATTTGTTCAGAACTTGATGACGAGAAATCTCGTCATTAGCAAAATTGTTGAGATCTTGATGACGAGGTATCTCGTCATTAGCAAAAATGTCCGGATCTTGATGACAAGATATCTCGGTATTAGCAAAATTGTTTAAACCTTGATGACGAAATATCTCGTCATTAGTAAAATTGTTCGAATCTTGATGACGAGATATCTCGTCATTATGAAAATTGTTCAGATCTTGATGACGAGATATCTCATGATTAGCAAAATTGTTCAAACCTTAATGACGAAATATCTCGTTATTAACAAAATTGTTCAGATCTTATGACGAGATACATTGTCATTAGCAAAATATTTCAGTACCCGATGACCAGGTATCTCGTCATAAGTAAAATTGTTCAGAGCTTGATGACGAGATATCTCGGCATTAGCAAAATTGTTCAGATCTTGATGACGAGATACCTTGTCGAAACCTCTTGGAGATTTATATTGCTAGATTTGAAACCATTTTAAGGTCTTGTGTAAGGTAAGGTCATTTTTTCTTGTTTGTTATGGGTTTTCTTTATGACACAATAGTTCTATTTGGCCATGCTGCAGCAAACACAAGCCATACAATATCAAGTAATAAACAGATACACAAAATGTCGGTTTTACTGACAGATAAAACAAAGAAGCATCCAAGTAGGAATGGACCTGACGGGAATAGAACCTCCGGCTCCTACTTTAGATTTCTGAACATCATAGAATCTACAAAGGAGTTCTTGGCCAATAAAATGTGCAAAGCTTATGATAAAAATATTTAAATCTATATATTTCATTAAAGTATGTGGCACTCATATCGTCGTTGCTTGTGTCTTGTAGAAAGGCAACAACGTATGTAAGCAATATAAAATCGACCGTTACTGTGTTCGTAAGCCAATTTTGCAGCTTGGTTTAAACATGTTTGGTTTACACTATGGAGCTGCATAATACTTCCAAAATTACGCCGATCTCGCCACTCGAATGAATTTATGATCACAGATATGCTTTATCTTCAGGAAGTATGAACTGGTAACATTTAGTTATTGTATTAACATGACCAAATGCTGCATGTGTGATAAGAAAAAGCGAAAAATATATTGCTTTAAACACGAGGTACAAAATATAAAATATACCTACAGGAAATAAAATATAATAAAATACTGAATCTGAGCAAATTTCAAACGAAATGCTTCCGGGCCTAATTTTAATATTTTAAGTAACAAATAGTTTACATAAATATAGTTTGCAACCAACTATACAAGTATAGCTGTACAACATCGGTAGGAAGCAAAGTGATACTGTATGTGGCTTAACTTTATCAATTTTCAGTCTTGTTGCTTGACTCTCAAGCATGACACGGTAAAGATTAATATCATTTCATTCCACAAACTTTTAAACAAATTAATTGTGATTACCATGTGACTTTCCATTCACTCCACTGTTCTTAAAAGATGAAAACTTAGAGTTATTTGATAACTTGGTCCTCATTTTCTCTAATTCATGTTCCTTTTTCATTTTTTAAAATTTCCTTCTTTTCTCAATTCGAGTTTGCATTATTGTTCCAAGCATTGGTTTTACAAATTCTTCATAAACCTATGTTTTCAAAAATCCTTGACAAGCACGAACTCTCGTCCTATTCCATCCTTTGGACACAAATTTCATCTTACTAGTTATGTGCATGTTTTTTTTTTGTGTGGTTTTTAACACTCAAGTGTTTAAACAAGTGAAAATGTAAACAAATAATTAGGCAAAGTGATATTTACACTATCAACATAATCCTTTTAATTCAACTTGCATATGCACAACCGGCCATTAAATGACTGCTTAAAAGCAAACTACTTTCTACAATTGTGTAGGTAAATTACGATTGAAATAAATATTATGCTCGCACCCTCTCTACTCTCTGTCTCTCTCTTTCAATCTCCCTCCCTCTCACTTCTTCTTCTCTCGACTTAAAATAATATTTATCCTATCAACATAGTCATATTAATTGCACTGGCATGCACAACCGTCATTAAATGACTACATTAAAGCATACCACTTTTCTACAATTGTGAAGAATTAAGATTTAAAAATAAATATTATGCTCTCGCACTCTCTCTCTCTCTCTCTCTTTATATTTCCCTCTCTCTTTATCTTTCTCTATTTCCTTCTCTCTATCTCTCTCTCTTTCTATTTCCCTCTCTCTCTCTCTCTTTATATTTCCCTCTCTCCATCTCTCTTTATCTTTCTCTATTTCCTTCTCTCAATCTCTCTCTCTCTCTCTCAACTCAAAATAATATTTACCCTATCAACATAGTCATATTAATTGCACTGACATGTACAAACGTCATTGAATGACTACATTAAAGCAAACCACTTTTCTACAACTGTGAAGAATTAAGATTTTAAAATAAATATTATGCTCTCACTCACTCTCTCTTTCTCTTTCTCTATTTCCCTCTCTCAACTCAAAATAATATTTACCCTATCAACATAGTCATATTGATTACAATGTCATGCACAACCGTCATTAAATGACTACATTAAAGCATACCACCTTTCTACAATTGTGAATAATTAATATAAAAAAATAGAGTATGCTCTCACACTCTCTCTTTCTCTTTATCTTTCTCTATTTCCCTCTCTCCATCTCTGTCTCTCTTTCTATTTCCCTCTCTCTCTCTCAACTCAAAATAATATTTACCCTATCAACATAGTCATATTGATTACAATGTCATGCACAAACGACATCAAATGACTGCATTACAGCATACCACTTTTCTACAATTATGAAGGTGAATTAAGATTAAAATAAATATTATCTCTATATACCCCATACCCTTCTCTATCTGTATTAATATTCACTAAATTTAGAATGAGGTGGCATTTAAAACCTAATGAGATAAAATAATACACTGAATTTAAACAAATCTGATTGTTTGAATTTCATAAATATGGTATTACATAGTCATTATCTAATGATAGTCGAATATAGTCCTTATTTAGTGATATTTAAAAAAAGTTATATAATCTCTCTCTCTCTCAATTTTGTTTTTAACTTTTGGTTAACCATTTAGAAAGCTTTGTCACTTAAAAACAAATGCGTGATGTGCATCCCCTTTTATTTCTAAGTACTGTACAATTTTTCCCTATTCACTTGTCATGTTGTATCGGGTTGCTATTGTAATTGGAAATACAAATATTATAATTATGCTTCAAAAATAACACATTTAATACAATATAATTGAATATTTTCTAGATTAATTGGAGGAAAATAAACTGTGTGTGCAAAAGTTTTTTCAAAAAGGGACATTTTAAACTCAAATTAAAATATTTCGGTAGAGATTGAAACTTTATTAAAATTTTATTTTACAAAGCTTCGTATTGTTCAGTCGTCCAACATCTTGTAAACAATGTTTCCACATGTTTGTTTCTATTTCATTACAAAATATGGCCCATGAAAAATTCACCGATGAAATTAATTCTAAAAGCCTTTTTAAAATGATCAAAAAATGCAAACTTTTATGTATTTTTTTAGTCGCATGATTTCTAATGCTGTAAGAGTTGTTCAAATAGAGTAAACATGTTTTTGAAAGGGTTGGGTTTCAAAATTTGTTATATGTGTTTGTTAAGATCTCTTCACCGCTTTTGTGATTATGTTAAAGGTTTATAATTTAAAGAGAAGTATTAAAATGGTAGAGCTCTGTTGCTTATTACCTACTATCAGTCAATGCAAAAAAAAATTTCATAAGAAATTTCTCAATTAAAAAATTCAAATACGATATTTATTTCTGTCATTGTCCACAGGAAAAATAATTAAATATTAAATAATGAATTATTTTCTTTTTTAATTTAAACTTTGTGTGTTCCATTTTTATCTGTATACTTCAAATTTTTCAACGTTCATAATTTATCTCTGTATTTAAAATACGATTCGCGTATGACACGCCCTTGTAAATAGCAAAATAGAAGCGAAGAAAGTTTACGAAGTACAAACATATTCTTCGACATATAGATAGATCAACAAATCGAAAGACAAGTACAAACAAATACAACATTTCCACAGTGAGGACCGATGTATTGACAGATTTAAAAATGAATTATGTGCACCTTGGACTTGCAGAAGAAGGGCTATTACGGATCTTTCTACAACATCAAGAACTTTAGATCATTAATCTAGGTGAGTAGCACAAC
Source organism: Metellina segmentata (assembly GCA_947359465.1). Classification (NCBI taxonomy): domain Eukaryota; kingdom Metazoa; phylum Arthropoda; class Arachnida; order Araneae; family Tetragnathidae; genus Metellina; species Metellina segmentata. Next base: position 12,513,181 of record OX375875.1, read on the forward strand.
AACCTGAGTCGACGCGTACAGTTCGGCGTCATCTGCAGCGGCGGGGAGTTTTTTTCTAGGTCGACTGCTACGACTATATTTGATTCTACTACACAAGCATCTCCGCCACAAACTGCATAACAACCCTATCATTAGATGTGTCAAACACGTCTAATCGTGATCGTCCAACGATTGGCATACCACAGACATCCGATTAACGTTGGCAACGTTTCCTGTGCGTCAACATACAAATAATACAGATTCATGTGTCGCGTATGTTAGCGAAATAGTACATAGTCCCTACCCAAATTAATAGACTACATTTTTGCTTTAGAAGCAACAAAAGGTTTCTTGTTTGAATATTAACAAGCTTAATAGTTATCAGTTATTATCTTTAAGTATTAAAACACAAAAATATAAAGGTTGGTAAATAGTTTAATTAACGTCGTATTGGAAAAACACGACGTGCTACTTATGACTGTCCGCGATTAAACCCCCAAGGGAACACGGTAATATAAAAGCTTATGAAAATATTTCCTAGGGGACAAATGTGTGTGTTATTAATCACAGTGTGTCACCATTAGTTAAAAAACATACCTGAAAACTTTTTTCAATTGCTTTATTTCTTTCGGTACTATGTATCATGTCCACACGCTGACTCACTAATCGCAACAATAAAGCGTTCATTTTTTTTGTACAGAAAACAATGGTACTTTGTAAATACAAAATAATTTTTGGAATTTGACGGTATTATGCCTTAAAACAACAAAACGGTATTAAGGACAGAATGAGTGTCGTCGGAATGGACATGATACATAGTACCGTAAGACAGCTTAAGTATAAAACTTAACAAGACAAAGATCTTAGACAAAGATCTTAGTTAAAAAACATACCTGAAAACTTTTTTCAATTGCTTTATTTCTTTCGGTACTATGTATCATGTCCACACGCTGACTCACTAATCGCAACAATAAAGCGTTCATTTTTTTTTTACAGAAAACAATGGTACTTTGTAAATACAAAATAATTTTTGGAATTTGACGGTATTATGCCTTAAAACAACAAAACGGTATTAAGGACAGAATGAGTGTCGTCGGAATGGACATGATACATAGTACCGTAAGACAGCTTAAGTATAAAAAAAACTTAACAAGACAAAGATCTACAAAGATCTTAGACAAAGATCTTAGTTAAAAAACATACCTGAAAACTTTTTTCAATTGCTTTATTTCTTTCGGTACTATGTATCATGTCCACACGCTGACTCACTAATCGCAACAATAAAGCGTTCATTTTTTTTTTACTGAAAACAATGGTACTTTGTAAATACAAAATAATTTTTGGAATTTGACGGTATTATGCCTTAAAACAACAAAACGGTATTAAGGACAGAATGAGTGTCGTCGGAATGGACATGATACATAGTACCGTAAGACAGCTTAAGTATAAAACTTAACAAGACAAAGATCTACAGGACAGTTATTTGTTACACCTTCTAATTTCTCCTACTTCACACTTTCATTCTATTTTTAAACCATAAAAGAGCTTCAAGAATAACGGAGTAATTCCGTAAACAATAAAATGCACCTAGGTGTATACTTACGATTTGAAATTATAACCTTTGTATGAGAACACGGCGTCGTTTGAACGGAGAAGTGAGTTGGTGTTGAGTGTAATGCCATATTTGAGTTATTCTATGCACGCGATTTTCTACTTCTGGTTAAAAGCCGTAATTAGAACCAACATGCTTATGCTCTTGAAGGTAATATTTAAAGTGCTGTGTAAGTTTATAGAATGTTCTAGTAAATATTTTAAGACTATGTTCCGATTTGCAGACTTCTTGTGTCACGCTCTTCCAGCATTAACCTACAGGGAAGGAATATTTGACAAACACAGCAACGAACAAAATTTATAAATTGTAAGTTGGTTCTTTACCCTTCATTGTTATCCCCCTTTTTGGCACAACAAACAGTAAGTTAGAGAAGAGATACAAGTCAGTATATTAGTGTAATCTAAGAAATAAACTTTTAATAAAATTTGGATTCGTATGCTGTTAAAAACTTAAAATTTAATTTTGCTTAAACCTCCTATTTAGGTTTCGACAAGATATCTCGTTTTTAAGATCTGACTATTTTTCTAATGACGGGTTATCTCGTCAACAAGATATGGCTAGTTTTTCTAATGACGTGTTATCTTGTTATCAAGATCTGACTAATTTTTCAATTAAGGGTTATCTCGTCAACAAGACATGGCTAGTTTTTCTAATGACGTGTTATCTTGTTATCAAGATATAACTATTTCTTATAATGACGGGTTATCTCTTCATCAAGATCTGACTAGCTTTTCTTTTAACGGGTTATCTTGTCATCAAGATCTGACTAATTTTTCTAACATCGGGTTACCTCGTCATCCAGATCTGACTAATTTTTCTAATATCGGGTAACATCGTCATCAAGATTTGACTAATTTTTCTAATATCGAGTTACCTCGTCATCAAGATCTGACTAACTTTTCTAATGACGGGTTATCTCGTCATCGAGGTTTGATCACTTTAAACCTAATATAATGAATGACTAGATATCTCGTTGAGCCATCCACCTGAAGGGTTAAATTTGCAGTTTCAGAATATTTTAACGTAAGATTTATGAAAATGCATGCCAATTAATATGACAATATACTTTTGAAGAAAATCGATTTAAATACACTAAATAACCACACAATCGAATAAATAGTATTTTATTTAATCCAAGATATTATAATATTCCGTGATACATATAGTTCAGTCAGTAGATACATTGTACCTTGCAAAAGATGGAGAAGAAGTTTTTTTTTTTTTGTACTTGAAAAAATTTGTGCCAACGTGAAAAAACCAAGTTATCTAAATTTTACGCCCTAAAAACCACGAAATTTCGTGGTTTTTTTTTTGAGATAGCTCAAAAACGGTCCATTTTAGGGATAATTCTACAATATAAAGTTTTAAAGAGGATTAAAAGTTTTCCCTATATTTTTTACTATTAAAAGATTTTTGTAGCGCAAACAGTAAGCTTGCTGCAGCTTCTTGAAAATAGACAAATTTTCTCAAATTCGTAAGAAAACGCATTAACGCCTTATAAATAACGCACATTAATTATTAAAATTTGCTAGAACCTTTATTTTCAGAAAGTTTAGCGGCTTTTAATGTTGCTCCTTTCCCTTTTTTATTACTCTTTCTTTCGCCCCCCCCCTCCCCGTCCTCGCACTGACAGTTTCTTTCCTGACAACAGCAGTCTTCTTTTGACTCCAATAACAGCCGATGGTGTCAGTGTTGGGATTTGTGAAAGCCACTCCAGCAGTTTAAGTGAGTCACTTCTATCTCTGTCGATACGAGAACTTCACGTGTCCACATGTTCTTCTGATGTTTCATAATGGATGTCACAGAAATTTTCAATTTCATCACAAACGTTCTGCATGTCTATCATTACCAGAACGCTCCCTGAAAATCATCTCCCACGTGTAATCCCTCCACGGGATTTCATTTATTTCATAAGTGTCTGATCAATGGTTTGATCTGACCTAACGTCCACACCAGCACTTCATAGAGCGTCTTGTGGTAAACTTCCCTTTGGTGGTAAAATCGTGAAATTCAGTTGGGTCCATTGATTGTTATAGCTTCAACATGTCCTGGAGGTAGAGGTGCCCACTTTTAGTGTATAAGAAATGTCCAGCTGCTTAGAAAATGGTAGTGATTTTTGAACGGTGTCAAGATGAAACTTCCAGTTGCCTGTACACTCAGCCTCGATAAATTGTTTTAGAAGTTTTATACGAAAGTTTTGCAACAATATCTCTCAGAGGGGTAGTATTAGCGCAGACTGTGAGTATAATGCCTTCATCTCATGTATTAAGCATATGTGCAAGTTCAGAACGCTCACAATCAGTAACTTCAATTGCTGTTGAGAAAAAATGCCGACTTTCAAGAAGCTGTAACGCGTTTGCTATTCGTACTACAAAAAAGTTGTAAGGATGAAAATTGTAGGAAATTTAATCCTCTTTAAACTTTATATAACAAAAGTATCGCTAAATTCAACCATTTCTGAGATTTATCGAAAAAACTCAAAAAAGTAGTAAATGTTTGTGGTTTTTCGACAGCCAAAAATTTATTCGGGGGCGGTCATGTTGAATATCTTGGTTTTTTCATATTGGTATTAATATGTATAAATTAAAAAAAAATCTTCTACCCCACCTTTAGCAAGGCAAGCCATTTTTTTTAACCTTGTAGACAGGACTAATAGCATAATTCAGAAAAAAATAATTTCTTAACATTTAGTAGCATCATCTTTAATCGTTAACTTTCCTGACATCACGCAATCGCTGTTGCCATATTAATTATAAGCGGCTCATTGTATTTTTTTTTTTGCCAGCCATTCCTATTTATATTTCATACTGCACTCGAGATCCTTTTTGTTTGTTCGCTTAACTTCTTGAAGCCTATTCTTCGCTCCCAAAAAAACTTAATTTTTCTTAAATCAGACTAGTTTACCGCCAAGGTTAGTCAATTGATTCTGCGTTGGTTGAGACAGTTCTTCGTTAGATTATGAAATTTTGAAGTGTGATAGGAAGCTAAGTCCTGTTAAAATAAATAACCATCCTCCCATCAGTCTTCACACGATGGCACCACAATATAGTCAAGATAGAATTGTTTGTATAGTTCAGATAGTTATTAATTGAATTAACACTACACTGGAGCAAAACATCGGGCTATTGGCGACGGTCCGTGTCAAACGCGAAAGGAAAGATCCGAGGACAACAACACGTAATTTTGAACCACTGCCAGATGACGAGGTCAACACCTGAGCTGGCTCCCCACTCTCCATACCTTCACGCCAACGTGATGACATTTGAGGCCAAGGCAGATTTAACGTGCACCAAATCCATTTGTACACAGCTATCTTTTGTTGGTTTCCTCGCAGCCCACCGTTACACTTCCAACCGGTCTACTCGGTCCAATATAGTTCAGGATATATTTTTCGTACAGAATACAACCTCCGAGGTAAGTATATCTGCATCCATTGAACCCTATACCGTTACACTTTCAACCGGTCTACTCGGTCCAATATAGTTCAGGATATATTTTTCGTACAGAATACAACCTCTGAGGTAAGTATATCTGCATCCATTGAACCCTATACCGTTACACTTTCAACCGGTCTACTCGGTCTAATATAGTTCAGGATATATTTTTCGTACAGAATACAACCTCCGAGGTAGGTATATCTGCATCCATTGAACCCTATACCGTTACGCTGACTACAAATTTCACAAACGTTTCCTAAATTCCTTGTCAAGCTATTTTGGTTTCATTCCCCAAACACGAATGTCTTCATCACCATATGATCAGGAAACACAATTTCATCAACAAACAATAACTTCATACAGGCCATAGCACAGCCTTCTTTTGCACAGTCACACTCAAGCCTGATTATTTGTAGTACGAGACTTCGTATTTGTTTCGAGAGACTGAGACTGAAAAGTTTATGGAGATGTCTTAACGTTGTTGATTTCGAAATCTTTTTTTTCCGAATGGCTAGCACATTTTGACCTAAGTCATTGGCCACTACAAGGCCGGAAGTGATGGCCACTTGTGAAGGAGCACCCAGTGGGAGGACCATCATTGCCCCTAACAATTTATACTTCGTAATTTTCAATCATGTTCAGATGACGAAGCAACACCTGAGCTGGTATACGCTTACAAACATCCATGCCCGAACCCGGATTCCAATCGGGGACCTTCCGATCTAGAGGCTAACGCCTTAACCACTATACCGGTTGGTCGGCGATTTCGAAATATCAATACCATATAATCTACACTTCTCAAATGACTTCTGTTGGAAATATCTCTCAGGTTTCAATCGCATCTTAAATTGGGTTTAGTCTTTAAGCTACCATTAGCACTGCTATTTGCAAGCTATTCACTCTTAGAATTGTTATTCTGCTCACGCTTGTCTGAAAAATTTCAATAATTAGTCATAAACTTTGATTACGGTCATGTTTATGCAAATCAATAGATCCCGACATGCCATTTTCTTCAGAAAATTAGCAAAAGCGCATGTAGAAAATATTTCTCAGTAAGAGGTCCCGCAGCGGTCTCTTACTGAGAAATATTAAATTTATTCTTAATTTATGCAAGTTTCAAAAGCTATCAAAAATTTTATAAAACATTCCAATATTTTGAACCACTCTTTCAATTTTTCTAATATTGCGAATGATTAAAGAATTTTTAATATTTAAAAATATATTCAGTTTTTGAATGAAATTAACTATTCTAATACTTCGAAATGAAACTATATTTAGTGAGCAATAACGTAAATGAGAAAATTCTCACTAACACCTATTTTTCCACTTCGCACATATAATTTAATGCTCGAGACAAAAATTTAAAAAAAAAAAAAAAAACTTAAAGTTAAGTCTGAAATAAAACTAGATTTAGTGAGAGCCAATATAATAACGTCAGTTTTTAATATATTTGCTTTGCTTTTCAGTGCACAGGCATTTTAGGTTCTCAAAAGAAAATTAATTTTCTTTCGGCTGAGAACCACGCTTCTTTCCTTTCTTAATCGGTACTTCACCAACAATAATAACTTTTTTGTGTTAATTAGAATCTACGTACGCTCCCTTTAAATCGCTATTGTCATTTGTTCTAGAAGACAATTGCCTGGCTTCTTCATGAGTTTACGTGTGGGACCATTTATAAACTTTTTAATCCATCCACTTTTCAATAAAATTTGAAAACTTGCATTGGTATCATCATTCAACGTAGTGTCATTGATTTTAAACGTAATTTTGAACATCGATGTTTTGCTGTCTCGCATCAATAGTTACTAAACCAGTTTTAAGAAATGTGAAAAAAAGTTTACATACACTGAATTTTAAAAACATCGATAGTTTGGGCACGATCTATTATAAACTTCTTTGTTTGAATTTTGAACATCGATGTTTTGCTGTCGATGTCGCATAACTAGGTGCTAAGTCAGTTTTAAGAAATGGGGAAAAAGTTTAAATACACTTAATTTTAAAAACATCTATGGTTTGCGGGGCGATGCATTATCAACATCGATGTTTTAATTTTGAACATCGATGTTTTGCTGTCGATGTTGCATCACTAGGTGCTAAACCAGTTTTAAGAAATGTGGAAAAAAGTTTAAATACACTGAATTGTATAAGCATCGCTGGTTTGTGGGCGATGTATTATCAACATGGATGCTTTAATTTTCAACATCAAAGTTTCAAAACATCTATGTTTTGCTGTCGATGTTGCATCACTAGTTGCTAAACCAGTTTTATGAAATGTGGAAAAAAAGTTTAAAAACACTGAATTTTAAAAATATCGATGTTTTGGGGGCGATGTGTATTATCAACATCGATGTTTTTATTCTGAACATCGATGTTTTAAAACATGGATGTTTTGCGTTCGATGTCGCATCTCTACTTCCAATGCAGTTCCTTTACTTTTCAAAGTAATTCATCCATAGCTGCATAAACTTTTCCATGACTTCAGAAAGGTATTTAAGGCTGACCACAGCCATAAAAGCATCGCTTTTTTTAACTTCCGGATACATAATGAATAACTAATTCTCACTTCATAAACAATAATCTCTCGACTGAGAAACTGAAAACCATACGGTTTTTTCTAGTACCCAGTCTATTGAATACTATTCGTCATGGTATGAAAGTTAGAATTGTGAACTACTTTGTGTTGCGATGGATCCCCACGGGGAAGGGAGGTTCAGATTACATCTCACATGCATATCATACATTCTAGCTGTTATAGCCTGTTTATAGCTGTTTACAACCTGTTATGTAAATTATGGTGTCGTTTGTTAGGGGCTATGATGGTCCTCCCACTGGGTGCTCCTACACTTCCGACCTTGTAGTGACCAGTGATTAAATTTAAATATGCCCGGATATTGGAAAAAACATATATATACACTACCTCACAATAATGGACTGGACGCCAGAGGATTTGCATAAAATCCGACTACTTGTTTGGGGAGTTTTTCGTGGTATGGCCTGGGACCATTGCATGTTGCTCCTTGTCAATTGAACGCCGACGCCTACATGAACATTTTGGGCAATCAGGTTCTTCCCAAGCTCTGCCAATTTTATGGAATGGACGAATGGTATTTCCAGGACGACAACGCTTCATGCAATGTTGCAGCTTCTGTCAAGCAGTGGTATTAAGATATGGATGTAAAACGTTTTCACTGGCCTACCTACCTGGATGTAAAACGTCGTCTCGACCTATAGAACATTTGAGGGACGAGTTAGAGAGACGCTTACGTACCAGGTAATCCAATAAGGGACTGGAAAGGTGTTTTCGACATTCATCCGGTGTTAAACTACCTTTGACTGAAGTTTTGAGACGGACGTTGAGCACAGTTCGCCCAAAAAAGGAATCCTTTTAATCCATCCTTTTAAAGAACGATTTTTGAAATTCGCTGCTAGCTTCCTTTCTCTTCACATTATTAAAATCAATGTAACTTTTTAGCCATTTTTCTTGTCTGAATGCTAGAATTCGATATATTGGATTAATTTGAACCCATCAATGACCAATTTGTGCTTTTCACAATGAGGAAAGTAAACCTACTTCTTTATCAGCCTATTTACATAGGTTTTTGCGTTTTGGAACTTTCGAAACTTCATATGTATCGATTATATTATTCATTTTTTTAATTCCTATTACGGTTCCAAATGTGAACTTTTATATACGGATACGGATTCTCTGTGTATGCACATTCAAACCGAAGATATGTATCATGATATGAAATCGAATTTAAACATATTCTAGATTTAAGTAATTTTGAGCGACACAGTTATATGTTCCATGATTCAAACAGAGTAACGTTAAGGCTTTTAAAAAGCAAAACCATTATCCCTATCAAAAAATTTATTGGACTGAAAATTAAGATGTATGCCCCTTTAGCTATGAAAATACACAAAAAAACCTGCAAAAGGCATGATACAAACGAATGTATCACGTTTTACCCTTGACATGTATAAAAATACATTAAACGATGGTTCTTATATGAGAGTAAAACAAACCAGTATAATATTTAAAAAATGCGATATCAGCACAATTGTGCAAAATAAAATATGCTTATCAGCTTATTATGATAAAAAGTTCGTACAAAATGATGGCATCAATGCATTGTCCTGTGGATATTTTTTAACACTTGAAGAGGATTCGGACATAAGCGGAAGTCGAATTTTTCTTCCTTACCCTTTTCAAATGTGCTAGGATGAACACGCAGTGGCCATTTTGCGGTATGTTGAAGGAATCATTGAATATAAGTTCAATTAAACAGGAACGAAGCAATTAAGTTAAAACTAAGGTTTATTTACAAGTTAGTTATAAATTTACAGTAAAGTTTCAAGATACTGGATAGTTTAAACTTAAATTATTAATTTACAAATGAAGTATTGTTTCCGAGCAAAACGCCTACGCAAGGCCTCCCCGATTCTGTCACCCTCGCTTCCTGTTTCTCCAAAACCACCCCGGTAGTTCTTAACTACACCCCTCCAAGGGGTCGTACCCAAGTTGACAGCTATCCATGTCTTAAGGGTGCTTGGGACAGGACTGTATAGCGACGAAGGATAAAAAATTCATATTGTTTTATACTTGTTTCTGACAGAGAAACAAATTTTGCAGAACTTATTTTTGGTGAGTTTCAAAAATTTGACTGAAACTTTCCGAAGGTAGTTATGCAGGCAGAAGCAAGTCAACCTCTTGCACCTCCCTGTTCTACACGGTGTAGATGGTAAGTTTTTTTTTTAATCATTTCATTTGATTGAAACATTCTAAGTCAACACTATCACTCCTGTTCCGAACAACGGATGAGAGTAAGTTTTCAAATCTATAAACAAAGTAGTATTCCCATAACCACATCACTTTCACATAAATGAGGGGGATTCAGCAACGCAAACGCGGTAATACAGATAGGATCAACCCAAATGGGTGAAGCAGATATGATCATTTGTATACTACTTATAATAATAGACCGGAGAGCAAGATGTGAACGTATAAGGGAAATAATATCTATATATATAATTCTTTTACGTGGCACGCAAAAAAGATGTTATTTGTTATCGCGATTTGGCAACATTGTACGATTGTTTGTTTACCACGAAGCCTCGCGCCTCCATTGAATTTATAGCGTTATCGGATGAAATTTTGTTTTAAAAAAATGTATTTTAGTCGAGCTGGTGCAGTTTATAACAGAAATCAAAGAAGACGGATGATCTTTTCAGGGCCATTTAAAAAACTGTCCTTTTCACAGCCAACAATTACAGTTCAACAAGACGCTTGCACTACAACTTTCGACAACAAACTCAATGAAAAAGTGTAGGTGGCTCGAGTGCTGGGAAATGTACACACAAACAACATGCTGGGTATTCAATTTCCAAAGTCGCGCTCACATTTCGAGTCAAAATTTGCTCAAAGTTTTCATTTGAATTCTGATTCTAGAGGTACTGTATGTATCTGGGAACAGCTACACTCTACGTTTATGAGAGATGGCAACGGCCTTGGCGATTTTTTTGGCGCACTTCTAAAGTCACCAAGGAATTAATTATTTCCTAGCTCTTTTTCTGTCACAATTTTTTTTTAATTTTTACAACACACTTTATAAACACATTTCAGAACGTTTTAAAAATCATATTTTTTAAGAACTTTCACAAAAAGTAATAAGTTTAAACACATATCAAAACACATTTGTGAACCAGCAGAAAAACTAAACTACGAATGTTAGGTAAGAATACCCTGAAACTTATCAATTACACTAAATACAGTGGGCATGTTGAAAAAGAAAAAGATTTATAAAAGAAAAAAAGCAAGAAATAATACAACCTGATAACGTCAGAATTCTTTCGAAAAAAAACAATGAAAACGAAAATGGTCAAAAAAACAAAACTCTTAATCCTTTCGAGAAAACTATTATAATAAATAAAAATACCACAACTGTCTAAATACAAATAAATGGACCAATGGTATACCAGAAAACGATTTAAAAGGACCAATGCAATCAAATGATATTTTAAAAACAAAATAAAATAACCAATGGGAGGAAAGAAAAAATTTCAAACGAATCAATGAAATCAAACGATTTTAACGGATTTTGGAAGAACTTTCTCGAATATTCAAAATGAAAATTGAAATTTTCCGTTTGCCGAGGTTGCCATGAAAACCACAACAACCGTAACGATAGATGGGTTGCCTTAATTTATCGTAACTCGCTACTAGAAGTGCGCCAAAAAATCGCCGAGGGGTTGCCATGAAAACTACAACAACCGTAACGATAGATGGGTTGCCTTAATTTATCGTAACTCGCTATTAGAAGTGTGCCAAAAAAAATCGCCGAGGCGTTGCCATCACTCATAAACGTAGAGTGTAGCTGTACCTATATCTATTCTGTAATACATCAAATTTAGATTTGAAAAATATTTATTTTGGAATATCATATTTTGCAAACAATTCCTTCTGTTAAGACGCTTGTCTTCATTGATGCGAGCGAAGCGAGCATAGGTTCGCGCAGCGAATCAATGAGGATTGCAAAGCAATCCTCCGGTGGTTGGCGAGCGTTAGCGAGCATGGTGCGGGCCCTATGGTGCTAGTATGCTTTAATAGGTGGATGGTCCCCCACGTGCTGCAATGACTCTAGCAACCCTTCTGGGCATACTTTTAACAAGGTTTTGATACGCAACTATGGGTATTTGTGTCCATTCCAGCTGCAAGAATGTCGCCAGCTCAACATTAAATTTCAGACATGGTTCCCTGGTCCGTAAGCGTCGCTCTAACTCGTCCCTCAAATGTTCTATGTTCTATAGGTCGGACGACGTTTAACATCCAGGTAATTAGGCCAGGGAAGACGTTTTAGATCCATATCTTAATACCACTGGCTTGACAGAAGCTGCAACATGGCATGAAGCGTTGTCGTCCAGGAAGTAACATTCGTCTGTTCCATAAAATTGGCAGAGCTTAGGAAGAACCTGATTGTCCAAAATGTTCATGTAAGCGTCGGCGTTCAACAGACCAGGAACAACATGCGATGGTCCCAGGTCGCACCTCGAAAAATACTCCTAAACAAGTTGTCGGATTTTATGCAAATCTGGCGTCCGGTTCATTATCGTAGGGTAGTGTATACAGGGTGGTCCCGAATTCATGGTACAAACTTTAATGGTAGGTACAGGACATTGTAACAATGATTTATTGTATAGGAATGTATAGTCGCAAGTGACGCGGTGAGGCGTAAACAGGGGAAATAAAAGGAAAGAGAAATGGAGTGATCGGTTGGTATCATTGCCGGTAGAGGGCAGTAGATGTCTAGCCGCTGTTGAACATGATGCATCGCAGTAGGGAAAAGCGCCATTCACAATTGCGCTGCCGTAGACGATGGGTGACTTTACGTATGCAGAAAAAGCAGACATGCATTACATGTACGGCCGTGCAAATGGTAACGGCAGAGCTGCGTTACGAATGTATCGCGCGGAGTATCCTGATCGACGAATGCCGGATCATAGAATTTTTCAACGGTTACATCGTCAACTTTGTGAAACAGGTGCGTTCGACGTCAACAGACATGGCGCTGGTCGAGTAAGAGCTGTACGCACTCCAAGGCTGGAAGAAAGCATCTTGAACATTGTGGCTGATAGACCCGAGTCAAGCACAAGAACTGTTGCGCGTGACGTAGGTGTGAGTCATCAGACTGTATGCAGAGTGTTAAACGAAAATCGCTTACACCCCTTCCATTTTCAGAAAGTACAAGCATTGAATCCGGCAGATTATCCTCGCCGCGTGAACTTCTGCCTGTGGGTGATGCAGCAATGTGCGTTGCAGCCGGATTTCGTAGATTATGTGCTATTTACAGATGAAGCGACATTTTCACGCGAGGGTGTCTTTAATGCGCACAATTCCCATGTGTGGGCAACCGATAATCCACATGCAACGCGTCGACATGCGTTTCAACAACGTTTCAGTATTAATGTGTGGGCTGGTATTGTGAACGACTTTTTGATTGGCCCATACTTACTACCCACGCGGCTCACTGGCGGAAGCTATCTTATTTTTCTGAAAGAAGTGTTACCACAACTGCTGCATGATGTTCCGATCGCCATTCGTAACCGCATGTGGTTTCAGCACGATGGGGCGCCAGCACACTTCAGCATTGATGTACGGAATTACCTGAATGCCACGTTTGGTACTCGATGGATTGGGCGTGGTGGACCAGTCCCTTGGCCACCCCGATCTCCCGATTTATCGAGCCTCGATTACTTTTTATGGGGACATCTAAAGCATCTTGTTTATGAGACTCCAGTTGACTCAGATGAGGATCTCGTCGCTCGCTTATCTGTAGCTGCTGCAGGTGTGCGTGAAATACCAGGCATCTTTGAACGTGTACGCCAATCGCTCCACCGACGCTGTCAAGCATGTATCGATACTGGTGGACGCAATTTTGAACAATTACTGTAAACATGACACTTGTCAACAACGCTTTCAATAAAATCTTTGTTTTTCCTTTCGGCCGTTATTTCCCCTGTTTTCGCCTCACCGCGTCACTTGCGACTATACATTCCTATACAATAAATCATTGTTACAATGTCCTGTACCTACCATTAAAGTTTGTACCATGAATTCGGGACCACCCTGTATATTTGTTTTCCCAATAGCCGGGCATATTTGAACTTAATCATTGGTCACTACAAGGCCGGAAGTGAAGGAGCACCCAGTGGAAGGACCATCATATCCCCTAACAAATGACAGCACAATTTACATCCATGCCCTGAAACGGTTTTGAACCAGGAACTTTCCGATCCAGAGGCCAACACCTTAGCCACTAGAACGGTTGGTCGGCAGTAAAAAAAGTTCAGCTTCATGCTGTAGCTAAACATATCGTCTGCAATATAGTAATCCTTACAAACACATAGTAAACAATAGTCATACTTCTAGCCAAATTACTCACTCTTTGAAATAGAATTATTAAGCTTTTAGCAGTCGATAAAAGCTTTTAGCAGTCAATAATTGTGTTTGTCAACAAATTAGTGATTATCTGGAAAGTAATAGTGTACTTAAAAACATATTACATAGTCGAACCACAACACAAATTTCCCATTTCCCTTCTCCAAACTAGAGTGGGATTTAAAAATGAAGATTTTATTTATAGAATTAATCAGTGGTTCAGTTAATCTCGCGAACAAATCATAGAAAACAAAATAAGAAACACTAAAAGATCTACGGAACGTATAATAAATATTCGAGCGAATTCTCGGATTTTAAATTGAAAAGTATAAATAAATAAACAAGTTCGTATAGGAAAGTTTAAAGATATAGCTACACATTTCCAATCTTCTTTCAGCTCTGCTTTAAAATATTCTTCATTGAATTTTGCTTCTGTCATATTTCAAGAGTTCCTATAAATAGATATTTATGAATACGAAAATGTTTTTGCCATACAATGAACTATGTATAATTTCAAAGCAAAGCCGTCCTTTGATCTTTCCGTGAAACAAATTATAAAAATGGGATTCCTCTAACTGCAACCCTAGAATATATATGTTAACAATTTGAAAAGCGTACTATAATATGATGTAAAATTTATAGATATAAATAAATGCTTTACTCTAAATATATTTTTAATGCACGATAGTGATCTGTTGTTTTCTCAAAACCTTTCAAATTTATTTTTCTCTTTAACAACTCTCCTGTTCCTAGAATTCCAAAACGTTATTACTTCTTTCTAACAAAATAAAATATACAGGGAGTATATAAATATGCAGCTACTAAGAATTTTTAATTTAAATTTAATTAACTTTCCAAGTAATTCATTTTCCTAGCTTTGTATTGATACATTTTACCCTCGATGGTGGTTGTTTTGTGAAGGCATCTTGTTCTTAGCAATGTTAGTCCGATCTTGTTTTTCGAGGTATATCGTACCTAGTAAAATTCAAATCTGGATGGAGGAGATATCACGTCATTCGAAGTAAACAGACGCCCAAATCTCTGTCTGGTCGTCCAAAGTTTCGGCATTGTTTAGATGGGATATTTAGTCATCAAAATAGGTTACTTGATGGACGAGATACCTCTTCATTCGAAGAAAGCTGACCTTATCATCTTGTCAAAATACAGGCAATATCTTGATGACAAGATATATCGCCAGTTTCAAAATTGGTTAGATCTTAATGAACGAGATATCTCGTCAAAACAACTTATAGGGCTAGGTTTTACAACTGAAGTTGTTTTCCTTTCATCTTTCCTTTACGCAATGAATATTACAATATTTCGAATATTTTTAATGTATCAAAATTTTACTTATAGAACGCTCCAATTACACGTGTTACGTTTTTAAGGTCACATTATTTCTCCCTTTTTCGCATAAACTGTTGAAAAATCAAATTAATGGTACTGTGGTGTTTTGGGGCATCACAGTAATACAAATGGAGTTGGACTAATTCGAATACCTGTATAAGTTTTTTTATTGCACTTATAAGGTTTTAATTTACAACTGGAACTATCACACAACGCAATTAATGAACTAATGTTCCTGAAGAAATAGTAAGTTTCTCTTATCATAGTTTGTCTTTTTGTTTCCCCCGGGGTTTGACTTCCCCGTATAACTAACCATAGCTATCTCGTCCACCACCTTCCTCTGTGGCTTCTCTCGCTCGTATCCTTTGCCTTCCTTTTCGGGGCATCAACCTCTCTCCTCGAATCCCCGTCGCTTCTTTGTCAAATGACACCTCCCACAAGCAAGGGGTGTCAAATCCCCACACGTGCGAAAGGGTCGTGAAACCGTTATCCGGAGGTTCAGGTGTCAGGTGGAAGTCGAGGAGCACAAGAGTCTGACGCCGACCCTGAGTTATTACCACACGTGGCTGTCGGCTCCCTTCTCGAGAAAACGTTTCTTTTTCCAACCGCCACGATCCCACAGTTCCAATAGCAAAGTCTATTGGTGAGAAAAGTATGCAATGCAACTCAGATGTTTTTAAAAACTGCATCAATAATATTATAAAGTCACTAGATGGCATGTAATTGTGATTATTGAATGTTTACCCTAGCAATGATAGAGAATCAGCTGGTAAAGGATCGATGCCAATGGCGACTGATTTTGCGTGTTGCGTCTCTTGTCTTGTATTTGTCTTTATTGCCTTTGTATATCAATAAACAGAGCCGCCATCCCTTTCGTCTCCTCAACGCTGCGTCTAGACTAATGACACCTGTCTATGGTCATGAGTAGGGCAACTGTTTTGTTGCAGTAAAAATGGGAAAAGTTGCATTTATCTTTCCCTAACGTTGCATTTACGGAAATAAAATTGCATTTATTTTTGATACACTAAAATATAAAAAAAATTATTCGTAAAATTTGAAAAAATTTACTGACAATTTCAAGCGTGTACAACAGTATTATAATACATCATTAAATACAGAAGGTAATGGTAATGGTAATGGTAATGGTAATGTTTAGTTTACGTCGTACTAGAGCAACACAACGGGCTATTGACGACGGTCCGGGATCAGTCCCTTAAGGGAAAGATCAGAGGACAACACCTCGTAATTTTGAACCAAGGTCAGATGACGAAGCAACACCTGAGCTGGCACCCCACTCCCCAAACTTCCACGCCAACCCAACGTGAGGACTTTCAGCCACGACAGATTTAAGGTGCACCAGCCGCCTCTACACCATACACTTACAAACATCCATGCCCGGACCCGGATTCGAACCAGGAACCTTCCGATCTAGAGGCTAACACCTTAACCACTATACCGGTTGGTCGGCTAAATACAGAAGAACGTTGATGTCGTTGAATCGTCGTCTTGGCCGGTAATTTCTTTAACATTGAAAATCGGCGCTCTGCAGAGACTGATGTTGGCTGACATTGTTGCATTAGCAAATACTAACTCGGGAGAAAATCATCTCTAGAAAGTGTAGCAATAACCGTTAGGTCATTATTCTTTTTCTATCGTTTTTTAAGATACGCTTTAAGTTTGCTTAATGTTTGTCACCTTGTTCAGTTTTAGGCAGACGTCACAACATTAAATGTATTTCCTCCTCTCTGGATTAATGTTGTGATTAGGGATTGAACCACAAAACTAATCAATTCATTACTATTGCATATTTCTTCCGTGTGACTTCCATGTGTTTAATTAATGAGTCGCAAATGACTGGAGTTTAATATTGCTACAGTCTACGTTTATGAGTGGTGGCAACGGGCTTGGAGACTTTTTGGCGAACTTCTAAAGTCGCCTTGGAATTTTTTTTTCAAAACTCTTTTTTCTATCAAAAATATTTTTCTTTCTACAACGGAAAATGAAAGCATAAAAACACATTTGAGAACGTTTTGAAAAAAAATATTTTAAAAACTTACGCAAAAAGTAGTAAGCTTAAACACATTTCAAAACACAATTGTGAAGCAGTAGAAAAACTGAGCTGCGAATGTTGGGGAAGAATAACATGAAACTTATCAATTACACTAAATGCAGTAGGCTGTTTGAAAATAAAGAGATTTTTAAAAGAAAAAAGCTAAAACGTGGAGTCATAAACGTAGAGTATATCTGTACCAATAATTGCTCTTTCCTGTTTTTTAGATTTATGAGAACCTGTGTTTACATTATTCGTTTGGTTTTTATGCAATAAAAAATGCTATATTCCTCTTGCATGCAAAAAAATGCGAAGTATGAATATTAATGTTTGATGTAAAGAGATTTATTGATCCTTTTCACTTGCTTTTAACGAAAAAATCTTTGTTTCTAAAGTCTCATTTCAATTTGAAGGAGAAAAAAACAGAAAATATAGAACATCTTATATCTACTTTTATATAATGAAATGTTTGTCTGTGTGTCTTCGTATCTCTATTTACTATCCTGATGAATCTATGGCACTTACAATAATGAGATTTGGCACACAGATATGTCCGAATGTTTTACGATTTTTGTATTTCGCCAGAATTTTAAAATTTCATCTAGAGCATTTAAAATAATTTTTTTAGATTTTCGCTCTTTGTTTTTCCGTTCCGGAGAAAGAAGAAGAAACACGACTTTGCTAATTTTGCACCATGACGTCACGTCACAAGCGTCACTATTACCTCGGAAAGAAGAAGCAACCAGATTTCGCATTTTCACCCAATGCCGTCAGTCTTTATAACAATGCAAAATATTTTTTACCTTCCGTGTTTCGCTCCGGAATGGACGTCAATTTCAAGTTGAGATTGGATTTCTTCGAAATTCGAGTTTGGCTGCATTTAACAATGACGAGGCCATCACATCATTGCCCGTTGTGTTGGTTTGTGAAGCAAACCAAATGGGAATTCGTACAATCATGTTAGCGAGCAGTGGTCGCACCCGACTCCACAAAAAGAGCTGTCACGGGCAACGCCATACTGGCAACGCAGTGGATAGTATCAGTATAATGAGAATATAATGTCTGTGAATCCGGAAAATAGCACCAAACTGTGGAATTCCTTTGATATTCGTTTAATTTTGTTTTTACGAGTGTCATTCGGAAAGTAATGCCCGTTTTTAAATTAAAAAAAAAATTAAAAATTTCCAACCACACATATGATTTTACATTTTCATACCTTTTAGTAACTTTCTACAAAGTGCCCTTGCATATGCAAACATTTGTCGTACCTCGTGACGAGATTTTGAATTCCAGCGTCATACTCCTCTGCCGCCAGTCAATAGAGATAAACAGTAACGTCTTTAATATTTTGTGGTCGTCATTGAACATGTGTAGCACCCACCTTGCACATTTTTTTCTGAATTTGAGGTGATCGGTTACCACTTTGTAAATGACACTGAGAGACGCATGTGAAAATTTATCATGGATTTCATCCGAAGTGACACGTCGATCTTGTCGGATGAATTTGTCGACAGACTTGACATGATCATCCGTACTGCCACTTGGTCAGCCACATCGCTCCTCATCATGATCGTTATCTATTCCCTCAAACTTTCTATCTATCTTCTAAACTTTCAGCACCAACGACGCATACAAGATTCAATCTCCACATCCCCCTTCACTGTTTTGATTTCACGATAAATTTCGCTTGGTCGCAGATTTTTTGCGTTTAGAAATCGGATCACAGATCTCACTTCACATTGGGCGGCACGCTCGAATTTCTTGTACATTTTATTCGCTTACCAAAACAAAAATAACCATTATAATACGATGTAATTCAGTAGACAGCTGGCAAACGAGTCCCTAAAGCTGGTAGACCGTGAACGGTGCTCCTGCCACT
The DNA here is from genome assembly GCA_947359465.1 of Metellina segmentata. NCBI lineage: Eukaryota > Metazoa > Arthropoda > Arachnida > Araneae > Tetragnathidae > Metellina > Metellina segmentata. The sequence goes on from OX375875.1 coordinate 12,532,420, forward strand.
GTCATAGTGGTGTGCATGCTCAAATGAGCATTACTTTTTGAAAGACCAATCGAAAGGAAAACAAGCACAAATAATACGTGAATCTACAGCTATTGTATTTAATTTTCTTCACTTTTTAGAAGTAATTTTCCATGAGTATTTCAGCTTCGTTTATTCACAAGAACGAACAGTTAAAATTTTTGTTTTCGATTCTGAAATTATTTATTCAATAAGCCCTTTTCTAAAGTCTTTTCGTCTCATTGATACTTGAATTCCTTTCCTGCTAAATCAATTTCATTAAGTCACGCTTAGAAAATAAACGACGACAGGGACTTGGTATGTCTAACAATGGCTCAATTTAAAACAATAGAAGATTTTAATATTTCTAAATAGCTTTAATTATTTTAATTCTTAAGGAACCAGAAAAGAACCTTCAAGAAGCTTAATATTATTTCATTGTTATTAGTAGAGTTTTAAGGATAAAATGACTTGCATACTCTCTTTGCTCAAAAGCCATTTTGAGAAAAGTTACGAAGAATTTTGTCAAATCCATTATATTTCTCTTAATGAGCCAAAAAAGGAGCTACGATATTTTAATACTTTAAATTGTGACTTTTAAAACTAAGTGCATTGCAAAAATAATTTCCACTGGAGCTTTAACTAGACAAATCTTCATCTTGCAATATTTTCCCTACAAAATTAAAAATACTATTGAAAAAATTATTTTCTTCGAAATTAAAAACCAAATTTCTTAAATTGCGTTGAGAATAATAAAATTATATTCCAGTATCTGACAAAAATGGGTACAAAAATAATTTATGTGTAATATTTGAGATGATGTTCTGGTAAGGTGTTCCTTGCCTCCAGCAAAATAAATCATTTAAAAAGATTAGTTGAAATTCTTTTCGAATTTTTTTCCAAAAATAGTGCTTAAACTTTTCCAAAATTGAAAGTTTAGTTTGATTGTAAGTAAATTAAATATTCAACATAAATCTGCAATGTTTTCAAAGATTAATATTAACTACTTAATTTTGGGAGCAATATACACGTGCTGATTATTTTATAGTGTAAATACACTCATTGCCATAAAAATTTGCTCACCAAGAAATAACTCTGGGATCGTAACGAAACTTGGCATGAAGGTACACGTCGGCCAGATATGCAAATAATTAGATATGCAGTGTGATTGCGCATTGCGTAATTCTACTAGAGAGCGTTTGACTTCGTTCTCCTTGGAGTATAAAACAGGTAAGCAGAGCTTGTTTGAGTGTACTTAATCTTTTGCAAAGGAAACACTGAGGTAGACATGCCGTTACGCCGCCATCGAAGACAATATGAGCAGCTGTCAGAGTTCGAGAGGGGAAGAATCATCGGGATGATGGAAGCTGGGTGGTCACCTCGGCGAGTAGCTCGTGAAGTAGGCCGTTCTGAGGAGATGTTGGGACCAGTGAGACGTCATTTACACGGCGACCAGGCTCAGTACGCCCTCGACAGATCAGTCGTCAGTCGTCGAGAAGACAGTCACATCATACGAAACGCAAGCGTAGAGCCAATTGCCTCATTGGCCGCTATCCAGACATAGGCAGCACCTGCACTACGGGCCCTTGTGTCTTCCCGAACCATTGCAAGGCGCCTGGCTGAAGGACATCTAGTATCGCGGCGCCCATTGCGTGTGCTGTCAACGACACTCACCCATCGACGCCTCCGTTTGGAGTGGTGTACAACTGGATTGGACTGCAACGGAATGGAACCAGGTCATCTTCAGCGACGAATCTAGATTCAATTTGAGCAGTGATGACAATCATGTTCGTGTGTGGTGGCCCCCTTGGTGAACGCCTCAATCCTTTCTTCCTTTACAGCGACACACCGCTCCCACAGCTCCTCCGCCACATTACCACCCTTCTCTGGCCTGCTCGATCCCCAGATTTGTCACCAATCGAGCATATCTGGAATCATTTCGGACGGCAAATTGGACACCCTACAAGTTTGGTCGAACTAGAGGCGCGTTTACAGAACTGTGGAACGAGATGTCTCAAGACATCATAAGGAACTGGTATGCATCAATGCCCGCTCGTATCGCATCGTGCATTCGCTGGAGGGGGTCCAACAGAGTACTAAAACTTCCGAACATTTGTACTTTTTTCTGCAATAAATTATCTTTTTTCTTTGATTTTCTAATCACTTACTTATATCGAAGAAGAATTACATTTGTAAAATTTCGTTTCATTTTGACGACTTTTTCTTGGTGCGCAAATTGTTATTTCAATGAGTGTATATAGTAAGTATTAAGGAATGAAAATAATGGTATGAGGAATAAAATAGTAGCTGTTAATTAGGATTAATCTAACGTAACTGAGAGTCTTTATTTTTAACTGATGTCATGGGTCTCACAGACCCCGTGTCTTTTTTTACAGGTCGTTTCCACCCTTGTAGTGAATATTGGTCCCTGTCCTATTCAGTACATTCCTACTAAGTCTAACAGAAGCCCTATTCTAAGACTGGTTTGGCTGCCCCAATATTTTGATATTTCACACTATTTGCATTTCCCGCGTGGTCTCTTAGACCCCTTCAGTGCATTTGCGTTACCGTTCTTATTGAATGAAATCGTCTAAGTTTGAGTAGGGTGTACCGGATGAAATGGGGTGGTGACAGAAAAGAAATGGTAGCGCAAAGGAATAAGATTTTTGGTTTCACCACTACAGCATTTATTACAGCATCCTACAGCTTAGCAGATATGTACAGCAAGTTTACAGAAGTTTTTGTGACAAGAAGGGTACGGCAAGTAAGGGAGCTTGTTCTCGCTATCGGGTCTCAGTGGTCTCTGTGGAAATATTCTAAAGTCTTGCAGAACGCCTTTGAACGGAAAAAAACCAGATGTCTATGGAATTTCGAGTGTTCTCAAGGGGCTTGAGATTGATGAGATCGGGATGTCATTGTAACGTCACATGAAGAGGGTTTGTTTCAAGTGCCCAGAAATTTATGACTGATGTAATGTCAAATGGAGTGTTGGAATAGTACTTCTAGGGTGATTTATGGACAGTTGATCACTTGAAAGGAGTTTTTTGATCTCCAGTTAGGGAATTCTGGAATACATCTGCTTTGTGTCTGCTTCATCAAAGAAGCCGAGTTTAGAGTGGTACAACTGGTAGTATAAGGGAATTTCGGCAGAGAGCCTAAAATGGCAACACACTTTACGAAGAAAAGACCTGTGTATCTAACACAAAAAGAAATTCAAGATATTGTTGATAATTGGTCGGAAATAGAGTACTGGGACATTGTAATTTCGGATATTATTGAAAGCAAACACGAATCGGATTCAGAAATTTATGCTGATGAAGATGAAGAAATTTCAAGAAGAATATTCCTACGGAAAAAATAACTTCAAATGGGATGTCTGGGGGAACCTAATCGTGCCGTTAGAACCCCAAAACACAAAATAGTTTTACAGTTTCCAGGATTGAGACGTCCTTCAAAATTAGGTCCGAAAGCTCAGCCTGAAGTGACATGGGATCCACTTAACTTACATAGTAATATAAAATATATTTCATGTTAAAAATTGAATTATTTAAATTTAAAATATATAAATAATAATTATCTAAAGAATCTTTCATTAATATATTATATTAATCAACTTTATACTCACTTCAGTGAGCGAGGTCTGAGAGACCCCTCCACACTAGTTACGAGACTGTTTGTGACACAGCAGTTAAGGGTTAAGTTCAATTTTTTAAAGATATTTTTTGTTATAATCTTGTTCAACCTTTTCAAAAAATTCAACCTCTAAAATCATCGTTATATAGTATTTTAAACAAATCGATAACTAACATTACTGCAAATAATTAACTAATAATATATCGAGAAGTAGGAAAAAAATAAATAGACTGCTAGCCTGAAAACATGTATTGTTTTGGCATAATGTCCTATGCTTCTGAGGTATAGTATTTTAGAAAATGCAGACATTTCTTGATAAGCTTAGACACATTCGAAGTTACATACTCCCTTCACCGTACTCTACTCTAACTATGGAAACGTCTGCAGTAATCAACATACCAAGCATATTTTCGCACTTCAGTTAAGGTTATTGTTTCGTTTGTTGGGGTTAAGGAATCCAAACTTAAGCGGAAGTAAAGCGTGGAACTGGTCAAGCTAACTACACTAGATAACTATTGTTCCAAACTGTACATAAGTATCTACTGCTTTAGCTTCCAAGCTGAACGCCTGAGAACAATTTGGAGGGGGTTTGTATGACGGTTGATAGTTTCTTGAGGATAGAGATGTCTGAATATTTCCCCTGTCCCTTGCTCCAAGGCAATTTTCCGTGTTGTATTAATGTTAAATTTGTGTTGCATTGTTCGGATATTTCTGATCCGCCACTTGATGTGAGGCAATTTTACGGACTGTATTCGAATTAAATTGGCTTGAAATGTTCGAATATTTAGGGTCTGCCGCTGGCTGAGAAGCAAATATCTTAGCCGTATTTGAATAGAAATTGTGCGAAATATCGGAATATTTCATGTTTGTCGTGAGGCAAATTTTCAGGCCAGAGTTCAAATTAAATTTTCCGAATTGTGTTCGAATGTCTTGCCGTGAGTGTTAATAAAATTGCACATCTTCTGTTGATTGAATGTGTACCTGTTTACTAAAGTTTTATACACGAAGGAAAAGGGTCCTTATACTCAAGCTTTTAACAACCGTTCGCCATATATAAATCTAATTTAGAGTTACTGCCCTTTCGACTGGTTTATAAAATGTTAAAAACATAATAGTTAACTAAAGGGAACCTATAAAAACAAATATCTTAAGGTTTGATGTCAATAGTGACGGATAAGACACTGATATAGGACAATAATAATTCAGTCCAAATGAAAGTTAGGTCTCAACAGCCATCAGCTTGAAATGAAAATAAGAACTAACTGAGAAAAAGAGTAATGTAATGACCAAACTAATCATGTGATTTATCGAATCTAATTACGCTGGAGCAGTAGGAAATCAACAATATATATTAAGAAGATTATTCTAAGCGGGTAATTTATTTTTCTTATTAAGATCTTGTATTATTTATTCTTTGTTACTGTAATCAGATTTTCGTAATAAGTGCCATAGTGTTGTGTGAAAACCTGGGTTAACCCTCCAAATAGTTTTGATCAAATATCTCGTCCATCACGATTTGACCAATTTTGATAGTGTCACGATATTTTGTCATCAAGATGTTTCCAATTTCTGTATGGTGTTGAGTTCAAGGTCTGATCAGGTTTTCTTGTACTGACTATGACGTGTCTACTTCTATGTCGTCTATCAAGATCTTGTCAGTTTTGCTAATGACGAAATACCTTGTCGAGACAGTTTATTATTATATTTACGTTACCGGTATTACTTTAAGATAGTTAAAATAAAATTGTTTGGAAAAAATATAACCCATCTGAGAATGATTATTTTTACCATTTTTAGTAACAATAGAATATTTAAAGTTTTAAAGATCTGACTATAAACTTTATTTTGTAACGTTGCTGGTTCACAACTCAGGGCACAATAAATCGACGTCATGTCTACTTTTTCAAACTGTCACACAGGTTGGTTTGTTGTTTGAGTTTTTTATGACAGAATTCACATATTTGGTCATGTTGCGCCAGACACAGGCCATAAATCAAATAACTCACTCAAGCCATAAATCAAGTAACACACACAAATACTATTTTCTGACACAGAAGCGAAAGTAGCAACAAAAAAAAAACAGAAAGACAAATAAGTCTATAACACATGAAAAGAGCAAATAAATAAAACATAAAACCATTTAAATTCTGATTTTTAAAAGTCAATGATACAGATTTTCTTAAACCCTGTGAAATAATTTGTCCAAGATTTAACCTAATTGATATCTTTGTAAATTAGGCAATTGGTTGATTGGTTTAAATGTTCCTCTTAACCTTTACGCTGCGGCGCTTGGATTTTTTCAATCGTCTCACAGAACGACTCTTTCGCCTGCATATCCGATCCCCCCCCCAACTAATTACATCACTTGAGCTATACAACCTTGAGTGACATTTACAACTAACGCTTTCCTTTCATAGTTGTTTGGCATATCGTTTGGCGTGAGATAAATATTAGCGGAGCGACCTTCAGCCTTTACCTCAAAGCGTTCACACCATACGGTCCACAGAGTAGGGTTCCGATCAAGAGGAGTTACACAAAGAAGGTCATTCTCTGACACCTCGTAAGTGGTGATCGATGCCAGAGGTTACTAAAGAGGGATATTACATCCACATTACACAGATCTATGCCATGCCGCTGGTGTAAACGAAATTTTAGTGGTAACAATTTTGTACCTGCCGCATCAGAAAGGCTAATCAAACAAATTTGGCAAATTTGCGTGCTTTACATTAATTATTCTTAAACTTATATAACTAAGTAATATCTTTTGCGATCTTTTTAGTTCTGGTCGACTAAACGGTCTGGTGGTTAAGGTGATACCCTATAATCGGAAGGTTCTTGGTCCGGGACAGTGCATAGATGTTTGTAAGCGTATGGTGTAGAGGCGGCCTTAAATCAGTAGTGGTCGAAAGTCCTCACGTTGGGGTGGTGTGGAAATGTTTTAGAGTAGGGTGCCAGCTCAGGTGTTGCCTCGTCATCAGACCGTGATTCAAATATACCTAGCGTTTTCCTCGGATATTTCTCTTGAGGGATTGATCCCAGACCGTCGTCAATAGCCCATTGTGTTGCTCTAGTACGATGGTGATTCAAAATTACCATTACCTTTTTTGGTCCTATATCTAAATATTAAAACTATATAGTCTCTCTCTCTCTCTCTCTCTTTCTTTCTCGATTCCTTACTTCTATATTATCTGACGAATTCTTCTATCTTAAACCTAGTTCGAAACAATTGTTTTGTAAATACGAGTTCGTTTTAAATGAAAATCGATTTAAAAAACTAAATCGATTTTAAATTAGCAATTTTTATAAATTTAATTTTTTGTATATAAGAGTTGCAACCTAAAAGATGCTAGAATAACCTAGAGGAAAATCGAAATGAAGGCCTAGAGGTTTCCCATCTTAAAACGATTACTAAAGATTTTCCAAGACTGTGGAGGCAGCTAATTTTCTTATCGATAAGCTGTCCAAAGATACTAAAATAATGGTTATAAAGAGCTCAGAAAAAACTTATCAGGTTGAAAAGATATTTATGAAACTTTACTTGAGAAAAAAACGCTACCTTGGTTTTTCTTTTATGGTTGTTGCAAAGCACTTATTCAATTTATTCAATATTCTCCTCATCCTTGACAGCTATGACAGTGTTTTTCAATATAAACAAATTGACGAAGAAATCACTTACTGAAAAACTAACTTGGTTTATCACCGTTTTGGCTTTGATTTTCAACTTAACGGATATGCTGGACGCTAGCGCCCTCTGTATTTAGATTTACAGACACTCCAAAAGTGGTAGGTAGCTGAAATAACGTCACACTGGAGCAACACAACGCGCTATAGGAAACTTCTGAGGTCAATACCGAAAGGAAGGATACGAGAACAACAATTCGTTATTTTGAACCACGATCAAAAGACCGAGATCAACACCTGAGCTGGAAATTCACTCTCCAAACATTTACGCGACGCCAATGTTATATAGAGAGTGTATATATATATTATATATATATATATATATATATATATATATATATATATATATATATATATATAGAGAGAGAGAGAGAGAGAGAGAGAGAGAGAGAAATTTTTAGAGCAGTAATACTTACCGTTTACAAGTTTAAGAACATATATTTTTATGACAACGGCATATACTTATGGTGACCCGGATATTATGTGTCATAATTTTAATGAAAATAGGGGTATTTTCAATTCATTTCGATAAAATCATATAGTACTCTTAACGTCAATTTATAATTACTCCAAAGTCATGCTCTTAATTTATGAATTTCAGTTAAATACCAAATTTCCTCAATGACATTACAAATGTATGGATCTAGAAATGATAGTGAAGCAACTTTAATTCTGAATGGAATGGATTCAAGATTTTATTTAGTGTCCTAGCTCAATTAATGGTATGATTAAGCTAAAGAGAACAAAAAAAACTTGAATAGGGTTTTACAACCCCTTGAATTTCGCCAAAATCTAATTTTTGATTGGATCCAGACTTTTCTTGGCAATTAGAACTTTTAACCATTTAGTTTTACTTTTTCTTAGTAACGTTTAACGGTTCAGTTAAGCTTTTTTACAGAAAGCAAGCACGTTCGATACTTCTTTAGAATAAGTTCCTTTAGCATCCATTAGCAATAGTGAACGAGAAATTAAGTTTGTTAAAACTAATTCGCAACCAATTTATTAAACTATCGACCCAATTAAAGAAATTGAATGAAAATTAACTAAATACGTAATTTCATATCAATGGCATAGTATATTAAAAAGGCGTATCTAATATCTTCTATTTGACGGGTGCAACTATACAATTACTCGAAAAACAAGCGAATTTTTACGTTCAAATTAAAGCATCAGAAAAAAATTCTTCGGTGGTGACAAATAATTAATTTGGGGTTTGCAAGTGCGTAAACAACATATAACCCTTATAAACAAGATATAAACGTTGCACTTTCAGTTTTGAAACATCAAAAAGTATTTGGTGCATTTAAAATATAAAACACAGAAATCATGTTTAATGTTCCAATAGGCTTGAGCACGGTACATTGATTTTCCAATTGCTTCTTCAGTCTGTATTTTTCTTCCTGTTTATTTTGTTGTTTAATGCGTCCTTAAAAATCGGAACAGTACTAGGGAGGATAATGCATGAAAATTCTAGCATTACAAAACAGCATTACAACTGCTCTGTCTCATAATTTCAGAACTAAAAGTAAAACCCAAAAGATAAATATGGCGTCGTGAAGATAAATACTTTCCGTTCCTCACATGATTTTTGGAGTAAGTGCACTGAGCGCGGAGACAGTGTCCGAAATGTGTCGAATTTCTACGGTACTGAGCGAGCTTTGGGCCAATGTACCTTTGGATTCTTAGGAGTGAGGACTGCGTAAGTGTTGTCATTAGAATGCATCTAGGCTACAAATAATAATATGCAGCAGAAATCTTTCGTAAACATTTCATATCACGCTGCACTTTAATCGTTCAAATTCTAAATTAATTATTAAATATTCACTATATATAATATAATCCACCTATGATTGATTCTTTCACTTTACAATCCAACATCAGTCACAAGTATTCACGTAACAACTACGATCTGTGTCGTTGACAACTTGTCATTTTTTTTTTCATTTCTGAACTGAAGGGAAACGAGATATAAATCTTATAGTGATCGATAATACTTTCTTCTGACCATATCCCCTGGCAATGGTAGGAGAAAAAGCCACTCGTTTTATGAAGTTTCTGAACAGACAGTGGATTGCGGATGACGGATTGGTGGATTGGTATGCGAGACAGGAAAAGTAACACGTGTCACACGTATTTCCTTTAAGCGACTCAAGTACCAAGGTAAAGACGCATCTACTATTTAATCATCGTAAACTTTTCTAGCATTGCAAGTTCATACACGGCTTTCAGAGTATAACACTACTAGAGGAACTTCAGCATGATGTGCGTTCATATAATGGTAGGACCATACAATTGAAGGATTCATTCTGAACAGGGATTAAAATTAGGCGTCTCTAGATAGAATTTCAAACATATATGTTTTTCTTACCAATTCCTGTTTAAATTCTGAAGAGTGAGCTGATAGATACCGTGCACACTAAATGCTTAAAATTATACAATTTCTGGTCTATTGTTTTAAAACAATTTTTCTTCTACTTTCTTAAACCTTCGCTTTTTGGAATTGTGCTTTTCCCTTTTTTAGATACTAGGGGGCTCCGCCCCCTGCTCGCTTACGCTCGCAAACTCCCGGGGATTGCTACGCAATCCCATTTGGTTTGCTTCGCAAACCAACACTCCTTTTACATATGGCATTTGGTTTGCTTCGCAAACCAACATTCCTTTCGCAGAGTGAAACTATCTGAATAATTTGTATTATCCTGATTTCCCTTTACGGTCCATCACGTCACAGCGAGGGCTTCTCCCCCTGCTCGCTTACGCTCGCCGACCCCCGTGGGTTGCTACGCAATCCCGTTTGGTTTGCTTCGCAAACCAATACCTCTTACGCAAGTGATTTCACTCTTTTTTGCTTTAACACTTAATGCACCCTAAACTAATAGCCGCATCAGTAAAAAATCTTCTGCATCTTGTTCCTTGAACAATTTTAAGTAAACCCTGTTAATCTCCAAACTTTACGATGTGTACTTTGTACTTTCTCGGTAAAACGTCTGAGAACAGAGGGGAAAAAGCGAGCCTTTATCCTCGCCAAATAAAAATAAATAGTTTTTATGGCAATTGTTGCTACGATAAATTTGATATCTGGCAAACCCGATAGTCAAAAATACAACCCTCCGCGAATACAATGCTCTGCGAATTTGCTAAGCGAAATAAAAATACGTGTCAATACGTAATAATAAATTTGTGTCACCAACTTTTGATTGCATCGAATTTATTTATGAACCAATTTTAAAAATAATGGTACCGTAAGAAAGAGTACAGTCTGAGGTATACTGCGCTATTTTCAAAATAAAAAACTAATAGTAATACGATATAGATATGACAGTTTTAGTTAACGGTAGTAACAAAAAGTAGCGAAAATATTCAAAGATTCCGAATTTTGTATGACCAACTTTTGATCGCATCCAATTTAATTATTAACCGATATCAAAAATAATAGTACCGTAAGAAAGAGTACATTCTGAGGTATACTGCTATATTTTAAAAATTAAAAAATAATAGTAATAAAATATAGATACGGCAGTTTTTAAAAAAAAGTAACAAAAATGTCCTGATTTTTCCCGAATTTCAAAAAAATATTATCAAGAACCAAATTGAAATTTTAAAAAAAACTCGACGAGCTGCAAAAATTTACGTTGAGAGGTACTCTTTAAAAAAAACTCACGGCTGAAGACTGAAAATTTGTATGTGTTTTGCTCACTCGCGGAAGAAATTTCGCTTCTTCAATTTTAACACTTAATAAACCCTAAACTAATAGCCGCATCGGAAAAAAATCTTAATAATTGTCCAGTGAATACGATGAAGAACAAACCATGTCAATTTTGTTTTTTTGCTATCAGTACTTTCTCGGGAAACCGTCTAAGAATCGAGCTAAATAGCACAGTTTTCAATTCTGCGGCGGTGGCGGCGGTAACATTTTTTTAATATAGAGAGATTTCCACCGGTTAAATATTTCGACTTTCTCCAATTCAAGTGTCTTCTATAAAAGGAAATAGCTCCAAGTCTTTGGAAAACCGTAAAAATTGTTTTAAAATTAAAAATTCTAAGCTGTGCGAAAATATTCTTTTTGATAAATTTTCTTTAGTGTTTTTAACTAATAATTGGAATTACATCTTTCTTGCACCAAACGAAAGCTTTTTTTTACCACAAGATAGTACATGAAACTTCAAATTAACCCATGATGAAGCTACCTCCTTTTTGAAGCAAACCTTTCAATTACAAATGTTACACCTTTAAGCTTACACTTCTTAAGGTGCAGTAGTCTAGTCAGTTCTTTTTTTTTATGCTTAGCTTTCTTATGAGAGGGTATTTCAGGCAAACTAACCAGACGGAAAACAAAGATTTTACTTCCTGTAAACAAATGCTCTAACAGGAAACCATATCGGGTTATTTTGAAATGTAGTTCCGCGCCGTTTTGAACAATTTTTACTTTCTAAAATTCGGGTTTATTACAAATTAACTATCGTATGTCAATTTGACACTCATTCTGTAGCAATCCTATTGAAAACCTGCTGATATCATCATGACTTCAAGTCCGGAACAAGTGCAATATTAGAAAGACAAGAAATTATTTAGAGCTAGATGATGTCCATAACTTAATATGGTTAGGACCACAAAACTTGTACATGCATATGTACTATCCAAGTTTTCCCTAGATCTTGTAAACAATTAAGATGAGCTATTATCTACTAATCTTTGAAATGATGATTTACTACTACGTGTCATTAAAAACTATGCATATCATTAAATAGTACGTGTAAAATTATAGATGCTTCAATCAAAGCAGAACACCGTGGTTTCAATTTCAACAATTATCAACAATGACAGTCACATATTACAATTTATTAATTAATTTATTTCATAAGCTGCTCAATTGAATTAAAATATCTTTCCGCTGAAAGAGTAAATAATTCTTCAGAAATATGATTTTCATCATTTAATTTTCCTAATAATGGGCTCGGTTTTCAAATAAGATATTTTCCCCCAAAATATTTCCAAAGACCATTAAATATTCTAATCGATAGCCTGCTTTCAATCTATGAAAAGTCGCATTTAAGTTTATATTTTAATAATTACTCCACAATAACGCCATGAAAAATTACTCTCATTGTTTTCTCTATTCTATTAAGTATCTTACCTCTTCTTTAATATAATGGACAATAATTTCACCGTAATATCTTATGCCAATATGTACCTAACCTCAAAAACAAGTTTTAATCTTTCATATCGTCTTTTCAATTTCTTTGTTAAGTGTTTTTAATAATTTAAACATACTCAGAAAAATCTCCAAACAATATTACAATTTGGAAAATCTTCACTGTTTCGTTGTGGTTCGACAGTTCATGGTGGGAGATCGTTGACGGAACATAAACTTTAAGTAAACGGTATACTCAAGCAGGATACACTTTAAAAAAAAACAGTGAATAATCGAAAAATAAAAAATGAGACTCATTTGAAATAGGCATGCAGGAGTACTTTTACAAAACTTAACTGGGTTGTGCACATTTTGTCATCTTTGAAAAAATCTCATTTAGCACTCTAAGTATTTCGATGGATATGTCTTGGCCATGATCTGGCAAATTTTGTTAAGGGTGAGATATTTTTTCGGTACAAGTAGGACCAAATTGTCTCTTGCCTGGAACTGATGACATTATGCAACATGTTTTTTACAACTGACTGTCCTCTACAGGGGCAGATTTCGACACAAAAGAGCCACCAGAAGTGTTAAGCTAGACAAAAAATATGCTAAGTACTGGTTTTCTATTTTCATCAACTTTATATCTTTGGGAAACATAAAATTTCCAGCGAAAACATACCATAAACCTTTGTAAGAGATTAGGTGAATGAATATTGGTTGTCATCAATTAACTATGTGTATGTAATTATTTTTTTCCTCTAATGTGTATTTATCTGCAATTATCGCTTGATGCAATTATCGCTCTGCAATTATCGATTGCAATTCGTCAGGATTCATTGTTTCTCATAAAATTCATAAACGATTGATTTGCATTACTCTTTATTGTATGCCAGCAACAAGTTTACATAAGAAAACATTTCACTGTTGTCAAACGTAATTGACAACAATACAATCAACATTACAAGCAATGGACAGCTTCAGTGCACATGGATCTATATGAGTCGACAAATTATGTGTAATCCTGTATGCAAGAAAGGACTTTTATCAATATAAATAAGGAAAACTTTTTCTTTCCTACATTAAAACTTGGAGAATAAGTTTCAAAAGGTATTATCATCTCTTTTTATGTAATGCAGAAATCTCTTATAAAATGACGATAGAAAATGAAAGCAAACGACTGTTTGGCAACTTTGCTGGGGATTATAATTTGAGCTATGAAAATACCATCTGCTTTTTTTCCCAAAACAAGTCATAACAAAACTTCTTTTCAAGAACTGCAAAGCTTTTTACTTTTGTTCCCGGCAGTTAAACAGCTGGAGCCTATTAGAGCAATCGTAAGATTAGAACTGTTTTTGTTTGAGGAAAGTCTTTCTTGTTAGTCGCTTTGTTTGTTTCTGAAACGAAGATACATTTCGAATGAATTGTGGGGGTAGGATTTCGCCATTCCAACAATTCCAACAAAAGATCTCGTTCAAATACCTTTATCATCTGAGAAGTTCCCAACTTAAGTGTTCCTCCTTTCTGAGAAAACATGAGAACACGAGAGCTTCTAAGTTTTTTACTGAGGATTATTTTGTTTTTACTAATCACACTTTGTTATCAACTCTCTGTCTGCGAATCGCAGCTACCGTGTTTAACTTTCGAATGAAAAAGTGGCGACATTCCAGGAGAGCGAAATAACTGCTTCATGTGGGAATTGCAAATCAGTAGAATTGTTGGGTTTTCTTTTTCGTGTTTTATAGTACAAGTGCCATGTTTATCCAAGCAGCGCCAAACAAAAGACACACAATAAAATTAGAGAGGAAGAAAATGATCAAAACAAAGTGGAGGGTTAAAATTAAAGGGAGAAATATCACTTGGGTTCTTTGGGATTGTGATGCCTGTACCTAAAGATGTGCCCCTGAGGTCAGAATTACAAGCAAATAAAATTCTGCTTGCTGCTCAAATATCAACGTAGCTATTTGCAAAAACTCTAATCTCGATTTGTTAATTTTTTAAGTAGTTATTTTTTTTTTGAATGAGGATCTTGAAATATCTGGTTTCCGTATCTAGCCGGAGTACATTTTTGGACAGCCGTATCTTGTCGCTTATACATACATTTCGACAGTCGAATTAGGATTGCAACCCCTATAGATACATATACATTTTGATGGCCGTATCGTATCTTCTAGCTTTATAAATATGTTTCGAAGTCTGGTCTGCTGGCTTTATATGAGACGTTTCGAGACCACACTTTGCCCACTGCTTTATAAATGAATTTTGAGGGCCGTATCGGTCAAGTAAATCTGTTCGTCTGAGGACCATATCTGCAGGCCTCCTGATAACAAAATGCACTCTATAACAAAATATCGAGATACGAAGGAGAAATTGTCCAGGAGTTGTGCTGAGATCGCTCAACGTGGAACGGCGCTGACAGGGGACGTATAGTCTTTAGTGGAGAGTCACGTTTGCAACTGTGTCCTGACGACAAACTCAGACATGTCTGGAGATATCCAGGGCAGCGTGGGGATCCTGACTATACTATCACATTCCGCGCATCCCACTACAGGGCGTTATGGTCTAGAATGCCATCTTCTTTAATAGCCGACTCCTTTGGTAGTCATTTCTGGCACGCTTATACAACAGTGGTTCGTAAGCGACATTCTACGACCGGTTGTGTTCCGTACCTTTTGCGACACCTTCATCACTCATCAGAATTAATTGCCATGATATTGCCGATTTTTTGCTAATTACGAGATATCTCGTCCATTGAGATCTGGTACATTTTTGTTAGTGACTACATACTTCATTGAGACATCCATTGTCACCAGGGGGGTTTTCGTTCCATTCAGAAAAAAAAACAAGTGTGTTCTATGAATATTTACTATAACAAAAACACTGGCTTTTCATTGGTTATACAATTTTTTAAAGGTTTATTTTGAATGACCTTGTAAAAAACCTTAAATAAATACTCTAAAACATAAAAAAGTCGAAATAAGGAGGTACAGAATTGCAGTGATGCCGGGCTCGATCCACTTGTAACGGCGCTGACTGGGGTTGTATAGTCTTTAGTGACGAGTCCCTTTTCCGACATCAGTATTCGTTTCTGGAGACGTTCAGGGCAGCGTTGGAATCCTGCCCTTACTATAGCACACCACACATGCCCACAACAGGGCGTTATGGCCAAGGGTGCCATCTCCTTTGAAAGCTGTTTGGTAGTCATTTCTGGCACACTTACAGCACAGCGGTAAGTAGACGACATTCTATGTACGGTTGTGTTAACGTTTCATTTACGATACCCCGGACTTACTTTTCAACAAGATAATGCCCAGCCGCACACTGCACGCTTTGCTATGAACTGTCTTCAACCTTTTCTAACCCTTTCCTTGGCCAGCTAGTTCTCCTGATCGCTCTCCCACAGAGCATATTTGGGCCTTAAATATATACTCTAAAACAAAAGAAAGAGGCGAACCAAGCAGGTGCAGAATTACAGTGGTGCCGGACTCGATCCATTTGGAATACCGCTTACTGCGGATGTATAGTCTTTAGAGTAACGAGTCCCATTTCCAACTGTGTCCTGACGACAACAGCAGACGGTTCTGGAGACGTTCAGGGAAGCGTTGGAATCCTGCCCTTACTATAGCACTCCACACATGCCCACAACAGGGCGTTATGGCCAAGGGTGCCATCTCCTTTGAAAGCTGTTTGGTAGTCATTTCTGGCACACTTACAGCACAGCGGTAAGTAGACGACATTCTATGTACGGTTGTGTTAACGTTTCATTTACGATACCCCGGACTTACTTTTCAACAAGATAATGCCCAGCCGCACACTGCACGCTTTGCTATGAACTGTCTTCAACCTTTTCTAACCCTTTCCTTGGCCAGCTAGTTCTCCTGATCGCTCTCCCACAGAGCATATTTGGGCCTTAAATATATACTCTAAAACAAAAGAAAAAGGCGAACCAAGAAGGTGCAGAATTACAGTGGTGCCGGACTCGATCCATTTGGAATAGCGCTTACTGCGGATGTATAGCCTTTAGAGTAACGAGTCCCATTTCCAACTGTGTCCTGACGACAACAGCAGACGGTTCTGGAGACGTTCAGGGCAGCGTTGGAATCCTGCCCTTACTATAGCACGCCACACATGCCCACAACAGGGCGTTATGGCCAAGGGTGCCATCTCCTTTGAAAGCTGTTTGGTAGTCATTTCTGGCACACCTACAGAACAGCGGTACGTAGACGACATTCTACGACCGGTTGTGTTCCGTTCCTTTTACGACACCCGTATTTACGTGCGAGAACCCTGGCTTACTTTTCAACAAGATAATTCCCTACCGCACACGAAATGTGTTGCTATGAATTATCTTCAAGCTATCCCAACACTTCCTTGACAAGCTAGGTCTCCTAATCTCTCTTCCATAGAGCACATTTGGGACGTTATGGGAAGGCGATTGCAACCGTCCCGGAATGTTGATAATTTAACCCGACAGTTGGTGACAATTTGGCAAGAAATTTCGCAGGACACCATCGTGGAACGTTTTCAGTCTATGCCACGCCGGGTGACGCATCCAGGCCAGAGGTACACCAACGACTTATTGACTTCCTCCCTTTGTAGCGGCCAAACTCTGAAATAAATAATTCAATTATTCTGAAAATTTAATCGCCTATTTTTCTATGTTCTTCACATCCACCAATTTTTATCGCAATCGGACAACTCCTTCTTGGTGCGTCTTTTTTTTTGTTACAGAGTATATTTCGAGGATTGTATCATTTCTGATATATTATATTCTGAAATATTTGGACTGCGGGCCGGAAAAACAATTGCGGGCCGGTGAAACCTATTCTGGGGATTTTATCTGCTCTACTATAGATCCTTTTCAAAGCCTACGAACAGGTGAGGTACATCAAATACCTTGCACATGTGGTGCATGTTGCGTTTGTGAAACCAAACGAACTTTCGAATGCTGGTTCCAAGAACACATGAGCTGTGTCAAACATAATAAGGAAATCAACAAATCCGTCTTGGAATCGAAGTCTTATGTAACTCTGAGTTGTCCAATACGCTAGTGCAGGGCTCGAAATACCCGGGTGCACAGGTGCACTGTGCACATGAAAATAAAATTGTGCACCTAATTTTTTACCGCTAGGTGCACCGCGTGCAACTGAAGTAAAAAAAAGGGGGGTGGGGGACGTGTTTTATGTTAGTTTGATGTTTGAGCGAAATATTAGTACCGACCTCTCTCGCTCTAAAGAAACGTAATTAAAATTCCTAAATACACACTATGCGATAACAAAATCGCTGGGCCGTAATAGATTTATACAGGAGGAAGGTTTACTTGTTCCACTGCCACCAGAACTTTCCGATGATCGAAACATTTTCCAGATGGCTCTGTTGAAGCAACTGTCGCGATAGCCGTGCGCCGGAGAAGGGAGAATTTAGATGTTTAAATATTTTTATTTACTTTCCACTATACACACACAAACCTATTTAAACAAACCCAACTAATAAAGTAATTTACATTACATTAATACTCTTATATTACGTTTTTTTTATATGTGCACCTAAAATATAACCTGTGCACCTAATTCAATAACTTAGGTGCACCTTGTGCATCTGTATTAAAAAATCTATTTCGAGGCCTGCGCTAGTGAATTCTTTCAATATTGGTACATTCTTTGAAGTAGAATTCATTTGATTGATTCTATTGCTCAGTTAATTCTAATAGACTCCTTTGGAAAGATTCGATTTCTCGTTTCCTTATCATTTAGATACTGCGTGGCCAGCACGGCGTTGCCCGTGACATTTCTTTTCGTGGGGTCAAGTGTGACCACTGCTCTCTGTCGCTCGCCAACCCCCGATGATTGCTACGTATTCCCATTTGGTTTGCTTCGCAAACGAACTCTACAGGGAACGCCGTGATGGCCTCGAAGTGGCTATTATCAACAACGTAAATCGGAAAACGTGGCATGGTTTCAAAAGCATTAGGACTAAAAACGCTTGGGACGTCATCGGTCGAAAATTGCAAAATCCGTTCTTTCTTCTTTTGAGGTAGGGGAGACGTCACATTCACACACACACACACAGGAAAGAAGAAATAAAGGTGAAAAAAACAAATAAATTAATTTTTAAATCTTCAAATTTCATTAAAGTAACTGCCACAAATTCGTCAAGACACTGCGTAGCGAGAGAAAAACACTTCCTTTTATAATAGTAAAGAAGATTATTGCTCATTTCCATAGAATAAAATTATTATGAAGGATTATATTGGTCAAAATTGAATTACAAGTCAGGCAGAGAAGTTCTACTAGGTGAAATTATGCTTGGAAATCCCTAAGTGGATTTAAAAAGTAAAAATAAAATCCAAATTTCAATTTTTTAATAAAAGCATACGTCACTTTAATTCTCTCACAAATATAAATTATTTTTCCATCAAAAATTTCAAGCAATTCAACGGAATCCGGTGCCTTTTAAGAGCTAAATTTTCTCTTCCTGCTGCAACAATTAAGTTAGGATTAATCATTTCTTAAAAACTATTTTGCCAAAAGTTAATTAAAAGTACATTTCTTTTCCTTTTCCATGCTGCGTATGATCAAACGATAAAGTTATTTGAAAATTTGAAATTTTTTAATTTCAGATTGCTTGCATCAATTCAATTTGCGTTGCCTTCAAGAAAATTTAAATCTTTACATTTTTATATAATCTTTATTACCTAGCTCATTACAAATCGGATTTTTGGAACCTGACTTTATTTAAGAAAAGTAATTAAGGAAAGTTCTAGAGGAACCTTTTGGTGTTTGAACCACGGAGAATAATTTCAGACCGAATGAAAATTCACAATTGAAAAGCTAATGCCACTTTCTTTAATGTTCCAAGCTTGAAAAATTAAACAAATCTCGATTTCAAGTTATTAATTTGCTGCATTTTCTAAATTATTCCAAATATTTATCACTAGAATTAAATACTCCAAACGTTATTCGAAAATTAATCCGGAGTGTTAAATGGATTTCGCGATATTTTTATTTACTATTCAGTTGCTAATTGAAATAGGAGGTTAAAAAGAGAATGAAATCAATTTTAAATTGAAATATAACATTTTTATATATTCTATGAAACCACGTTTGTGAGAAAATATAATTATGGAAGTCAAATATTATATGATAAATAAAACACTTGATAACTATATTTAAAATTAACGAGAGAATATTAAAAATGTAATAATTAAACGTGCCATAAGCTAAAGTGATTCAAACTAACACTTCACATTTATGGTAGGCAACAAGTAATACGTTAAATAATACAAATGTTTTAGAGGTACAAAATATACTTTTTCTTTTGATTTACCTGTAACACTATATTATTTAACTATCAATATTTTAACAAATAGCGGTTTGAATTAAAATATTTTGAATATTTATGCTTAATTTTTTTTTAAATATGTAAGAAATAATCAAAATCCTAACATATGTAACGAACGTCTGAGGCGTAATTTCATGAAAAATACAATTAATTTTTAAAAATTCGTGCCGACCAACCGGTATAGTGGTTAAGGTGTTAGCCTCTAGATCGGAAGGTTCCTGGTTCGAATCCGGGCCCGAGCATGGATGTTTGTAAACGTATGGTGTAGAAGCGGCTGGTGCACCTTAAATCTGTCGTGGCCCAAAGTCGCCACGTTGGGTTGGGTTGGTGTGGAAGTTTGGAGAGTGGGGTGCCAGCTCAGGTGTTGCTTCGTCATCTGACCGTGGTTCAAAATTACGAGGTGTTGTCGTCGGACCTTTCCCTTAAGGGACTGATCCCGGATCGTCGTCAATAGCCCGTTGTGTTGCTCTAGTACGACGTTAACTAAAAATTACCAAAAGTATTGTTTTTTATTCTTTCCTGATAGTGCTATCCGTTGAAAGCAGGGGGGGGGGATATTCCCACCAAATTACATACATTAAAAAATAGCTCAAAATTCATGAGGATTGCCGTACTGAATAAATTTGTCCACTGCACTAGCATGATGAGGATTTTTGGACAGTGGGCTGCCAGCTCAGATGCGACTTCGTGATTTGACAGTGTTTAAAATTACGCGTTGTTGTCCTCGCATCTTTCCCTTCGGATTTGATCCCGCACCGTCACCAATAGACCGTTGTGTTACTCCAGTGCGACGTTAGTTAAAATACCTACTTACCTCTAAGTTTCTCGTTGTATCTACTTGTGTCTGATAGCACTTTAGTTTTTGAAATACACTCTACAACAAAAAAATCGACGCACCAAAAAGGAGTTGTCTGATTGCGATACAAATTGGTGGATGAAAAGAACATAGAAAAAAAATTATTAAAATTTCAGAACAATTGATAGATTTATTTCAGAGTTTGACCGTGACAAAGGGAAGAAGTCAATAAGGCGATGGTCCACTTCTGGCCTGGATGCGTAGTCTGAAAATGTTCCGAGATGGTGTCCTGTGGAATTTTTTACCGTATCCAACTGTCGGGATAAATGGTCGACAATCCGGATGGCTGCAATCAACATCCCGTAACGTCCCAAATATGCTCTGTGGAAGAGCGATCAGGAGAACTAGCTGGCCAAGGAAAGAGTTAGAAAAGGTTGAAAACAATTCATAGTGTGCGGCTGGGCATTATCATGTTGAAAAGTATGTCCGGGGTATCGTAAAAGAAACGTTAACACAACCGGTCATAGAATGTCGTCTACTTACCGCTGTGCTGTAAGTGTGCCAGAAATGACTACCAAACGGCTATCAAAGGAGATGGCACCCTTGGCCATAACGCCCTGTTGTGGGCATGTGTGGAGTGCTATAGTAAGGGCAGGATTCCAACGCTGTCCTGAACGTCTCCAGAAACGTCTACTGATGTCGGAAACGGGACTCGTCACTAAAGACAACACAACCCCAGTCAGCGCCGTTACAAGTGGATCGAGCCCGGCATCACTGCAATTCTGCACCTTCTTATTTCGACTTTTTTATGTTTTAGAGTATTTATTTAAGGTTTTTTACAGGGTCATTCAAAATAAACCTTTAAAAAATTGTATAACCAATGAAAAGCCAGGGTATTTGTTACAGTAAATATTCATAGAGCACACTTGTTTTTTTTTTTCTGAATGGAACGAAAAATATTTTTAACCCCCCTGGTGACAATGGATGTCTCAAAGAGGTATGTCGTCACTAACAAAATGTACCAGATCTCGATGGACGAGATATCTCGTAATTAGCAAATAATCGGCAATATCTTGGCAATCAATTCTGATGAATAGGGCAACTTTCTTCTTGTAGTAAAAATGGGAAAAGTTGCATTTATCATTCCCTAAAGTTGCATTTATGAAAATAAAGTTGCATTTATTTTTGAAACACTAAAATCTAAAATAAATTATTAGTAAAATTTGAAAAAATTCAAAATTTATATCTACATTATTAAATACAGTAGAACGTTGATGTTGTTGAATGGCCTTTCCTTGGTCAGTAATATCTAAGGTATCCGACTATCTTCGGAGAAGATTTTTTGAAAATATTTAAATTTTAACTTTTTTTCTGCATTATATTAAAAATTACGGCTAAAAAGATGGAACAACATTAAAAAAATTTATTTGTATTATTTTTTATCTATTTTAGGCATGAAAAACATGTGAAATATAGCAAAAACTAAGTCTACCGCAAAATATGATAGTTCAAAATTAAATTAATATATTTTCAATTTGTATGGTTTATAATAAAGATCGAAGTCTCTTTAAGGAATTGGTCCATTTTCGAAGTTGTGAACCAGTTCCATAAAAGGTAACTGGGTTTGAAACAGAAACAAGTATAAAATCTTCAAAAATTTGGATTCAATCACAATTTATACCATTAACAACAAAAAGCCAATTGGTTGATTAACACAGGAGTGAACCAATCCCTTTAGCTATTTAATTAAAGTATTCCTACAAATTTGTATCACATTTGAAGCATAACTTTTTGAGTTACACTATTTTGCGTAAAAACAAATTGCTGAAAAAGTGATTTTGAGATAAAGCTAAATATATACTTCAAAATGGAAACACACCTACCACATAAAAGTGGAACTTGAAAATGACCCTATTTTGTATAATCCGCCATCTGTGTGTGTATCACCTAAATAGTTTATCTTTTTTTTTTCTTATAGCTCGCAAAATTTTCCTACGCTTCTTCGCAATAGGTGTTGCATGCTGCTTGGAATCATGGATTCTAACGCGATCCAAACAATGATAACCCTTTGTGGTGAAATAACCAGGATTTGAAATGTTCAGTTTGGATAAAATGCTCATACAGCCTTTATAATCATCATTGTATTGTATGACGGCATCATAGGTCCCTAATTTAAGAGTTTTCAGGCTGACGAAAAAATCCTTGGGAATTCTTTGCCAAATCACCCCATTGAAGCTTTCATTAGCGTTCTGAGTTTTGCCATGCAAACACTTTAATAAAAGCTCCCTGTTGGAAAGTTCTAAATATACTGGTTTCATAATATTTAATATATTAGTGGGCAAACCAGTATGATTCACCTTTTCGAGTTCTCTCCCTTCCCTGATGGCTCGATCACGTTGGGTTGGCGTGGAAGTTTGGAGAGTGGGGTGCCAGCTCAGGTGTTGCTTCGTCATCTGACCGTGGTTCAAAATTACTAGGTGTTGTCCTCGGATCTTTCCCTTCAGGGACTGATCCCGGACCCTCGTCAATAGCCCGTTGTGTTGCTCTAGTACGACGTTAACTAAAAAATTACCAATTACCCTGATGGCTCGTTGGTAAAAACACCAACTACTATCACCAATGGGAGAAAGGCAATTCCAGTTTAAAACTTTTCGACTTGATCTCATTAAACTACCTGTAACTTAAGTTCTGAGCAAGATAGAAACAAAATTTAAACACATTTGGAAAGATGATAAATCAGGATTTTATTTTATATGAAAATTGAAAAATCGATAATGTGACTGAAAATCGTGTTTTAAAGGCAGTCGGATACCTTGAAAAACTGCGCTCTACTGAGACTGATGTTGCCTGACATTGTTGCATTGAACTTCTTCTGCAGTTGTGAAACAAGTGTACCACTCAAGTAACTTGGAGGAATCGCGGATAAAGCACCTTGAATGTGATTCTTGCCGCCGTCATATAATATGTTTTATCGGATGGCAGAAGCGCAAAATCCTTTCGCTTTACATTCACAGATTTTAAAACGTCATCTTCAAGAAAACGATGTATTGATGATCGAAACTCACCTCGCAAACTCTGCAGTCGGTTACGCAAGTTTGATCTGAATTATCATGAGTGCCAACCAATGTGTAAAAGTACTTCTTGCTATTTATTTCACTTTCGTCTGTTAGGAAGAATACCTTTTTTCCATGAACACATGATTAAAGGGTTGATTCAGAGGGCAAAAAATGAAATAGTAATTTCATATTAATTTAATTTTAAGCTAAATTATAAAAAGTTGCAACTATGCAAAAAAGTTGCATTTATGTAGAAAGTTGCATTTATGTTGCAGTTATAACTCACTTACAATACACCCCATGAAGCAGGAATTTTTTTTTTAGTATTTTACATGAAGCATAGAACGTGTGAAAAAAAGTTGCATTTGTTGCAAAAAGTTGCCCTACTGATGAGTGATGACTTGAATATCTCATTCGGGCAAAATTGATCAAATCTTGATGGACGAGATATCTCGTCGAAACCACTTGAAAGATTGACTTCTGAAATCGTTTAAACAGCTTATTCTTACATGCTATTACAGTCTTTACTAGATTTATAATATTAATTACTTTAAAAGCTCCCTAAGATACAATGCCGACCAACCGGTATAGTGGTTAAGGTGTTAGACTCTAGATCGGAAGGTTCCTGGTTCGAATCCGGGACCGGGCATGGATGTTTGTAAACGTATGGTGTAGAGGCGGCTGGTGCACCTTAAATCTGTCGTGGCCGAAAGTCATCACGTTGCGTTGGCGTGGAAGTTTGGAGAGTGGGGTGCCAGTTCAGGTGTTGCTTCGTCATCTGACCGTGGTTCAAAATTACGAGGTGTTGTCCTCGGACCTTTCCCTTAAGGGACTGATCCCGGACCGTCGTCAATAGCCCATTGTGTTGCTCTAGTACGACGTTAACTAAAATTACCATTACCCTAAGATCAATACATATAGATTTTATTTTAAAACATACTCAGATTATTTATACCATAACATGATGTTCACATTTATGTAAATACACATCGTAATTTAATTATGAGAACTATACGTAGCGAACTAAATAAACAAATATCGTATGGTTAGAAATAGTTTATGAATATCGGCATAGTTACTCATAAGTAGTTAAATTTTGCATGCTGTTTTCACAAATATTTTTATATGAAAATATCTTTTATGAAGTTCATTAATCATCTCACTAATGAGAATGTTATAAACCCTCGTGATTCATAAATTAATAGGTGCATTAAACGTGTAATAAACGTGTTTTTCTTACCGCTGAGGTACCTAAACTGAATAAGAACTTCCGCAATGCGACACACGGTGTAATTATTAAGTACCCATCAAAAGATAGAGATCTTTACTCATTAATCATAAAAGAAAACAACTCCTATTGAAACTACCAAATCCTTAAACACATAAGAAGGAAACATAAAAACCACGGAAAGATAACAATTTGTCGAGTATAAAAGAACTACTACATAAATGACAGATGAATTTGTAACAAAGGAGACAGTAAAATAACGGGTTGGTATAGGAATATCAGGCGATTAAAGTCCAATTAGGATAGGGTGTCTCGCTTGTTTAGGGACAATGAAACTTTAATGTAGGTTCGACTATTTCTCTAGATATCTGTTCCATTTTAATCTGTGGCGTCATTTAGATTCTGATAGCTTAAAAATAAATTTAAATGTCACTCAGCGTGTTATCTTTAAATATTTACTGTGGAGTAAAAGGAAAGAAATGTGAAATAAAAAATGCAAAGTAACTGCAACCCAGAACCAAGGTTTGCTAATTGTCTCTGTGCTGGTATCTCTAATGGGCTGTGAAGGAAATAAATTTGAAGTCTTTCGATTTTAAATGATACCACAATTTACCGACGAGATTTCTGGAGCTGATCCAATGAAAATTACAAGGCAGTGATCAGGTTCATTGCGAACACAAAAATAAATATTTGAGGTTTTGTATCTTCACGATAGTTGAAGATAGAAAAATTTCAACGGATTTGAAATTTTAATTAAACGGCGGAAAATTTTACACCATGTTAGGTCGATTTACCTCAGGTAGTTCGGTTTATGCGAATTTGTGACATGCCCGTATCGTGTCCGTGTAAAGGTGGAACCCATTCTTAAAATTATTGTTTTTTTCTTTTCAATGTTTTCAGTATCAGTAAGGACATGTAAAGAACTGTCACGTGCAAAGTGTAAATATAAAACCAACCAATATGAGATTCATTCATCAATTCCGTCACTGCATTTAAATGTGCAAACTTTGACAGAAAAATAGGTCTGCCATTAAATCTCGCATATGAACATAAGGAATGGAATCAAGTTGAAGGGGACGTTCAGAAGTGTATTGCTGTAACATAACTGAGGTTTGAATTTCCGTCATACACTTTACTGTAAATAAGAATTAACACCGGTAAAAAACACACGAAATGTTGTTATATGTTTTGTAATTTTAGTTCATTTTTAGAAATAAAATGTGAACATAAATGATGTATCAGTATAACGCCCGGTGCACACATCCGGTTTTTAAACATGCGGCAATGCAAGGGCGGTCTGAGATACATTAGATCCAAAGCAGTAGTGTACACATGTCTCCGGTGCCGCTGCGACGACGAGCGTCCAACTTGCGTGCAATTTGTACAGCAGTTCCTCACGGCGCTGCAGCTCGCCGCAGATGCGTCTCCATTCTGAAGTACCTTGTTTTCATAAATAAATGGAATATAAATAATAATTAATAAATGGTTGTATCCAGTAACATCTATTTTGTTTCAAAATATACTATTTTTACACCAAGTAAGAGAAATAAACACGTTTTCTTTGACAGAATAGCTATCACAAATGGCACGAAATGAGTGCTTGCGTCATTTCACGGTTATGTGTGCATAGTTGGGCTTCGGTGCGGCAGCGGCGAAGCACGTCGAAAAACCGGATGTGTGCACCGGGCCTAAAGTGATTCAATCCTGCCGGTGGTTGTCCCGACGAGGTACCGCGGCATCAGCAAAACTGACCGTACCTTAATGGACGAGATATCTCATAATTAGGAAAAATATCTTGATGTGGTCGTCATCGAAATATCGGCAATATTTTGATGATGAGATATCTGGTCACCAGGAAAACTTGATCAGATCTTGATGAACGAGATATATCATCATTTTATAAAATTGACCAGATCTTGATCTCGTCATCAAAAAAATCGGTAATTCCTTGATACCATCCTCACAAAATGCCAATATTTTCGTCATTCGGAATCCAATCGACATCCTTAGTTTGACGAGGAAACTCTTTTGTGGCATTGTTGCGATTTTGTTGGACGAGATATATCGTCAAAACCACCTGTAGGGTTAAATAATGTGAGTGACGATGATTCAACATGAATAGATTATAAACGATTCAGAAAGTTCAGTGCAGATGCTCGGATCTTTCCCTTCAGGATGGATCCCAGACAGTCGTCAATAGTAAAAGACAAGCAACCTAAGGGTTTCCAGTTCGAATCCAGCCAAAGACTGTCGGGTACAAAGAGGGGGGGTGCACGTTTAATCTGTCATAGTCTCAAATGTCTTCACGTTGTCATGCTCTGGAAGATTGGAGAGAGGTATGCCAGTTAAGGTGCCGTCTCGTCATCTGACCGTGGTTCAAGTTACGGAGGATCTCAAGGATTGATCCTGGACCGTTGCCAATAGCCCGTTGTGTTGCTCCAGTGCGGCGTCAATTAAAAAACACCAATACCATAATACAGGCCTCGAAATAGATTTTTTTTTATACAGGTGCACAAGGTTCACCTAAGTTTTTAAATTAGGTCCACAGATTATATTTTAGGTGTATATTTAAAAAAATATCGTATTATAAGAGTATTAATGTAATGTAAACTACTTTATTAGTTGGGTATGTTTATATGGGTTATATAAGTAGTAGATAGTAAATAAAAATATTTAAATATCTAAATTCTCCCTTCTCTGGTTCACGTCTGTCGCGACAGTCGCTTCAACAGAGCCATCTGAAAAATGTTTCGATCATCGGAAAGTTCTGTCGACAGTGGCACAAGTAAACCTTCCTCCTGTTTAAACCCGTTACGGCCCAGCTATTTTGTTTTCGCATAGTGTGTATTTAGAAATTTTAATTACGTTCCTTTAGAGCGAAAGAGGTCAATCCTAATATTTTGTTCAAACATCAAAATAACATAAAACACGTTCCCCCCTCCCCGTTTTTTTAAACATATATGTGCACGCAGTGTGTGCACCTAGTGGGAAAAAACTAGGTGCACAATTTTATTTTCATGTGCACAGTGCACCTGTGCACCCGGGTATTTGGAGCGTAATGACTAGTTGTATTGATATAGTCTAATAGTTGTAATCCAGCTTTTAACTATTACCAACAAAACTTTTTCGTCGCTTAAGAAGCCAAAAGCAAAACCAGACTTTTTGGAACTGCCGTGAGTTGATAAGAAAGTGATGTCCCTTAGGAAAAACCAAACCTAATTAAACAGGATCGATGCTGGCCGAAGTAGTTATTACCCTATTCGCTTGGCAGCAGCACGTTCCCCGAACCGCAAGCCCATCAAGCACGTACCTGCGATTCTTTTATAATTTAAAAGTCTCAGAAGGGTACGTGGAACAAAAAAGTCCAACTCCATTATTTACACCAACTAATTAAAAGAATCCATATTCGCACGCAGTCCACCATCTAATGGTTATGATGTTAACCTATAGATTGGAAGATTCCTGATTCGAATCAGGGCCAGTCCATGGATGTTTGTAAGCGTATGGTGTAGAGGCAGCTGGTGCACCTAAAATCAGTCGTGGCCTAAATTCCTCACGTTGGGTTGGCGTGGAAGTTTGGAGAGTGGGGTGTCAGCTCAGGTTTCGCCTCGTCATCTGACCGTGGCTCAAAATTATGTGGTGTTGTCCTTGGTTCTTTCTCCTGGGGAGGGGATGGGTTCCGGATAGTCTTTAATAGCCCGTTGTATAGCTCTGGTACGACGTTAATTAAAATTACTAAAAAATTACCATATTCGCACGCACTGTCTAGAAAACAAAAGTGATTGCTTAAAATCAGTATCTTGGACACAAGATCACCTGCATTAATCACTCAGCTTATTATCTCATCCAGAGGTAGGTATGTACCGGTGAACTAGGGCATTGCAACGGCCTATTGGCTGCCCGGGATGAACCCACAAAGGGCAACACCACGTGGTTTTGAATCGCCGTCTGACCTTAACTGACACCTCACCCACAAAATTTGCACACTACTCCATCGTAAGAACATTCGAGGCCATAGCAGATTTAACGTGCACCATATCCGTTGGATTCGAACTCACAGTTCTCCAGTTTTTCATTCGTTGCTCTTCTAACCGGGCTACCGTGGTCCCTTGATATCCTAAGTCACGAATCAGTACTGAGGAACAGCTAAAACCTCGTGTAAGGAAGGAAGGTAGATTGTTGAATTTATTTTGCACTGGAGCAACAAAGCTGGCTATTAGAGACGGTCAGGGATGAATCCCGAAGGAAAGTAACCGAGGACAACACCTCGTAATTTTGAACGTCTGTCAGAAGGCATCGAGGTCACACCTGAGTTGGCCCCCCACCCTCCAAATTTCCGCACCACGCAAACATGAGGACATTTGAGGCCATATTAGATTTAACGCACCCTTTGC
Organism: Metellina segmentata; assembly: GCA_947359465.1. NCBI lineage: Eukaryota > Metazoa > Arthropoda > Arachnida > Araneae > Tetragnathidae > Metellina > Metellina segmentata. Next base: position 12,561,674 of record OX375875.1, read on the forward strand.
TACACTATGGTCTTTGATTGGGTTTGAACTCGCAACCCTCAGGTTTCTAATCCGCTTTTCCTCAACAAGCACTGAATTGACTTCTGAATTTGTATTTTACTTACTATACCGAAATAAATACTACAGTGGTCGCAAAAATGTTACCACACTTTATGAGCTGGTAAAACGCAGGATTTTAATTTGGGTGCAGATTTAACGGTTGCGAAATGATTTCCCAATCCGGATTACGTTTCGAAGAACGAAAGTTTGCGTTCAAGTGCTACAGGAAGTGTGAAAACACAGTGGAAGTGTAAAGAAGGTTCCAGAAACAATTTCACACTGATCCACCTAGTATACTCACCATACGATGAATTAGAGATAAGTTTGAAGCAGACGGAACTGTTCAGAGACAACGTTTCGGAAGACCGAGATCATCGACTGAAGGTGTGGAATTTATGGCATCACAGTAATAAAGTGGAATTGGACTCAGCTGGACACCTTTACAAGTTTTGTATTACCACTTGAAAAGTCTCGTTTTAAAATAGAAAGGTTATCTACAATATTTACACTGAACAATCAATGAACGAATGTTCATAAAGAAACTGCAAGTTTTGAACTATTGTTCGTTTTATTTTCCATCTATGTTAACTTCACCGTATAACTGTCTGTACGAGAGCTCTTCTTTCCGCCACTTCCCCCAGTGGCTCCCTTCTCTCGTCTCTCCGTTTTACTTTTCTCCGGGGGAGTTCGCCTCCCTCTTGGAATGTGGTTCTTGTTTCAATGAAACTAGCAACATTAAGGGCTGTCAAGACTCCCCAGACTCACACAAAACCTATCAATATCATCAATAGAAAATGACGTGTGTGACATGCAGGTGCAAGAAGTCGGTTTAAAATGCCGATTCTACGACAGATTTAATGGCTTTCTGGCCTGAGTTATCACCGAACTGTAACACACGTGTTCTTTCAGGGTGGACGTCTGCTCCCCTCTCGTCGAAAGCCCAAGAGGATCCGGGTGTTGAAATCGTCTTTTTCCAGAAGTCCCAACGCGGACACGGAAGAAAGGGCGATTGTGAATGTACGGTCTACAGCCAAGAACATCGCCTCGCCAGGTTGCTAGTGAAGTAAGAATTCCAAAGGATAGTGTCCATCGTATATGGAAACGAATTAATTGGAAAAGAATTGGCGTGCAAAAAATATATACGCCAATGTAGTTTCTTATAAACATTGAAAGAAAATTGTACGATATGTAATAAACACTTTATTAACAATCAGTGTGGTAACATTTTGTGGTATTCACTTATGACTTTACGGCCTGTACGCCGACACAGAATACCCGATTTTTTTTTGCAACTTTGCTGTGGTATATTATCTAGAAAATCTGAAACATCTACACTGCTTGACAGTTGCTAAGGAACAACCGATTTATGCAAAACTGCGATTCGGACAGTCGCGTAATCGCAGAAAGTGTAAGTGCAGAGGGTGTTGTAGAGCAAGGTATGCCAGCGCACACAAGCTGTTTATTCAATTGAAATTTCAAGCAGTGAAGTATCTACAGGAAATCACGATTTACGTTATTGAAAGCCGTTTCGTTCAATTACGTCTTGTGCGACACATATGGAGTGGAGAATGTCCGTTAAGGCATCATTTCAGTTAATTTGATCGTGGGCGAGCAGTTGGGCGGCTGGAACCTAAGCAAAGAGCCACCCAAGTTGCCGCAGCAATGATTGTGTTAAAAAGCGTTATTTCGCGGTTGAAAAGAGCCGCTGACGGTGGAAATGCTTTGAGAAAGCATGCTGGTGGTCGTGAGAGGAGCACCACATCCAGAGAGAATGCATGTATATCTCTAACAGCAAAAAAGGAACAGACATCTCACACCGGGCCAGGTTGGTTCAGAGCTTGCAACCGCTACCAGCACTCATGTGTCTGCCAGAACTATTTCTAGGCTCTTAAATCAAACTGGCTTGTATTCACGGAAAACTGTTAAGAGCGTCCCGCTACAACCAAGCCATCGCCGGGAAAGATTACGCTGGTGTATAAAACATATTCGTTGGAATCACCAACAGTGGTCCAGAGTCGTGATCTCCGACGAATCCCGATTAACCGTGAAGAGGGATTTTGGACACCAACTACTGTGGAGAGAGGGGAACCCGTTACACACAACAGAATGTTCGTGTGGTTGATCGTTATGGCCGAGTTGTCATGGTGTGGACAGGCATTATGCATAATGGCAAAACACAGCTATGCATATTGGACTCAGGTGCCGTTACATCACAGCGGTATTGGACCGAGATTCTCCTGTGCCATGTATGTTTATTTCTGCGTGTAGTGGTTCCAGACTTTCTGTTCATGGATGACAATGCACGCATACATAGGACAGTTGATGCCTGTGAGACACTAGAGAGTGAAGATATTGAGCGCATGGAATAGCCTAAGTATTCACCGGACTTAAATCCTATTGAACATGCTTGTGATACTTTTAGGAGACGTGTTTCACAAAGGAATCACCCGCCTCAAACTGTGCAGGAGCTCAAAATTACTTTGAGAGAGGAATGGGACAACATCCCCCAAGCACTCCTCGACAGTTTAGTGGAGAGCACGCATAGCTTATCTTATAGCATCTTAGCATTATCTTACTTTTCCATGGTCTGGAATCTATAACATTTTCAATTATACTTAATGCACAATATCTTCATTAAACATATACTAAGTTTCGTTTCTTTAATCAATAAATGTTTTAATTATTTTAAAAATCGTGTTTGTTTTTAGCAATTGTCAAGCAGTGTACATAGATTCATAATGGAGAACTGAACAGCATAAACTTCCGGAAGGACACTTCTGTTCGGAAGCTGAAACAAGGCACATTAACGTATTATTTAATGCAATATGAACAAATACTTATGAGCAAAATTTTAATATCATGCAGATAAATAAACAGAAAACAAGAGAATAATAACAGCAAAACGTAAAACTAAAATTAGTTTTATTTCAATCTAGTTTTAAAAGTGTTAATTTTCAGGTCATACTACAGTAGATCCTGGATTATCTGAGATACGATTAACAGAGTGTTCGTGTTATACGAGCCTAATTTGATTCCCAGTTTTCTTTAAACTTTGAATAAAGCACTGAGCTTGAGTGTTCGAACTTTGTCGACAGAGGCTAAAAACTGCTGCTAAACCAGATGACCGTTAAGGTCTCTTTCAAGAGTTACACAAAGATCTTACGTCCAGATGTCTTGTACAATTATGATAATAAATACAATCTATGGACAAAAGTATTTGGACAATGTGTGTTTTTCAGAAAAAGTATTTTATTTTTCTATTTAGTAACGGGAGCTATCCATTTGATTGTATTGCAGCTGCAACATGTCGAGGCATACTTTCCACAGTTCTCTGTAAGTATGGTCAGCAATAGGTCTTCATGACTCTTGCAAGGCTGTGAGAAGATTGTGGTGAAGATGGGTGTGCATGACGGTGTCGTACTAGTCGCTCCAGTTTGTACTAGGGATGCGACATCGATGTCGATGTTTTCAAAACATCGATGTTTTTTAAAAAAACATTGATGTATTTAACATCGATGTATTGGAGTCGATGTTTTGGTAACATCGATGTTTATACTTATCGATGTTTTATTTTTAAATGAAAGAAGTACCTTTATAAAAATTTTAAAAATAACAAAGTAGTATAATTTTTATAATCAGCAAATTGAACATACTCTTAGACCAAAGTGGTCAAGGGTGAAGGGTCTGAAAAGTAGGCATGCGACATCGATGTCGATATTTTCAAAACATTGATGTTCTATAAAAAACATCGATGTATTTGTGCCGATTTCGCATCACTAGTTGCAAAACCAGTTTTAAGAAATGGGGTAAAAAGTTTAAATACACTAAATTTTAAAAACATCAATGGTTTTGGAGCGATGTATTATCAACATCGATGTTTTGCTGTCGATGTCGCATCAATAGTTGCTGAACCAGTTTTAAGAAATGGGTAAAAAAATTTAAATACTCTGAATTTTAAAAACATCGAAGGTTTGGGTGCGATGTATTATCTCAACATCGATGTTTTAATTTCGAACATCAAAGTTTCAAAACATCGATGTTTTGCTGTCGATGTAGCATCACTAGTTGCTAAACCAGTTTTGAGAAATGGGGGGGGGGAGTTTAAATACACTGAATTTTAAAAACATCGATGTTTTGCTGTCGATGTAGCATCAGTAGTTGCTAAACCAGTTTTTAAGAAATGGGGTAAAAAGTTTAAATACACTAAATTTTAAAAACATCAATGGTTTTGGAGCGATGTATTATCAACATCGATGCTTTGCTGTCGATGTCGCATCAATAGTTGCTGAACCAGTTTTAAGAAACGGGTAAAAAAGTTTAAATACTCTGAATTTTAAAAACATCGAAACATCGATGTATTATCAACATCGATGTTTTAATTTCGAACATCAAAGTTTCAAAACATCGATGTTTTGCTGTCGATGTAGCATCACTAGTTGCCAAACCAGTTTTGAGAAATGGGGGGGAGGGAGTTTATATACACTGAATTTTAAAAACATCGATGTTTTGCTGTCGATGTAGCATCAGTAGTTGCTAAACCAGTTTTAAGAAATGAGGGGAAAAAGTTTAAATACACTGAATTTTAAAAACATCGATGTTTTTGGGGCGATGTATTATCAACATCGATGTTTTAATTTTGAACATCAATGTTTCAAAACATCGATGTTTTACTGTCGATGTCGCATCCCTAGTTTGTACCACAAATGCTCGATCGGATTGAGATCGGGACTCTAAAGAGACAAGTCAAGCAAATTGACCTTATTTTCAGGAAACCAGTCCTGTACATGTTTTGCAGTATGATACGGAGCTCGATGTTGTTGGAAGAAGCAACCATCATCGCCGTAGTATTGCCATAGTGTAGGCAAGGCCGAATGATACAAGACGTCGAGATATGATAGAGGACGTAGAGGCTGGATCCGGCCGGATTGGTACTTTGTTAATAAGTCTATCTAACCAGTATGTATTTTTCCAAAATCGTCTGAGTGAAAGTAGGTAAAAAGGATATTATTCCAAATGGACGAAGAAACGTTTATTCTGGAATTAAAAGATCAACTTTATTCATAATTATCCATAGGTAGGAAATTAATCATCAACAATAATTTAAAGTAACTACTAATACTACAAATAGTAAGTATTAAACGAATTGATGATTATCAGTCTTACTAGTTTCCACATCAAAAAACATCAGTTTGTTTTAAGTACTTTTCTATTTATCTAAAATTAAGTAGTCTCTATCTCTAATGTTGTTGAGCAAATGACATATATATTGTACCTAACCTTGACTCATACTAACATAAAAATCTAATCTTTGGCAGGTTTTGTTCAACATAACAAACAACGGAACTCTTAATTCTTCTTAATTGCTTAAATCGAAGTTATATAGTAATGAAAATCACTTTTGAGTTTGAAAGAACGATCTAAGGAAACAGATCGTATTAAATGTTATCATCCCCAACCTACTTTTCAATGAACTGCAAATATAACCAGCGGCCGAGAAGGCCCTCTCAGCTTCGACACTAGTTTATTTAACCGTCATTATGTAGTTGTACTTCGTACATAAGAGACAAATATTTTCATTTCATATGCAGTCATTTCATTCTTCAGTATTTTCTCAAAATCTGTTTATTTTTTTAAAGTTTGTCTTTTTGCAACAGTCTTCATTTTCTTGCAGAGTTTGCTTTTCGAATTCCTCTTCATTAAAAAAATATTATTGATAATTTAATTTATTATTTTTGCTAGAATTCTCCAAACTGATGATTGAAAATATATAAAATCGATTAATCTACAATCGATTGCTTAATAAACGATTTTGCGACTTTAAAGTTGGGTTTGAATAATCGATTATTTAATTTTTTTTAAATTCGAGTTTATCGGATCCGGACTGGGTTTGATAGTTGTTACTCGATCCGGTAGGTAGCCAAATGATGCCGGATCCGCCGGATCGAATTGCAATCCCTAGTATCACCCATTTCTGGTTCGCGCATCGGTCCACGTTGCTTACGATTATAAAGATTATTCTTCGGATAGTAACGATACAACCTCGGATAATAAAGATACTACATAGGATATATAAAGATACTAAGTACCACGATAGCACAGTTGGAAGAACAACAGATTGGCAATTGGAGGGTTGCGAGTTTGATACTAAGTCCGGTTAACAATCGTCGTAAACACGGGAGATGGTGCAAGCTAAAACTGTCGTGGCCTGAAATGTGCTCATATTGACGTGGAGGGGTAGTTTTGAGAATGGGATGCCAGCTCAGTTGCATACTTCATAATCTGACCGTGGGCCAAAATTACTTGACGTCATGGGATATTTTTCTTCGGATATTCCGGCCTTTCGCCCGATACATATATATATATATATATATATATATATATATATATATATATATATATATATATATATATATATATATATATATATAGAGAGAGAGAGAGAGAGAGAGAGAGAGAGAGATTTTATGGACCTATGCATGTTGTTCCTGATCAATCGAACAATCAGTTCTTCCTACTCTCTGGCAATTTTATGAAATGGACGACTGTTACTTTCAGGACGACAACGCTCCATGTCATGTTACAGGTTCTGTCAAGCAGTGGTATCGAGATATGGATGTAAAACGTCTGTCCTGGCCTGCTCAAAGTCCCGACCTAGACCCCATAGAACATGTGTGGGACAAGTTAGAGCGACGCTTACGGACCAGGGAACCATGTACTAAATCTACGACTGAGCTGGCGACATTCTTGAAGCATGAATGGGCAGAAATGCCCATAGATGCGTATCAAATCCTTGTTGAATGTATGCGCAGAATGCTAGTTGCTAGTTGAATTACAACACGTGGATGACCATCCCCCTATTAAAGCATGTATTCTTTCCTTTCTACCATCACATATTGCTGTCCGGTCCATTATTGTAGGGTGGTATATATAAATAACTACCTACCCTATAAAGATTATAATGTACATACTTAGGGTGTATACAATATTTATACTATGTCAGTGCCATTTGTTTCATTCATCTCAAGGGAAAATAAGGAATTTGTATCCTTTTGATATATATAACATGAAATTACGTTAGCACAAGAAATAATTTGAGTTGTTTTATCGGTTTCGCGTTCACGTTGTTTGACTGTACTAGCGAATTGCCATAAAACAAGTGATCCATGAAATGGAATTATTGAACAGCTCTTTAGCCCAATTTTACACGCACATAAATGCCACTTTAAATGAATCGGAGGATGGTAAAATTCTTCCGTGGAAAATCTTCTCAACTTTGAGTGCTTTGATAGGCCGTATACAACAGAGACGATCTATTTTGAAATCCCAAAAGTGCTATTTCTCTCCAACTCGTGCTTGGAAGATATCTGAAAAATTGATTTTAGTTGCTCGAGTTCAATAGAAACGTTTGATAAATATCCTTGCCATAAATTAGGAGCGGGTGGTATTCTCTAAAACAAAGGATTTCCTTACGTAGAGTTATTGCTTCCGTTATTGCTCAGCTATGAGCCCCGGAGACCGATACGAATGAAATATTTCTCCACAGACTTTGTCTTGATTTTAGTTTAGAGTAGCGGTTTCTAATGTAATCTGAAAAAATTGTAAGAAGGAGAATTCATCTCGCTTCCACAAAATTTAACTTACAATATAGTAATATACACTAAACGGATAAAAGTATTTGGACACTGCTGAAATTCAGAGGAGGATCCATCATAGTATTGGGTTGTTTTTCATGGTTAGAACTCGACCTATTGCTTTATGTACCAAGTACCATGAACGCTGATATATACCTCGACGTTCTAAGATCATTCGGCCTTGCCTACACTGGCAATTGTATAGCGATGATGGCTGTTTCTTCCAACAGGATCGAGCTCCATGCCATGCAACAAAACGTGTGCTGGCCTAGTTTCCAGAAAATGAAGTGAATTTTATAGGATGGCCTGTTCAGTGCCCCGATCTCAATCCAATCGACCACTTGTGGCACAAACTGGATATACGAATACCACACAGCCACGCACACCCATCTTCACAAGAATATCTTCTCACAACCCTGCAAGAGGCTTGGCGAGCCATTCCTGTCCAAACTTACAGAGAACTTGTGTAAAGTATGCCTCGACGTGTTCCAGCTGTAATACAAGCAAAAGAAGGGCCTACCCGTTCCTAAATGCAGTCAGTATCGGTTATATGGTCAGCTCAGCGGTCCAGAAAAATCTAACCATATAAGTGGGGTGACCATATATGCGGAACATTACTTCACTATTTAATTATGGCAGGATTATATTCACCTATCAGAATATAGTGCTCATAAACAAATAATTAAACCTTTGAGAACATTTTAAAAATTAATTCGCGAAGTAAAAACTACAGTAAGAAATATGCAATATTTTTTAGTGATATTTATTAGCTTACCTTTCCAATCTAAGTACAATACGCATACGTAAGTGCATCCATATTCAATGCACTTATCTCTACTATTATAAAAGGAAGTGTTTGTTTTCTGTTATCACAGTCCTGACAAATCTACGGCAGTTACAATAATGGGATTTGTCACACAAGTAGTCCAAATGTTTTGCAATTTTTGGGTAGCGACGAATTTTAAAATTCAATCTAGAGCATTTTGAAATGAATTTACCGCAATTTAATTATTATTTTTTCTTTGGAATGGCAAGAGCATAAAAGATCGCAGATTCTAAATTTATTTTTTTCGTTTCCGTTTTTATTTTGCACAGAGAAACGTTTCTCAGTAGACTAAAAAAAAAAAAAAATTTTAACATAAATGAACGTTCTTATTCGTCACGTACAATCCAATGAAACCACATTTATCTTTAATCTTTTCGTCTCAATTTCAACGCACTTTTCAAACAGTGAGAGATGACTTCAACCAATAAACAGACAGATCTCCACCTTTTGTGCTTGGTGAGGAAGAGAATTGAGAAGGGTAATATTATTATTTTTATATGTAATATTATTCTTTGATATGTCACACGCAGCTTGGTGGGAAGCCTTTTGCAAGTGACTGGTATCAATCGGTTTACTCACAGTATATGTTTGTAGGGTGTCTCACATAAATAAAGGATCGACTTTGCACGGAGACCAGTTGACAACTTGTAGACTATAACATTGATTTATAGTGAGTGTATGCAATATGTGGTTCTGTAATATGTAACACACAACGTGGTGGGACGCCTCTAGCAAGTGACTAGTATCAATAGGTATTCACACAGTATGTATTTGTGGGGTGTCTCATAAATAAAGCATCGACTTTGCATGGATACCAGTCGACCACTTGTAGACTATAACACTGATTTATATAGTGTATGCAATATGATTCTGGAATATGCAACACACAACTTGGTGATAAGCCTCTTACACGCGTCTAGTATCGACTGGTACCGGTGGGACTCGACTTTTCTGGGGAGAAGGTGGATCATGGAGTGTTCCTCGCTCTGAGTAGATAAAATTTGCACCAAGAGCCATGCTTCCACTTATGACAACTGATAAAAACCCTGATATGGCGTAAGAGGATTGCCCGCTGTATTTAACGTAGAAGCATGTATTAAGCATGTACACTCACGACGCAGAACACGAAATGACGAACCAGTTCAGCTGCTACGAACTGACATTGATACGCCAGTCACACAACTAATGATTGGCACTAAATTTAGCTTGTGTTCCATACATATTAGCGCTGTTGCCACGCCTCCGACACCCTCAGAGCGCTATAACGAGATGAAATCGGTGACACAATTCTATAGTGTCCTCTCCTATTTTATGTCGTTCCATAAGACGTCGTTCTACGTCAAAGGAGAACTATTTGTATTTTTACTCTGATATCTCACTTCACTTAAAATTTTATCGAAAACTAAATCTTCCTTTCACCGGATTTGACAGTCCGGACAGACAGATGTACTTTTTCAAAGATTCATTGATTAAGAGGTCAATTAAACAGAAGCAGATTAATGAACTTTTAACTGACTTTTGGTACGAGTCATGAATTAGAAACGGGAGGGTTGAGGGTTTGGAATTCGAAAGAACCGAATATTGTTATGTTCGTGGGGACTGGTGCATTTTAAATCCATCGTCGTCTCTAATGTCATAACTTGGGAATGAAATGGAAGCTTGAAAATCGAAGTATCATCTCAGATGTTGGCATTGTCATATGACCGTAGTTCAAAATTAGGCGGTGTGGTTCCTCGTATCTTTTCCTTCGGGATATCATGAATGTTTTGTATCAGTGCATGAAATTGATTCCACCTACCATATTAATTTTTGGAATTTCTTAAACTTTGTACATTTTTATCGTGAAAAGTTCGAAAAATGGTTTACCAATATGTTGCCCTGAACCCTTCAATTTAATCATCAATCAATGATTCTATATATAACGTATCTGGTGTCAGTAGGTGCAAGCAATCACAGTCAAGTCATCTCAAGTGCAGAAACTTTCAGATATCTGAACAATATCCTCCTTCAGTATGAAACTTAGATTAATATTATGCTAGAGGCACTTTCAACTAGAGAGAAATGAAACCTCAATCAAAGTTTTTGTATAAACTTCTTAGCTAGCCAATCATATGGTTCATCTACTTGGTTCTATTATTCTATAAGCTAACAGACAAATGTTTTTCTTCCAAATATTTGTATAATTTGAAACTGATTTGAAAACGAACCGATGGAAAGAATTCCTTAAAGTACGCTCCTTTTTATGCAGAATCTTTACGGAAATGCATTAGTATACAAATCGGCAAATTCTTCGTTCCAGACAGCATTCGTTCCATTTACTGAGATTTTTATCGGCGGATTTAACGGCCCCAAAAAAAGCAAATCGGCATGGGAAAAGAATAATTGGAAATTTATTTTTGCTCTTCAATTTAAAGACGTTTGTGATTGAATCCTGTAAAAAAATCCTTTTCTGCGTCAATACATTTTCAGGGCTTTGGAGTCCGAGAGATAAAATGGAATATCTTATTTTTCGCGCACATCGTGATGCCCTTGGATATCAGAAATTCGAATCTCCTCGGGGAAGAGAGAGAGTTTTGTCAAGAATGAAATCTCCAAAGATCAACCTTCCTGAACTTTTAAACCTCTAACACAAACATTTTTCAATTGAATAGAAATGAGAAATCAGAATTTGACCAATTTTTATCATAGAAGCAAAATTTTCCATTCCTGTTCTGTTTACAACACTTTTCCGTTGAAATCCCACTCCACATCGCATATTCTATTGATCGCTAATGTGATTGTCGAGTTCCTTCCCTTGGTTCAACAGGGTCGGAGTTCGATATTGTCTAGCAGATATATTCATAGTGGTTCAGAATAAACACTATTTAACAAAAAATAGACGCACTAAGAAGGAGTTGTCCAGGAGTTGTGCCTAGATCAATCAACTTGGAAAAGCGCTGACTGGGGACGTATAGTCCTTAGCGATGTATAAGTATTGTCTTCCAAGTATGTCCTGTCGACAACCGCAGACGTTTCTGCAGACGTCCAGGGCAGCGTGGGGATCCTTCCCTTACTGTAGCACTCCACACATGCCTCCAGCAAGGCGTTATGGTCTGGGTTGCCATCTCCTTTCATAGCCCTTTGGTAGTCATTTCTGGCACACTTACAGCACAGCGGTGCCTTGACGACATTCTACTACCGGTTGTGTTACCGATCATTTTGCGACAACCCGGAGTTACATTTTTAAAGAGATAATGCCCGGCCGCACACGGTCCGTGTTGCTATGAATTGCCTTCAAGCTTTCCCAACACTTCCTTGGCCCAGATATGTCTCCTGATCTCTCTCCCATTGAACATACTTGGGACGTTATGGGAAGGCGATGGCAAGCAACTATCCCGGAATGTTGACTATTTAGCCCGAAAGTTGGAGACAATTTGGCAAGACATTCCGCAGGACATCATTCGGAAACTTTTTCAGTCTATGCAAGGCCTTATTGACTAACTCCTTTTGAAATGGTTAAACTCTGAATGAAATCATTCAATTGATCTGAAATTTTAATCGCCTGTTTTTCTATGAATGTACTTCACATTAGGGATGCAACATCGATGTCGATGTTTTCAAAACATCGATGTTTTTTAAAAAACATCGATGTATTTAACATCGATATTTTTTAAAAAACATCGATGTATTTAACATCGATGTATTGATGTCGATATTTTAGTAGTATCGATGTTTATACTTGTCGATGTTTTTACGTTGTCGATGTTTTATTTTTAAATGAAAAAAGTACCGTTATAAAATTTTAAAAATAACCAAGTAGCATAATTTTCATAATCAGCAAATTGAACATACTTTTAGACCAAAGTGACCAAGGATGAAGGGTCTGAAAAGTAGGGATGCGACATCGATGTCGATGTTTTCTAAACATTGATGTTTTAGAAAAAAAACATCGATGTTTTGCTGTCGATGTCGCATCAATAGTTGGTAAACCAGTTTTAAGAAATGGGGAAACAAGTTTAAATACACTGAATTTTAAAAACATCGATGGTTTGGGGACGATGTATTATCAACTTCGATGTTTTAATTTTCCACATCGATGTTTTGCAGTCGATGTCGCATCAATAGTTGGTAAACCAGTTTTAAGAAATGGGGAAACAAGTTTAAATACACTGAATTTTAAAAACATCGATGTTTTTCTGTCGATGTAGCATCACAAGTTGCTAAACCAGTTTTAAGAAATGGGGGCAAAAGTTAAACTTTTGACACTGAATATACTGAATTTTAAAAACATCGATGTTAAAAAACATCGATGTTTTTGGGTCGATGTATTTTCAACATCGTTGTTTTAATTTTGAACATCGATGTTTCAAAACATCGATGTTTTGCTATCGATGTCGCATCCGTACTTCACATCCGCCAATTTTTATCGCAATCGAACAACTCCTTATTTGTTAGTCGATATTTTTTGTTATAGAGTATACTTTAAGCTATACATCCGGTAAATTATTCCTCGTGTAGCAAATAACTGCCATACAGCCACAAACTAATCTATTTTTTATTCAAGGAGTAAAGGTAGTCCCAATTCTATTATTTTTACAGCTCTTCCCGCCGTTTTGTGTATTACAACATCACACCAAATATTCTCTTGCACTGTAAAAAAAATCCCGTAAAATTTACGGTTTTAAACTGGCAGCTGGGTTGGTTGTGCTTAACCGTAAAAATTACGAAGTTAATCCGTAGAAATAACGGTTTTTTACCATACGAGAACAAGTTTTTCCCGTAAAAGTTACGAAGTAAAACCGTATTCACAACGGTATTTTGCCATATATCACATTTTTTCCGTAAAAGTTATGAAGTAAATTTGTAGTCGCAACTGTTTTTTACCATGAGATCTAGTTTTCTCTGTATGTTTCAGTTTTCACTTGTTTACATAAAAGTATTTAATCGGTGAAAGTTACAACCAGTTACCATAAAAAATACAGTATAATTTCGCAATCAGAACTATTTTTAACTAGTCAAGAACAAGTTTACTGTAGTTTTTAGTTTATAACTGTTTACAAAACCATATGGAATTGAAGTTACAACCAGTTACCATAAAAAATATGCTGCAATTATGCAGTGAATATGGTTTTACCACAAAATAATGCAATTACACTAAATACTATAAGGTTTACAAATTGTGTAAAAATGTAAATATCAGCTATACAGTTGAAAGAGTTTTGCGCACAAAATAATGGGTTTTCTCTGAAATTTAGTTTTAAAGTGTGGATAAAATGATAAAGTCATCTTTTAAAATAGTATAGAACTATTGCAGAGCAAATAAATTAAAGAAAAATACTGTGCCGTACACGGTACCTTTTATTCATAATACTGTCAATATACAGTAAAATCTGTCTGTAACGATACTGTCTATAACAATATTTAATTTAGGTCCCTACAGAATGGTTATAGACAGGTTTCACTGTATAATATTTATTACTTTTGTTATTTCAATAATGTTCAAACATTTAAATTAAATAATCTAACTAAATTATGCTAGAATATTATTCAATTATACAGAATAATAAAAATTAAAGTAAATCATTTTTCAATATGCATGTTGAGGATACTTATTAAGTAACAAACTATATAAGCATGTAGTAAAAAGTCTGTATAAATGAAAAAATAAATATTGTTGTCTTCTTATAATGTCAACAGTGATAAATTTTCAAAATATAGAACTCTGGAGCTTTTCATTTAAGAAACCTTGATAACTTTTATTAAATAGCAAAACACCTTTAAATATGGTTACATTATACACTGTGCTGTGCTGAACACGATAATTACATAATGTTTTGTGAGGTACATTTGTTTGTTGCATATAATTTAAGTAATACAAAATGAGCAGGCAAAAATATACAATAAACAGAAATACAAATATAATCAGGGTTCATTGATTGTAATTTTTAAAAATCAAACCACGATTACAATAGAATAACTTTGATGCAATTAACAGAATCAAGATACCTAATATTTTCATATCTATTCAATGAAATGTTCAACACCATTCAAAGTCCATAAGTTTATTTTATAAGGTCAAAACTTTTTGATTCATGGATTTCTTTTTTTGGAGGCTTTGGATCCTTTATCAGGATTCATCCTTAGAAAACACCTGTAAAATACAAATAGGACAGAGAAAAATTCTTTAGTGATTTTGCTTTATTCAAAGTTTAACAAGTTTATTTAACCTTTAACTGCCGTCATGGGTCTCACAGACCCCGAGTGACAGGTCGTTTCCACCTCTCAAAGTGAATATTGGTTAATGTCCTATTCAGTACCTTCCTACTACGTCCAAGAGAAGCCACATTCCAACACTGGTTTGGATGTCCCAACTATTTCGTATTTCACACTATTTGCATTTCCCCCACGGTCTCTTAGACCCTTCACAGCATTTGCGTTAGTGTTCTTGCTGAATGAAATAGTCTGTTTGAGTATGGAATTTCAGCTGAGTCTAAAATGGTAACAAACTTTACTAAGAAACTACCTCTGTATCTAGCACAAAAAGAAGTTCAGGATATTGTTGATAATTGGTCGGAAATAGAGTACTGGGACAGTGAAATTTCGGATACTATTGAAAGCAAACATGAAACGCATTCGGAAATTTATGCAGATGAAGACATTTCAAGTGCATCTTCACAAGAATATTTCTACGGAAAAAAAACTTCAAATGGGATGCTGGGAGGGGGGGGCAAACCTAATCGTGCCATTAGAACACCAAACCACAACATAGTTTTAGTTTCCAGGGTTGAAATGTCCTGCAAAATTAGTTCCGAAAGCTGAGCCTGAAGAGACATGGAATCTACTTTACTTGTATAGTAATTAAAATATATTCATGTTAAGAATTGAATTATCTAAATTTAAAATGTATAAATAATAATTATCTAAAGAATCTTTCATTAATATATATTAATTAACTTTATACACACTTTAGTGAGCGAGGTCTGAGAGACCCCTCCACACTAGTCACGAGATGGTTTGTAACACAGCAGTTAAGGGTTAAAGCTAATTTAAAAAATACAATCAAACACCATAGCACCCAACCCTTTTTTTAAATAAATGTCATGTGAGAAATTAACTGCGACAAATCAGTTAAAGTAATGTTCTCGCATGTACTTAAACTGCAATTTACAATTGTGCCTTCAATTCTTCACATTTCTTTGACAAATTTATGATCTTGAAAAACATGAATTGTACAGGGTGTCCTAAAAGTTCCTGTACTGACGATTCGTGAATTTACTATACAAAATCAACAAACTTTAAAACAAATATTTTTATGTTAATGGTGAAAAGCACTTATAAACGAAAAAAATTTGGACTTACATTTATAGTAAATGTTTAAAATTTCTGCAATTTTCTTGGGAGGCAAAGCTGAAGTAGTTTACACATATTTTTAGAAACACCTTTCAAAATGCTGGGAAGGACTTCTTGTATCTTTTGAGTAATGGCACTTTTCAGATCACCTATTGTTTGATGATTATCTTCATAAACTTTGTTCTTTAAATATCCCCACAGAAAAAAAGTCAGGAATGTGTAGATGACGGAACGAGGTGGCCAATGGTTTCTTGAGATGAGTCGATCGCCAAAAAAATCTTGAAGCATGCCCGTGGTGTCATAACTTGTATGGCAGGTTACAACGTCTTGTTGGAACCAAGAGTCTTGTTCATGCACTTCTAATATTCCAAAAAATTGTTGATTAAGTTGATATACTGTATCTGGGTCATTCTGAAATTAAGTGGAAATTTGAGTCACATGTATTTTTTTTTTTATGAATTTCATGTGTTAATTGATTTTTATACAATAGTAATAGATCTTAATTGAGGTATATTTTCATCAGATATCTTCAAGTGAATAAATATTTGCATATTTATACTTAAAAAAGTGAATTAAACATGGAAAATATCACCTCCGTGGCTGTTCTTAACCCTGTTTCTAGGTTAAGAAATATAGTTGAAACTTAAAAAGTATAAAAATTCCTTTATTTAATAGCTGTATTTAATATTAATAGTTTCATTGTTAACAGTTTTCATTTCATTGCACCAGAAATTATTATATTTTTCATTAAATTTAATGTTGAAAAATCAGTAAATTATTTTGTCCCTACTATTTTTGTCAGCTCTGCATAAAAAGTAAATAACCTTTAAAAAAGTCTACTAGAAGGCAGTACATGTCTGAAAGTGTAATTAAAAGAAGCTCTAATGAGCCATCTTTACTGTAAGATATCTTTGACTCAATAGCAAGTATGATTTTGTCTGTTTCTTATATTTGCACTCAGAAAATTCTTGAGTTCTTTTAACAATGTCACTGCCATGGCATTTTTTAACTTAATATATTTTCATTTATTGCTGAACTTTTTTCAACAACATATAGTTAGAAAATGTACAAAACAATCTGGAAATCAAAGCACATGGCTGGGATTGTTTTAGGTTAGGCATAAATGTGGTCCAACCATTGAAATTTCACCTCCATGGAGGTGAGCAAATATTTCTTATCAGGAATTTGTACAATGATACGGTAAAATAGTGATTATAAATGGTTATTTATTAAAGTAAGAACAATCTTGGGTAAACAAATAAGCAGTCCAATTGTTTTTTCTCTAACCAGTACCGATTTAACTTGCCAATTGGTTCTGATTTGAACCTGTAGAATAAAGCCTAACAGCTTTATTTGATTTACAATGTTTGAACACTTGTAACTTTGGGTCTGATTACGTACGCTGATAAAATCTTTTAATTTTTCCTTAAAAATATGCCATTGAGTTGGGAGATAATTTAAGTATCCTCATGACTGAAATTCTCTTTGTTGTTTCTGACATAGTACCAGTTGGTATCATGTCAATCTGGCCTAGTTGGTACCATGTCTAAGAAATCTGATATAATCAAATTTAGGAAAGTCTGGAAGGAGTCTTAGCAAAAAAGAAATAGAATTAAAAATGATCCAGAACTTTACGACATAAAAGAGGGCTCAGCAAAAAAAATAGGTTGAAAAGACAAGAAAATTTTGTTTGAAGGAAAAAAAAATTAATATTCCACCAAACAGAGTGGAGTAGTTAACCCAGATGAAGCTGTTGGGTATTGCAACCTGATGTAAGAAACATGTGCATGTGAAAAGCATGAAAATGTTTTGTTAACTTTTGAAAAATTAAAAAGCCTCAAAGTTCTTAATTACAATGATTTAGATTAGATGGTTAAATCTCTGCTGTCAGGATGTAGTAAAAAGTGAAGAAGAATGTCTGGAAAGAAGTGCATTAACAAACACGTTGAGACAAATGATTACATGTGTTGAGCAATGGAAGAGGAAAGAAGTTTACAGTGAAATAAATAAAAAAAAGTCAGCTAAGAAAGTGGTTAAATCAAAAGTTGAAATAGAAGTCAAAGCGCTAGTTAATAAATTTAATGATATGCTTCGTTACTTCATGAAGCATGTTTGCAACATAGTCCCATCAATACAGGTCAATTTTCAACCTAAAGATAACCTTGGAACAGATGAGATACTGATACATGTTGATTTTGGGAGATACAACATGTGCATTTCAGAGATTCACATGACCAAATCACATTACATAGATAAATTGAAAATAGTGAAAAACTTAATGTTCTGTCATTCTACTCATTGTCTGAATCTTTGCGACCCGACTCAAATGCATTTAATGAATATGTAATTGTCAAAGTATTTGGTAGAAAGAGTGTTTGCTATTATGTGGCAAATGTCATTGAATGTTTTGAAGCTTCTTACCAGATCCGCTTCATGTCGAGATGACATGACACTAAAAACAAATTTGTTTCCTATGAAGAATGTGAAGCAATAGTTCAAGATGAGGTTATGGCCATTTTAAAACAACTGACAATGAATACTCATGAATAGTACATTTTTGATTAAATACCTGAAGACTATTTACATTGTGTTAGATGAATCTGAAACATCTCGTCACCTCCACGTTTTAAGGAAATAAAAAATTGGCTTTAATTTGCTTAAAATATTGTCTTGACCTGTTTCAGTTGCACAACTTCATTGCCCTAACATGACATAAATACATAAAATAAATTCTAAAACTTTAATTTTATTTTTCAAAATGTTTTGACTGTCAAATTTCTATTTAATTTCAAAATGATCCATATTTACTCGGTATTGCATCACTTAGATATTTATGTCGCTAAAATTATTTGCATTCAAAATAAGTTTAAAACAGCGCAATTCTCTGAATGCGTGAAATTCATCTTGCAATGAAGAACAAAATGACGTGGAACTTTACTATCGAACAACTTGAGTGCAAAGAAAATGAAACGATAAAAATTAAAGAGCCGATAAAATTCAATAATTAAAAAAAAAACACGGGCAATAATTATTTTTAAAGTTGGAGTACGGGAACTTTTAGGACAACCTGTAGTTTTTAAAACAGAGATGGCAAGATTGAGCACCATAAGGGAATGTTACTCCGTGAACATTTCGATGCAAACTCCAGAGGACAACATAGGGTTTGATTAATTTTGTTTTGAAATTACAGAGTTCACATTTAAACACAGACATTACGGTAAGAATCTAATTTCTAAAAATTAACAAAAGGAGCATGAAAAGTAAGTAAAAGCTCACCTGATAATTAGAGTTGAAACTATTTGAGCACTCGTCGATCAAAAATGGCGCCCAAACAACATACGACCTGGTTGCCAACTGATGAATAACGAAAAGCTTAAATAAAAGTCGAATCGCACTTTTATTTACATGATGTTCAAAACCATAAAATAATTGCTGAAAAATAAGAGCAAGTGTAGAAAATAATCTTAAAATGATTTAAGAAAAGGGAAAGTTATCGTACGCAAAGCAATACCGTAATGACGAGAACTCGAATTTGAACTGACGGTTTTAAACCGTATATGGCTAGAGTGAAAAACGGTAAAAAACCGTTTTGTCAACAAAACAGCTTTAAACCGTCAAATATACGGGAAAAGTCCGTAAAAACAACGGATAATTTTTGCAGTGTGGTAGCTGAGTGGTCAGTGCACGCATGAAACCCAAACAACCAATCTACGCATATTCAGCTTGGAATAAACTAATTATAAGTATGAATGCATCTCCAGAAGGATCCCATTTTCTAAGTATTCATAAATGCACTACTAGACAGAGGAAACATTTGCTCCTTAAATAACTTTGAGAGGATTAAAAGTTATACTTCCCTCTGATACACCATACATGGACCATCTAATGAAATAGGTGAACCCAAAGTGAGACAAATTAGTCATTGATTGAAGCGATTATTCGGGGCGAATAAAACACTTCGATAGTTCATAAGCCCAAGTTGGTTCGTAAGTCATCGTGACTTACATCTGAAATAAGACGACAGACTCCGCCCATATGCTCTGTCTATTTCTCTTGAGAGTCGATTGGTAGGATAACAGTGTTGTACATTTTACTTTGCAAGATATTTAAATTATTCAGTAGGACTTTGAAATCTTCTTACAGTTTACTACCCATCGGGGGTGAACATCGTCCATATATGCCCATATCGTAACCTTAGAGCAGAAGCTCATTAACTGTCGTTTTTCAGTTAGTTAACAGGTGGTTTTTTTTTTATGGTACAATGGTCATATTCGGACAAACTGATGAAAACACAAGACCTACATCATAAAACAATGGACAAGGAAGGTTTGACGTAAAAGAGTACATCCAGGGTTACTTAAGTTACAGGAACCAAAACAGGTGCAACCTACTTTTTTAACATGAGCACGTCTTTAATTTGAGTTCGGTAAAGAAGGTCTATAGCAAAACTGCGATTTGAATGTCGATGATACTCCAAACAAATGGCTTATAGACTTTACGTAACCGGTGGGCAACACTTGTATCGTGTATCAATTTAACCTTTGTAAGAAACATCGATACAAATACTATGGCACATAAATCCTACTTCTCTATCGTAAACCTTTGATTGAATAAATTGATACTTCACCTATAACTGCCGAGATTATACATTTACATTGTACTTGTCCTATGGTAACAGTCCTCACGCTGGGTTGGTGTGGACGTTTGGAGAGTGGGATGCCAGCTCAGGTGTGACCTCGTCATCTGACCGTGGTTCAAAATTATGTGGTGTTGTCCTCGATCTTTGTCCTCGATCTTTTCCTTAAAGGTTAATTCCGGACCGTCGTCAACAGCCCGCTGTGTTGCTCTAGTACGATGTTAGTAAAAAATTATTACCTCTGATAATACGAAGACGGATTCACATCTTAAACAATTTCAGTTGTGTTCCCGTACACAAAGTACCCCATTTTGTAGTGACACTAAGTGCTGCTTTTTATGTGGTGATACATAGTCATGGTGCAATATGTCTAAGCTTTCTGGTTGTTGTCTCTACGGGGCATCTAGTTTGTTAATCGAACAAACATTGTTAATAGAGCAATTTCGACTTTTAATTAGCAAAATTGGCCAGATATTGATTTTGTAGGTTTGTTTGTTTGTTTCTTGCACAGAAAGTCCTGACGAATCTGTGTCAATTACTGTAATAGGATTTGGCACACAGGAAGTCCGAATGTTTTGCAATTTTTGGGTCGCGGTGAATTTTAAAATTTAATCTAGAACATTTTAAAATTAATTTAATGAAATGTAATCATGGTTGAATACAACAGCATAGATAACAGATTCTAAATTTATTTTTTTCGTTTCCATTTGCGCGGAGGAATGATTTTCCACAGACGATAAAAAACTAATAATCTTTTAACTGGAGTTATTAGTTCTTCTTTCTATCTCCTAGACCGTTAAAGGAAGAGTACAAATTTCAACGGTTTTGAAATATGCGGAAAATTTAACATTAAAACAAAACTTTAAAATATGATTTATTTAAATAAATAATTTTTAAATAAAATATATCTTTTATATTTTCTCAAGACATTGTGACGTCACGTCAACTTTCGCTTTCCAAAAATAAACAGATTGCATTTCCTGCTCTTAGCTTTAAAAGAAACACAATACATTTCCTGCCCTCTTCGATTTCATCGAAAAGCAAAAAAAATATATAAAACATTTCGACTGGCATTCTTTTTTGTAAAATCAGAATCATTAAAGATCTATTGAAAATTTCAACGGAATTTAAAACTGCATAAAATTTTACACCAGATTAATATCATACATCATTGCCACGGGCAACTCCGTGTTATTAATTATTACTTTGGTGCATTAATTTGGTGTAAAATTTATTATTAAGTTGGTAATTTGGTGTAAATTTATAATTAAGTTGGTAATTTGGTGTAGAAGATATTAATTTGGTATGAAGTATAATTTGATATTAATTTGGTATAAAATATAATTTGATATTAATTTGGTATAAAATGTAATTTGATATTAATTTGGTATAAAATATAGTTTGATATTAATTTGGTATAAAATATAATTTAATATTAATTTAGTGTAAAATATTTGTTAGTATTAATTAGTATAAAAATTTCGTTGCCATGGGCACGAGCAACGCCGGGCTATCCACGCAGTGGCTAGTTTCTAACTAAATCTTAAAACCTTTTTCACTGAAAACCCCAATCTATACTCAATTCAAAGCAACACAAATAGACATTGTAAGATACAAGGGATGATACGCATTTCTGCAATACGCACTGGAAACCTTTTACGTTTGACAATCTGAATCCGGTCTGGGAAAAATAATCCATTCGATCCGAAGTGAAGGGCATATAATATCTTATACAGCAACCGTCTAACTTTAATTTTGTTTTATAAACAGAGAGATAGAATAGCGGTTCTTGGAAGATGCTTTATTGAAATACCTTCCTGGGTATTTCGCATCTATTTCCAAAAACGAGAAATCAGGATTCGTATTGGGGTCTGGCAGTTGGAGGATAGACAGATTTTGCAACAGTAGTTGCATGTGATGAAAATATTTCAATATAGAGCTCTTCTTTGTTAGCAATAAAATGGGTGTATGTGAAACAGGAAATAGGGTCCAGATACATACGATGTGAAAGGATTGGAAGTTCTTAGTAGCGTTCCGAATTGCTTACCAGATGTGCCTACCTGTTGTCTAATGACTTTATTAGAGAGAGTGTTTTGCAGAATGAGAAATTAACAACCAACTTTTTAGTGATTTAAAATGGTAAATCACACTAGTGTACGATGTGATACTTCGAAGTTGTGATAAATAAATTTATTTATAAAGTCGAAGGCTCCGAACGAGCTATTGCGATAGCGATAGATATGTTACACTATGAAAGAAGATATTCAAGAAAATTTTGAAAGGAATTTTTGATTGTTTAAATGCGTGCATAATGCTTGAAAATATAAGATCAAATAGCAGATAAGCCTTTCTAATTTTGGACAATTTAGAACTTAAAAAATGGTCAGTCTGAAAATTTAGGGAGCGACGGTAGTCCAGGTGGTAAAGTTGCGGATTAGCAACCGGAGAGCTGCGATATCGAAATTCGATCTAATCCAAAACCCTAGTAATCCTGCTGGTTAATGCACGTCAACTACAAGTTGAACACAAGACCGATGCAAAAACCTTTTAATGGGAAGTTAACTTTTTTCTAATGGGATGTATAGTTATGGGGCGTATCGCCCTCATTACGTTTTGTCAAGATCGTGTCAGTCTATGTATTAATAGCCAGCACGGCGTTGCCCGTGACAGTTCTTTTCGTGGTGTCAGGTGAGACCACTGCTAAATGACGCTCACCAACCCCGGTGATTGCTACGTATTCCCATTTGGTTTGCTTCGCATACGAACTCTACCGGCAACGCCGTGATAGCCTTGAAGTGGCTATTATCATTGATCAAAACATGCAGAATCGGAAAACGTGACACGATTCCAAAGGCATTAAGACCAAAAACGCTTGTGACATCAGCTGTAGCAAATCGTAAAATACTCGCCTTTCTTCAATGACGTCACATTACGGAGAAAAGAAAGAAAAGTGAAAAAAAAAATTATTATTTTTTAAATATTTTAAAATAAATATTAAAATTTGATTTGGACACAAAAATCGGAAAAAATTCGGACTTGTGGCAAATTTCCTTTTTGTAAGTGCCATAGATTCGTCAGGACATTACACAACGTATTCAGATACACAGACAAACACTTCCTTTTATAATAGTAGCGAAGATACTCTAGAGCATCATAGGAAGTACTGCATCATAGTACCCACTATGAATACGGTTGATGAATCATAGCACCCACTATGAATACGGTCATATAATACGGTTGATGTGACTTCCTTGGAAGACTTGAAGAAGATGGCTCTCATTTAGTTCAGGTCTTGCAGAAACCATTAAACTTCATGTAGCTAATTCGACTTCAATACATACGAGATTCGAACCCTTTCTTCCATTACCAATTTCCAGGGCGATACGAAATGAAAAAAATACAACACTACAAACTTCTCAAAAAAAGTACAATACACTCAGGCAAGTCCAAAATTAAATTTTATCGGATTTATTGCCATTAAAAGTTTTATCCCTCTCCAGCATAGGGACGTCTCAGAGATTCCATCAATTAATTGTAATCCTGCGAAGCAGGTGGGATCTGTCCATAGGGTCAGATCTTGACAAAGCGGGCAGAAAGGCTTAGTGGCAATGTCGATTCTTTGCAAATGGGTGTCATGAGACTCATACCTAGTTAGATGGCGAAAGGTTTCCACTGCATAACACGTTAGTTTGTGAGACATCTCTGACAAATACTATAGTTTAAAATCTGAGCAGTTTTATGGCCACTACTAACACTCCTTTTCCCATTAACGTATTTCAATAGTAGTTTACTCTTATTCTGGTGCTGACAAGGGTTAGTTGGTCGGTTGGGTTTCACTTCAACACGCAAAGGACATATTTGGTCAAATTGCGGCAACAGAAGGTTGAAGAAAAAGTGAATTAATATCCCTCTGGATGTGGGAGCGACAATAAAATTAAATGACGGGGGTCTTGGTAAGGTAAGGTAAGGTGAAGTTGGGTAGGTGTTCCAAATATCACCTTACCCTAACTATTACTCTGTACAACAGCCTCTTGGGTTGAGAAATCAAGCTGTAAACTTAATGAATATCACTAGGAACTATTCTCTTTTGGTTTCCAGAGATCATATACCTTGTTTACATGTCTGTTTAGGTTAACTTGTAAAACTTCAAAACGTTTCCCAAGAGAATTTTCAAGAGTGGGTTTCTAATATAGCCAACCCCTGTTCCTATTACCACCCATCAGGCGAAACTAGGAGTTACTATTAAACACGAGTTGCTAGTAGAGCATACAAACCTTCCTTTAGTATTTAATGTAATTTTAAGTTTCTTATAAACGAAATTAGGATTTGGAAAC
Source organism: Metellina segmentata (assembly GCA_947359465.1). Taxonomy (NCBI): domain Eukaryota; kingdom Metazoa; phylum Arthropoda; class Arachnida; order Araneae; family Tetragnathidae; genus Metellina; species Metellina segmentata. The sequence continues at coordinate 12,586,469 of OX375875.1, forward strand.
ACTTACCCGGATGTTCCCTAAATGGAGTGGAGACAAAAAATACGGTGATCTCAGCCTCAAATACTTTAGATGCAATATTGTTGTTGTTTAACAGATAAAAAACTTGCCAGTGGCGTCATGCATGGCAAAACCGTTGACTATAAAGGTAACTAATAGATGTCACGCATAGTTGCTTGCAAACACTAGTAGGCGATATTAAAGTGACATTTGGAACACCTACCCTAATTTTAATTAACGTAGTACTAGAGCAACACGACGGGATATCGACGACGGTCCGAGAAGATCCGAGGACAGTACCACGCAATTTTGAACAACGGTCAGATGACGAAGCAACACCTGAGCTGGCACCCCGCTCTTACGAATTCCACACCAACGCAACGTGAGGAATTTCGTCCACGACAGATTTAAGGTGCACCAGCCTACTATACACCATACGCTTACAAATATACATGCGATGTCCCGGATTCGAATCAGGAACCTTCCTATCTAGAGGCTAAAGCCTTAACCACGGAGACGGTCATGGATCAACAGCGAAGGGAAAGTTAAAGAACGACACCTCGTAATTTTGAACCTCGGTGTCAGATGACGAAGTCAGCACATCTGCTGGCACCCTACTATCCAAACTTGAATGCTAGTCTAACGTGAGGACATTTGAGGTAACGGTGGATTTAACATGCACCAGCCCCCATGTACACTATAGTCTTTGTTTGTATCGAGCTTAAGACTCAACCCTCCGGTTTCTAATCTGCGAATCGAATAATAACTGGGCCACCATGGCCTCTTCTCCTTTTAAGATTTGTTTTGGAATTAGCTTATGAAAACGAAATACAGCATACAAAACAATGTAGTAGGAAATGAGAGTTATTATTTGGTATTGTTTAAGTGATATACGGAATATTGTTTAAGTGATATACGGAATATTGTATAAGAAAAATATGAAATACTTTGCACGCAGAAGTACTCGATAAAAGTCCCTTTTAATGAAATTTGTGTTACCATTTCACATTTCAACGTGAAGCCATTTTAGGCCACTATAACTTAAACGTGCACCAGACACCATCTACACTGCGGTCTTTGGTTGGATCTAGTATCGAACACTATAGTTGCTACTCCACCATCCGCCAAACACAAGGAAAATAAGGTCTAAGAGCATAACAAACACAAGTGACAGAAAAGAGAAATACGCTATATAGTCAAAATCTTTGGACACTGCATGTATTTCAAAGAAAGTGCTTTATTATTATATTTACTAACAGGTATACCCTCCTTTTCCTTCCATTACAGCTGCAACACTTCGAGGCATACATTCCATAAGTTCTCTGTAAATCTGGGCACGAATAATTCGCCATATGCCTCTTACAAGACTGTGAGAAGAGATTGTTGTGAAGTTGGGCATGCGTGACGGTGTCTTATTCGTCCCTCCAGTTTGTCCCACCCACAAGTGCTCGATCGGATTGAGATCGGGGCTCTGAACAGATCAGTGAAACAAATTCACCTCATTTTCAGGAAATCAGTCCACCACACGTCTTGCAGTATGACATGGAGCTCGATCCTTTTGGAAGAAACAACCATCATCGCCGTAGTATTACCATAGTGTAGACAAGGCCGAGTTATCCGGAACGTCGAGGTACACGCCAGCGTTCATGGTACCAGGTACATAAAGCAATGGGCCAAGTCCTAACCAGGAAAACAACCCCACACTAAGATGGATCCTAATCTGAATTTCTGTAGTGTTCAAATAATTTTGTCTATTACATCTAGAGAGAATCGAACCTGTGTCCCCTACAACTCATAGGTTGCAGGTTTAGTGGAAAAATCCACTGAGCCAGAGCAAACACCGAAAAGTAAAGATGGTCAATTCAACAAAAAACTCAGTATTTCGTGAGAAAATAATGAAAATGCCGTAAAAAGTGAAATGTTGCACAAATCAAATATCACTTTCTGGAAAATATTTGTGTTCGTTTCTCGTTTGGTCTCATCTATATATATAATTCTCTTACGTGGCACGCAAAAAAGACGTTATTTGTAATCGCGTTTTGGCAACACTGTACGATTGTTTGTTTATCGCGAAGTCTCGCGCAACGATTGAATTTATAGCGTTATCAGATGAAATTTTATTGGAAAAAAAAAAGGAAATTTTAATGAGCTGTTGCAGTTAGTTTAAAATAGAAATCAAAAAAAGCGCAGAATCTTTTCAGGGCCAACAATTATAGTTCAACAAGACGCTTGCACTATAACTTTCGGCAACAAACTCAATGAAAAAGTGTGGGTCGTTTGAGTGCTGGGAAAATGTATACACAAACAACATGCTGGGTATTCAATTTCCTAAGCAACGCTCACATTTCGAGTCAAAATGTGCCCAAAGTTTTCATTTGAATTCTGATTTTAGAGATACTGTATATATTTTTTCTGTAATACAGCAAATTTAGATTTGAAAAGCATTTTTTTGGTAACATATTTTGTTAACAATCCCTTCTGCTAGGACACATGTCTTCATTGAGGCGAGCGAAGCGAGCATAGGTTCGCGCAGCGAACCAATGTCCTCCGGGGGTTGGCGAGCAGGGGGTAGGCACCCTAGTGTAACAAATAAGTAAAATTGGTAAGAAATTGCTTGGGTCACGGCATATTCTAATACCTAGACACTTCATAACGTGCTCTATCAAGCTCAACCTGACCAAGTAGTTTTACTGTTAATTACGTTTGAATATCAAGGTAGTGGAAACCATAAACAAAAATACAATTGGAAGTTTTTAATCCATCTCAATGCTTCAAACCTTGAATAATATCAATTTGAAATCGCTAATTTCAGAACTTAATATTTGTTTTGTGGATTTTTATTTAAAATTATATTCTTAGTATATGCCACAATTTTGCAAATGGGTTCATGTGCGCCATAAAAACAAGTCCTGCCTAAGGCCACGTTCACATGAGGCATTTCAACGCGCGTATGGCGAGGCTAGCAAGGTCCCGCCATTAAATTATGTTTATTTATTCCTCTAATTCAAGTTACTATCTTTGCAACCTTGAAAATTGGGACCCTGAGAGCCTCGCCAACGCGCGTTTTACGAGTCTCATGTGAACAGGGCGTAAGCCTTACACTCTTTACCAATCGCATTAAGACCTTGCGCAGTGAATTCTCCACTCAATTAAGGTATTCCGAATTTGTTTTAAAACACACGAATTGTTAAACAAATATTGCGATGAACTTGTTCCTAGCTACCGCAATCTGTTCAAACCGATATCTGATGGAACCACCAAAGCGCATCACAATTGAAAATTCGAGAAACATCGGTTTGAATTCATTACGTCTCCTTTGTGTCTTATTTTGAATTGAAAGATTTGTTGGGCTGCTTCTAAACACCCATTACCGAAGCTCATTGTTTAAAACTAATCCCCTAGATAATGTGAGTCGGGCCCATTGCATTGATGAGAATCGCTAGACTTCGGAAAAGTAGCTGAACTAACGGAATAATATGGAATTCTGCAATAGCCTTTACGTCACTCCATTAATTATTTAGAATTCGAAATTGCTTTGAATTCCCGTTACTTCCGATACGGATAGCGAGAATAAAGTTCACTGAAGGAATTCAATACTTTCCATCCATCATTCGAAAAGCAAAATAGAAATGGCAATTCCTTGAAAACACCATCTGCAGAGCATTAATATTCTTCGGAGATTTCAGACATATCTTTGGAAATCGCTTATGATGAAACTTGACGTATAAGATATCTCATTTCTCGAAATAACAGTTTTCCACTACTTAATTTACCAAATTTAAATATATTGGGATGGCTACAAAATATATTCTATAACAAAAACATCGACCTACCAAGAAGAAGTTATACGTTAGCGATAAAAATGGTTGGATGTGAAAAACATACATAGAATAACAAACGATTAAAATTTCAGAAAAATTGAATGATTTATTTCAGAGTTTGTGCCGTCAGTGAAGAACACGGTAAAAGATTTCACCAAGACATTGAGCATATGAATTCAGATACCAAGGTAGATGGAACTAAAACATGATAACATATTACTGCTGGTCACTGCATAGAGAACAGCCGCAAGTAACACACAGATCTGCTTCCATGCGGTCAACAGAAAAGTACAGTACGTAGGTCTGCAGAAAAGAAAAAGGTGCTACAAAGCCTTAGAAACTTGACTTTATGCGGCCATTGCTAATTATCCAGAATCGTATGCTTTTGTACGAATGACAGTAAACGACTCAGTAATGTGGATTCTAAACATATATGTGAGTATTAAAGTAATTTTTCACACACAAAACTTTTTTCTTATTACTTTGTTTTACTTCCTAGAAATATATTTACATTGTATATAAAGCATTATTTTTCTAAATTTTCAAATGCAATTTTAAAAACACTGTTACGTGATGGACAAAAACGAATGTCTTATTTGAAATTAGCATACCAAAAAACATAAAAGTCAATTGCTACTTTGCAAAAAATATTTGTTCACTGAACATTTGCAGGCCTATGATATCTTTTGTGTGTTTCGTGCGATAGTAAGGACATGATCCTCACGCTGCCCTGTACGTCTTCAGACAGGTCTGCAGTTGTCGTCAGGACACAGTTGGAAACGGTACTCGTCACTATAGACTATACGTCCCCAGTCAGGGCCAAGTGGATCGAGCCAGGTACCACTGTAATGCTGCACCTACTTGGTGAGTCAATTTTTTGTTATAGAGTGTACATTCCCTCTCTCTCTCTCTCTCTCTCTCTCTCATAGTACTTAAAGTACGTAGGTGTTTAAAGTACATCGCACTGGAGCAACGCATTTTCCTACTTCTGTTGTCGATTCTCTGTAAAATGCTGCTGCACAATTGATTGCACGACTTTGTCCTATGTATAACGCAATCCTCGAGTACTTTTCTTTAACACATTTTACAAAGGCTTTTCACACATTTTTTAGACAATGTATATTGTATTCCCAAAACTACTAAATTACATAAAATTCTTGTATTTTAAATGTTCTGTTTGATAGCCCTTATTCTGAATTATCTTTCGACACCGTAATTTCCAGGATAATAATGCCTTTTCAAGTGTCAGAAGAGGTATTCTATTCCATTCCTCCTGAACAGCTTTCCAGAGAAAGACGATGCACATTGCGTTTTATCGCTTTCTTAAGATTTAAATCATTGTTATCATTTTGTTTACAGTGGACACCGAGCATTTTAATGATTTTGCAACTGTCCTTTGACTAAGGGGATTTTCTTTTAACATTAAACAACGTACCTTTGCAATAGTCGAAGATGTCCGTTTCTTCCTTGGATACTTGTTTGGAATTTTTGTCCCACTTGAGGCTACAATTTGACGTTTTTTTCCTTTCTTGTTGACGATACTACCTATCGACGCTTTAGATATCACAAAACCATGACTCTCACATCGTTTTTGGATAACGGAATATGAATATTTCTCTTCGGAAAGAGCATAAATATTATCTTTGAACCACTGCTTCGTTAAAAATGCCATTTTAAATAAAAACAAACCTCTCAAGCCGCAGACGATAATTTTGACTTTTAAAAACATAGTACAACTGCAATTATTTCTTTTGCAGCAAACGATTTTTTACTACCGCTATCCAAAATCGTCTAAAAAATGTGCGAACAACCTTTATTACCTATTCATTCTCCATCGGAACCGCGGTTATCCTGTTAGATGAGTAACGGACTTGCAACCGGAGTGTTGCGAGTTCGAATCAAACGAAAGACCGCGTTTGCAAAAGGGTTGGTGCACATTAAATCTCTTGCGACCTCAAATATCCTCACCTTGGTACGGTGTGGGAGTTTCCAGAGTGGGATGCCATCACAGGTGTTGCATCGTCATATGGTTCACAATTACGTGGTGTAGTCTCGGATCTTTCGCTTCGGGGTTGATCCCGGGCCCGTAGCCAATAGCCCGATCTGTTGCTTCATTGTTACGTTAACTAACTACCCAAACCTCCTATTGCACATTTTATATCTTGGGAAAATGAACATGCAAGAAAAAGATTTATAACTTTTAAAGATAGGAAATTGTTGCACATACAACAGCTTTCCACATTCTCCTAAATTCGACTCCTACCATGGTACCGAGCACTTATTTTATGTGTCTCTATTTTTTATGCTACTAGGGGGCTCCGCCCAATGATCGCTTACGCTCGCCAACGCCCGGGGATTGCTACGCAATCCCAATTTGGTTTGCTTCGTAAACCAACATTCCTTTTGCAGAGTGAAACTATCTGAATAATTTGTATTATCCTGATTTCACTTTACGGTCCATGACGTCACAGCGAGGGCTTCGTCCCCTGCTCGCTTCCGCTCGCCGACCCCCGGGGATTGCTAAGCAATCCCGTTTGGTTTGCTTCCCAAACCAATACCTCTTACGCAAGTGATTTCACTCTTTTGTACTTTAAGACTTAATGCACCCTAAACTAATAGCGCATGAGTTAAAGATCTTCTGCATCTTGTTCCCTGTACAATTTTAAGTAAACCCTGTTAATCTCCAAACTTTACGATGTGTACTTTGTACTTTCTCGGTAAACCGTCTGAGAACAGAGGGAAAAAAGCGAGCCTTTTTCCTCGCCAAATAAAAAGAAATCGTTTTTATGGCAATTGTTGCTATGATAAATTTGATATCTGGCAAACCCGATAGTCAAAAATACAACCCTCCGCGAATACAATGCTCCGCGAAAAAAAAATACGAAATTTGTGTCACCAACTTTTGATTGCATCGAATTTATTTATGAACCAATTTTAAAAATAATGGTACCGTAAGAAAGAGTACATTCTGAGGTATACTGAGCTATTTTCAAAATAAAAAACTAATAGTAATACGATATAGATATGACAGTTTTAAAGTTAACGGTTGTAACAAAAAGTAGCGAAAATATCCAAAGATTCCGAATTTTGTATGACCAACTTTTGAAGGCATCCAATTTAATAATTAACCGATTTCAAAAATAATAGTACCGTAAGAAAGAATATATTCTGAGGTATACTGCGATATTTTAAAAATTAAAAACTAATAGTAATAAGATATAGATACGGCAGTTTTAAAAAAAGTAACAAAAATGTCCCGAATTTTCCCGAATTTCAAAATAATATTATCAAGAACCAAATTGAAATTTAAAAAAAAAACTCGACGAGCTGCAAAAATTTACGTTGAGAGGTACTCTTAAAAAAAATCACGACTCAAAACTGAAAATTTGTATGTGTTTTGCTCACTCGCGGAAGAAATTTCGCTTCTTCAATTTTGACACTTAATAAACCCTAAACTAATAGCCGCATCGGAAAAAAATCTTAATAATTGTTCAGGGAATACAATGAAGAACAAACCATGTTAATTTTGTTTTTTTCCGATCAGTACTTTCTCGGGAGACAGTCTAAGAATCGAGCTAAACAACACATTTTTCAATCCTGCGGCGGCGGCGGTAAAATGTTTTTAATATAGAGAGATTCATTTGTGTATGTATATGTTACCGCTAAAGTGCAGTAATCAGTTATTCTACAGATTATCTTGGTAATGTGTAGATCAACTACGGTGATCCATTAAAGTGCCGAAAATTGTTTGATTTCTCAAATTACCTAGGTAATCTGCAAATTACCTAGATAACCTACACATTACCTATTAGACACTCGTTAAAGTGAAAATAATATATTTGCTGGAACAAATCTTCAAGAATTACCTAGATAATCTCCACATGACCAACTAGGCACTCGTTAAAGTGAAAATAATATCTTTGCTGGAACAACAGCAAAGTTTCTGCAAGCTTTAATTAACGTATTGTAATTTATTTGTTTTTCAATATCTAAAGAATCAAGTTAATATAATCAAACTATCAACAAATTAGTTGATAGAATCAATCATCAATCAATTAAAAAACTATAATAGAAATAATCAAACGGTTTAAAATATTATTACAATTAAAGAAATTAACATAATGTTATTTATTTATTTTTCAATATCTAAAGAATCAAGTTAATACGATCAATAAATTAGTTGATAGAATCAATCATCAATCAATTAAAAAACTATACTAGAAAGAATTAAACGATTTAAAATACTATCAATTTAGGAAATTAACGTAATGTTGTTTATTTATTTTTCGAAATCTAAAGAATAATGTAATAAACAATCAACAAATTAGTTGATAGAATCAATCATCAATCAATTGAAAAACTATAGTAGGAAGAATCAAACGGTTTAAAATACTATTACAATTAAGGAAACAAACTCAAAGTGGAGGAAGAGAGGGAAGGTGTAGGGAAAAGAAATGAGAGAAACAAACTTTTAAACTTTAACGATACCGAAGTCGTTAATGTGCACATTACCTAGGTTAAATGCGGGAAAATTCTCGATTTCGCACGTTAACGGAGCAAATCAGTTAATCTGCAGATTAACTATGTAATGTGCACATTAACGGCTTTCGAGCTTTAGCGGTAACATATATAAAATCATTATTTGAGTCACCTCTATTTACTTAAGGGACTGATCTCGGACCGTCGTCAATAGCCCGTTGTGTTGCTCTAGTACGATGTTAACTAAAAATTACCTTTATCAATTACCACCTCTATTTGCATGGTTACATACATTTTTCAAAGTGTCTAAAAGTTTATGTTAATGCAATTGATACATACCATAAATGCTGAGTATAAAGGCCATCTCCGATTTACTCTTCTCATATGAAACTTAACATGCAGATTCATAGCAGGAACTTCATCCCGCTTTGTCCGAAATTAATCGTAATTCGCAATGGATTTCGTGCTTTGATGATGCAAATCTAGCAAATTTCTCAATGCTCAATTCATCTTCATTTCGATATACTAATAAGATTGGGTTGAGTCTCTATTATAACCATATCATTAATTATGCGATAGGAATGGAAAATGACTCGTTGCACTGCGGTGCTGTAAGTAATCCTGTAACTGGGATATATTTTATTACTGATAACCATGGAAACCAAGAGACGTTTCCAAAAGCGGTTACTATGGTGTTGTTGATTATCAACAGGATACTGGGTAGCATCTAGTGCGATTGTAGCTGCTGAAACTTTTAATCCATTTAGTCGTTCACCCGTTTGGGAATTTCTAGTTTATTACATTTATCAAGGAACTTATATTGGCTTAATCGGTAGCATGAATTACAAATATATTAATATACTTATTATATAGGATGTGTCGAAATGCTGCAAAGCTAATTATCTTTTATCATTTCGAGAAATATAAGTTCGTAACATATTTATCTTTGGTATGCCATCTAAATTGATGCATATTTATTGCGAATAAAAATACTGTAATGGAAGAAACAAGAGTCTCTCAATCCAATTTCCAATTCAAGAAGTTTAGTAAAACAACTTGAGACTCAAAGAGTACAATTCCGAGTACTGCTTTGATATGCAGCTTGATTGGTGAAAACGATCTTGCTGCACTTTTTGTAGCGAGTTATGGCAGGTGAAGACGCTACTTTTTTTTGCACTGGTGTCAAAAGTTATAATAGAAGTACCAAAGTAAAGCATGCAATCATGGATTTCTCAGAAACTGTGAAATATAATTTTATGAATTTGTGCTATAGATTGTAATATGTTGTTCATGGGAGTGCACTGCAAAAGTGCCTTTATTATTTATTAAATAACATACTTAGTTCAATGTTTTTTTTTAACCTTCCATTTTTTTTACTGTGTAGAAACAACGTCGGAATTGAAAATCAAATACTGTCGATCTATAGAAAATATCGCGCACTTGGAAAAAGTGTTGCAGAAAACTCTAAAAGATCGGCCAGAAGACGGTCGATGTTCATCAGCCTTTTTTCTCTAGTTTCCTCAAGGTTAAAATGTACTTAGAGTCACAAAATTTACAGCAATTTGAAGAGAATGAAGGAGCGGAAATTGCCTTCACATATCACAGGAAATATCAAGATAGGTAATGGGAAAAGAGATCGCTTCTGCGTACTGAATGAGGGTATTATTTCTGCACATGGTATAAAAATATAACAAATAATAGACTTATTTTCAACTTAATTTTATTTACTACATTCAGTTCAAAAGTTGCATCGAAAGTAAGTCTCACTGTATAGTATGAAGTATAAAAATTCATTTGTAGTTGTATTTACTAAAAATATCTTGTGATATTCTGTAACAATTCAATTTTCAACTTTCATTCTTCTAAATATATGACGAAAAAAATTGGAGTTCCTATTTTTTTACAGTATGGGACAATCTCATTTCCTTATAATTGCTGCTGAAGAAATGAGAGAAAATTGACTTTTCTAAAACATTAATATATAAAAAAATACAGATATTTTGCAGGGGAAAAGAAATGTCATGTATATTTATTTTGTCGACATATGTCTTAAAAGTATGAAATATACTTTAAGTAAAGTTTTCTCTGATAATTCTTAAGTAATTAGGCTTTGTTTGAAATATTTTTTATGTCTAGAATAAATCAAATGTATAATAGTTTATCATTCCTTTTGTGGCAAAGCTAGGTAGTTTTTGATAGTGAAACAATGTTGAATATGATACAAATCATATTGTTCTATGATCAATAAAATAAATGTAATTTCTTGAGCAAAGATTGAAAAAAATTCTTTCTTTAATAAATTGCATAAACAAGAAAATAAAGTACATCTAAAGATATAAAACAAGATTCCAATATTTCGTTTCTAGTGTTTTTATGCAAAAGACTTTCTGTAATCCCTTTGAAAGAATCGCAATTTAAGAAGAAATTTCTGTGTCGCTGAATTTTTAATTAATGACAAAAAACAGATAGATTGCAATTTCTCATAGCTTTAGTAAGTACATATTAATGAAATTAAACGGTCTATTGCTTTATCAATAGTAGTGTTTTTTTGTTGATAAAAAATTGATTACATTCAAATTCATTAAAATATTTTATTTTCTTCCAAATATAATTAGTCAATTTAAATTATCTTAAGATTGTATAAAAATTATAGATAAAGTAATTAAAAAAACCTGTCCATGAATACTTATACTATGTCAACGAATAGTTTCCAGCACTTATTTATACTAAGGTTTAAAAGGTATAGCTGCACAGGTAATGATTTTTATGTGGTTTTAGGCCCGTTTTTTGTTGCATGTGGGGGTTTGTCAAGAGATGCAACCTTCATTGGCAAACCACGTATTATTTTGTTAACTCCTATATAATGACCACTTAAATTTTAAAATATATTAAAATTAAATTTTCAGCCCTTTTTACTAGTAAAATTTTTCAAAACGCTCTTTTCGGTTTTTTTTTTAAATTATTATTTGACTTTGGTCTTTTAAAATTTTTCATTGATATATTTCCATTACTTACCGTGCTAAGCCTAAACTTGGAGTTAGAGGGCTATTTTATTTCACTTCATTCATTCTCTTACAAACACGTTTTTGCTATAAAAAAAATTCTCCACTTAAAAAAAAACGTATTTACAAAAGTATACTTTAAAATACAGCTAAACAGTTTAGAATTACAATTGTTGTAAAAATTAAAACATTTTACGAATGTACTGCAACAAATAAAAGTGCAGGTTTTGCTGTGTAACTTCGTTTTAGTATTGTCAAACAAACAATTAAGTGTTCTTAGCAATTATTCAGGAAAATATTATTTAAAGGCAAAAAAGAATTACAATTTCATATTATTCATCTTCAAAAAATCCTTCTGATGACTATCGTAATGAATAGATTCATAAATTTTATTTTTGATTAGCCTTGCATGATCCAGAACAAAAACCATTCCTTCTCTTCGGGTCTCTTCCTCATCCGTCCGACCAAGGTATCATTATTTGAGGTTGCTAAACCAGTTTTAAGAAATGGGGGGGGGGAGTTTAAATACACTGACATTGAAAAACATCGATATTTTTGGGCGATGTATTATCAACATCGATGTTACAAAACATTGATGTTTTGCGGTAGATGTCGCATCCCTAGTTCTCACCAGAGCTTCAACATCTATCACACGTCAGAGTGCACGCACAGCGCCCTCTGGTTATCGTTTGAGTTTCAACAGCTGCATAATATGGGTGTACCAGTATAATTAATTTCTTGAAAGGCGGCTCTCGAGTCGAACAAGATGACCACTATGGAAAAATGATCCAAGTGACACTGTAGCTAAGAGAGGGCAGTACGAACGGCCTCAATCTCACCATCAAAAGCAGTTCTATATCTCCCAACTGGGTAACAGAAATCAAAGGAGTCACAGAAGACACATGTTCTCGAATTAATGCAGTTATTCACATGAGAGCCATCGGCATAAACCCGGAGCCAATCACTTTCAGGATAAAAAGTATTAATAGTCTCATAAGTCATAGATCTCAAAACCAAGTCATTTGTGCTGCTTTTAAGGACAGGCTGAATAAATTCAGTACAGATTCGAAACCTTTATTTGCACTTGGATCAAGTAATTGTGGTAGATATTCAGGTCCAAAATTAAGTTCATGATAGTTCATCATCACTCAAGAACTTTCTGCAAAAAGCCATATTGAATTTTCAGATTTCGTTGGCAAGTTTGGGAGTCACTGTTCCACAAAGAAAGGTAACCAGGACTTAAAATATTTTCCCAGAGAAGAAGATCCATTTCCTCTATAATTGTCCCAATACGTTTGTTCGCCGTACAGTGCAACATGGCATCAATAGGAGTTGTTTGACCCCACCTGTAATAAGGCGAAAGGCCTGATTATGTAGTGTTTCGAGTAGTCCACGAATTTCTTGTGAAGACCCCACCAAGGGTTCACAGCAATAGGTATATCGGTAAAACAAAAGTTTAGTAAGTCATATTTAAAGTAGATCTGTAGCAGATCCCCATCTGGAACCTGCCAGGCGTTTTATAATGGTAAGCCGATCAGTGACTCTATTGACAATCCTTTTCGTGTATGGCTTGAACGTCAGTTTTCGGTCGAGAGTCACGCCCAGATATGAAAACTCCTCTGACCTATTAATAGCAGAGGGCCCAAAAAATAGCTCAGGTTGAAGGGGTTGATGGTTCAGTGAAAAGCTTTGGTAAACTGTTTTATTTAAGCATGGCTGCCATGTTATTGGTATCACACCATTCCTCCATCACCCCAAGGACACTGTTCGGAGTTTGTTAAGTCAAACATTTTGCGTTCCTCTTGTTGACTTCGGTCCAAATGACGAGATCATCCGTATAAAAAAGGCATCTAACTCTATCAATTGATATCATCCTGGCATTCAGGTCGTTAATATAGATGTTAAACAAAATTCAACTTGTGACAGCTCCCTGTGGTAGACCGGTTTGCAGTATTTTGTATCTTGATAAACAATTACCATATCTAATTCGGCACAGACGTTAGTTGAGGAAGCCCCTGAATCATTTAAACGTGTTAGAGGCTATTCCTAACTCCGAGAGTTTCATAAGGATGTTTTCTCTCCAAACAGTATCATAGGCTGATTTAAGATATACAAACACGACAGTCGAGATATTCTTTTTGTCCAGAGCATCCTTTATGGTCTGGCTAAGAAGATCAACATCGTGATTAGTTGTTTCTAGACTAGATATACCCAGACTGTTCCTCTTCCAATAGCCCATAGGTTTCCAAATACCAGTGTCTTTTTTGTGAGTTTTTCGACCGCTGTTGTCACAAACGTTTTAAGCGCCACGTTTACACCGAAGTTGCAAATATTTGTCTTCCCCTTAAGTGTCGAAGACTTTTTACGATCCCTTTTGGTTGCCCCGTTTCGAATCACTCCCGTGTAAACACTTTGTCTACAACAGCGTAGAGTGAGAAGAGTGTAGAGAAGAGTAAAGAGAAGAATGATCACCCCCTTGTGTTTAAAAAAAAAACTAGCGTTGGCAAAATGTCACAGAGAGCGAACAAAATACGGTGTGAGCCACAGAGTGCCAAAGGGCAGAGGGGAGCGGGAAATTGTCTGCAACACCCAAAAGGGACGAAATAGGGGATCAATTTCACCCCAAATTTCGTCGCGGAGAAATGTCCCCTAAAAATGTTACAATCCTTTGATTCTTACCGACTCCTGTGGAAAACCAAATTGATGTTGCAAACACGACAAATAGCCACCTCGCAGATAAAATAAGTGCCATTTCTCGGAATGTCTTCCATGTTTTGGGGGGAGAGGGATGCGTTTGCATCTCTGGTGTAAACGCGATTTTAGAATGGGAGTTCTCACGAATTTCGAACAAAGACGTAAGATGCCATTGTATCACATGTGACGCGAACTTAATAAAAACGAAATACTAGGAATGTTTTTCACAGGTGTATCGTTCCCTCACACTAGTAACTGATGTCTCCTCCATCTTTAAACACCATGATTGAGTTACATTCAAATTTAATCAGATATATTCTGCATTCTCAGTACCAAAGGGGCTTGGGGTAAACGGATATCCCATGCCACAGTTTATGTTTTGATCTAAAGCCCGTTTTCCACTGTATTAAGTTCTAGTTTTAATCTTAACGGGTAGAATTGACTGGTATATTACAGGAAATAATAAGACTGAGTGGTATTACAAAACCCGCTCAAATTAAATTAGGTATTACTTTGAACTACGTTCTGCTTTGGATGTCTTTCTCCCGAGGTGTGTCAACCCAGCAAAAAAATCAGCATCCTTCCTTCAAAAAAAGATCCATTTTGAAGGTTTTTTGAAGGTGAATACAGGTTTTTTGAAGGTGAATGCAGATTTTTTGCAGGCAGTTAAACAATTGTAGATTTTACACAGAGAAAATGCAGAGGTTTTGAAGGAATAATGGTTCATTTCATTAGTAGTGCAGCTTTTCTGAAATAAAATTTCCAACTTCATTTTCCATCATAAAAACTGCAGTTTTTATGAAGGAAAAATGAAGTTAGTATATCAACTATTATGTAAAATTAGAATTAATATATATATCTTAAATAAATTTTAAAAAAAATTTAAATTTTTCATAGTAAAAAAACAGCAATTATTGCTTTGCTGTTTATTTCATTTTTCAGTCCCACCAAACATTGTAACCTTGGAATTAGAAACAGCTGGCCAAACTGCGATTAAAATCTATATTTCAACGCATATATTGTATTTCTCTAACATGCCCAATATCTGAATTTAGTCTGTTATATTAACACCCAACAAAAGCAATTATTTGCATAAATCTTGGAATTATAAAACTAATATGTAATGAATTTCTTGTTTGGGATGTTAACATTTTCAGAATATTTTCAGAAATTCAAATGTGAAGACAGGAAATTCCTATCACATACCAATAATATGTGATAGATTTTTATATTATGCAATATATCACCTGGTTGCTTATTTTGTAAGAGTATTAAATCCCTCCAAGCAAAATTTAAACCATTTTCAATTTATTCCTAGTGAAAAAAAAAAAACATGTCCAAAACAGAGAAAAAACAAACACTACATTAATTCACCGCGCTTGGATATGACTGTTACGGCCTAATGTATAGCGTGCTGAACTCCAGATCCTTGGTCCCGTGTTCGAGTCCGATCATCTGATCGTGATTCAAAGTTACGAGGTGTAGTCCTCCGTTCGTTCTCTTGTTAATAGATCATGGACCATTGTCAATAGCCCGTTGTGTTGCTCTAGATCGACGTTATTCCCACGAAATTATTTTTTTAGAAATCCAAAATAATGTGTTTGCTCATCCCACCACCTGATGGCGCCACCAGTCATTCATCATCATGCAACCAGTCAAAAAACTGCAGGTTTCCTGCAGGAATTTCGTCCGAAATTCATACAGGAAACCTGCAGGGGGTTTTTTTTGAAGTTTTTTTGCTGATTTTTTTTCTGGGTGTTAACTTTACTTTAAAACCCGCGGTAAAAATTGCCGCTCAAATAAAATTTTTGGTGATGTATCATATATAGATTGAATTTGCCACTCTGCCGTAGTACAAATGTATCCCAACAGTATGAATTCGTTATGTTGATTTTTTACAAAATTGTACTGTGCGTGTTGTGTAGTTTTCCTTTTCATTCTGTATTTATTATTTCTGCCATGACTGATGCCTACTTAATGTTATACCTCATTTTAAAAATTAATTGTAAATCAGATTATCTTGTCGCATTATGTCAGATTCTCACTGTATTTGTCGCTACTGCCATAGTTTCAATTGATCTCGTAAATATAACTTCTTTACTTTGATTTTTTACATTACTGTGTTCGGCGTGTATTGTGAAGTATATTTTTATGCTTGGTTGTAGGATCCGGACAAGTGACCAGGGAAGGGAGAGAACGTAAAGCCAGATTTAATGTTCAGAGGAGAGGAGGGAGAAGGAATGGAGAATTGAAGTAGAATGAGAAGAGAAATCGAGGGGTTGAAGACATTCTAAACGTAAGAGTTTCTGATCGACCTCCTCACACACACCTAAACAGGAAGCGGTGGAGAGGGGATTTCGAGGAAAAGAGGAGAGAGGTTGCGTCCGAAAAGACGAGAGCATGCCCAGACCATGGTCGAAGTGATAAGGCAGGCTATCCGTGAAGAGTCGGTAGATGAGGCGAGGAAAACGGACGAATCCTACATTAACTTCCTAAAATTCCGGTAACCATCCAAGTGGCTTCCACAAGATATCTAGCGAATAAAGATCTATCCGCTTTTCTTACTGACGAGATGCCTCCTCATCAGGATATAGATAATATTCTATGCCGACGAGATCAAGATCTGGTCATTTTTTCAAAGGTCGTTATACCTTGTCTATCAATATCCGATCAGTCTTGCTAACGCTGAAATACCTCGGCTATCAAGATCAGGTCACTTTTGCTAACGATAAGATAATATGTCTATCAGAATCCGGTCAGTTTTTCTAACGACGAGCTACCTTGTGTATCAAGATTTAACCAGTTGTGTTAACGACGATACATTTTGTCTATCAAAATTCGGTCAGTTTTGGTTACGACGAGCTATCTTGTGCATCAGGGTATGGTCAGTTTTTCTATTTAATAGGTACTTTGTCTATCAAGATCCGGTCAGTTTTCCTTCCTCGGAGAATCCTTATGAATCACGATCTGGTCAGTTTTTCTAACGACGAGGTACCGAGTTGAGACACTTATCAGGAATGTTGGTCCGAGGGGAACGTGGTATCTTAAATTCGAAATATCCTTTCGAATGTAATTTCCTATTCTAATATTTTTCATTGTCCCAATCTTTAATTTTTATTATCATCTTGAAGATTAAGAGAGACACCTCTTTTAATCATACCCTTCTAAATACATTACAAAGTGTACAACAATGATCCAATCTTCATAAAATGTATTTCTAAAGTGTAAAAGTAGCTCCTAAATCCTCAGAACAACGCAAGGGATAATTTAACTTTATTTTTAAACGAACATAATCAGCGTAGAAATTTTAACCCTCCTGAAGGTTATATAGGAAAATAATAGAAAAAAGGCAGTATCCTCGTCATTAATTAAATCGCCATTCTTGATGACGAGATATTTCGTCCTTAGTAAAATTTGTCACAGTTTGATGGGTGAGATAACGCGGCGAAACCACGTGGAGTGTAAAGAATAAAGTTGGGACAATATCATAACTAAGAAAACCGTTAATAATGCTTTAATAGGAATTTTAAATTAACGTCGCAATGGAGCAAAAAAAAAAGGCTATTGGCCGTTCCGAGACCCAACCCAAAAGGAAAGCTCCTAAGACAGCACCACAGTTTGAACCACGTTCAGATGATAAAGTCACATCTGATACGGCACCCCACTCTCAAAACTTCCACACACAGCCAACGTGTTGACATTTGAGGCCAAGACAAATTTAATGTGCACCATCTCTCTTTGTACACTGCGGTATTTGAATGGATTCGAACTTGCAACCCTTCAGTTGTTAATTCGTTACTCTTCAAACTGGGCTATCGCGGAGCAATATTGCTTTGAAAACGTTTGTTCTAAAAAATCTCCAAAGCTGATGTGATTCATTACCGATACCAAAATTCTAATTCTGAATTAAATCCCAATAGTCTGGCAGCGCATCGCAATCCAGCGAATCCACCAATTGTTAAAAAAGGTCAGCTATATTTCATTTCTTGCGCAACTAATTCGTAAGTGCAACCAGATTCTACAGCACAAACACGGCCATACTAAACATATTTCAAAAAGATTTGTCTCTGTCATATATTATTGTACCCAAAAGAGTCCTACGCATACGTCAAGTATTTGGAAAAAGATCTTGAAAGGAAGTTTTGTCTCTACAGCATTTTAAAGGTCACTTGAGATTGCGTTCCTTTCCCAGAAAGATACACACACCTTTAGAATGTTTTGCTGGTAGAGAGGAATCTATGAGAGTTCTATTTATGTTCCAGGATTGTGAGTAATATTAAAATTCAGGGCCGTGAAGAGTTGAAATTAAGGGGTTCTATTATTTTCCTCTTGAGTCGACTTTGCTATCTTGTAGATACGGCACGAAATTTCATGAAATAACATTTATGATTTACAAATAAATGATAGTAGGTTTATCGAAAATATTTAATGCATAAGGTATCACAGGAGGTAATTTAGATAAATGCTATTTCATTGGCACCATTTTTATATATATACTTTATAACAAAAAAATCGACGTGTTCCGTTTCCAACTGTGTCCTGAGGGCAAGTGCAAACGTTTCTGAAGACGTCCAGGACAGCGTGGGGATCCTGCCCTTACTATCGGACGCAGCACGTACCCACAACAGGGCGTTAGGGTCTGGGATTCCAACTCCTTTGTCAGACGGACCTCTTTGGTAGTAATTTCTGGCACGCTTACAGCACAGCGGTAAGTAGACGACCTTCTACGACCGGTAGTCCTTTTTCATTTCCACACTTCTTACAGTTTAGGTTTACGTACAATATTTCTAAAGTGTTCAAGACTTGCGATGTTCTTTTCTGTTGAAGCAGCTCATTAATGGGTATGTCGTGCTGGTTTGTATATTCGTATTTCGAGCAAAAAGCTTCGGAGGTCTCAAACTTTAGACGCTGGATTTTAAGCTACTCCACCTTTTATCTGGTCTTGTATAGATATCTTTTCATTAGACTGTTTTTCAAATACTTTTTGAATTAAAAAAGTGCTTATTCTTCATTGTAAGGACTTGGAAAGTTTTTTTTTCCTACCCTTCTTATCACTTTCCCAGTCACTGAGAACGTACATATTGGCGTGATACTTTTTGCTTCTCTACCAACTATTCTGACATACCCGAAATCCTGGTCACAGGGCAGCTAGGAATGTCCACTACACAAAAATTTGGGATAAATTTGAGAGTCCTTAAAGTCGGAACTTGCTGTAATATAATTGCACATCAATGAGAGATTTATAGTCCTATTTTACCGCTTTCAACATTGTTCCGAATATGTAATTAGTTTTTAACTTGGCCAGAATATTTAATGTAACGAATCAGGCCAGAATCACTTTCATGGGGCCTTTGAAAGCAATATATTCATTCCAAGTTAATATTTCCAAACTTAAAAACAAAAAAGGATTATGACAAGTGATACTATATTACAATGGACAAACTATAGTTCAATCAAAGGAATATAGTTTTAATATTAAATGTTTTACCTATTTTCCTTAATAAACTAATATGGTATGAAGTTATATTATAAAACTGTCAAACATAACATGATTAGAAGAGGGAAGAGTGAGCGCTGAAACATTTACCTAGCACTCCCTTGAAGAGTGCGATCCAGATGTCAGTGACTTGGGCCAGTGTTGCATTCCTCTCAGTGAACTTGACTCACTTTTGGGATCAGCCAAGGAACTACCATCTATCGATAAGTTTTACAGTATATTTTTCAAACCATTAATTGCCATCAGAGTGCACTGTAGGTGCCAAAAATAACTATTTTAGCGTTTTCGTTATTAGCTGGTAAAAAAGTGAATTTTTTTTGTTGGAGATTTTTTGGTTTATTGATTTATTGGAGAATTAATGGCCCAATCCAGATTAGGTATCGAAGAAAGTTTGTGTTAAAGTGCTTCTGGAAGTACGAAAGGCGATAGCAGTGTTCAGTTTCACACTGATCTACCCAGTAGACTCACCATATGACGAAATTACACATAAGTTTGAAGTAGATGAAACTGTTAAGAGACAACGTTCCGGAAGACCAAGATCAGTGACTGACGCAGAAAGCGTGATTGGAACTGTATCGTCTGATACACTCTTTCTAATGGTATAATTATTTGTAAAATTAGTTTACAAATAAATTTTCGATGCGATGAAAAATTTAATATTGTGATATTGTACAAATTGTTCACCGTGGAGATGAAACGTGAAACGGCCTTATTGAAAATACCCCCAAAAAGTCCAATCAAGAATATACGAATTATTAAGATAGTTTTGCCGTCGCAGAGGATTGAAAACTCTGAGAAAGCAGTGTTGATTTGCTTCGCAAACCAAATTTGATTCCAAAGCAATCACTGGGAGTTGGCGATTGTAGGCAAGCAGGTGGCGTAGCCCCCTAGTATTATAGAATTTACTTACACATAATCAATTCAATGGGGAACGTCATTTTTATCCGCCAGATGGTTGTCTCAACGAGGTATATCATCATCAGCAAAATTGACCAAATTTTGATGGAAGATATATCGAGGTCCTTAGAAGAAATTTGTCTAGACCGTAATTTCGTTATCATATAATTATCATTCCGATCTTGATAGTGAGATGTCTCAACATGAAATAAATTCAGATCTTGATGGTCAGATCTTGATGGATAACATATATGTTTTTAAGCAAAATTAGTCAGATTTTGATGGACGAGATATCTCGTCTAAGAAAACATTGATGAAAACAGTTGTTTGAAGATAAAAGTAAATTTAATTGTAGAGTATATATATATATATATATATATATATATATATATATATATATATATATATATATACAGAGTGTTCCAAAATTCAACCGACCCATCAAGAGGGATGATAGAAGGCATCAAGAGGATGAAAACTTACCATAGAACATGGGGTCGCAAACCACGTTGAGAGAGTGAAAATCGTGAAAAACGCATGCAGGCTCTGAATCCAGAGGAGACGAAAGGTGTATGTCAGTTGATCACTGAATCAACCGTGCAGAATCCACGTACTACAGACTGTCGGAGTGTCTGTCCCTGACTCCATGTTTTTTGTTTTCACTCTTAGAAGAGATATGCAGATGTTTATAACTTAACTGGTAAGGTAACTGTGTTAACTGGTAATAAGTGATTGTTCCAACTCGAACGACGTAAATTAGCGTTATTGAGGTAGCAAGCACTTGTAGCATTTAGTTGTCTGTTTCAATGAGTATCGTAATGGGTGACTACACGAACCAGAAATACGCTGATATGCATTTGATGAACGATCGATTAGAAGGCAATAGGCGTGCAGCAGTTGTACCAACAGCAATATCCGAGGAGACGTTGTCCGCACCATACTACCTTCGCCATGATCGATTGACTACTACGGGAGGCGGGGACCTTCCATTGCCTAATGCAGGGTGACCGAGCAATGAAACCACTCCTCAAATGGAAGAAACCGTGCTGCAGCGATTTGCTGATTACGCGCGACAAGTACAAGAGCAATTGCAGCTTTACTCGATGTTCCGCATACAGCGGTCTGGAATGTTTTGCATACTGCAAAGATGTACCCCTTCCACTTCCAGAAGGTACAACTTCTAACTGAATGCGACTATCCCCTGCGTAAACAGTTCGTGCGCTGGATGCTTGACGCTATCACACATTCTAATACTCAATTTTCTGCAATTGTTTTATTTACTGACGAGGCCAGCTCCACGCGACAAGGCATTGACAAAGCACGTAATGCACATACGTGGGCGATGGATAACCACCATGCCAGTGTATTTTGGTAACCTCAACAGAGGTTTAGTGTCAACGTTTGGGGAGAATTCTTCGGTGGTCTCTAGGGACCGTACTTGCTGCCCTAACGCATGAATGAAGTAACGTACCTTGATTTTTTTGCAACACGTCCTCCGTGAATTGCTGCAAAGGGTGCCGGCTACTGTGTAGCGAGGCATGTGGTTCATGTATGATGGTGCCCCTGCACATTTTCCTCTCCAGGTGCATAATGACCTCAATGTTACATATCCAAGGAGGTGGATTGGACGCGCGAGACCCGTTGCATGGCCTCCGCCATCGCCGGATCTCAATCCGTGTGGCTTTTTCCTATGGGGTCACAACATAATCCAAATCACTCGTTTATGCAACACCTATGGACACAGCGGAGGATCTGATTGCGCAGATTGTCGTCGCTGAGGGAGACATCAAAAGAATACTTGGCATCTTCGAGCGCGTCCGGGAATCCTTTTTGCGTCGTTGTAGATAGTGCCATGACGTCATAGGGCGCCACTTCCAACAACTCTTGTAATAATTAATCAAATAAGTTTTTTTGTAGTTAGTATTGTACTTTTGCCGTTCCAGCGTGACGTCGAAACCTGCATGCTCTTTTTATCCTCTCATCGTGGTTTGTGACCCCATGTTCTATGGTACGTTTTCATCCTCTTGATACCTTCTATCACCCCTCTTAATTTATCGGTAGAATTTTGGAACACCCTAATATATACACTCATGTCCATAAATTAAGGATAATTCAGAATCACACGGAAATCGATAGAGCATGTGTGACTCGTGCTTTTCCGACGAGTTGCAGCCCGTCAATCACCTCCTACATGTGCACCGGAACTTCGGAGAGCATTGCTTGCTGAGTGGAGTGATCTTCCCTAAGATCAGCTCGATACAAACGTCATCCAAAATGACACCAACGCAAAACACAATATATTTTCTTCAAATTAACCTCCATAACTGCAGAGCAGCAACCACCCAAATATCGAAAACTATGGAAGATCACCAGTTCGACATAGCATTAATCCAAGAAATCTATGCAAACAATAAGCCACCGTGTATCCCATTACGCTGGAAAAGTATCCTCTCAAACTCAGAAAAGTCAGCCATTATCATTAGAAACCAAAACTGTTCATCGACCATCATCCAGCAAAATGAAAACTCAGTCACTATTAGCACCAACACATGGAACAACGAGGACATATTTATAACATCAGCCTACGCTCCACCGAACAATGAATTAGAGGAAACAATAATAGGACTAGAAAACATTGATAACTTCTCACCAAAAAGCCACATCGTAGGAGGAGACTTCAACGCCCATAGCCCCTTCTGGGGCTACGAACACGAAGATCGCAGAGGTAACCAACTTATTGAATATGCAGCCAATCACTGTCTACTACTCTGCAACTTACCAAACTCCCCCCCCCTACTTTCAGAAGAGGGGACGCAAAAGGTTGGCCAGACCTCACCTCCATTTAAGACAATATAGCAGGCAAAATTGAAAACTGGCGAGTCCAGGACTTCCAAATACAATCAGATCACCTACCAATAACGTTCACTTTAACAACAAACACTATCATACCAATCCGAAACAGTTTTAAAACTAAGCACGGTAATCATAACAAATTTATAAAACAACTTCAACAAGGCCTTAACACAATTCACTTCAACCAAATAACATCATCACAGGAACTGGAGCGCATAACATACGACTACACGTAGACAACAAAAAGAGCCAAGCACGACACCTTCAAAGAGAAAAACAACATACACAAATTTAACATCACTTGGTGGAACACAGACCTACAAACGTTGCAAAAACGCATCAAAGCCATTCGAAGACGAACACAGAAAGAACAAGACCCCACAACCAGAGAACTGTTCAAAATTTAACTCAGAAAAATAAAGGCAACCTACAAAAAAGAAATAAACAAGGCAAAGGGAAAGGCATGGAAAACTTTCTGCACTAAAGCAAACAGCTCTTACGGAACAACATTCAAAATAATAACAAACAAACTGCAACCAAGCAACATCATTAATACCACTACCGGAGCAACACCCTTCAACACAGCCGCAAACTTAAAAAACCTTCTATCAAACATCTATAAGCCGGACAACCCACTCCAAGACTCACAAAAAAGAAGACTCACAAATAAGAAACTTAACCCTTCCTACAAGTAACACCCCAATCACTCCCCACTTCACAATGAGGGAGCTCAGGCACATAGTGCAAATAACCCCCAAATATAAAGGAACAGGCCCGGACGGGTAGACGCCACAGTCTAAAAACTACTAATGGAAGCAGACTCCGCTAAGCTACTGGATTGCATGAACATCTGCAAAAAACTAAATCATTTCCCAACTACCTTCAAACAGGAGAAGTGGTACTCTTTCCGAAAATAGGAAAGGATCCTACCAAACCAGAATCGTACCGACCCATAAATTTACTACCAATCCTAGGGAAGACGCTGGAAAAGCTACTACTCTTGCGCCTCAACAAATTTGTCAAGGAAAGAAATATATTCAATGATAAGCAGATCGGAATCCGAACAGGACGCTCGACGGAGCACGCCCTAAAAGAAATCCTCATAAACATCGAGCAAAATAAAACAAATCAGCTCCACACCCGCCTGATATCACTTGACATTTAAGGAGCATTTCATTCAATGTGGTGGCCGACCCTCTTCCAAGCACTACACAAATACGAGTTTCCACCAGACATAATAGCCATCACGAGAAGCTTCCTAACAAATAGAAAATCCTCCTACATCAAGGCAACACTACAGTCACACACCAGCTGCAAAGGGGATGCCTACAAGGTTCCTGTCTGGGTCCCTTCCTATGGCTAATCACAATTAATGGACTACTACAACAAACTGTAAAATACAAGCCTTTGCTGATGACATAATAATAAACACAGGAAGAAACAGGCGCACATTAAAGTCAACAGCAACAGAAGCCCTAAACAAAGTCCAAACATGGTGCCAGCAAAAAAAACTTACACTATCACAACAGAAATCCATGGCAATAGAAATTGGAGCCAACAAACAGCTGACAAGAAAACCCACCATCCACAGTGGTACGATGAAAATAAAAGTAGTCAAACATCTTAAGCTTTTGGGCGTTACCATAGACAATAACCTTAACTTCGCGCAACACCTGGCACACCTCAAGACAAAAAGCCTCACCCTTAGCCATAGCATGGCTCATACGGTCGGTAAAACCTGGAGCACAAAGCCACGTTTTCTAAAAATATGGTACAAAGCAGTGGCAGAACGCCAAATATGCTACGCAGCAAGTGCATGGGCACAATATATCACTCAACGTAACATCTTAAAACTGCAAAGCCTCCAGCGCCTCTTCAAACTGCAAATCTCTAGGGCATATCGTACAACGCCAACAAATGAATTACAAGTGTTGGGTGGTATCAAGCCCCTGCACTTAGTGGCACACAGAGAAGCAGAATTCACCAAACTCATCAGATTAAAACAAGATGTAAATTACGTGGGCACAACTTTCAACAGCAATGACTATGAACAAGAGGCAGATATACGCAAAGAAAATACTTGGCAAGCAAATTACGAAGAAATAGGAGGACAAAGTCCAACCGAAACAGTTTTTAAAATATACACCGACGAATCCAAAACGCAACACGGAGTAGGAGTAGCTTTTGTGGCATTTAGAAATAACATAGAAATTCATAACCAAAAAATTCAGCTCCTTAATAACAAAAATCCATAACACAGTACCGCAAGCAGATAAAATAGCCATCCTCTTTGCCCTATCATGGGCAAAACAAGAAACGTATTCCATCTGTAACATTCTAACGGACAGCCTATCAACTATAAAGACGCTCCAACAATTCCAAACAAAGGATCCAATAGCGCAACAAATTCGAGCACTGCTTAAAAATAATTTCCACAATACATACATCAACTGGGTCAAGGCTCACATAGGTATACAAAGCAATGAAAGGGCCGACCAGCTTGCAAAAGAAGCAATAACAGGAGCAACAAACTTCCAAATCACCGCAAAACTACCCAAGAGCCACGCAAAACAACTAATGAAGAGAACAGTACTTAAGAGATGGCAGAAGAAATGGGATGAGGGAGAAACGGGAAGAAGAACCTATTCATTCTTCCTAAATGTCAACCCCAAAAACGAGACACACGGATCATTCTAACGGCATTTTACACAGGACACGGCCCTTTCCCCAGCTACCTCAACAGATTCCGCATAACAGCCACAAGCAACTGCATTTGTGGGCAGGAGGGGATTCCAAACCATTACGTTTTTGTATGCCCACTTACAGCCACTAACCACCTGCTACAACCAACAAATGAACACTTCAGGGAGTGGGCCAAAACACAGCAAATAACAGCAAGGCTCAAGCAAAGATAATGATAATCATGAAGTACCTAACAGAAAGCATCGACATAATCAAACAATAGTGCCACATGGCAAATGCTATCACTCCGCAACTAAAAATAATAAAGTTACACCCTTGATCAAATCTTACCAGTGCTAATAGCACTCACATCGTTAATATTTATACAATTGGCCCTATCAAATTATTTTTTCTATTCTCATGTTTACTTTGTCCAACCCCTGTATGTATAATGTACCCCCTCAAGAGGAGCTCCTACAATGAACATAGATAAAAGTTGATTACACCTGCCAACGTTCGGCAATAGGTGGCATCACTCCTCGTGACAATTTACTAAAGCTCAATTTAACAATCAAACTGCAGTAAAACATATAAGTCAAAAACCAGCGGCGCAGTTGCTCCTAGAGCAGAAGCGCACAGCCAAGGGTTTGTCTAAAGCTGCTACGTTCTGTTACGGTGGACTCAAACCACTCTTTCCGCAGCGTGTCCATCACAAACCACTTTTACCCGTCGTATTGGACGGGGGGTAAGGGTGACTCCTGCGGTGTCCAAGTCCAAGATCAGCTCGATGATAATTTGATCCTCAGCATGCCTAGGCGTTGTACGGACTGTATTTCATCGTCTCGGAGACATAAAATGTATTAACCATCATACCAACCATGTCATGTTAAGTTTTTGTAAGGTCTATATATTTTGTACTTACTCCCCCCAGTGAGCAAAAATCGTAGTTTTTATGAATGGTATCATATATACACCATCTTTTTTGTTCTTTATCTTTTGTTTAATAAATGGGCTTTATGAATAAGTCACGTTTGTTTGTTTCTGAACCTTTATTTGCCGGAGTTCGCATTATACTTAATTTATGGACATGAATGTATTATAGGACAACACCACGGTAAATTGGAACCACAATCGGATGACGAAGCCACGCCTTAGCTGGCACCTCACTCTTCGAATCTCCACACCATGCCGATAAGAGGGTAATTGAGACCGGACAGATTAATCGTGCACCAACCCCCTTTGTACAAGAATGCTTTTGGTTGTATTCTAAATCGCAACCCTCTGGTTGTTAATCTGCTACTTTTAAAACCGGTTAAGAAGTTGAGGAATGAAGAAAAATCCTAAGTCATGTGAGAGCAGAACTCATATCCTTCTATCCCTTATGCCCTATTCTGTGTGTATCATACAATTTCGTTGGACGAATATTCCTTGTAAATACCTCTTTATATACTTTGAAAAGAGGTTATTCTGAGATGCGACTACCAATAGGTCTTTCCAAAGGAAATTGAATCCAGTAATCGCATTCTCACGATTGAGTAAAAGTTCAAATCACCAGAGTATCAAGATTTATTTTCTACTTCAAAGCGACATTCGCAGTGGAAAGCTCGAAACCCTTTACCCCAACAGCAGTGGGTTTGTAGAATAAGATAATCTGAATACTTCAAGTCACGAGAACGTTCATTCAGGACAGTATATTCCCATGACATAAAGGTCGTTGGATAGATATTTAATTAACATCCCAGTGGAGCAATATACCGAGATATTGGCAACGGTCGGGGATCAACCCCCGAAAGGAATGATCCAAGGACATCACCATGTAATTTTCAACCACGGTCAGATGACGGGGCAACGCCTGAGCTGGCACCCCTCTCTCCAAACTTCAACATCCCGCTAACGTTAGCATATTTGAGTCCAAAAAAAAGATTTAACGTGCCACAACTACTTTGTATACGGCGGTCTTTGGTTGTATTCAAATTAGGAATCAGTGGAATCCAACCAAAGACGATCGTGTGTAAAGAGGGCTGTCGAACGTTAAATCCGTCGTTTGGCATGGTGTGGAAGTTAGGAGAGTGAGCTGTCAACTTACTCTTTGTCTCGTCATCTGATTTGACCATGATAAAAATTACGTGGTGGTGTCCTCGTATCTTTCCGTTCAGGTTTTATCCCGGACAGTGGCCAATAGCCCGTGCTCCCAAGTGGCGTTAATTAAATTCCTACCTTCCATCCTAAGAGAGAATGCTTATGGGAGCCGAAATGGTGGCACCGTTATCATTTCGTTGCTATATGCCACCAACTTACCGGTGCTGGAGGAGCGGTTTTCCAGAGCCTTGTAAGTACACTAACTTTGTTAATATTTTGAATTTAGTAATGATTTAAATCTCGAATTTTCTTAGATATTTTTATTGTATTTTATAATTATCTTAAAATTACGCTTGTGAATAATGATTTTATATCAATTCGTTTCTTTAAAACAAGGCAAAGGAATAGGAAACTATATAAATGTGTTCACTTTTATCTTTTCTTCCATATTCGATTATATTAATTGAAATATTTGCCAATGAGTGTTTTTTTGTGCAATTAACTGTATAACTTTAAAATAAAATAATTTTATTTCCAAATAATATGTATGACGAAAGTTTCTCACTTTTGTGCTTTTAATAACTATCCACATTAATGTTGCATTTAAGTTACAGATTTGGAACCTATGACCACCATTCTTATATGATGGACGCAATTAAGATCTCTCTGAAACGTTACGCCGTAAGTATAAACTTTATAAAAAAACAAGTAACTTATACTTTTAACGTTATATTATCGTCAAGACATTTCTTAATAACGACTTTTTTAACAGGAACAGCTAACGAGGATGGATGTTGAGGCGTTCAAGAAAATAAAACTCAAGGTAGGTTTTTTTAAATAGCAATTTGGACTCATAAATTTATGTTTCTTGAATTGGATTTTCATGGCTAAATAATTTTAATAGTTAATGATGTTATATTTTTCAACAAGCATGAAATTAGATGTTATAGTTAGATACGTAAACTTAGGTTATGCAAAATATTTCATTCGTTTTATTTCAACAAAACTAAACTTTCTTCTAGGAGTTTTTGCATCCACCATTCCACATGTACAAGTCTTTTGGAATTAATGAATACATGGATGAATTCAGTTATGTAAGTACCAACTTAATTAATATAACCATTGAACTTTAAAATATATATTCATAAAAACGCATTTCATACCAACTGTGTGTGCATACACATCTTTTTCCTTTAATCTTTTATTAATTTTTAGTTATCTTTTTTTTTAATGTTATGAATTCCAAATGTTTTTTACAGACCACTTACTGGACAGCAGTGGAAATTCTGAAACCTTTTGCTGTCAAGAAAAGGGCAGAAACCTTAGAGCATTTCATTAAAATCGTCAAAGAACTCCACAAACTGAATAATCTGCACTCGGAGTTTGCTATTCTGGCTGCCCTCAACAGCTCCCCGATCCTTCGACTGGATGAGACGTGGAAGGTAGGTTCAACTGATTCAATAGGTCAGGAAGTCTAAAAAGAATACACACATTTTAAATACTCATCTTGAATATCAGCTTGCTAACTAGTACATCTGATTACTTTCAGAATGTGTCTCAGAAACACTTGCTAATGTTGGAAAAGCTGGAACACCTGTGCTCCACTGATAATAACTTCCAGAATGTGAGGGAATATTACGCCATTTCCAAAAAAGACTGCATTCCATTTATTGGTAAGTAAGCATTCGATTCATATTCTTTCCACTTACACCCATACAGGGTGGTTATAATTGAATTAAGAGTAATCATAGAACGCGATTCGTTACAGAAAACCAAACCGATTATCTGTCTTTCCATTGGACGTGGTCGGATCTTTCACTTCGGGTCTGTTCCCAAACCGTAGCCAGTAGCCCATTGTGTTGCTCCAGTGCAACGTTAATTAAAATACCCACCTATCTATCTATTCGACATGACATTCTGGAAATGCGTACCAATAACAGGTAGGTAATTGATTTAACGTTGCAAACTACATCCGTTCCGGGATCAAACACGAAGGGAAATATCCGAGAACACCTCGTCATTTGACGAGGTCATTGCCAGATCTGGCACACCATTCTCCAAACTTCTACGTCAAAGAGAATACATTTGATGCCACCACAGATTTAGTGTGCGCCAGCCCTCTGTATACGAAGGTCTTGTGTTGGATCGAATTTCGAACTCGCAAACTTCCAGTTGCGAGAATTTACAACGTATAATTTAGCCCACGTAATCGGATTTTAATATCCATTGGGAGCTTCATTTCGTCTCGGTTGATTTTCAAATACCGGATACATCACAGACGCCAAAAGAATATCTTTTTTGATGTCCTAGCGCCGGAATTTCGAATGTCAGAACGTTAAGTTATAAAACTTTCGAATAGAATATCTCCCCAATCGAACACTATTTTGGTTGGCATCGCATTGCAAGATAGCAAGGTTGATTCTGACCATTTTAAATTTACTATTATCAGTATTTTTTTAATAGATTTAGAATGCCATCTCACTGCTATATCTTCTTTTTCAAGCAACACTATTTTTTATTCACAAAAGTCTAATTTCACATGGACTTATTAAAATTATCAAAAATATTTTGCATTGCCATATTCCCATTTCATATAATTCTCATTAATGCTGGTTGGCATCAAAACTTTATGTGCATAAACGTTTGTGCATTATGCACAAAGTATATTTGTTACAGGTACTAAGTAGATAATTGTAATTCAAAGTACATCATGTACCAATTTGTAATTGTCCTGTCCATAACGTAAATTAATGTTATAAGTTAATAAAAATACTTATTTATTAAATAAATTATTTATTAAAAAATTATTTTCCCAAATAAATTATATCAAAGAGTTGTCTTTCAAATTTTTCTCATTACTTATGTTTATAAATACATAACGAAATGTTTTTATTTTATATATTCATCCATAGGATTGTTCTTGAAAGATAGCAAAGCAATCGATGGTATCTATCCCGACAATGGAACTGTGGACACTGAGTACCGGCAAGTGATGATTGCGAGAACCGTTGGTTTCATCGAGAAATTTCAAGAATCAAACTATGGTGAGTGTTGTAATATCTTGAGAGCATCCAGAATCATTATCGAGAATCGTGGGATCTCACAACGGGAATCGTTCCCCAAGTCCACCCCCCCCCTGGTCCGATTGCGGTAAGTGACGACTGGAGGAAGCGGGCTGATAAGAGACACTTTGGAACAGAGGCTTTTTCTAGCCGCAGACGATTTGTAGAACTTTATCTTTTTAGGAGGCTGTATTGCATCGGTGACGGACATCGTCTTTAATTATAAAACTGTACTGTACAATTCTGTAAATATTAACTCTCAATATAAGTATTTCAACCAGGAAGTGGTTTACTTTTTCGTCGATACGGTACAGATTTGTCTGAGTGGTGGCAGCTTATGGAATGCGAAATCCGCATTATATTTTTTAGCTACATTTGAAGGTGATAAGACCGCCAGCGTCCTTTGGAATGTTCGTGTGGAACCTGGATATTGACGACCGCCAGAGCGTCTAATGAGTGGTTATTTTAAAAGGGTAAGTGCCAACTTACCAGAATTTCATTGCAATTGTAAGAATCGGTGCACACCGAATTTGTTCACAGATTTTTCTATGTTTTGAAACATCCTGTTTCAATTTTTAGTTTGTCAACCTGACTTGTTTTGCTTTGAAACATCCTGTTTCTATTTTTATTTAGAAGTCTCCAGACTTTGTGTTTTGAAACAACCTGTTTTACGTTATAGCTTAAATCATGGCCTCTTGTTCTGTTATCCGTATTGAAATTCAAGCCCTCTGTGTCCCCTTGTTTTACCAACTTGAAAAGCTGAATCAAATCCCCCCTCCTTCTTCTTCTTTCCAGTGTATACCTGTTTAGCTTACTTAAATGTTTATTATAGTCGAGATTTGCTATCCTCTTTATTATTTTTGTAGCTCTGTGCTGAACCTTTTATTAATTATATATCCTGTCTCATATATGGAGCCCAGAATTGTACAACATATTCTAGATGTGGTCTTACTAAGCCCTTATATAACGGCAAGATTATATTCTTATCCCTTGTAGTTACAGTCTTTTTAATATACCCCAATAACCTATTAGCCTTTTTACCCGCAGCTGAACATTGGTGTCCAATTTTAAAATCCCTGTAAATTATCACCCGAAGATCCTTGACTGTTCCTCCCTCCTTTACCTTTACTCCCTGTAGACAGTACTCGGCTCCACTGTTCCTGTAACCCATATACAGAACTTGACATTTCCCTATATTAAATGACGTACACCATTTTACAGCCCATTCGGATATTTTATCAAAATCCCTTTGTAAATTCTCTATCTGTAACTTGGTATCGGCTGTCCCCCAAATTTTTAAGTCATCTGCAAATATGCTGATACTATTCTTAATCCCCTGACCCATATTATCTATGAATATTATAAATAAAATTGTTCCCAAAACTGATCCCTGAGGCACCCCACTTATAACTTCTGTCCACTGTGAATAATTTCCTTTTACCTGCTCTCTCTGCTTTCTACACAATAACCAATTCTTTATCCTTTTCAATGTTTTCCCCTGAATCCCCAGCCTTTACAATAAAAACAATAATGCCTCATTATGTACTTTATCAAAAGCCTTTTGAAAATCTATGTACATGATATCTACACTGCTCTTATTATCCAGCTCCTCAGTAATTTTTTCGTAGAACTTCAAAAGGTTTGTAGAGCAGGATCTGCCCTTCCTAAACCCATACTGATTATCTGATAACATTCCCTCCTCCTCCAAGTATAACATTATATGCTTTTTTAACAGAGATTCAAATATTTTGCAAATTACTGATGTTAGACTTACTGTTCTATAGTTTCCCGGATCACTTTGTATTCCCTTTTTGAAAATTGGAGTTATGTTGGCCAACTTCCAATCCATTGGTACCCAACCCGTACTATATGTTGAATTAAATGTCATGTGAATTACGTCCCCTAATTCTTCCGCGCATTCCACTAGTACTCTTGGATAAATATCGTCTGGCCCTGGTGCTTTAGATGGCTTAATTATTTTCAACTGATGTACTATTTCTTCCCTGTTAAATGTGCATTCTTTAATTATACCCCATGCAAAGGCTCCATCCTTGGGATCCTTTTTTAATCTATAGTTACCATTGAAAACCCCCAGAAAAAAGTCATTTAACACATTTTCCATTCCCACCTCGTCTTGAAATAATTCACCTCCCCTCCACTCCAACGGGCCCAGTGTAGTACTAAATTTATTTTTACCACTTGCATATGCAAAAAATTCTTTTGGGTTTATATTTATTTCCCTTGCTAGTTTTTCCTCCAAGGACACCTTTTGCTTCCGACTAATATTTTTAAACTCCTTTCTGGCTTTCAGATATGCTTCCTTGTCCCTGTTGTTATGAGTGCTTTTATATACCCTGTATGTTCTTTGTTTTAATTTTAAAGCTTTGTGTGTTTCCCCTGAAAACCTCATAGGGAGCAATTTTCTAGATTTTCCTTTTTTCCTGAACGTTACATGTTTCTTTAGCACCCTGTCTAACTTATTCTTGAATTCCTCCCATTGTTCAGAATGATGTGGTGCTATTAATCCCTCTTTGAATGTCTCCTTTAACTCTTCCCTTATCCTATGAAAATTTACCTTTCTGAAATTTGGAATTATCATACTAGTGATTGTGTATGCTGACTGAAAATGTATACTTAATCTGATACTTCTATGATCACTTTCTCCCAGTGGCTCACCTATAACCAAATCCTGCACCCTATCCTCATCGTTGCTGAAAATCAAATCCAATATTGCATTTTCCCTAGTATCCTCATACACCATCTGGTACAAAAAACAATCCTGTGTCACTTCCAAAAATTCTGCCCTTTTCCTATTTGTAGCTGGATTGTTCAGTCAATATTTGGATAATTATAGACACCCATTAAAATTAATTCTCCTTTTTGACATGCTTCGTTGATCAGATTGCAGATACCCTTTTCCTGCTCTTCACTACAAACAGGAGGTATATATATATATATTACCTAGAATTAGTCCTTTGCCTTCGTCTGTATTCAGTTTCACCCAGACTGATTCTATACCCTCAGGTTTACTATATAACTTTATTTCCGTACAGTTTAAGCATTCTCTCACATAAATCAAAACCCCACCCCCTTTCCTATTCACTCTGTCCTCCCTAAACATTGTGAATAAACTCAATTCTAAAATTTGTGCACCTTCACTGCTTGCCCAACTTTCAG
This sequence comes from Metellina segmentata, assembly GCA_947359465.1. NCBI lineage: Eukaryota > Metazoa > Arthropoda > Arachnida > Araneae > Tetragnathidae > Metellina > Metellina segmentata. The sequence goes on from OX375875.1 coordinate 12,620,709, forward strand.
TTATCCCAATGATATCTATATCCTTTGCTTGTGCAATTCCCCTGTGCTCATCCATTTTATTTCTCACACTGCGAGCATTACAATAAAATTCTTTTAGCTTATTTTTCACCCTTATATTGCACTTTCCCCTTGTATTATTTGTCTTGATATTGTTTTTCTCCCTTACATTTCACTTTCCCTTTGTATTGTTTGTCTCCTGTAATTTAGACTAAGTTAGTTTTCCTAAGCAATTATTTTGTACTGTCAACCGTCTATGTCCTACCCATCCCTGCTTGTATTCCAGTTTTTTTACTCCAGAATATTCAAAACCCGCTTGTCAACCTCCCTATTACCTCTCAGGCTTAAATGCCAATTGTCCCTGTTTATCCAATCCCTCCTACACTCCTTCCAAACATCTAAAAATCTAACCTCCTCCCTCTCACACAAATCCCTTAAGAACCCGTTCATCTTATTGGTCCTTTGATTTAACCACCCATTACCTAACCCATACCTAGGTAGCAATCCTAAAGCTGTAACCTCTACCCCATGAGACTCAATGCCTCTTAAAAGTGTTTCCGCTTCCCTCTTAAACTCAACATTAGTGATCCTCTCTACATCATTAGTTCCCACCCACACTACTGCCTTTTCGTCCCCTTTAACTACACCTGCCTTAACTGCCTCAACTACGTGTTTGACCCTGGCGCCTAGCAAGCAACACCTTTCAAAATTGCGCTTTTTACGTCCTACCATGTCTCCCAAAACCCTAACCATTGAATCTCCAACCACAACCCATTTAATTACCTTATCAACCTCATCCCCCTGATATACATGTCCCAAGTCTACACACTGAACACCCTTTTTCCACTCCCTCTGCAAACCTCACCTTCAAAGCCTCCAGCTCCTTACTCAAATCACCCACCTATAAGCAACTCTTACATTTGAATTCAACCTTCTCTGACATTTTAACCCCACGCACACCACCCTTTCCTGCCTCAACCATATTCCCACACAAGTCACATTCTACATAGAACTCTCCACTGGCTCCCTCTGTCCTCATCTCCTTTAACATCCTAACTAAACCCAAGCTAATCCAAAGTAACAATCAATACACAAGAAAAGCACTAAACAAAATCAAACATGCAGAAAAAGCACTAAACAAAATCAAACATACGGAAAAAGCACTTAGTCAAATACACAGAAAAAGCACTGCACTGAAACAAATATACAGAAAAGGCTGGAATTAAATAACCTATAACCTTATAGTAGTCAACTCACCGAATGTAAACAAACAAGACACACAAGATTTAGGCACAACAAGACAGTCGTGAATTAGGCCTAACGAGACACATCACAATTGTTTTTTAAAACATTTGTATAAGTGTAAATCAATCAATATATTTATGTTTGTTGATCATTCCTATAGGATGTCTTTGGAGCGTGAACCTCATTCTAGGAAATCCGTTGCCGAATCTAGATGCGAACTACTAAAGAAACATGGAAGGTAATATGATGCATATTTTATCTTTTTTGTCATTAAAGTAACAATCAAAACCTGATGGTCGAAAAGTTAAAAATTAGAACCTAAATGCTTATATCACAAGTATTTAAAAAATGTAGAAAACGAATCTTTAAATTCTTGCACATATAATATTCTTACAAAAATAATTAAATATAATTCTCATTTCTTTGATCGTTCCACAAAAAATATTTCGTGTTTAGTTAAGTGAATTTCGCTATAAATTATCTTAAATTTCTTTTCAGGTATAAAAGCGACGGTGAAGAAACCCCATCATTGGTGGTGGACTTGAATCCCGAGGATCCATCGCTACCTGCCAAGGAGCGTTTGTTTTAATGCCGACACAATCCGAAGATGGCGGGGAGTGAAGATGGTGAAGATCTAAGAAAGAGAGCTGCTTGGAAGAACATCTAAGGAGAACAGCAGCACTGGGAGGGGAGAGGAGGGTGGGACGACATATTTTGAAGAACACCTGTCAATGACCATGCGGAGTGGAAAATTGTCGTTCCTGATGATGCAGTTGGGGAAACGGACAGTCGAATTGAATCATCCGACATCAATAAACTATTTTTTGGAATTTCGGCAAAACATTTGTTGTAAACTGTATAAGAGCATTTCCATTTTTAAACTATACAAAAATTAATATTTAAAACATGTACCAACCTTTGTAAAACTATTTTGGACTTATTTGCAATAAAATATTTTTATATTTATTTTCTTGTGATTTATTTTAAAATGCGTTTACTCAAACAAAAAATATTCATTCTATAATAATTTGAATTCCTCTAATATCTTTAAAACATAAGTTACTTCGAAACACTTCATTTATAAATAGATTTATCCTTACTGTAAAGTTTTATTGATTCATTATACTTATGTTCTTTTTCTACACTGTCAGGCAGATTAATCCAATTACAGTAAAACTTCGATTAACCATCAGGGTCGGAACTAAGACCGTGACGGTTAATCGAATCGACGGATAAAAAAACCTTAAACAACAAACCACCCCCATTCATTGCTGGACCATATCGACGATTAAGAAAAATCACTTTCCAGGTTAATAAAGCTACACTATCATAACAATTATTTACAGGCTTTGGACAGGTTGTCTACAAGCAACAGTTTCTTAAATTAATAACGATATCCATCACCGATACAATACAGCAGCCAAAAATTGAAAGTCCCCGCAATCGTCTGCGACTAGATCCGACCCTATGTCCTATCCAAAACATCTTCTCCCAAACAGCCTCCTCCAGTCGTCACTTCCACAGCCAGACCAGGGGGTCAACGCCTCCTGCTGAGAGCTCTCGACTGCTCTAGGTAACCGGAAGTTACACTGTATATGAACGAATGATAAGAAATGCAAGTTTACGAACAAGAAATACACTGTACATGCATGTATTTTTATTTTACAAACACGAACTATACACAATTTTTATTATGTGCAGTATAGTAACATATTGTTACATGAACTTACGCGCTCTAGACGTACATACATATTCAATTTATATAGAAGATATATTTTTCGCGGTAATCTGTTTACTGTACATGACGTATGTGTGTGCGTTCTATTAACTTTTAATATTTAATTAATTCAATTTTGATAACGGACGGACGGTTAACATAAACTGAAGGTTTAAAGAGTGACAGTCAATCGAAGTTTGACTGTAATCACATTTGGCGACAGCCGAACATGGTTTTCGTACGACAGTCCTTTTGCCTTTCTATAAGTGGATTCACCTAAGGTCATCTGCCATCGAACCAAAGCAGTGGCTGTGCGCTTTTCCCACAGTCGAATACATTGCGAATTAGTCAACTTGTTTGGCATGGACTTCAAGTGCTGAATGAGTAACGAAACATAATGTATACAATGTCTAGTGATGCAACAGTATCTAGTAATGATGACCATACCGAATAATCACAATACTCTCAATGAAATACGTTCAAAAAAATGAAAATATCAAAGCAGTTTTCATTGGAAAATAATGTATTTGCAGGCATTATGCTTCGCTACTAACTGAAGTTCTTACCGTGCTCTTTGTAATCTCCAAGGCTGAAGAGGGTGGTGTTTGGGAATTAGAAATAAAAATAATTACTTTAATTAAATCAATACAATTATTTTAAAAATAATATATTTTTTCCTACACATAATATTTTTCTTTAAACATCTCGTAAGATATGCGTCCATTTTTGTGAATAAATTAATATTCACCATTTCTGCTATTATAAAAGGAAGTGTTTGTCTGTCTCTCTTTCACTGTGATCAGAAGAGCTCGGATCGATGTACAAAAATGTGACCTGAAATATGCATTTCAAAATTCCAAAATATGCACTAAAAGCCCAAAATATGCGACATTGCAAAAAAAAATTTCATTCGAACCAAAAGGATAGTGAGGAGCATAAAGTGAAATTCAACCACACTTTTGTTGTTGACGTGTGTCTCCTGAACTGTGAAACACTCGATCAGGCACAGTGATCTGAAGTAGGACAGACACAGAAGAAGAATACAGGTTTTATTTACGAACACACAAATTGATCACTGGTAAGGACATAAGGGGTGCAGCTATCCACTTTTTGGTGAGGAACCACTTGGGCGGGAGTCTGACTTCCTCCTCGGATATCACATACAACCAGACCTAAGGCAGTAGCCCTAGTCTGGAATCGAACCGCGAACCCAAAGCGTGGGTAATGGTAATGGTAATTTTAGTTAACGTCGTACTAAAGCAACACAACGGGCTATTGACGACGGTCCGGAATCAGTCCCTTAAGGGAAAGATTCGAGGACAACACCTCGTAATTTTGAACCACGGTCAGATGACGAAGCAACACCTCAGCTGGCACCCCACTCTCCAAACTTCCACGCCAACCCAACGTGAGGACTTTCGGCCACGACAGATTTCAGGTGCACCAGCCGCCTCTACACCATACGTTTACAAACATCCATGCCCGGACCCGGATTCGAACCAGGAACCTTCCGATCTAGAGGCTAACACCGTAACCACTATACCGGTTGGTCGGCCCCAAAGCGTGGGAGCAGAGTGCTTTATCCACTATACCGCTTGGGCGGCGAACCACACTTTTATTAAATTAATTCACAGTTTTATTTTTATAGCTCAGATAAAGATACGCGTAACAAAATATACAAAGCAACAAATATACAAATTAATAAATATTACATAATTAAAAAATGTAGATTAAAATGAAAGCATTTCAAAGGTACTCAGGGACGTAACTAGTGGGTAGACGGGGCATGTGCCCGTGTGCCGCATTTGGAAAGGGTGCTAAACAAGCAGAGCATTTTTTTACTAGTATATATATATTCACGCATAATAAAAAATGAAGGGGAAAACCATTATTATTAGTTGATTAATAAAATCAAAAAATATAAAAGGAGCTAAATGCAGAATGTGTGAAATGTTGCGTGTGTTTGACCTGAGTAAAGAAGGGAATGTAACGTCGTAGCGCCCGAGTGTTTAGGGCTCGCGTCTCGGAAGTTTCCTGTTTCCCAAGTGGCTTTGATGCGCTGGCAAATGATTAGCTTTTAGAGTGTCCATTTTAGACGTCAGTTTAGCGGTCCTATTATTTGTCAATGAAATATCTTGGAATTCATTTGTTATTTTATCTTATACTAAAAATTAAATTGATACAAATTAATCTATTTACCTTTGAAATCAAGTCTTTGCCATCTAAAATGAATTTAAAATTTTTAAATAGTGGAATTAATGTGTGGCAACAATTACAGGTGTTATCGGGGAGGGTTTGGGTTTTCTTGGTCGGTGGGGGGTGCCAAGGCTTGCTTCTGAGAATCTTCTTTTCCAATGCACTGAGAAAAAACACTCTGAAAAAAATTGAATATTTTTTGTAAAAATGTTTGAAAATAGAAAAAACTGTCCAAACATGCAAAAAACTCCAAATATGCAAAAATATACAAGATAAATTCGGGTATTTTTGGTTGCAAATTGCTAAAAATACACTCAATACGGATTTCTATCAACAGGGGCTAAAAAAAGGATATGCAAAAGAAGCAAAATACAAGCTCTAGTGATCAGTGTCCTGACGAATATATGGGTTTTGAAATTTGGCTCAGAGATAGTCCTCATTTTTTGCGATTTTTGTGTAGCACTCGAAACTTAAAATTTAATCTGGAACATTTTAAAATTTAATCTGAAACATTTAAAATTAATTTATTAGTTTTTTTTCACCTTTCGTCCACCTTACCGGAATGTGACGTTATTGAAAAAGCGAGCGGATTTTTGCGATATTCGACTGCAGACGTCACAAGCATTGTTAGTCCAAATACCTTTGGAATCATGTCAAATTTTCCAATTCTACAGTGTTTTGATTTACGTTGTTGATAATAGCAACTTCGAGGACATCACGGCGTTGAATGTGGAGTTCGTTTGCGAAGCAAACCAAATGGGAATACATTGCAATCACCGAGGGTTGGCTAGTGCCAGCGTGCAGTGGTCACACCTGACCCCACAAAAATAACTGTTACAGACAGGTGTAACACCGTGCTGGCCACACAGTGGTTAGTAAGAAATAAAAGAATTATTTTAATTAAATAGCACAATTATTTTAAATGTAAAATAATTTTTGCTACACATAATAGTTTCTTAATATACCTCGTAAGACATGTCTTCATTTTTCCGAAGAAATTATTCTGATCATGAAAGATAAAAGCAAACATGTTACCATAACTATCATTTTTCATGTTTATATATCCAAGAATCCCACCTGTCCTTATTAGTAATGTAAAGTAAAAATAAACGACCACGAACAATCTCCGTATATTTCCTGAAAGATCTCTGCGGTAAAAACAAAAGTATTATTCAAAATAAAATTATATAATGTATTTCTCTCTATTTCTTCACCACGTTACTTTTTAGTTAATTAATTTGAATGTGCTGTTCAGGATTTAACTGAAATTCATAATTTGATGACCAAATATAATGTAGAATACATTGAAAAGAGTGAAAAAGAATAGGCCCCGAGTTTTCACCCGCCATTATATTTTTAACTTGGGATCTCCTTTGGAATAAATCATGGCTACGCTTCCATCGATACCGAGTCAAAATCATAAATTCGAGTTGAGTTTTCGTATGCGAATTATACTGCACGCGAATCTTTTATGCATTTTTTCAGACGTAAAACACGGATGAGTGATCGTTAATGTGGTCTCAAAATTGAAAAGGTTTCGATGATATTTTTAAAATTTTCGGTATAACCGCTATCGTTGCTGTCTTCTATTGCAATTTTGTTTACTGAATCCGATTATATCCCCGCTTTCTTCGGTTTCATGAGACACTTCAAAGAACAGTTGTTATCACGGATTGAACCATCGGAATTTAATTTGACTGTTATACGCAACAGCCTTTCACTTAAGGTTTATTAATAACTAGGGGGCCCGGCCCCTGCTCGCTGACGCTCGCCAACCCCCGGAGGATTCCTTTGCAATCCTCAATGGTTCGCTGCGCGAACCTATGCTCGCTTCGCTCGCATCCATGAAGACATGTGTCCTAGCAGAAGGAATTGTTTACAAAATATCATATTCCAAAAAAATATTTTTCAAATCAAAATTTGCTATATTACAGAAGAAATATATATACAGTACCCTGGAATCATAATTCAAATGAAAACTTTGATCAAATTTTGAGTCGAAATGTGAGCGCTGCTTTTGAAATTGAATACCCAGCATGGTGTTTGTGTGTACATTTCCAGCACTCTCGAGTCACCCACACTTTTTCATTGAGTTTGTTGTCGAAAGTTGTAGTGCAAGCGTCTTGTTGAACTATAATTGTTGGCCCTGAAAAGGACCGTTTTTTAAATGGCCCTGAAAAGATCCTCCGCTTTCTTTGATTTATATTATAAACAGCAACAGCTCAACTAAAATTCATTTTTGTTTTCAATAAAATTTCAACCGATAACGCTATAAATTCAATTAAGGCGCGAGGCTACGTAGTGAACAAACAACCGTACAATGTTGCCAAAATGCGATAACAAATAACGTCTTTTTTGCGTGCCACGTAAGAGAATTATATATATAGATATCAATTGAATAGGTTCTCTAAACCAGTGTTTCCCAAAGGGTGGTACGCGTACCCACAGGGGTAAGGGAAGAGTTTGGTGGGGGTACGCGTTGTACCGGAGTTTGGTGGACTGATTATCTGATATTTCTCAAAGTCGTTATTATGCATTGCAAGTCGATGAGTCCACTGATATTGCGAATTTCGCAAATCTAATAGCGTTTGCTAGATACGAAAAAAATCAAAAAATTCACGACGACTTTTTATTTTGACAGCCTTTGTTAGGTCACACAACAGGAGAAGATATATTTAATGTTATAAAAAAATTTATGCAAGAGAACAAAATTGATTGGAATAGATGTGTTGGAATAAGCACAGGTGGAGCAAAAAGTATGGTCGGAATTAATAATGGACTCTTTGCAAGAATTCAAAATGTTGCCCCAAATGTCATATTCACACATTGTTGCATACACTGAGAGGATTTGGCAACACGTAAGATGCCCGCTGATCTACAGAAAGTTCTGGATGGAAGCGTGAAAATCGTTAACTACATTAAAAACCGTCCTTTGAATGCACGACTTTTTCGCAAATATGCGAAGAAATGGGAAGTAGTTATACCCAGCTTCTTTATCATACCGATGTTCGTTGGCTATCTCGAGGAAAAATTATAAATCGATTGTTTGAACTTAGACATGAACTTCAATGTTTTCTTAATGATAGATTTGAGAAATTGTTTACATGACTGGAAATAGCTTTGTAAACTAGCATACTTAGCAGATATATTCTCTGTTTTAAATTGCCTCAACTTATCGTTACAAGACAAAGACATTTCATTATTTCACGTTCAAAATAAAGTTATGGACAAGTAGACTCGTTCCCCTCTCTTCATGAGTTTATAACACATTCGACTACTAAAATTGATGCTGATATTCTGAAATGCATAACGCAGCATTTGGAGACTTTGCAAGTGGGCTTGAAAAACTATTTCCCTGATTAAACCAAAAATATTGAATGGATAAGATATCCGTTTTACATTAACACAACATCCATGCCAGAAGAAGAGCAATTGTTGGAATTGGATTCAGACGGATTCTTGAAAAATAAATATAAGGAGAGTATTTTAACATCATTCTGGTTACAAATGCAACTTATGTATCCGGTTTTAACAGAAGTTCTAAAATACATCTTGCCTTTTCCAACTTCATATTTATGTGAAGTTGCTTTTTCAGCATTTGTAGACATTAAGTCGAAAAAAAGGAACAGACTATTGGACGTGGAACCACATCTCAGATTAAAATTAACAACCAGGGAACCAAATTATGACGATCTGTTATCTCAGCACAAACAATTTCATCCTTCTCATTGATCCAAATAAACGTTATCTATATATATAATTCTCTTACGTGGCACGCAAAAAAGACGTTATTTGTTATCGCGTTTTGGCAACATTGTATGATTGTTTGTTTATCACGAAGCCTCGCGTTTCAATTGAATTTATAGCGTTGTCGGATGAAATTTTACTGAAAAAAAAAAGAATTTTAGTCGAGTTGTTGCAGTTAATAATAGAAATCAAAGAAAGAAGAGGATCTTTTCAGGGCCATTTAAAAAAAAAAGGTCCTTTTCAGGGCCAAAAATTATAGTTCAACACGACGCTTGCACTACAACTTTCGACAACAAACTCAATGAAAAAGCGTGGGTGGCTCAAGTGCAGGGGTACGCAAATGTACACACAAACAACATGCTGGGTATTCAATTTCGAACTCAGCGCTCACATTTAGAGTCAAAATTTGCTCAAAGTTTTCATTTGAATTCTGATTCTAGAGGTACTGTACATATCGTTTCTGAAAAACAACAAAAAATTTAGATTTGAAAAATATTTTTTTGGAATATCATATTTTGTAAACAATCCCTTCTGCTAAGACACATGTCTTCATTGATGCGAGCGAAGCGAGCATAGGTTCGCGCAGCGAACCAATGAGGATTCCGGAGCAATCCTCCGGGGGTTGGCGAGCGTTAACGAGCAGGGGGCGGGCCCCCTAGTTTATAATATAACTTTTATTATGAATAATTTTATTTCTCTTTTCTTATTATTTAGTGTACGTCACAAAAAAAAGGAAAACAATACATTTTGATTGTTATTAAAATCCATCCATTTTTTTGACGAGAGGTACTCAGCGTTACGAAAATTATAGAAGGGGTACACACCTGTCAAAAGTTTGTGAAACACTGCTCTAAACAAACGTTTGATAGAAAGAAATGTAAAAAGTGTCATTTGGGCAATCTCTTTATATCTATCAATATTTTTAAAAAAGGTACCGCAGCCGCAGAATTGAAAACTCACTTTTTTCGCTCGATGAACGCTCTTGTTTTCCCGAGAAAGTACGCATAAGAAAATTACGAAATTAACACAGTTTGTTCAAAATTTTACTGAGAACAAGATGAAAAAATTGTTTTTTACCGATTCGGCTATTAGTCTAGGGTGCATTAAGTATTAAAGTCGAAGAAAGCGAAATTTCTAACACAAGTGAGCTAAAGACATACAAATTTTCAGTCTTCAGCCGTGAGGGTTTTTTTTTTTAGAGTACGTCTAAACGTAAATTTTGCCGAGTTCTTTTAGAAATTTCAATTTTGCTCCTAGTAATATATTTTTTTGAAATTTGAGAAAAACCGGGACTTTAAAGTTACTTTTTTGTTAAAACTCTCAAAATCTATAGCTTATTACTATTAATTTTTTTGAAATTAAAAAAAAACCTCACTGAAAACCTTACAATGTACTCTTTTTTACGGTAGAATTATCTATAAAACTGGTTAAGGTATATGACTACGTTCGGGGCACTTTTTTTATTAAGTGATTCAATAGCACTTATATTTTCTTTTAAAAATTGAATGGAAATTAAAAAAAAACACATTCTAACCTAACAAAACTCTGAAAAATAATTTTTTTTAATAAATGCCAAAAACTGTTTTGTTTTGGTCAAAAAATGGTGTTTACGAAAAACACTCCAATTTTCTCACTCATCACAATATTGACATAAAACTTTACACTAAGACTCTTAACTATATAAACTATATAAGATAGTGTCCGAAGCTGGATTTAAACTAAATTTTATTCTAATCTGGAAAAATAAGAGATGATGTAAAAACGATATGAATTTATGACATTTTTCTCTACAACCTAACAACGAAGTGACTGACAATTTTTTTTCTATTAAATATACACATAAAATCCAGCTTCAGGCACTAATTTATACATATAAGAACCATAATACCAAATTTCAAAAAATATATTAATTACGTTTTTTAGATATCATTGTTACCGTGCAATGATTTGGTTGAAAGCAGCATTCAGAAAAAAAAGCATTTAAAGATTAAAAAGCAATTTTTTGAATACTAATCTTTTTCTATTTGATCTAAAAATAAATATTGGCTGGAACATAACACAACTTCCAATCATCAACTGCAATTTAAAATTTTAAAATCCTGCGGGAAACCGAAACGTGAAACAATTTCCGGTGCGTAAACACCACTTCCGGTTTGAAAAGTTTGCATCAAGGTTTTGTCAAATTGAAATATCTCAGCTTTTTTTTCGTTAAAGACAAAACAAAAACAGTTTTGGAAAGAAAAAAGTTCATATTTTAAGAATATTAAATTAAAAAAAATTCGAAATTTTGGTCAAAAATTAACTTTTTAACGTAGTCAGATACCTAAATAAATAAATTCAAAAGTTGGTCATACAAATTTCGTATTTTTTAGCTCGCGGTGCGATAGCGTTCATTCTTCTTCACGGAAATGAAGGTTACATTTTCTGAGTAACGGGTTTAACAGATATAAAATTTATCGTAGCAACAATTACCGTAGCAACGATTTTTTTTTTTAATTTGGTAAAAATGAGACTCGCAGTGACGTCATGCTAGTTTTTTCATCGACCTTAAAATGAAATAGACGGACCTTGTAGGCGGAGTCACTGTCGTAAGATCTCTGAAGGGTAAATCTCAAATCGAATGCACCGATTGGCTTTGGAAGAGCAGACTAGTGTTTTTGATCACGGTGGATTGTCACTTTAGCCAATCAATAATATAAAGATTCATGCTTTTACCCACAACCACGTCTTGAAACCGAGAACTGTAAAACTTAACATGAAGCTGCGGGCCCATGCTCGGTCTATTTTATTTTAAGATCGATGCGTTTTTTCGTTCGATTCTCAGACGGTTTGACGATTAAGTATAGAAAATTACGAGATTAACATGGTTTATTCAAAATTGCACAGGGAACAAGATAGAGATGGTGTTTACTGATACGGCTATTGGTTTAGGATGCATTAATTGTTAGTAAAAAAAAGCTAACTTACTTGCGAAAGGAGTGTTTTGGTTTACGAAGGTATCATCCCGGGGGTTGGCAAAAGTAGGCGAACGGGGGTGGAGACTCCTAGTAATTTCATATCAACGGAGTTTAAAACAGAATTCAATCGAAGGTAGGCCGTGGATGGCAATACTCCATTTAGATTCAAAGATAAATATAAGGTGCAAGCATGTTTACATTTGCAGATAAAATTGAGAATTATTTTTAAATAATTTTTCTTTGGAGGTTTATTAGAGTCAGATATATGTAGACTGCTGTATGTGTCTCCAGCAAAGCCGTCAGAGTGAGTGACCGTTGCCAATTTTTACTTTAAAATTTTTTAATATAGCAATAGGAATAAGAAGCGAGATTCTTTCTTGGCGCGATTCTTAGGACTTTCTAGGTACAACTGCTGTACCAGCTGTAGTCTAAATTCTTTCTTGGCGTGATCATGGTACAACTGCTGTACCAGTCGCAGTCTAAAGATAAAATAGAAGAGAAACGTAAGGATTATGTTGAAGTTTTAACGGATGATTTTTAGTGTCGCTGTCACAACAAACACTAGATAAAAGTGATACTATAAAATTAAATTTAGCTATTATTCTGGATTTAAAATTAATCTCTGATTTACATTTGTGGGACAGCCTTGAGATAACGGAGCAATGATTTATTTTATGTAACTAAAAGTTATCAACATTATTTTATCATCCTGGTGGTTGTCTCGATGATGTGTACTGTCTCTAATAAAACTGATTAGGTCTTGAAGGACGAGCTATCCTGTCATTAGAACAAAATTAATCAGATCTTGATCTCGTCATTGGTAAAATTGACTACATCTTGATGGGCGAAATAACTCACCATTAGAAGAAAAATAATCAGATCTTGATCTTGTCATTGGTAAAAGCGGCTAGATCTTGATGACCGAAATAACTCGTCAGTCGAAGAAAATTGATCAGATATTGATGGTTTCATTGGAAAAATGAACTACATCCTGATGAACGTGATAACTCGTCCTTCGAAGATAATTAATCAGATCTTGATCTTGTCATTAGTAAAACTGAATAGATCTTGATGGATGTGATACCCCGTCGTTAGAAGACAACTAATGAGGTTTCGTTATCATAAAAAATCGGCAATATATTGATGGACGAGGTATCTGATCGTTAGAAGAAAAATTAAGAGATCTTAAAACATCATCATCAAGAAATTTTCGATACCTTGATGACGAGGTCTCTCGTCATCCGCAAAATTGATCGTAACTTGTTGGACAAGATACGATCAATATCTCGTCGATACCGTTTGGTAAACTAATGAAAAAATTGAAAATTTTATAAAAATTTATAGTTAAAATTTATATTTATGGGTAAAGGCAACTTGAAATGAAATGCACTAATTAGCCTAATAGCTACCTTATGTATCACAATCTTGCCAGTTTTGCTAACGATGAGGTACCTAGTTGAGAATCTCAGCAGGAATGTTGGTCCAAGGGGAACGTGGTATCTTACATTCGAAATATACTTTCTAACGAAATTTCCTATTCTAATATTTTTCATTCTCCAAATCTTTAATTTTTATTATTATCTTGAAGATTAGGATGGACACACATTCTGATCATTCCATTCTAAATGCGTTACAAAGTGTACAACAATCATCCAACCTTCATAAAATGAATTTCAAAATTGTAAAAGTAGCTCCTAAATTTATCAGCACAACACAAAGGATAATTTAACTTTAATTTTAAACGAACGTAATCAGCGTAACAATTTAAACCCTAATGATGGTTATATAGGAAAATGATCGAAAAATGGTAGTATCCTCGTCATTCAGAATTAAATCGCCTTTCTTGATGACAAGATATTTCGTTCTTAGCAAAATTTGTCACATTTTGATGAGTGAGATAACGCGGCGAAACCACGTGGAGTGTTAAGTAAGATTCAAAATAAATAATAAATTTCAGATAATATCATAACTAAGAAAACCGTTAATGATTTTTTAGTAGGTATTTTAAATTTACGTCGCACTGGAACAGAAAACAAGGCTATTGGCCGTTCCGATATCCAACCCAAAAAGAAAGCTCCTAAGACAGCTCATCATAAGTTTGAACCACGTTCAGATGACGAAGTCTCATCTGAGCAGGCACCCCACTCTCTAAACTTCCACGCCCCGCCAACGTGGGGACATTTGAGGCCACGACAATTTTAACGTGTACCATGTCTCTAGGTACATCTGCGGTATCTGAATGGATTGGAACTCGCAACCCTTAAGTTGTTAATTCGTTGCTCTTCCAAATGGGCTACCTCAGATCAATGATGCTTTGGAAACGTTAGTGCTTAAAAATCTCCAAAACTGATAATTCAGTACCGATATTAAAATTCTAATCCTGAATTAAATATATCCCAATAGTCTGGCGGCACATCGGAATCCAGCGAATCCACCGGTTGTTAGAAAGGTCAGCTATATTTCATACCTTGCGCAACCAATTCGAAAAGCAACCAGATTCTACAGCACAAACACGGCCACACGAAAAATATTTCAAAAAGATTTGCCTCTGTCATGTTATTACACCCAAAAGAGTCCTACGTATACACCAAGTATTTGGAAAAAGATCTTAAAAGGAAGTTTTGTCCCTACAGCATTTCAAAGGTCACTTGAGATTGCGTTCCTTTCCCAGAAAGATACACACACCATCAGAATTTTTTGCTGGTAGAGAGGAATCTATGAGAGTTCTATTTATGTTCCAGGATTGAGTAATATTAAAGTTCAGGGCCGTGAAGAGTAGAAATATAGGGGTTCTGTTCTTTTCCTCTTGAGTCGACTTTGCTCTCTTGTAGATACGGCACGAAATTGTATAAAATAACATTGAGGATTCACAAATAAATGATAGTAGGTTTATCGAAAATATTTAATGCATAAGGTATCACATGAGGTAATGGAAATAAAAGCTATTTTATTGGCACCATTTTTATATATACTCTATAGCAAAAGAAATCGACGCACCATGAAGGTGCAGAATTACAGTGGTACCGTGCTCGATCCACTTGGAACGGCACTAACTGGGGACGTTATAGTCTTTAGTGACGAATCCAATTTCCAACTGTGTCCTGACGACAACTGCACGCACGTTGGAGACGTCCAGGGCAGCGTGGAGATCCTGCCCTTACTATCGAACGCCACACGTGCTCACAACAGGGCGTTATGGTGTGGGGTGCCATCTTCTTTGATAGCCAGTCCCCTTTGTATGTAATTTTTGGCACACTTACAGCACAGTGGTATGTAGACGATATTCTACGACCGGTTGCGTTGCCGTTCTATTTGTGACACCCCGGAATTACTTTTCAACAAGATAATGCCCGGCCGCACATGGTACATGTTGCTATGAATTGTCTCCAAGCTTTCACAACACTTCCTTGGGCAGCTAGGTCTACTGATCTCTCTCAACTAGAGCAAATTTGGGACGTTATGGGAAGGCGATTGCAACCATCCCGGAATGTTGACCATTTACCCGACAGTTGGATACAGTTTGGCAATAAAAAAAAAACATCCGGAAACTTTTCCAGTCTATGTCACGCCAGGTGACGCATCCAGGCCAGAGGTGGACCAACGCCGTATTGAGTTCCTCCCTTTGTAATGTTCAAACTCTCAAATAAAACATTCAATTTTCCTGAAATGTTAATCGTTTATTGTTCTATGTATGTTCTTCACTTCCACCAATTTTTATCGCAATCGTACAACTCCTTGTTGGTGAGGTTTTTTTTTATAGAGTGTAATTTTGTATATCCACGATAGGATTTGAGATTCTAAATGTAAGACCCCCCCCCCTCCCATTAGCGCCCCGCCCCCTCGCGCCGAACGGTTGAAAGAAAAGGACGCTCACCCTCGCGCGGGTCGGCTAGGAGAATGAATGGAGCTAAGAGAATGAGGATGTTTTTCCCTTTTCTTTCAGAAATCAACGGTCTTTTTAGGGATTTTTTCGGCCATATACCCAGGGGAGGATGCACGGGGTTCTTCAGTTTGAAGGCAGAAGAAACAGAAGTGTCACGCTTTGACAGCCTCTGGCTGTTTTTCTTGAATGATTAATATTATGCTCTGTGCTGTGCTCCGATGAGTTAACTTGTAAATATTGTGAATAAGATGAAATAAATGTGCTGTCCTCAGAATTCTACCAGTTTTTGTTCCTTTACAAGGAATTCTTCGACAGCAGCAGCCAAAACAAAATGGATTACCACTCATCCGCGAAGGCACGGACTCTAAGCATTTGTTTGTTGTCTACACTCTGTTGCAGTTTGATGTTTCTCAAATGACAGACATGACTGTTTGTTAGGTCACTTATGCCACCCACTACCACATAGTGAGAAATTTGTAATTTCTTTTAATGACAGCTCACAGCTTTTGAACTGGATTTTATTCATAATTGTATAAACAAAATTATTTTAAAATAGGTAGTCTAAAATGATATTCCATAAAATAAAAGTTTAATACTCCTCACACACGCTCTCCACCAGACTTACATGGGCCTCGTTTGCAGCTCTAGTGCTGATTTGAGGATTTTGTATAAAGGCATGGTGCAGGAAGCGGGTGCATAAGCCATGAGTTGGAGAAGGGCCATTTTCTTTTCCATACATTCCACATTTTGCGTTTACGTATAATATTTCTAAAGTGTTCAAGACTTGTGATGTTCTTTTCTGTTGAACCAGCTCATTAAAGGCTATGCCGTCCTGGTTTGTATATTTGTATTTCAAGCAAAAAGCTTTGGAGCTCTCATACTTTAGCTTTCTTTTCGTTAGTTTATTTTCAAAATACTTGGAATTAAAAAAGTGCTTATTCTTCACTGTAACAACTTGGAATGTTTTTTTTTCTTTCATGCGCATTTTATTTCTTTTTCACAGTCATTGAGAACGTAAATATTGGCGTGATATTTTTGGCTTCTCTACCAGCAATGCTGACATACGCAAAATCCTGAACACAGGGCAGGTAAGAATGTCCACTACACAGAAATTTGGGATGAATTTGAGAGTCCTTAAAGTCGGAACTTGGAGTAATATAATTGCACATCAATGGGAGATTTATAGTCCTATTTTAAGAGCGTGAACCAGTCGTCAGTGACTTTGGCCAGTGTTGCATTCCTCTCAGTCAACTTGACATACTTTTGGATAGGCCAAGGTACTACCATTTATCGACAAGTTTTACAATATATTTTGCAATAGCATATTGAATGCCAAGTCGGTGCACTGAAGGTGCCAAAAATAACCAGTTTGACGTTTTCGTTACCAGCTGGTACAAAAAAAAATTTTATTTTTGTTTTCAGATTTAACGGTTGAGAATTAATGGCCCAATTCAGATTAAGTATCGAAGAAGTGTTTTGTTAAAGTGCTTCTTGAAGTGCGAAAACTCGGTAGAAGTGTGCAAAGACAGTTTCATACTGATCTACCCAGTAGACTCACCATATCACGAATTACATATACGTTTGAAGTAAAGAAACTGTTCAGACAACGTTTTGGAAGATCAAGATTATCTACTGACGGAGAAAGGGTGATTGGAACTGCATCGTCTGATACTTTTTTTCTTATGGTGTAATTATTTGTAAAATTGGTTTATAAATAAATTCGGTGCGATGAAAAGTTTAATTTCGCGATATTGTACAAATTGTACATGGTGGAGATGAAACGTGAAACGGCCTTGGTGAAATTCGCCTGAAAAGTCCAATCAGGAATGTATGAATTACAGCCAGTGCTTGGCTAGCCCTCCGTTGCCTGTGCCCGTGGTGTAAGGTATTAATCTGGTGTAAAATTTTCCGCAGATTTCAAATCCGTTGAAATTTTCAATCTATCTTAACGATCCCGATATTACAAAGAAGAAATAATAAATGCCAGCCATTTTTTTGGAACACGAATGTTGGCATGACATTACATTCTCTTGAAAAAATATAAAAGATATTCAATTTAAAATTTTTTATTTATTTAAAGAAAATCATATTTTTAGGTATCAATCTAATGTGAAATGTTGCGTAGATTTCAAATCCGTAGAAATTTTTACTCTATCTTTAAAGTTCCAGTAGATAGAAGAAATAACTACATAACTAAAGTTAAAACTTCGTTCTTTATCATCTGCTGGAAAATCATTCCTCCGAGTTAAATGAAAAAGGGAAAGGAAAAAATAAATGTTGAATTTGATCTTTTATGCTGTTGAAATCCAAAGAAAACAATAATAGTTAAATTTCATTAAATTAATTTTAAAATGTTCTAGATTGAATTTTAAAATTCGCCGCTACCCTAAAATAGCAAAAAAAAATTTATTACCTGTGTGCAAATTTCCAAACAAACACTTCCTTCTCTAATATTATAAAAGGAAGTGCTGTCTGCTTGTTTCTTGTATGTACAGTCCTGTCGAATCTATGGCACTTACAGTAATAAGATTTGGCACACGTGAAGTTTTTTTTTTTTTTTTTTTTTTTTTTTTTTTTTTTGCAATTTTAGAGTTGCGGCGAATTTTAAACATTTTAAAATGAATTTTATGAAATTTAATTATTATTGTTTTATTTGAAATGGCAACACCATAAAAGATCATCAGGTTCTAAATTTATTTTTTCAGTTCCCGTTTTTATTTTCCGCGGAGGAATGATTTTCCAGCAGAAGATAAAAAACAATGTGTTTTAACTTTAGGTATGTAGTTCGTTTTTCTATCTCCTATACCATTAAAGATGGAGTAAAAATTTGAACGGTTTTCAAATCTGTGGAAAATTTCACATTAGATCGATATCTAAAAATATTATTTTCTTTAAATAAATAAAATATTTAAATTGAATACATTTTATATTTTTGAAAGACAATGTAACGTCACACCAATATTCGTGTTCCAAAAACAAACAGATTACATTTCCTGCCATTTTACGATTTCCGCAAAAGAAAACAAATGAAAAAAAAACCCATTTTGGTTGGCATTATTTAGTTCTTTTTTGTAAAATCGGGATCGTTACGATAGATTGAAAATTTCAACGGATTTGAAATCTGGAGAAAATTTTACACTAGATAGATACCTTATACGTTTGATTTTCGTTTAATAAATAATTTTTCAATTAAATATTTATACTTTCGCAAGAGATTGTGAAGTTACGCCGAATTCCTATTGCAAACCAACAGCACGGGCAACTCCGTTATGGCTGTTATCCAATTTGCGAAGGAAACCATAGTTCATGGTATTCATAATTTGGTTTTCGAAGCAAACCAAATTGGAATTTGCAGGGAATTCACTCCAATAGGCTACGAATTTCATTTGGTTTGATTTGCAAACCAACTCCACAGGCAACGCCATGATGGCTGTTATCGAATTTGACCGCATTTGAAAATGACGAGGTCATCACGGCGTTTCCCGTGGTGTTGGTTTGCGACCTGACCCTACGAAAAGAACTGTCACGGGCAAAGCCGTGCTGGCCACACAGTGGCTAGTTTATAATATTAGATATGAAGATAGGGGAACTGTGGCTAAGAGTATGGGGGTAGCTAAGAATACGCAGGGAAATTTCACCTTGGTGGGAACACTGCAGAGAATCGCCATTGTGACGTTTTAGTTCTAATGCTATTGTGTCCGATTACAAATTATCACCATCGGTTTGCTACACTTCGTTTTCAATTTACAATTTAAAATTCAGTTTTTTTACTTTTCTATGTAATTTTTCGATCATAGAACACACGTGTTTGTCACTATATACAGTGAAATAATTTTTATACACTTATTTCAGATTAAACATATGTCATAAGCTACAAGTTGGTGTAGCTAGAGTTTATCTTTCTGTGACATGTTGCCAATTAGCAGCGGTTTTGTCAAGCGCAAACGAGGAGGCCAAGAGTTCGCAACAGATTTCACCTAGACCTGCAGAAAATTATTGCGGTGAAGCTACCCTCACCACATGTCCATTCGAACTTAAAACATAGCACTTTAATACAAGCCCCTTTCTAGTCTCCCTTTTGAGATGACCCCCATCCCATGTGAAGCCAGTGGGATGAGATCCAGTCACCCTTTCCTCCAATGAGGGTTTCCCCTTTGCTCCCGCCAAACTTCGGACTTCAAAGGAGAGACTTGAGAGGAGTGAGAACACTGAATGCACGTAGCTCACTTGAGACTGAGAAAGACACGGGATGCAACGGTGTCCAGACAGTGCACACGATTTCATATATGTGAGCTATTTAACATTAAACTTTCTTTATCTCTACTATTATAAACGGAAGTGTTTGTTTGTCTGTTTCTTTCCGCAAAATCCTGACGATTCTATGGCACTTACAGCAACGAGATTTGGCACACAGGTAGTCCAAGTTGTTTGCAATTTTTGGGTCGCGGCGAATTTTAAAATTCAATCTAGAAGATTTTTAAATGAATTTAATAATTTTATTCTCTACCTGGTTCTTCAAACGCGTTTCTTCCTGAGAAAAGAAGAAACACACGAATCTGGACTTTTTCTACCCACGTGACCTTTTATATTTTTGCAAGAGATTGTGACGTCATGTGAACTTTCTCTTTCCAAAAAAAAAAAAAACAGATTGCATCTTCTACCCTTTGCGTTCAAAAATAAAAAAATAACAGATTATCTTCCGCGAATGAGAGGAAGAAATAAAAAAATATATTGACTGGGATTGAAGTTTTTTTCGTAAAATCGGAATCGCCAAAGATAGATTGAAAATTTCAACGGTTTTGAAATCTGCGGAAAATTTTTCACCAGATATTTTTCAGATTTTTCACCTTACGCCACTGGCACGGGCAACGCCGGGCTAGCCACGCAGAGGCTAGTTCAATATATATGTGATTAATTTTATATAAACTGAAGAGGAATCCGCATTAAACCCCCCTTAAGATTTTGAACCAAATTGTATGAGAATGTATTTGATATTATACTATAATATCCATATACTATGTTTAATCCAACCTTTGTACTGTTCATTTACAAGCCACTTATTATCACAGTAGATACTCATCTTACAATTATACCTGCAGTAAAATTACTGTTAGCATTCATTCAATCTTACCGCTACCAAAGCAAAAGAAAAACGAAAATGTGAACCAGAAAAAAAAGACCTGAGCTTAAGTCTAAAAGTCATCTTCGCCTATTAAAGCCAGTTTGGAAGATAAAGAAAAAAAAGCAAAAAGCAAAGATTTTTAACACATCAAAAATGGGAAGTGAGAGGGTAAATATAAAACAGACAAAACAGAAACAAAACGTAAAAAAAGGATGGATTTTTTCTTATGACGACCAACAACCACCAAGGAGCTCAGCCCAGAAAATGCTCTCTGCTGATGATTATACTTTAGTTATTTGCCCAGGATGTGACAGTTCCTATAACGAACACTGGATTCAATGTGGATTGTGCAAAGATTGATGGCACAAGAATTGCAGTGCATAAGAAGGCAATGTGCCATTTGTATGCGACTATTGTTAGAACATATCCGGTGCGTACTCTTGGCCACCCTACCTGCGTACTCTTACCTTCCATGTAGGGCGACAGTACGCAATTTTCATTTATTTTATTTTATTTATTGTTTACTTAAAAGATAAGAGATAAAATTATGTAGCCTCGATTTATTGATTGAACTGTTGGATAACGTACATTGTGCAAAATTATGAAGACTATATCTTACTTACTTTACTTTTTATAATAAAAACCACTAGGTCCGTACACTTACACTCCTTTCCCCTACTAGCTTCCCCGTCGCATAGGATTGAAAACTCTGCAAAAGGAGTGTTGGTTTGCGAAGCAAACCAAGTGGGATTGCGTAGCAATCACCGGGCGTTGGCGAGCGTAGGCAAGCTAGGGACCGAGCCCCTTAGTATTATAGAATTTACTTACACATAATCTATTCAACGGGGTACGTCGTTTTAATCCCCCAGGTGGTTGTATCGATGAGGTATCTCATCATCAGCAAAACTGACCAGATTTTGATGGAAGATATATCGGATCCTTGAGAAAAAAAATTGTCTAGACCGTTATTTCGTTATTATATAAAATATCATTCATATCTTGAAAACAGTATGTCTCAGCATGTACTATATTGGTCAGATCTTGGTGGATAACATATATGTTTAAAGCAAAATTAGTCATAGAGTCTGATGTACGAGATATATCGTCGAAACCACTTGGATGGTTTGAGTACAGTTGCTTGAAGATTAAGAAGTAAACTTCATTCGTAGAGTATAATAACTTTCATAATATGTAAAACTATGAATACTACATGCAAATGAATGAAAACACATTAAGAAGTCATTGCATGATCAGTAGATACACACACACATGAAAAGGTTTCAAAAATAGTCCTATACATTTAAACCTTTACAACACTCTATAACTAAAAAATCGACACACCAAGAAAGAGTTGTCTGATTGCGATAAAAATTAGTGGATGGGAAGAACATACATAGAAAAACAAACGATTCAAATTCAATTGAATTTTTTATTTCATAGTTTGAACCGTAACAAAGGAAGAAAGTCAATACTGCGTTGATCCATCTCTGGCTTGAATGCGTCACCCGGCTTGGCATAGACAGAAAGAGTTCCCGGATGGTGTCCTGAGGAATTTCTTGCCGTCTCCAACTGTCAAGCTAAATGGTCAACATTGCGGGATTGTTGCAATTGCCTTTCCATTACGACCCAAATGTGCTGTATTGGAGAGAGAACAGGAGACCTAGCTGGCCAAGGAAACGTTGGGAAAGCTTGAAGACAATTCAACACTTTCCTTGTGCTGACGGCCATTATCTTTTTAAAAAGTAAATCCGGGGTGTCTTAAAAGGAACGGTAACGCAACCGGTCGTAGAATGTCGTCTACGTACCGCTGTGCTGTAAGTGTGCCATAATACACTACCAAAGGGGTCCGGTTATCAAAGGAGATGGCACCCAAGACCATAACGCATTGTTGTGGGCATGTGTGGCTTGCGATAGTAATGGTAGGATCCCCACGCTACCCTGGACGTCTTCAGACACAGTTGGATGCGGGACTCGTTACTAAAGGCTATACGTCCCCAATCAACGCCGTTCCAAGTTGATTTAACAAGGTACCACTGTAATTCTGCACCTTCTTCAAGCGTCAATTTTTTTTAGTTATAGAGTGTATTTAACACAATGCTTTAGACAGTTAAGTTTGTTTATATTTGATATACAAGTCCGAATTTTAATGTATGTATCAAGTAATTTAATATATTGTTCTCGCCAAATCATTCTTTCATAATTAAACTTAAGAAGTTAATTTAACTATCCTAATTTCTAATCCCCCTACTTCCCAAATCAGTAAAAACCAAACATTTTATCATAAACTAAAGTACCTATAAAGTGGTATTGATTTTAAATCAGGAAATCAACCAAGTTAATTTTTATTCATCTGAAAAGACTATCTAGAATTAGTTTTTTAAAGCATCACTTCGGAGTTTTCATTAAACTATACAATGCCTGTACAAAACATCTGGCTTAAAATATTCAATTTGAATTTAAAATTGAGGGATCCTATTTCAACCATAAATATGCTTTTCAATTGGGTATTAATTTAAGTTCCTATTTATATTCATCTGTATCCATCGAAGCCAAATCGCATATCCCAAACGAAAACATTTTCTTCCTTTCATTCTTCGCGAAATGAATTCTTAATTATGCATAATAAATTTTTATACATGGTTATTTAAACAAGACTCTTCCTGAAGGAATCTGGAAATAAAAAAGGATTCCTTATTATTTCCCATTTGCCTAAACACAGATAGGGTCTCAGTGGTATTTCCCCTTTCTTCTGTCCTTCTCATTAGTCCGTTAAAATCCGGAGGCCGGGATTCTCGAACAATGGGAAAATTGATGAAATGGATTTTCTGAAGTGACAAGAAGCGGATTTTAATTAATTTCCCAGTGTGTTCAACCTCTGTCCATGCCAAGTAGCAGAAATTAATTTCGAAGCGTCTTAATATCCGTTTCTGTGTCGTATTGGTCCGTCTTTCATAGCCAAAACCTCCGATTGCGTAAGGCACAAAATCCGTTTAATTAATTTCTCAAGTCACACACTGAAGCGTTCCACCTGTGATTCCTGAACAGGGAAGATTTATTTTATAATTGAAGATCTATCCAGTTCGCAGAACCGTTTAATTATTTGGGGCTCTTTCTCCTAGTTGCAGGAAAGAGTGGGAAGTTAATCCTGTGCCCGTTCTGCCGGTTAAGTATAAATGAATTAATTATAATTCGTTGTTTGTTACCGGTGAATTTTTGTGTTGCGTAAGTAGAGGGAAATTTTAATCTGGTTGCTTAAGAATCGGGAGTTGAAATTACCGGTTTCAAAGCAGTCATTTTAAATTCAATTAGTTGAAAAAATTTGTTTGTCTCGAAAATGAGGATGGCAGAGTGGAAAGGAGAGGAGATAGATTCGAATTTAAACCACTTTAAGTCACCACCCCCAGGTTATCCTAAAAGCCGTGCTTGAATTCACACTTATTTTAATCCAGTGAATATGATCCGTCTAAATAAGTGTTGCCTTCAAAATAATTAAGTTGGATCACTAGTGATTACAAAAAGATTGAGAAGTAGATCTATAACTGTTTTTTTATGTAAAAATGGATTAACTATAACTTAATTGCCGATTTCAATTTCGTTGGAATAATTGAATATTGTGACTGTGTTTTCTAATAATTTCAATGTCTCATGGTCCTTATTGTACCGTAATAAGTGATTTACTATAGAGAAAAACACTTGATTTCCAAAGCTAGGTGTTTACTCGTATTGCAATAAGGCAATACAATTAAAAAACTAACTTAATTTTAATTCCATCCTATCTCCTAACGGCATTAACTTAATCTTTCCCCGTTCTTCAAAAAACGCAACTTATAATTCCTATGAGAGGTAACCTACATTTATCCGTTCAAACTCGACAGAGTGAAACATTTCGGTTTTATGAACTTCACTGTATTGGTTTTAGTTATTGGTGCAGTTCTATTTATCATAGGCTTATCATTAAACATAGATGTTTTTAAAAACATCGATGTCGCATCCCTACTTGTTATTAGAAGAAGAAAAAACTGACAGGATCTTGACTTAGTGATAAAAAAATGTGCCAATACCTTGATGAGCCATGTCTCATCATTAAAAAAATAGATAAAATACTTATAAACCAGATACCTCGTCGAAACCTCGTGGAGGGTTAAGACTCGTAAGACGAGTGAATTAAAATTCATAAACGTTATAGATAAAAATTTAAACACTAGAAATAGGATTACATATACAATGATTATATACCTGCTGAACTTCTCCAAGAAAATGTCTATGAGCAATTCGTTTGTGTCCATTATGTAGACGTGTGATATTCAAGTCTTGGCTTCTTGATGGTACGTTGTTCCAGTGACGAATAAATGGTTTACTACAATGTATTGTAGTTTGTTGTTGATTTCATGATCCCAATCACTGTCACTTTCCTTCGTTGTTGTTGTTGTTGTCGTGTCTATGCATACAGTACTAGTGCAAAAGTTTAGAGTCCTCCAAAAGCCTTGCAGACAGGATCTGCAAGTTCTGGAGCTCGAAGGCTATGGAGGATTTCGATTGGGGGTGCTACAAGTTGAAAGAGGGAACCAATAATGGCCTGGCAGTCGAAAACATGATCTGGAGTTAGTTGCGATTGGGGACAGTACCTGCAGATGGGATAGGATTTTATATTAGTTCGTGAAATCTTCATGCCTTTGAAATGTCCAGTACGTAGCCTAGCTATTGTAGAGGAGAGGTTTCTTGGGCAGTTTAGATCGGGTATTGTTGCCTTGCTAAAATGCTGGTTGTAGATCCTCCGCCTGGCGACGGCATTCGCATCTGCACAGGTGACTACTCGAGGTTGATCTTTGTCGCGTGCTTCCTTTGCAAGGGCATCTGCACATTCGTTCCCCTCAATTCCAACATGAGCTGGGATCCACTGGAGAGTGCAAGGTATATTTAGTAAATGGAGAAGAGTATTAATTTCTTGCGTTATAGTTTTACCATTATGTATGGCTCCGAGTGCTGATTTTGAGTCTGAGAAGAGTCACTTTCCTTTAAAATGTACATATCGTGACTGTATTTTTAAATGACGATAGGAGATTGTTAGATCAATGTTATTTGTAGTCTGTTTTACAACTTGTTTGACTATTTCATTACCTTTGATCTCAATGTGGGAACGAATTCAAGAAAAGAGAAGATCGAAATGCATATTTTAAAGCTGATATTTTTTCAGTGATTCTAGAATACAAGAATGACTAGAATATCCTCAGGATGCTTCAATGATTTCAAGACACTTAACGAGTTATCTCGTCTCATTAACAGAAGTGACCAGTTCTTGATGGACGAGTTATGTCGTCACTTGAAAACGGACCAAATCTTGATCTCGACCATTTTCATTTTGGTCCCTAGTTTCTTATTTCATTAACAACTTGTTTTATTAAACGTCGTTATATTAAACGAATGTTTTTTCTTTGGCATGAAATGTGTAAATCGTCAACGTAAATTTGACTTTCCACAGATTAAGGCGATTGCGAAATAATATTATTGATTTTTATTATTAATAAATTACCCTATGGTGCGCCATCTCGAATAAGAATATCAGATAAGTGGATGTAAACTTTACTCTAAAATGTTTTTCTATAAATTCCTGAATAAATATTTGCAGGTTTCTTTTAAAATTATTATTGTATATATTTCTAAAAATTCCGGATACGTTCGATCTTACGCATTTTCAGTGGTTATTTTAAACAAAGGCCTTTCGTATTTTCATTTATATAAATATCATGTTATTAACCGTCGATCGACATATAAAACCACTATAAAATGAGGAAGGATCGTTAATTTCTTCCAAACTATACGTTATAATCGGACGTTTTACATTTTCTATGGAACTTTACACTGGCAGCTTGTAAGAATTATAAGATGGTAACTCAAGTGCCGCTTGGAGTTGATCGGTTTTCTGAATTAATATAATGGTTGAATACCTCTGTGAATGAGGAAAATTTTACTCTTCAGATATTGTATTACAAAACTTTAAAACGTTCATTAAGAACGTATAAGAGAGATGTTTAAGCATAATGTAATTCATGTTACCAAATCCAAGAATAGAGATAAAGCATTCCTTATTTCATATAAAGTAAAGTTACAAGACGGGTTATTACAGCTCTATTTTTCAATTGTTTTGCAGTTGTCAGAGCTGGTTTTATTCGAAATTGATGAGGTTTTGATATTTGCTTTAACTTAAATAGAAGCAATTGGTTATTGTATTCAATAACAGGTATTTGTCCGTTAAGATAAACTCTCGAAACTTCCTTGATTCTGAACCATAATTGCTTCAGATGCTTTACCTAAAATACTATACTACGTTTGCGTCATTCGGATAATTTCGTTTTACTTTTTGTATACAAAATAAAGTTATGAGTTACCTCTTTAAAACATTCCTTGCACCTCCTCTTGCTCCTGTTATTTCCATTCGTTATTCATTCGAGAAAATGTCTTTTGTTTCTATGGTACAATTTTTATGGAAATATTTTCCACTATATACAAAAATTCTACCATAACCTACATGTATTTAGCTTGATGGGAAAAGGCTATAACTATAAAACTTCGTATCAAGCTCTTTTATAAATTCTGGTATCTAGAAATGCACTCTGAAGTACCAGTAAAACTGTTACAGACGAGTATATGTAAAATGTATAACAGCGTCACCCATGGACGTCATTGTTTGCGCCTGTCAATGCATATATAAAGTAATATATGCGCTGTGGCGGCATCTAGAAGATTAAAAATAGCAAGTCATCACGATTATGCGTCTTTCATAACGGTTTAATAGTTGGAGCACGTGAGAGGCGCAATATTATTTCGGTAGGTATTTGAATAAACGTCATACTGAGATAACACAACAGACTATTGACCACCAATAAGTATTTTGGAGGTTGATAAGTTTGGATAACTTATTATAAATCATTAATAACTAATAATAAGTATCAAAACACCGTTGCGTTAACCGAGATTCGCACCCGGAGTCTGTTGAACCAAAGTGCCCCCGGATTAGTTTTATAAATTCTTCTCGTCCCTATTATAGATGGAACACAATTGGCTTTGTCTGATGCCGAGAAATATTCAATGCCTCCAACTCCTAATCAAAGGAATGTGAAATCAACCCGATGATGAATGTAGAAGTCTAACCAACGGCAATAGAAGGTGGTAACACTTTGCCTTTGCAAATATATTATTGTTTGCATGTTTGTTACTTAGTGAACATTCTGCTTATAAAGTCTCAAATCTTATTGGTCTGCTTTCTTTCTGAAGGAAGAGCGGCTCCAAGCATATAAATTAGGTAAACGTCAGAACATAATTAGAAAGAAAAATATGAAAATATAAGAGCAAAAAGCATTGCCCCAAAGAAATTCAGTACACAATACGTTTCGAGTACTTCGTACGGCAGCTGCAGCGAGAAAACCTTTTAGATAATTTCACTGCCCTCCTTTGCAGAATATTCTGTCGTTATTTATTTTCTTAGTGCATTTAAACAAGCCATGGTACGTTCTCAGTAAAACTGTACTTATGAATTATTCATACCAACCAAACATAGCTGAAGCTGTATTGGTTTAGCCTCATCATGTCCTGGGCAATTCAATGTCTTCAGCTCCCAATAATGGCAATTCGAAACCAAAGAGATGATGAATTAGGTGTGTGAAAAGACCAGCCAATGACAGTCCTATCTGTCACGTGCGCCGTTGGGTTCCAGCCTTTTAAGTATTGGGTTCTTTTGTGATATGGGTTTTTGGGTCGATGGCGTCTTCAGTGTTCCACTGAGTGAGGAAGACTGATTAATTAAGCGTTTTCCTTCCGGTCTATACATAGTTTCGTTTCTACCACTGAAAAATAACAAGGAATCACCTCGGTTCTTGATGGAAGCTATTGATCTTGTTTTTTCGAAAGCTACTTCATTCGAGGTGGGTTTCGTCTGGCACGCGATGAGAGGCGAAATAATTATGGTAATCCGGTAATGAAGAATGGAAAGGAAAAAAAATGAAAAGCAAACAGTGATTAATGAAAATATATTAACGCTTTCCAATGTGAATTTTGGTGAAGGCGTTTAGAGTTATTAAACATTGATATTTGGAGAATTCATTGAGGTGTTAATGAAGGCATTCGTGCGCTCTTGTGGTCATTATTGCTAAATGAATTAATAGAAAACATAGTTTATTGGAATAGAATAACATAATTACAAAGATGAGTGACCAAGTCCAGTCGCTGCATATACTATTATACCGCGTACATATATGTTGGGTTCTACCTTTTAGTTCTTTGTATCGCTGTCCACTTAGAATATTCTTTTTTGTTTTTTGTACTATTATATTAATTGATTCCCCACTTCTAATACCAAACCTCTAGACATACGTGCGTTCTTATGGTCATAATGACTTCTTTTGTAGAAAAATGAGTTCATTAGAATACAATTATGAATATTTACAAGTCAGGTTAGCATTACCATCGACTTTGATACTAGTGAACAGTCTCAACTTTGGAACTTGGGTTTCAATTCTATTCCAGTAGTGTCAAAACAACTGTTTTTAGAATTCTGATGGGATTACATTATATCAGTTGTGACATAGTGAGATACTCCAACCGAAAAAGAAAACAATTCGCGCGGAATTTCGAAATGTCGAATTTTATTTTGATTTTGTATTGTTTGGCGGCCAGCTGCTGTTCTTCCGCCTTAAAACGATTTGCGAAGAACATGTGGTGTTCGTCTAGATGATATCTAATTGTGTTTTTACTTTTACCGTTGGGTTATTTTTAGACTGCGGCAGAGAGACGTTGGTGTGACGACAGACCACACAGTTATCTGGATAACGCATTCGGTCATTTGCAGTACAAAACTGATTTGAAATCGGGGTTGAAGGTTTGGATTTAATAGAGCGGGGTCCAAAATCGGACAAGCTATTCCAAAATACAAACTTGAGATATTTGTAACATGAATTCTTAGATCCATACCAAGTCACTAATGTCAAAATCGACGTTAACCCTTCGAGTGGTTTCGACGAGATACCTCATCCATCGAATTCTGGTCGCGTTTTGCTAATAGCGAGATATCTCGTCATTAAGATAGCCTCGATTGTTTGATGATTACGAGATCAAGATTTTGTCGTTTTTCTTTTGATGGACGAGATACCTCGTTCATCAAGATCTGATCAGTTTTGCCAAAGATGGAATACCTCTTCGAGGCAACCACCTGTGTGTTAACACTATCATACTCAGCTTTGCAGCAGTGTAATTTCATTCTAGTAAACTAATTTGTTCTATTAACGCAGTTGTTATAAACACAAGAATGCACGCCTGTATTAAAGTGACACAAAGCAAGTAAGAGTACGTAATGAAGAAATTGTTTCAGGTGAACAAAAATTTGGG
Source organism: Metellina segmentata (assembly GCA_947359465.1). Lineage (NCBI taxonomy): Eukaryota > Metazoa > Arthropoda > Arachnida > Araneae > Tetragnathidae > Metellina > Metellina segmentata. Next base: position 12,650,951 of record OX375875.1, read on the forward strand.
TTATTTCCTTGGGAAGCATGCGAAGGACGTAGTTTCGACCTCTCTTGCTTACTGATATTGTGTCCTATTTGGTTTGCGAAGCAATGCCCTGATGGCTGTTATCGAATTTGGCTGCATTTGACAATGACGAGGCCATCACGGCGTTACCCGTGATGTTGGTTTGGGAAGCAAACGAAATTGGAATTCGCAGGGAATTCATTACAATAGGCTACTAAATTTCCATTTGGTTGCGAAGTAGGATCACAACACCACACTGGCAACGCCATTATGGCTGTTATCTAATAGGATAAGAATTCCTATTTGTTTTGCTTGGGAAACCAAATGGGAATTCGTAGCAATCACCGGGGGTTAGCGAGCAGTGGTCAGACCTGATCCCACGAAAAGAACTGTCACGAGCAACGCTTTGCTGGCCACACAATGACTAGTATGAAATAAAAGGTACCATCAAATGTATGTAACAAAATAGAATCAAATCATAAGAAAAACCATTAGTTTTTTGCACTCCTGAAAAATGCTGCTTTCAGACATACGACCTTTTGCATTTTGAGTGACGGTATCTAACTGATTACTATTCAATAACTGTTCCTGAGAAAGCATATGGTACACCTTTATGTGTTCCTAATTATGGCATGTTTCCTTAGAATAATAATTCACCCTTTCCATTCAGTGAATCCAAATCTTTGTTTCCAACTGAATACTGGCCCTTTAACATTCTCATATTACCATATATTCATTTCGTTTTCCTAGTTTCTCTATCTGTCATCTGGAAAAGTGCAGTTTCATTTATTATCGTGTAATTGGATCAAAATATACTCTGGATCACAAATTATACGCTGTCGTTCGTTTCGAACTACACACTACCTGATTAACTATGCATTTTCTTTCTGGATTACAGAGTTTCCGCCAGTGAGAAATGATCAGGAATCAAATACTGAGAGTTTAAGATGGAAACGTTTGATCGCATTCGTGTTTGGTGGATCTGCACGCAATTAGAAACTAATGGTTTTCCGGAAGTGGTAAAAAGTGCAACTGATTTAATGATCTTTCACAAGTATTTGGTGCATATATTTTGAATTATTCATATTTTATTGAAGACCAAATACTTCATCTGGATAATGTTTCAAGCAAAACGAGAAAGTGGTCAGTGATCGTAAATTTCCAATTTAGTTTTTACTCGTGGGCCTTAACTTAATGCTTCTCATCAATTACACTGTACCGTGATGTCTTCAATCAGTTAACTTCTAAAAACATATAAAAGGAATGGTTTTAAGAGTGGCTTTTTACACAGAGATCCTTATGACATGAATTCCAGCTTTAAGACATGAATTATTCAAATATAATGTTCCCGTGATGACATTTTGATGCAAAATACATTAAATCTAAAAGCCTGATTTACATCTAGTTTTAATTTGTATATAGGTTGTTTAAATACAACATTCAAGAATAATTACTAAAAATTACATTGCGATACCTCTTAACAAGTGGGTAACAAGTCAAAAATTTTGTGCCTTGAGTTAACTGTTCGAAACGACTACTAAACGATTACTAAAGTGATTAGTTATCAGTTCCGAAGAGAAGCAATTCGTTATTTGAATGTCATGTAGTATGAATGTTATGTAATATCTTCAGTACAAAGAAGCTAATGTAACCATTACCATTTTTCAAAAAATAGTATGTTATTCTAAAATGTTGTTGATCTGATATTTCTAAATTCGATTTTATTGAATTTTATTTTGTCTTGCATTTTGTGCAGCTTATCCGTTTTTCGATTTAGCGCCATAAAATACTCGTATAAACCAGCCAAACAAGCTCCAGTGAAACTAGACCAGTAAATGAAAACAATTTTGAAAATAAGTATCGAATTCGGTTCGGATGACACAGACACTCGAATAATGAAGTTATAGCTCGAATAATGAAGTTTTACTTAATATTCTTTACTTAATACTTGTTTTACTTAATACCTTAATATTTTGCTCATACTTAAACGAAATTACTTACCTCCTACTATTCAAGTATTCATCTTTATATCTCTTCAAGAAATACATTAAATTGTACTTAATAACTCTTAACATGCGCTTAAAACAATAATTTAAAACGTGCTATTTAGTATCCTTATGGATGTTTTTACAGTAGATAATTTAAGTACTCAAATCGCAGATAAAATTTTGGGGCATTCTGCTAAAATCAACGTTCCCGGTTACTTTCTGCTAGACTTCTAGTCCAGTGTAATTACTAGTATTATCATGCAAGAAAATTGGTAACTGTAAGCATTAGTAAATGGTGAAAGAAAATTAATGATATCGGGGTGTATGGCAACGAGACAGCCGATGTACTCGCCAAGAATGGCTGTGATCTCCCTATGGACTGTTTGAATCGCCTCACTCCCACTGAGGTCCACTCCCTGGGAAAACAACGTTTGCTTTCCTTGTGGCGCCGTACGCCATCCCACCATTGGTATGCTGGCAATCACCCTGGACTCTCAATCACATGCTGTGGCCCTCGGCCTTTTCAATCGGCCATGGCCAGATTTCGAAGTGGCCATCTTAAAAGTATCAAATTTCAGAACGGGGAGAGAATTTTCCCTCCTTGTTCCTGTTCCCTACCTGCCAGTCCTGATCACCTTCTTCTCTGTCTTGGCGCTTCGTATAAGCAGCTGTTGGTTGATCAGGACTTTTTGCAGGTATATGGGGATCTGGCACGACGGGGCCTTCTGGACCTGGTGTAGGCTTTCCTACACCAGGGGGATGTGCAACAACAACAACAACATATTATTTCCATGTTTTCCGAATCGTCAAATTGAATACGAATTTACCCATTGTTGAATTCATATTTATTTTCACAACGATTTAATTAATTAAACTTAATTTCACTGAAAATTAAATGGATAAAATTTATTAGAGTTTTGTTTCATAAGGATCGCGTCAATTAATACTGATGCGGGATATAAAATCAGTCTTTAAGAGTTCTAAACAATACAGAAGTCAATTTCTAGTACAAATAAAAGCATACAACAAGCTTAACTGTATCAGTCAGCTGAAGAGTGCCTTTTGTTTCCTTATTGGTTAATAAATTTGGCTTTGAATTCAATTCCAGATTTTTCCAATTAATGTTAATGAGAATTGAAAGAAAATAAAAAAGCGATTGTAACTTTTTCAACAATACGGAATGTAACATTCTTTGTTTGAATTGCTCATCGTTATGTTGTCCTAAGTACTTCATATAATTATTCCTTTATAGGTAATCATAATGAAGAATTAATAAAAACCAACAAACATTTAAACTATTATTCCATCCATATATGAACTATACCATTTATACTCTCAGTCACATTCGCTATTCACACATAACAATCTAAATTGCGAAATAGTATTAATAGCTCTGCTTCGACAATGCAATGGTAAAAACAATAGCTATAGAGATCATATGAATACATCAATGGTCATTGTTCATAAAATTGTTGATGCAACGCTGCTCATGAAATCGTAACATAGACGTGCTCAAAATTGTTAAAGCCAACGATATATTATTGTCAATTGTTTTTAGTTTAGTTCAAAAACTATCAGGCAATACAATAGGAAAACGATCAGGCAAAGCACTACAATTAGCGAGATCTTGCAAATTCACTAGTGGTTAATTTCTGTTGAAAATAATGCGTTGATCACCAGTTGCTCAAGAACTGAAGAATACAAATTTTATATGCCAACATAAATATTTTCCGCCAGAGTTATGAGGATAGTTCAGAAAAATTATCTGGTAATACAAGGCCACGAACCAGTTAAAGAAATTCTGAAAATACATTAACGGCTAATTGTCCATGAAAATAACTCCTCGATCCACTACTGCTGAAATAAATTGTGCTATAAATTTTATAAGCCGACAAAAGATTCTCGACGAGACTTCAGAACAATTCAGAAAAACTACGAAATTTATGATTCTAAAAAACGACTTGTTCTCTGAGAACATATATGATTCACAGCTCCATTTTGTTGCATTTTGGAGTTTGACGTTGTCTCTTTGTTCTATCCGTAACTGTCTGGTGCCATTGTTATTTGCTCCACATCAATGAAATACGTTGCACCAAATTGTCAAAGTTCTTCACATATTTTTCTGGAAGTGGGGATAAGGTAACCCGTTCATGAATAATGCAATAGTTATGTCACTTTGCGAGATCCACTTTTAAAAAGGACCTTTAGGGAGTTTTCCCAGAGGATAAATTATGTGTTTAGAAGTCGTCACTTTATAGGTTGTCGTATCTTGTCCATTTTATTCTGGATATAGCCAGTGGGCTTTTCTTCCATAACAACCAATTGTTCGACTTGGATTATAAGGGGTACTGTATAAGCATAGGAAATATAGCAATATACTTAAAAGACATTTATTACTTGATATTTTTGAAAAACCATGTCATAGTTCACTTCTTTTCAGATGCAAATACAGTCGAATTGTTATGGAGGCGTGTAATGCGTTTGGAAATTTATTTATGTAGTCATTTATAATTACGCATATACATATACACTACTTGGACAGAAAGATTTAAACCCTGCATGTTTTTCTGAAAACGTGCATTGTTATTCTTGTTCAGTATGTATATTCAGCGTAAATCCGCCAGAGGGCGATACCTTTGAATTTACTTCCTCTTGGCGCTTCAAGCGCATTACAATTCCTGCTCGTGTGTCGTCAACAAGCAGAACGCAAGCGCGTCTGTATATCTTTTGTCAAAATTAATTATTTTGTTAGTTAAATATTGTTTCTGTATTTTTTTACACACACATCACAGCGTCAGATTGAATTCATTTCACAACGACAGAAACGATTCCATTTAGTGATGGGTAAGCCCTCCTTTTGTTTGCATTACAGCTGCAACACGTCGAGGCATACTTTCCGCAAGTTCTCTGTAAGTCTGGCAGGAATAGCTCGTCATGCCTCTTGAGGGCTGTGGGAAGAGATTGTTGTGAAGATGGGCGTGTGTGACGGAGTCGTACTTGTTGCTTCAGTTTGTCCCACAGTCGCTCGATCGGATTGAGATCGGCGCTCTGAACAGGCCAGTCAAGCAAATTCACCTTGTTTTCAGGAAACTAATCCAGCACACGTTTTGCAGTATGACATGGAGCTCGGTCCTGTTGGAAGAAACAACCATCATCGCCGTAGTATTGCCAAAGTGTAGGGAAGGCAGAATTATTCAGAACGTCGAGGTACACGTCAGCGTTCATGGTACCAGGTACATAAAGGAATAAGCCGAGTCCTAAACAGGAAAAACAATCCCACACTAAGATGGATCCTCCTTCAAATTTTTGAAGTGTCCAAATACTGTCCATTTAGTGTTTATGTATAGAGAAGGGGTTCCCAAACTTACTAAAGTCGTGGCACCCTTAATAGAACTGGAATTTTTCTCACGGCACACTCGTATTATAATATCTTAGTATATATATATATACCCTATCCTACAACAATATGCCGGACGCCAGCGGATTTGCATAAAATCCGACTACTTGTTTGGGGCTGTTTTTCGTGGTATGCCCTGGGACCTTTGCATGCTATTCCTGGTCAATTGAACGCCAACGCCTACATGAACATTTTGGACAATCAGGTTCTTCCTACGCTGTGGATATCTTATGGAATGGACGAATGTTACTTCCAGTATGACAACGCTCCCTGTCATGCAACAGCCTTTGTCAAGCAGTGGTATCAAGATATGGATGTCAAACGTCTTCCCTGGCTTGCTCAGAGTCCCAACCTAAGCCCCATAGAACATTTGTGGGACGAATTAGAACGACGCTTACGGACCAGGGAACCACTTCCGACATTTACAACTGAGCTGGCGACATTCTTGAAGCAGGAATGGACACAAATACCTATAGTTGTGTATCAAAACCTTGTTGAAAGTATGCCCAGAAAGGTTGTTAGTGTAATTGCAGCTCATGAGGACCATCCACTTATAAAGCACGGATTATTTCCCCTTCAAAAGGAAAGTGTGACCTTGACCCCTTTGCTTAGCAATATATTAGATTAGAGATTCATGGGCGCTTCGCGGCATCCCTCATCTCTCTACGTGCCACCCCAGGGTGCCGCGGCACACACTTTGGGAAGCCCTGGTATAGAGGATTTTGATTACATGGGATAAAGATGCCGTATACGGATCTGACTTTAGTCTCTCATTGATCTTGCAAGCACTAAGTTCGTGAACATTTCATGCAATATGTGGTATTTGTGTGGATGTATCATCATGGTTATGTACAAGTATGATCAGGGGTAAAATGTTACATGGGAAGTTCAAGAGGGTGGTCCTCATCGACTGGTCTTTGGCATTGAGCGCTGGGGTATCGCTTATGAAGGATACTTCGATATGAGAACGAAGCTACGGCGTCAGGAAACACTTAGCTCGCTCTTGTCTCGTCATCCAATTTCAAAATTTTCAGAAGTCTGATGATCCTTCGAGAGATTCCCAGTTTTTCCTATGTCTGTAGCTCCAACCCTAATAAAAATAACTGGCATAAAATTACTTCCAAAAATTATTGATTCGATCCAATGGGTCACTTTGCATTAATTCAATCTCATGACTGAATAATCGCTCTGACAATGCTTACAGCTCTGATGAGTTTTTCCATTGCTCGAAAAGACTCGAAACCCACCAAATAATATGTGCTAAAAAACTATTTTCAAATTTTTCTCAAGGGTTTTGCTCAAAATTTTCCTCACAAATTTCGCTTGACTCGTAAGAAAAATTTGAAATAAAGATTTGGTAAAACTGGCACTCCCATTAAAAAAGGTCAGTCCCTGTGCTCTAAGACACGAAAGGTGATTTTAAACTAAATTTGTGAACTTAAAAGAGTGGTATTGTGCAAAGAAATAAATAGGCATAAAAATCTTTTAAATCTGAAAATCCGCTAAAGTACGGAAATCATGTAATGTGCAGATTACCTAAGTAGTGTGCATATTAATTAAACCTATCCGTTTAAGTGTGGAAAATTGTTTAATTTCTCAAATTACCAATGTTATCTACAGATCACCAAGATAAAAAGCACATTACCTACTAGGTACTAGTTTAAAGTGAAATTATTTGCTCGAACAGCAACGTTCTTGTACGCTTCAATTAATACTCAGACAAACAACTCAATAATACTAGGCACTGCTAGCTGAAAGACATGCTATACTTTTATTCCATAAAGTTATAATGAATTTTATAACGAAGTTAGCTAGACTAGGCACTCGCGGACCAATGCAAATTATGAGAAAGTAAAAACAGCCAGCGATACGAGCTTTTGAAAGTGGAGGCGGAAGGAAGAGGGAAAGGAAATTATAAAAGCAAACATATTCACTTTAACGATTCGAAAGCCGTTAATGTGCACATTACCAAGGTAAAGTGCTGAAACTTCTCTTATTTCGTAGATGACTTCGGACTTTAATGGAACAAATATGCTAATCTGAAGATCACCTAGATAATGTGCACGTTAACGTCGTTCGGGCTTTAACATTAGCATATCCACCAAAGCAACCTGGATATGTTAGAGAGAAATCGAAGGATCTCAAATAAGACAGCAACAATAGAGGAACGACATATGAACAGTTTTTTTCTTATCCTTAATGTTTTGTATGACATAATTTCTTGTAGTACTATACATATAAGTGATGAACACGACATAATTATATGACTTATTTCAACTTGCAATGAAAACTACATTGTGTTGAACCCTTTTTTATGTGACTGGAATAATCAAGAAAAGAATCAATCAATCAATAATCAAGAATCAAGAAAAGAAGATGTGACTATCACAGGACTATGTTTTGGAAACACGAATTACACACAGACGTATTGGAGAAGTTCAGTCTGCATGTAATTATTGTATTTTTTTTTAAATATAAATCCTATTTTAAGATATTTTGAGGGAAAGCCACATCCACGAAGTTTTAACTTTGTAAGCAGCATTGATATCTCCCTCGCCAATTGATACTATGTTTTGCTTGTTTAGTTCTCCATCTGATTTTATTCATCAATGATTTTACTCCTTCCTATCCTTAAATGTATAGAAATTAACTTTATTGAAATAGAAAATTGATCTTAAATTGTCTGTAGATAATTCATTAATTGAAAATATGTTATCAGTCATTTTATAGTTTACCTACTTCTTGGTACGATATGTTCGAAGTGGACTTAATCGCTTCAACTCGCAATAATTCGGGGGAGCGTGGCAACGGGACCAATATCGTTTGGTAGTGTATAGATGACATTTAGGGACAATTTATAAGTAATGGAGCCGGTGGATCTATGAGAGTTTGTGATTGATTACGCGCAGAGGTGGAGGGTTATGGTTGAGTTCTGTTTCTCGTGTAAGTAAGACAGGGCATATGTAGTTCTACGTTTACATATAGATGACGAACCCACTTCGGCATCGCCTTTTATTACTATTCGTACTTACAGCTTCATTGTTGTTTCTTTCGTTGTGAAATAAACTCATTCTGATGCCGTAATGTATAACAGAAACAATTTTTAATTAACAAACAAATTAATTTTTACAAAGGATATGCTGACGCGCTGGCTTCCTGCTTGTTGACGACACATGAGCAGGAATTTGTAGTAGGGATTCGACATCGAAATCGATGTTTTGAACGTATCGATTTCGATGTAGCATCCCCATTATGAAAACAACGATTTATTTACAATCGAATTATTGGAACCGATGTTTGTTTAACATCGATGTTTTTACACTGTCTATGTTTTTGCGTTGTCGATGTTTTATTTTTTAATGAAAAAAGTACCTTTGTAAGAATTTAGAAAATAACCGTGCAGCTAAGTATTTGTCAGTGATGGTGGCATCCGCCCCATCAGAAAGATTTCATCCCCTAATTGGTGGGATAGTTAGTGAAAAAAGAAGTCGGCTTAAGGAGGAGAAAGTTAACAAACTTATTTTTATATAAACCGTAAATAACAAATATTTGGTAACAAATATAATAATTATAGGCCTCAATATTTTTTTAAAGTAAATAAAAATAAGTTTGTTATTTTTCCCCCATAATTTGTTTACTTTGTTTTGACATACAGAGTTTAAAAAAATCTTAGTTAATAATTAATAAACACGACCACTTACAAATTCAACCTCATCTCCGGGCGAACAGTTATTGTTAGTGGTTAAGGACGAATGTTAGAGGTTGCTAAACCAGTTTTAAAAAATAGGGGGAAATGTTTAAATACACTGATGTCTAAAAAACATGGATGGACTTGGGGCAATGTATCATCAACATCGATGTTTTAATATTGAACATCGATGTTTTGTTATCGATGTCGTATCTTAATGTGTAAATGCGCTTGGAGCGCTAAGAGGAATTAAATTACAAGGTATACTCCTCTGGCTGATTTACGCTGAACATACATGCTGAACAATAGTAGTTTCTCAAAGTTACGGCCACCAGCAATAACGACGCATGAAATCTGTCGATAGATCGGCGTTTAGTTATTCATGTTTCGGTAACTGTCACGAAGTTAATCTATCTTTAACTTATCGCATCCCGGTAAGAAAAATGACATAAGTCAAAACATAAAGATTTTGATGTTACGTCATTGAAAAATATGTATGAGTTGCCCCAGCGTGTTATATTACTGTTCTATACAATGTAATAGAAGTTACCACCATAAATACTTACCTACAATTTAAAAGAAGCTTATACTATTTCATTATAAGTTTTATAGTTATCCTTTAAGTTGATGTTTCTCTAATTCTGCAATTTTGAGCGGAGTCACTTTTGTTGCGATACATGAAATTTAACAGAAAACAAGAAAGTGCACCTTTTTCGAATTCCAGGGCCAAAAATCAATTTGAATGATCTTGTAATTGAAAAAAGTTATTCACACATATGCGCGTAACGTACACTGATGTGCAAAAATTAAGGACGGAGTGGAGAAATTAGCATAAAAGTGGAAAGAGGCAACAGAACGGACCGAAAGACCAATCAGGATATAGACTAGGGACTGGTACATTAGGGCATGCGCATATATGACCCACGACGTAGGGGAAGGAGTGTCGGAAGGGTAAAAGCACGCAGTTGTACACGTTCAGCAATTCGGTGAAAGGTATTGCACTGTGTACAGTGATTTTAACGACGTCGGGTTGCTCTGCTACCGGAATATGGCCAATAGGCAATCTAGGAGACGTCATCTGGATGACTTAATACGAAGTCGAAGGGTGACAGTATGGTGGAGGTGTTTGGGATCGCTCACAGCAACGTTTCACGAGCCTGGAGAGCATTTCAAACTACAGAAACAGCTATCCGAGCGTTCAGCAGTGGTCGTCCATGAGCAACAACGACGGCGAACGACCGGTATATCGTCCTACAGGTGATACGAAACAGACGACAGACAATGGGGGAAATCGCAAGTCATATGCAACAGACAACTGGACGTCCGATATCACGTTTTATCGTGGCCAGGAAGCTGCACAAACACGGTCTATTGGCACGACGACCAGTACGGTGTATGCCAATAATGCCTGCTCATCGGAGACGCCGGTTTCTGTGATGCTAGGAACACAAGAACTGGACACAACAAGAATGGGTCCAAATGCTCTCTATGGATGCGAGCCGATTTAATCTGACGAGCTATACTGGACGTATACACATCTGGAGAGAGAAGGCAAGACGCAAGCACCCCTACAACATCATCGAAGGGGACCGTAATCGAGGTGCCGGAGTCCTCTTGGTAAAGTATCCTGCTTGGTAAAGGTGCAGACCTCCTCTTTTGGAGAGGTATCCTGCTTGGTAAAGGTGCAGACCTCCGTCTTGTAAGGAGGTTTAGTCACTGGTATCCGCTATTGTGCCCAAGTTCTCATAACTCACGTACGTCTGTTTAGGTGCTGTGGGCCTTCTTTTTCTTGGACAATAACGCTGCACCTTTTCTTTCAGTGACTGTCTCAGAGCTCTTGGAGAGTGAGGTTATTAAACGCATGGATTGGCCTGCAAGGTCCTCGGATTTAAATCCTACAGAACATGTGTGGGAAATTCTCGTTAGACCCTGCACGGGACCAGCCACCAGCAACGATTCTGAAGCTGTGATTGGCGCTACAAAAGGTATGGACCGCGATGCCTCAACAGCTCCTTGACAACCTCGTCCTCAGCATGGACAGACGTTGTAAATCTTGCTTCGCTGTCATCGGTGATGATATCCCCTGCTAAAGACTGTATTCCTCTTGCCAGGCGCCTGTCCCATTGACGTTTCTGTCTTCTGTTCATTTGTGCTTGAAGCTACCTTTTCAATAAAGGGATTTTGTGTCCTTTTGATTCTTTGTTTGGATGGTTGGGCACACTTGTCACAAATACCCACACCTTGGGGATCTTATGCTATGATTTGGGTAGATGTAGAACACTTCTGCCGAATGTTACATTCGAATAACTGTCTCGTCCTTAATTTTTGCACACCAGTGTATCATAAAGAAGGTTACCGCTTATCTGAAAAATGACAATACGGATATTAACAGCATCGTTTACATTTTGTAAGTCTGTAGTGCTTTTTATTTTCAACATTTTGCGCGTGCCATAAAAATATAACTTTTTTAAAACTGAAGGTCAAAGGGGGAAATTGATTGACCTTGAAAATTAAAACTCTCAAGACAATCCATCGCATGTACCATGTCGCTCCACCGTATGAGTCAGTTTATTACAGTTCTTAAGGAATTCGAGGATTCTTAACCTTCCAAAGGATTTCAACGAGATTCCTCTTACATTGAGAACTGAAAAATTCCGCTAATGACGAGATCAGGGTTTGGTCAATCTTCTTCTAATGAAGATATCTCGTCCATCAGGATTTGGTAAAGTTCCTTCTAATGAAGATATCTCGTACATTAAGATGTGGTCAGTTTTGCTAATAACTAGATATCTCGTTGAGACAATAAACAGGAGAGGTGAATTCTCAAAATTCAATTCGGAAGGAAGAAGAAAACAAAAGATTCCTAAAAGCAAAAATATTTATTATTATAAGAATGCTCTTTGACATAAATAAAATATATAATGCCCCCTTAAAGGCATATTCTTACCATGTTCCATGGCTGTTTCAATTACCGTTGAAGCGAAAATTTCCAATAATTTCTTTCACTGTTACCACACACATGATTCCCTTATGGTCAAATGTAATTCAAATCGCAAATAGGAGGCTCTTGAAATAGTTTATCGTATACATCATAAAATACATTCCATCGGTAAAGTTTGAAACTTCTATAGCACAAACACAATACACTTTATTTTAAATCAATACGCAAACAAAGGATGTTATGAAATATTGGAAAACTGTGTATCCAGTTTCAGAAATGCAGAATGCAAATATATCTGAAATATTTCAAAATTTTATTTATTATATAAACGGATAGAGTTTCTGGAATCGCTGAAAAATCTATTGAAGACACAGAGGGAGAAAGAGAGAGGAGTGGTCTTTATCAACAACTGAGAGATAGTTTATTTCAAATGGAATTTTAGATATTCTAGAACAAGAGAATTCAATTTCATATTTAAGGAATCAATAGTTGTTTGAAGCGTTTCATTATCTTTAAATACAGCGAAATAGTTTCGAAGCTCGTTTGGGGCATATGTATCATCCAACAACATACTCGGGAACATATGCGTGCAAATTGAAAATCGAAACCTTGTTTGCATTACAAAATGTTTATTTATAGAACCCTATTTTAAATCCAATTTTCTCGCTTTGAGGGTAATATGTGGAGACACTAGGTAAATTGAAAGCTAATTTTCCAGAATAATTCCTTTAAACGCCGGTTTCGAAATTTAAATGCCTGTGTAACAAAGCCGCCAGATGTTTAAATTGCGAATCATATGGGACTAGATGTAAGGAATTAAGCTCCTTCGGCGGCGGTCCCGATAACTGATTTAGTAAATGCGTGTTGAAATTATATTCCACAAAATTAATGTGACTGAAACTGCAAGTGAACATGAAGGAGATGTAATTTCATTGCTGGGATCAACAGTTGGAAATGCATTATTCAGTTTTAAATGCAAAAATTAAAGGTGAACAATAATTACTCATTACAAAACTCTATAATTACTAATTTCAAAACAGCTATGTAGTTCCAGCTTATACCATACATGCATTGCTTTCCATATACACTAGTCTTTACTATTACAAAAGGAAGTGATTCTCTCTCTGTACTGTATGCAGTGTTCTGACGAATCTATGGCACTTACAATAATGAAATTTGGCACGCAGGTAGTCCTACGTTTTTGTGACTTTTGTGTCCAACCCGAATTTTAAAATTAACTTATTATTTTTTTTCCACCTTTCGTCTTTTTTTCCAGAATGTGGCGTCCACCCTACCTCGGATGAAGAAACGAGCCGATTTTGAGATTTTCGACCGCTGACGTCACAAGCGTTTCTAGTCCGAATACCTTTGGAATCATGCCAAGTTTTCCTATTTTAGCTTGTTTGTATTTACGTTGTTGATAATAACCTCTTCGAGCTCATCACGGCGTTGCCCGTGGAGTTCGTTTGCGAGGCAAACCAAATGGGAGGGCGTAGCAAACACAGGTGTTGGCGAGTGTCAGCGAGCAGGGTTCACACCTGACACCAAGAATAGAACTGTCACGAGCAACGCCGTTCTGGCCACACCAGTGACTAGTCATCTATAAAACCATTCCCTTTCAATTAACCTTCCAAACGTTATCGATGAGATATCTCGTTCATCAGGATCGAACTAATATTACTAATGACAAGATATCTCGCCATCAAGATATTACCAATTTTTTTATGCCAACAAACATTTGGTCAGTTTTTCTCTCTAGTGATTTCGATCGTGTGTTTTTTTCTAATGGATAGAATACCTTGTCAAACTAGTTCTGGTCGGTATTGCGAAAGATACCTCGTTGTTCAATGTATCGTTCAATTATATCGCCAATACAATTATTGTAGTAAACAATACTTATTAAGAAAGGCAATTAATTTATCTTACCTTCTTTTTCAATTATCTTGCTTCAACTTCTACTTTAAGAACCAGGGTCGTTGAATGAGATTAACTTCTGTTTTATACTTTACAGCAATCTATACTCACAAATTAGCAATGAAAACAAAAGGCTTTTTTATATTTACAAACTTAAAACATTTATTGCTATCATTAAGTATTTACACAAGAATATGTACATGTTTGAGCATTATCATATTGGCAAGCATCAGCTCTCGTGACATAACACAATCTGCCGCCAAAAAGGAGGTGGATGTACAAAAAGGAGCAAATGATGGAATATAATTCTTCATAATGTAAGAGGGTGTTGCCAAGAATTTTCCTTAATATTCGCTTGAGCAATCCAATTAACCTTTCCCAGAATCTACCCCACCAAGGAGCAGAAGGAGGATTAAACTTCCATTTAATGCCTTTTATGGAAGCAAATTTCTGAATTTCTTCCCATTGAATATTTTTCAATGCATTATACAATCCGATAAAATTCGTTCCGTTATCAGAATAAATCGTGGATGGTCTTCCTCGGCGAGAAATAAATCTTCGCAAAGCCAAGGTGAAACATTCAGTTGATAATGAAGTTATTAACTCGATGTGGACAGCGCGGTACACCGCACAAGTAAATAATACTGCCCAACACTTTGTCTTGTTTTTTAAGTAAAGTGGACCACACAAGTCAATTCCTGTAATTTCGAAAGCCAAAGCTTCTCGAATCCTGTCCTCGGGTAGGGGTGCACTTGATATTTCGATCGGCTTACAATTTAATTTTTGACATTTAATGCACTTTCTTATTACTTTGCGTATCGTTTTCCTACTTTTGATAATCCAGAATTGTTCCCGTAAAGTTGACATTAAGGTTTAAATTCCTCCATGGCACAGTTCAACATGTTTCTAAAATATAAGTTTATTTACAATATGATGTTAAGAAGGTAATAATAGAGGGTAACGGAAAGCTTCCTCATCTTTTTGAGTGAGATTCTTGTTTTAACACGTAACAGTCCATCAGAGTCCACGTATGTCTGTAATGTGATATTTATGTCCTTACTGAAGCATTGTTTCTGAATATCTTTCAGAATTACCTTTTCTGCAGCACATATTTCTTCGATCTCTAATTCTCCTACCAATTTGTCACTTCTTTTGTTCTTGGTATTTCTAATAAATCGGATTTCAAGCCATGATTCTCATAACTTTTCTATAAGAAGAAAATTTTGAAAAATCAAAATTTTCAACAACTGTATCAATGCCAGAAGTGACAATTTTTCGCTTTTCAGTATTTACAACCTCTAAATTTGGACAAGCCTCAGAAACAGGCCATTCTTCTTTTGAGCATTTTAGCCAATTTGGGCCTTCTCACCCTCTAGATTTCACCAATGTTGTCGTATTGCACCCTCTGGATAGTAGATCAGCAGGATTAAAAATTCCTGCTATATGTATCCAATCCTTTGGATCAATCAAACGTCGGATCTCTTGTACTCTGTTGTGAACAAACGTAGTCCAATTTTCTTCTTTCGAGATCCAGTAAATAGCATCTACTGAGTCTGACCAGTAATAGGTCGGGACATATTCGAGACCCAAATCACCTTTAGTAGCACTAGCCAATCTGGCTCCTATCACACAGGCTAAAAGTTCCAATCGTGGGATGGAAATAGGCTTTAATGGAGAAACTCTGCTCCTAGCTTGTATCAATTCACACTCTATTTTTCTCTCACTTTCAGTTCGTAGAAATATGCAAGTCGCATAGGCCGACTTACTGGCATCGCAAAATACATGCACAGATAATGCAAAATCTAATGAAGAGACTTTAAACAAACATCGATGAATTTCTAATTCGTTCAAGTTATTTAATTCATGTTTCCATTTATCAAATTTGTAGACATCAAAATTGGTAGTTCTGCGTCCCAAGTCATTCCTGCTTTCCAACAATCTTGTAGCAAAATTTGAGGTCCTAAGGTTACAGGACACGAAAAGCCAATAGGGTCAAATATGCGATGGACAGAAGATAATATTTTTCTTTTTGTTGTGGGTAGCTTGTCTTCTTTCGGCAATTCCTTCAAGTCTAACACTAAAGTATCCGTCTTCAATTTACAATTTAATCCCAAAACTGGAACGGTTTTTGTAGATTCAGGAATTTCTACTGAAGAGTTGGCCAGAGTATGCTCCCACCCTCGAAGATCGAATTTTGCCGTGCTTAATATGGTGCGAGCTTCTGAGATAAAATTTTCGACTTCTGTCTCCGTGTTGACACCACAGACGCAATTGTCAACGTAGAATGATTTCAATAGCATTTTAGCTGTTGCTTGCAGCTGTGTGTGGTAGAGCATTTTTCAAATGTAATTCCAAAGTGGCTCCCAATAAGAACGGACTGGAAGTGATTCGAAAGACAACTCTTTTATGTTGATATATTTTAGGTTTAGTTTTCTGTCCATTTTTCCACCATAAAAACTTCAAATATCGTCTATCGTTCTCTTGAACTTCAATCTGCAAAAATGCCTTTTTGATATCTGATATTACTCCGAACTTCCCAAAGCGAAATTTATTCATTATTGACGGAAGAAGTTCGATAATATTTGGTCCTTTCTCAAGACAATCATTAATAGAAGGAGCATTCTTCTCTTTCACTGAGCCATCAAACACTGGTCTAACACTAGTCGTCGAATTTGTCTTGAAAACGGGATGATGAGGTAAAAAAATGTTCCTCTGTTTCAGATTTCTGGTTCAAGGAAATGTCTTCAATAATATCTTCATTCCTCCAGTTTCTAAAGACATCTTCATAATCATTCAACCTCCCTTTTCTTTCAATGCTTGGACACAGCTACTTAGACGTTTCTCGGCTATCTTCCGACTATCTGGTAAAGTTGGATGATCTTTGTTCCATAGCAAGCTGAGAATATACCTACCTTCTTCGTTTCTCATAACTGTACGGAGAAAATGTTCCTTTGCAGCATCTTCGAGTTCTTTTCTTGTGACCTTTTCACCCGGATCAGTTTCCAAGAGTGTCAAGTTTCCATAAATTAGTTATACTAGAATCATTAACGTGTAACGTTTATAGAGTATTTAAACAACTCGTTTCCGTTTCTTGAGTTTTCCCCATAATCGTACATCCTAGACGTGTATTCATCGCTATAAGATCCGTTGGTAAATCTTTGATTTCCCCAGTAAATAATTTCCCACAAAGGTCAGCTCCGATTTGGATCCTTTTCGTATGAACAAACTTCTTCATTAACAGAAACATCACTCAAAAGTATTCCCGATAATTTTAATTTATTTATGATATCATTATTCTCTAATTTAGGAATGGAAGCACAAATCCTTTTTTAATCCATAACTTCTAATTTACAAGTGAAAGTTTTAGTTATGTTACATAATTCAATAGAATATCCTTTTATGTTTATCCTTTCTTTCTATCCCGCCAAAAAGTCCATGAGTAATAGTTTCTTCCCCTAAGCATTTTAATTTCATTTTTTCTGCAAGAAATTTAGTTATATATGATCGTTGACTTCCAGTATCATAGAAAATGGTTGCTATCATTTTCTGAAACGCATACCATTAATGTTTGTAAATACACTACCTTAGAACAAGAACTATTTGTCAAGGCCTTATTTTTAGTTGATTTATCATTTTCAGTTTCATTTCTGTCGGAATAAGTTTTAGAATAACACATTATAGATAAATGTCTTT
The DNA here is from genome assembly GCA_947359465.1 of Metellina segmentata. NCBI lineage: Eukaryota > Metazoa > Arthropoda > Arachnida > Araneae > Tetragnathidae > Metellina > Metellina segmentata. The sequence goes on from OX375875.1 coordinate 12,668,569, forward strand.
TTCCACACATATATAATTCTCTTACGTGGCACGCAAAAAAGACGTTATTTGTAATCGCGTTTTGGCCACACTGTACGATCGTTTGTTTATCGCGAAGTCTCGCGCATTGATTGGATTTATAGCGTTATCGGATGAAATTTTATTGAAAAAAAATGAATTTTAGTCGAGCTGTTGCAGTTTATAATTAGAAATCAAAGAAAGCGGAGGATCTTTTCAGGGTCATTTAAAAAACGGTCCTTTTCAGGCCAAAAATTATAGTTCAACAAGACGCTTGCACTACAACTTTCGGCAACAAACTCAATGAAAAAGTGTGGGTCGTTTGAGTGCTGGGAAAATGTACACACAAACAACATGCTGGGTATTCAATTTCCAAAGCAACGCTCACATTTCGAGTCAAAATTTGCACAAAGTTTTCATTTGAATTCTGATTTTAGAGATACTGTATATATGTTTTCTGTAATACAGCAAATTTAGATTTGAAAAACATTTTTTTGTTAACATATTTTGAAAACAATCCCTTCTGCTAGGACACATGTCTTCATTGAGGCGAGCGAGGCGAGCATAGGTTCGCGCAGCGAACCAATGAGGATTGCGAAGCAATCCTCCGGGGGTTGGCGAGCGTTAGCGAGCAGGGGGCAGGCCCCCTAGTAGAACAAATAATCTTAACTTTACAAAACCGAGATACATGACCTAATTTCAGGCACTTAAAACAACCTCCCCGTTTAATTAAAATATCTCTTTTCTCATTGAAAGATAAATTAGAGGCATAAACGCATTCGTTTGGATTATGTGTTAATTCATTACAAAAAACACACATAGCAGAATTCCCCTTTTCTGTATTTATTTCCGAGCTCAAAAGCTCTGCAGCTGTAGATGAAAAACCTTTATTATTTTCGAATTTAGTTTTTTCTTTACTTTCCGCATTGTTATGTCTACGATGAAACACCTCGTCAGTGTGTTGGCGGTGAGGTAGGGGGAAAGTTAATTTCTTCTCAATATCATTGGAATATTTTGATTACAAACTGATACGGAATTGCTAGCGTCAGCTCTTTCCAAAGCATTTAAATGCTTACCCAAAAATTCCATTAAATTGTTAATGGTATATTCTCCGCAATCATATTCTTTGTTAAATGCGAAAACCAAATCATGTGGGAGTAATTTCAGAATCATAAGGCACATTAAATTTTCAAACATTTGCGTTGAAACACTTAAGGTTTCTAAGCTTCTTATTTGGGTTTGACAGGTGTCGCGAAAAGTATTCGAAAACCTTTAACATCATTAGTACGCTTAAGAGGGGACATATGCATCAAATTAATCATATGAGTGCTTATCAAAATGTCTTTTCGGGCAAAACAATCTTTCAAAACATCAACAGCTTTCACATAATTTTCTGCTGAAATAGCAAATCCGTCAACAGTATTTAGAGCTGTTCCAGCTAAATGTGCTTTCAAATAATTGAATTTGTCTACTTAATCTAAGTGTTGATTTTTGTGAATTGCTGTCTCAAATTAATTCCAAAAAGTAAGCCATTGGCTTACATTGCCTGAGAATTTCGGAATAGTAATTTTAGGCAATTTAACACTTATCGGTTGTCGTTGTTTAACGCTCACTTCATCACTATGAACATACGATGATTGTGAAAGTGAAACATCACGAACTAAAGTCAATTTTCGTAGACACTTCTTAGCTTTAAATTTACAAGTGATTACTCTTTCACTATATTCTTCGGCATAATCAATTTCTTTTTCACACAAGGTCATTTATATTTAAAACCTTTTCTAAATCACTATCAACTAATTTGAGAGCTTCGAATTTATGATGCAACTGTTCTAATAATAACTCAATATAATTCACATCCGTTTCTGATTTATTAATTTCATCGTCTAATCTAGTAAGAAATTTAGTAAATGGTGATCACAAAACAGTTCGCTTTTCTTAACAGCATTTATCAAAACTTGTGTTTGTTCATTGGCCATCGTTATTGCAGGTTTCAATTGCTAATAGTTTACTGTAAAGAATTTAACGTTACTTTCGATTTCAGATTCACAAGTAATTCTGATCAATTTATACCGTTATAAATTCAACCATCCCGGCAGGGATGCCATTTTAATGTTGAAAACAATACTTATTAGGAAAGACAATTAATCTACCTTACCTTCTTTTTGACTTGTCTTGCTTCAACTTCTACTTTAAGAACCAGGGTCGTTGAATGAGAATAACTTCTGTTTTATACTTTACAGTAATCTAAACTCACAAATTAGCAATGAAAGCAAAAGGCCTTTTTATATTTACAAACTTAAAACATTTATTGCTATCATTAAGTATTTACACAAGAATATGTACATGTTTAAGCATTATCATGTTGGCAAGCATCAGCTCTCGTGACATAACACAATCTGCCGCTAAAAAGGGGTTAAAAAACAGAAGCGGCTCAATCCCATGATAGTACTTTACGCAAGTCCAACTTGATTGGCTAGTTTCACGGGCTTGGCTTCACTTGGATATCTCGCCAATCTGATTGTTGCAGTAACCATTTGATTTTGAATATGCGCGTTGTTTCATAGAAATACAATACATACATTAGCGCCTCAGCGTACAGCGTAAGTGTCCGACAAGTTGACTCTGATTTGCTCCTCATAGATATGTTGTATGGTTGTTGTTAGTAGTATTTCTTGCCAACTTATATTAAGGGTACTTATACTTTAAAGAGCTTCTTTTCGTGAAGCAACGATGGCCTAATGGCTAAAGGCACCCACCTTCAGATTAGCGTCGGCAGCGGAGGATGACTTCCCGACTTCGAACCCAGCTGGCGGAGAAATTTTTAGATCCTCCAAATTATTTTTTAAAAATTCCAATTTAATTCCTTTTCATTCTAATTTACTTTTCCTAATTTTTAATACCCTTTTCATATTTTTCCAAGCTTCCGTTGATTTTACATAAATAATCTAAGAACCACTCCTGAACTCACTACCAGCTGATATTTTCCCGCCCCTCTGCCGTCCCCTTTGCTTTAGGATGATGATGTCGTATCCATCGCTGGCTTAGGACCATTCTGATGTAACAAAAAGCATACATAAAACACTAACTTATATAATTATTAACTTATATAATAAAAGGATACAATTTTCGGCTTCCACCTCTACCCACCCATAGCCATGGATCTTAAAAGAAAAGCAGAAAGGAAGAGATAAATCGCCAACAACTATAAACCTTGATGACATACGTATCTAGGTCATTTGATCCGATTTAGCCAATCAAGTTGGACTTGCGTAAAGTACTATCATGGGATTGAGGCGCCTGTTAAAAAACAAAGGTTAGTTTTCGCAGCAGTGCCGCCACCTACAGTCAGCAAAATAATTAGTCTAGTTCGCAGTTGTTCGCGAGAATTATCATGAGGGTAGCTTACATCCTTTTGTAACGTCCCGTCATCAGGAACAGTTGAGAACTCTTTGAGATGACGTGTCTGTTCGAATCGCAGACGACTTCGGTTGTTTTAAGCGTCTGTATTGTATCAGTGATGAATAGTGATTGTAAAACTTTAAACTGCAGCTCGTAAATACGTATATTTTTATGGAAAAACAATAATTTTTCGAAGTGGATTTTTTTTTTTATCGTCGATATGGTACATCATATATATTCTCGCCTTTTATTTGCATTTCCTCGCATTCTTTTTATCAACCCTCTCATTTGAATATAACGGTCTCAGTAATAAGTGTCACTTCTTCATAATTCTGTACCGGATGAAATTGTGGGATGACAGAAACTGTAACGTGAAACACAAAATATTTGGGTTTCACCACTACAACATTTATTCTAACCTCCTACAGCTTTACAGATATTTACAGCAACAGATATTTACGGATATGTTATGATAAGGGGTTCGGCAGAGGTTAGAGAGGATATCCTCGCTCTCAGGTCTCAATGATCTCTCTGGCAATTTTCAGCGTCTTTCAGGCCCTTTTCGGCTGGAAACCACCTGTCGATGGAATTTTGAGTGTTCTCAAGGGCTTGAGATTTATGAGATTCTAATGTCAGTGTAAGTTATGTCAAGTGCCCAGAACGTTATGCCGGATGTAATGTCAAATGGAGCGCTGTAATAGTACTTCTAGGGTTAATTATGAGTAGTTGATTACTTGAAAAGAGTTTTATCTTCTCCAATTAAGGATTTCTTGAATATGTCGGCTTGATCAGAGAAGCTACCTTTAGAGTGCTATAATTCCCTTAACGCTGATAACAAATCCACATAACAAATAATTTCCTAGATTTCCTTACTTCATTTAACAAAACGCGACCGTAGAACGATGATCCACACAAAACCCAGGATCTATTTAATATCAACCTCAGTTCTGTACACATGTTAACCTTCCGAGTGGTTTTGAAAACATATCTCGTTTATTAAAAGCCTGATCAACTTTGTTAATTACGTGATTTTTTTTCACGATAGTACCGATATTTTAATGAAACCGAGATGAAGATCAGATGAGCTTTCTTCTAATGACGATATATCGAGCTCATCAGGATTTGGTGAGTTTTGCTAATCGTGAGATGCATCACCGATACAACCGTTAGGAGTGTTGAAGCATGTTATTTGTCGTCATAACCATCGTCATGTGAAAACCTCAGACATCAAAATTAATGATCTAAGTACTCTCGATTTAAGATGAGAATTGATGAAATGTAAGCTTTTGTTGCCTTCTCTATATAACCAAATTAAAATTTCATTTATGTACTGATATTTTATAATTTATAATGAATAATAAAAGTCAAGTCAGGTGTCAGTATTTTTTGCAATAAACAATAAAACTGCATACTGCATGGCTAATATACTCCCCATAAGAAATTTTTTAAAAAACTTAGTTTGTAATCCCTTAGTTAGTAAGGGAAGCCTTCAAATAGGATGTGTGTTGCGTAAAGGCTGATTGCCGTTTGCGCAAGTCTGTAAACTTGAAATGTGACATAAATATCCTGGTGGATGTCTCGATTATGTATCTCATCATTAGCTGACTCATCATAACTGACTACATCTTGATGGATGATATATATCATCATTAGATTGAAACTGACCACATCTTGATGGACACGATACCTCGTCATTAGATGGAAACTGACATCATCTTTATGGATGACATATTTTGTCCTAAAAGGAAAACTGACCAGATATTGATATCATCAATGTATTGACATTATCCTGATGACGTGATATCTTGTCGTCAGCAAAACTAGACGAATTTTGACGAGATGTCTCATTGAAATCAATATGAAGAGTAATGATTTTATTTTATATACCAGGGGTCTCCACCCTTTGCTCGTCTACGCTCGCCAACCTCCGGTGTATGCTACGTAATCCCATCTGGTTTCCTTCGCAAACCAACACTTCTTTCGCAGAGTTTTCAACCATATGTGCTACGGCGAAACTATCTTAATAACTCGTATATTCCTGATTGGACTCCCGTGCCATGACGTCACAGCGAGTTTTATCAAGGCCGTTTCACGTTTCATCGCAGCGAGAAACAATTTGTACACATTCGCAAACTAACACTTTTCATCGCATCGAATTTATTTATACACCAATTTTACAAATAATTATACCATAAAGAAGAGTGTATTCTAAGCTTTCACGTGGTATTTTCAAATTTTAAAACTAATTGTACTATGCTATAGATATAACAGTTTTAGTTTTGTATCGAATATTACGATCTAAAAATTCTGGAATATGTATGACCAACTTTTAATTGTATCGAATTTATTTATTGACCAATTTTCAAAAATAATTGTACCATAACAAAGGGTACATTCTAAGGAGGTTCACCGTGAAATTATTAAGTTTAAAAAATAATAGTAATAAGTTACAGATATGACAGTTTTTAACCAAAAAATAACGAAACTGTCACGATTTTTCCCAATTTCAAAAAAAAATTTTCAGGAACCAAACTAAAAATTCTAAAAAACTCGACGATGTCCAAAAATTCACGTTTAGAGGTACTCTAAAACAATTACGGCTGAGATGTAGTGATTCACGTATCATATGTATTCAATCGTGATATGAATGTACAACGGTATTCGTTACAGTTATTACGGGCATTATATTTTTAATTATTTGCCATAAGAATATTTCTCAACTACAAAATGTTAAATCGCGTAAAGATCTTGCATAACCATTTATTTTACAAGATGAAATGACGAGACATCGATATTTGTCTTCTTATGTAAGTAAGTAGGTATTTTAATTAACGTCGTACTGGAGTAAAATATCGGGCTATTGGCCATGGTCCGATTTCAAACCCGAAGGATAACACCACGTAATTGCACAGTCCAATCACATTAATGTGAACATCACCTACTTTCGGCGTCAACGTGAAGTAACCAATCACAAAAGGCAGGTGGCAGCACATTGCAGTGGAGTGTATATAAAGGATGTCCTAGGGCATCGCAAGGCATTTCAATCGTTGGCGTAATGCAGAAACGTAGCGATTTATCCGACGTCCAAAAGGGCATGATTATTGGCTTTCGGGCCAAGGGTGGAAGCATTCGGGCGAATAGACGTGCAACTGTTGAGCAACTGACCGCCCAGATGAACCAAGGGGCTACCAAGAGTGTTTCCTCAACAACGGTTCAGCGAAGGTTGCTGCTCATGGGCCTCAGCAGCAGACGCCTGGTTAATGCACCTATGCTGACTGCTGTTCATCGGCGACAAAGGCTGGAATTTGCAAGTCAGTTCCGCAACTGTACGTCAACATAGTGGCGACAGGTGGCTTTTTTCGATGAATCACGTTTTATGCTCCATCGGACAGATGGACATTGGCGTATACGGCGTGAAACGTCTGAAAGCAAACACCCTACAACAATTTCCGGAAGGATCCAGGCTGGAAGAGGGAGTATTATGGTTTCGGGAATGTTTTCCTGGCATTCGCTGGGTGCAGAAACCTAATTGACTCTCTTCTTGCACGTCTCGCAGCGGTCTGCTCTGCCAAAGGTGGTTATTCTGGCTTTTGACAGGTGGTCACATTAATGTGACTGGACTGTGTATAATTCACACCTGAGTTGGAGCGTCACTCTAAACTTTCACACCACGCTAAAGTGAGGACATTTGAGGCCACGACGGATTTAACATTCACCAACCCCCCTTTGTATATGACTGTCTTTGTTTGGATTCGAACTCGCAACTAATCGGTTGCTTATCCGTTCCTCTTCTAACCGGGATACCACGACCCGCTTGTTATGTAGGATTATGCTAACGAACTTTCAACCAAAAGACTTTTACTGCTCTAATAATTTAAATTAGAAAACATAAAATATTCTCCAAGTAGTTACTTAAATTAAGTTTCCCAGTTTAATGCCATGCTTTCGGTTATTTTCTAGAGAGACTTATAATACTTTTTTTACGAGTTTGTTTACAAAAGGAATTGCGAATTTAATCAGTGATATTTGTTTTTATTCACTTCGAGGTACTTCGTATCACTTACACTAAATATAAAATTTTAAGTGATTGGTATCTTCACAATATATTTGAGGAAAGAGGGGAGCTTTTTGTTTGACTCATTATAGAAAAAGGAACATTTCATCAGTTAAATGTCTGTAATTAATTATACTTGCATTTTGAATAATGAATTATACTTGCATTTTGAATAATGAATTATACTTGCATTTTGAATAATGAATTATACTTGCATTTTGAATAATGAATTAAACTTACATTGATTTATACCGCCGGAAGTCACTAGACTATAAAAGAGAATAACTCTTTCATGTATTAACCTTTAGATTACGGCCTGTACAGCAGTTGTACCGTGATCGCGCGAAGAAAGAATTTAGACAATGCCATGTACATCAGTTGTATCTTGAAAGTTATAAAAATCACGCCAAGAAAGAATTTAGACAACGGCCGTAACAGCAGTTGTACCTTGAAGATTATAAAAATTGAGCTTGTTATATCGATAGCCGTAGTCAAAAGATAAGAAAATCCCATTTTTTTATTTTCATAAAGAATAAATATACTTCTTGGAAATTATTTTTAATTAGTTTTGCAGATTGTAATTGCGTTTGTCGCTTGTTTAGATGGTGGTTGTTTGGCCCCAAAATGACAAAAGTAATGTGCCGAATTGATTACTCCAAACTTTTTGGGCACTAAAAAATTAACATTTGTTAAAACACATGGGTTTAATAATTATGAAATCAATATAAAATGTTGAATCCTCAGAATTATCCAGTTTCTATCGAGACGTCTCATCAGGACAGAGTCCGAAAGCTAATTATTTTTAGTTTCATACATGGGCGCAAACATCAAAGTCACTTGAGAAGCAGGGAACTCCTGAGAGTCACTTAACCGAGACACCTGGCGTTAATACTTTAAAGTCAGCTTATTACGAGGCTATTCAGAGGTTCCTGGTGTCCCATTTCTCTCTCTTCCAAAGAAGGCACTTTTGACGCAACTATCTCGTTCGAGAATTGTATTGCTACTAACGATACACACTAATATTACATAACAGGGCAAAGTTTATATGCATCGCCATCTACATTTATAACTTGAAGCAACCATACTGGGCCCAATGATCTTTAAAGACATCAAAGAAACTATTATTAACATCAATTATACACAAATCATTTATTATCTACAATATTTCTTGAACAGTCATGGAATCTTTCATGTTCTCAGGAATACTTGTATTCTTAAGCCTGCCTCCAACCCTCAGGAATCCCTAGTTGGATTAATTTGCTTGACGAGCTTAATTTTTTATTTTTCTGTAGGAGACCAATTTCCTCTCCGAATTCACTACTTTGAGCATCCTATATACACAAATGGTGTGCTTTCGTTTTTTTTCCACCTTTAAATATGGTATCAATACTTTTAAACCTCTAAAATTTTCCAGGAACCTGAGACACCAAGACACAACGCTGATCAATCTAGTCCAGGATTAAAATTTAATCCATAACTCTTCTACCAAACTCAATCCAACCACCAAACCTATTAACCACAGTTTCTTTCACTTCATTTTCTAGAACGTCCGAAGCAGGTGACCCTTTTTAACACTTCGTAGACCACCTTCCGTTATTCTGACTTATCCAACAAGTATACACCTGTCCACCTCTTTTCCTTTTCAACTAAAATCTGAACCGGAACCAAATCTGCTGGATTATCCTCTAACTTACAATGCAACTAAGATTTCGGATATGGTATTTTCTGAACTTCTAAAGACCTAAGGTTGTGCTATGCGATACAAATTGTGTCCATCGCATGACTCAACCTTTTATCCAAAATAACGCGATCATCGAGTCGGTCCAAAGTGAAATTCCCTAATTAAATCTTTGAAGACTCTCTAAGATACTTCTCCATTCTAGATCCTATAACACAAGCCATTAATTCCAAACGAGGCAAAATAAACTTCTTTACAGGTGCCCTTGGACATTACAAATGAAACCTTAATTTCTTCTGTTATTGTTACAGAGCGGAAACAAGGGACCGTACCAAATGCTAAGGGTAACGCATCACAAAAGACATGCAACTCAACTTTCGATTTCCCGGGATCTCCAAATCCTGGCAAGAAATGCAATCCTCTCAACTACTAAGTGTTCCAACTTCTTAATCTCTGAGCACCAATTAGACCACTTTAAGCTAATATTTTCCGACAGCTCATCGTCCCAGTCAACACTTGTTTGCCATATTTCCTACAACAAACAGTTGATCTGCACCAAAAATGGAGTTGAAAACCGTACCAGATCGAAGATCATAGCGGCCGTTTGCAAAACACTACGTTTTGTGCTCTTCAAGTCTTTCAATCAATCCAACAAACCCTTTATCTCTAACGATAGAATGTCTTTATCAGGATTCCAATTCAACCTTAATACCTTCAACTGCAAGTCACTTTCTTTCTCGAATTCATAAAGTCCTTTCTTAACCCCATTCACAATATTCTGTTATTCTTTTATTCTGCTGATCATGCAATATAATTGTTTATACACTGCTGGCCACCCAAATTGCAACACCGAGAAAGACAAGAGATATCACAACAAAATTTATTTTGAATATAACATGTTGACCAAGCTTAAAATTATTAAATTTATAGACTTCTGTGAAGTGTGGTTCCTGCCAAAATCAGTAGCCAGAGTAGCCGCCATTGTTGGAGATCACCGCTGCCACACGCCTCGGCATTGATTCAAATAGACTTTGGATGTGTTCTTGGGGTACAGCAGAACAAGCAGCTTCCACACGTTGCCAAAGTTGATCTGGTGTGGCAGCTGGGGATGTAATCTGGGTCAATCGTTGAGCAACCATGGACCACATGTTTTCTATCGGCCAAAGATCCGGAGAGCGAGCTGGCTAGGGAAGCAATTCAATCTGCCGATTGACGAAGAGCACTTGGACAATACGTGCCACGTGTTGTCGCGTATTATCCTGTTGAAATATGGCTGTGGGCAAGCCCTGAAGGTAAGGAAGGACAAATGGTTCCAACACCTCGGAGATGTAGCGCTGGCTGTTTAAAGTACCGATAATGCGTACTAGAGAAGTGCGAGAGTGATATCCAATACCGCCCCATACCATAATACCCGGTGCAGGACCAATGTGGCGGTGCATAACGCAGCTGTTCAGCATCCTCTCTCCACGGTGTCTCCAGACTCGAATCCGACCATCGTGGTGTTGCAGACAGAAGCGTGAATCGTCAGTAAAGACAATTTCATCGCATTCTACCGTCCACATCCTTCTTTCATCGCACCATTGGCGGCGGAGACTTCTGTGGTTCTGCGTCAAGGGTAGACGAAGCAATGGACGTCTTGCGGACAGACCACTCCGCTGTAAACGGCGTCGAATGGTACGCGCAGACACTGGATGATGCGTTACAGACTGAATGTGCTGTGCTATGGTTCGTGATGTGGCTGAGCAATTCGTCACTGCCATACGCACAATATGCCTGTCATCACGTGAAGTGGTGCACTGAGGTGGATGCGATCGAACACGTCGGTCCATCGTACCCTCCTGCATCCAACGATCACATATCCGCATTACAGTTGTTTGGTTTCGTCCAACACGACTACCGATTTCCCTGAAAAATAATCCACAATCTCGGTAGACCGCTATCCTTCCTCTGTCGAACTCGGATATTTGATCAAAAGATGATCGCTGTTTTCTACGAGGCATAATTGATCGTTTTTTTTTTTTTTTTTTTTTTGAAAAAACCACAAGAAAAACACAATTGCCGTTCTTGAAATCGTCGAAATCTCCAAGCCTTAAATAGCGCTTTGAAGTGGCGCCACAGGCGCGCGTGATGTGCGTCTGCGCTGAAATTCTAATCATTTGCATATCTCACCTCCGCTAATGCAAGTTGTAAATTTCATATTATTTGCATGCTTCCTTCAGGGTGTTGCATTTACGGTGGCCAGCAGTGTATTTGTTTGTCACCCACTCATTACTATTGAAACTTCCTTTTAATTCCTTAAACCTTTTCTGGGAAGTTACTCTTTAAATCGATTGGTTCAGTTTTCCATAACAAGCTAGTCTCGTATTTCCCATTAACGAATCTCAAATTGTTTTCGATATCATATAGAACACACTTGTCTCTCAGCTATAGATAACTCGTCTCTCTCACCGATTCCCATACATTCCAAGTCCCAAAACACTTGAACATCTGGTACGATGCTTACGTTAGCAGAGACCACACCCTCGCAGCATTTATGGCTTTCCCCCTCAATCCCTTGTAATGTAAGGCCTAAAATGGTTCGTATGCAGCTCAATTTGTTTATTTTCTTTATCTCCACATCGATGATTACATCCCTAAAATCCATCTGCTCTAATTAAAATATGGATAAGTTGATTCTCTCTCTCACTTTTACAAGTGTCAACTAAACGTATTCCTCGCTTTTTCATGTAATTTTACACGATCGAGTTTGGAATTACCTTGGATTACCTCACTACTGTAATAGTTTCTGTCATTAACGTCTCTATTTCTATACATTGTTTAAATTATTTCTGTTGGATGAATTCAATTTTGCAACGTAAGATATTTTCTTCACTAGTTTTACCGTGCCAAAGGAATATACCGATAATCTTTCTTTTCGAATTATTGACAGTTTTAAATTATCAGTCGGGCAACTTTTTGCAACAAATGTATCTTTTTTTTCACACGTTCTACGCTGCATGTAAAGTACTTAAACCAAAATTCCTTCTTCATGGGGTGTATTGTAAGCAAGTTATAACCGCAACATAAATGGAACTTTCTGCATAAATTCAACCACCTGTAACTTTTTAAAATATAGCTTTAAATCAATTTATATCAATTTACTACTTAATTTTTTGCTCTCTGAATCAACCCTTCGATCACGTGTGTCTGATATTGCGAACGCCGAAGTATTGCGGATCAAACAAGTTCATGGTAAGAAGGTGTTCGTCCTAAGACGAAAATGAAATAAAGTGAAAGTACTTTAACACATTGGTTGGCACTCTTGATAATCCAGAGGAAATTTGCGTAATTGACTGCAGAGTTTACGAGGTGAGTGTCGATCATCAATATGTTGTTCGCCTGGTAGATGACGTTTTAAAATCTCTGAATGTTGAGCGAAAGGATTTTGTGCTTCTGCTATCCGATACAGCACATTATATGACTGCGGCTGTCGCAGTTTTTCAGTGTTATAGAAATTACTAGCCAAGGATTGGCCATTCAATGTTTTTCTGTATTTCAGTATGCATTATAACACTGTTGTACACGACTAGAGTTGTCAATATATTTTGAATTTTATCATTCTTTACAAATAATTTATTTTAGAATTTAGTGTATCAAAAATAAATGCAACTTTATTTCCATAAATGCAACTTGAGGGAATGATAAATGCAACTTTTCCCATTTTTACTGCAACAAAAAATTTGCCCTAATTATCAGCTTTCTTTTACTTAATCCGAGAACTTTCGGAACATTGTCCAACAAATTTCGTGTAAATTTTGAATCTTTTTCTGAGCTAGCCATTACTCTAAGCATGTCGCTAATACAATATTTGAACTGTTAACAGACGAATTACATAGCGCAATAACTGAATCGGGTGATTCCTCCTTTTTAATACCATTCGTTTTCTCTCGGTTTCGTTTTTATTTAACCAATAGCTATGAGATATACTCTTGCAAATGCTGTACGCCTTGCAGAAATGTGCGAAATGGAACTTAGAGAAACTTCTAAAGAAGCGTCTGTTCATTTAAGTTTATTTTTTATTTTATCTAAAGCTTCATTTTTGCAAATGTCAGGCGCATAACTATTACACATACCACACAATTTCTCTTTGAATTAGCCTTATAATTAACAGTTGATTGAGGCACATATCGATTGTTATTAAGTGTTCTATTATTATCCCGTTTTTTATAATTCTTTAAATATTCGCTGTTTGAATTTTTATAATTTTTCGGTATAAACCAATATGAACACGTTCGTTCTCTGGATTGAAATTTCTTATCAGGAAAATCATACAAATCCTTAAAATTCCATTTTTTTTTTGTGTATTTCGAGTTGAATTCTAACCCAAGATCTGTTGGTGTTCCGTCAAACATAATAGGGCTTAATAAATTACCGAAAGTTTGTGTTTCTACCCCCAACGCTTCTAAACATCCTACTTGTGTTTCGGCTTTATTGAAAAACTAGCCACTGCATGTATAGCCCGGTGTTGCCCGTGCCCGTGGTGTTTGCGAAGCAAACCAACACCACGGGCAACGCCGTGATGTAAGGTATTAATCTGATGTAAAATTTTCCACATATTTAAAATCCGTTGAAATTTTCAATCTGTCTTTAGCGATTCCGATTTTACAGCAAAAAAAAACTTAACAATCCAAGTCAATATGTTTGAAATCATATTTTTAGGTATCGATCTAAAGTGAAATTTTTACTCTATCTTTAAAGGTATAGGAGATAGAAAAAGAATTACATAACGAAAGTTAAAACTTTTTTTTTATCCTCTGCTGGAAAATCATTCCTCTACGCAAAATAAAAACGGAAACGGGAAAAATAAATTTAGAATCTGTCATATCTTTATGTGGTTTTCATTCCAAATAAAACAATAATTAAATTTCATTAAATTCATTTTAAAATGTTCTAGATTGAATTTTAAAATTCGCCGCTGCCCAAAAAATTGCAAAAAATTTGGACTACCTGTGTGCCAAATCTCATTGCTTTAAATGCCATAGAATCGTCAGGACTTTGATCACAAGAAACAAACAAACAGACTGACAAACACTTCCTTTTATAATAGTAGATATTTTCTTAAACCAGCTACTAAGTCACTTATACTTTTAACTGGAGAAATTCTTAAGAATCAAGCAAACCTTAAAATTCCATTTTTTTTATTCGGTGTATTTCGAGTTGGATTCTAACCCAAGGTCTGTTGGTGTTCCATCAAACATTATAGGGCTTAACAAATTACCGAAAGTTTGTGTTTCTACCCCAACGCTTCTAAACATCTTACTTGTGTTTCGGCTTTATTGAAAATTTTTCTTAAACCAGCTACTAAGTCACTTATACTTTTAACTGGAGGAATTCTAAGTAACTCATTGAGATGGGCCTGATTTAATGTATCGTAAATTTTAGAAGTTAAAGCAAATTCGCTTGTGCAATTAACTGCCGCGCACCCTAAATATAACTAAATAATTAAATATTTCGACTTTAGTTATATTCGTACTTTTATTAATAAGATTTTCAAATTTATTAAAGAATTCGAGCCAATAAGCTGGTTCCCCATAATATTTTATAATATTTAATTTTGGAAGATTAACCATTTTCGCCTCTCTTATATTATGTTTACTAAATATTTGAGCTGTTGCTCCAGCTAATTCAGTTACAGCATTGACTACGTTAGTCTCAACTTTCTACAATCTATCAATTTGATTATTTATCCTCTGCTTTCATGTGTAGTAATTTTTTCTGCATATTTTTAAAAGATGGAGCCTCCTACTATATATTCACTGTATTGATTTTATCTTCGATATCCAAATTTAAACTCTTGAGCACATTTTTTATCTCCACTAATTGTTCACGAAATTGCCTTAACGCATTAATTGCATTTTCTTCATCATCTAAACTTGGTAATTCCCGAATCTAAGGTAAGTTTCATTTTCAGTTTATCAAGATCCCTGCCATACTAATTCAAAATCAAATCCTCTCAAAGAATTTACAAACAACTTAACACAGCTCAAAAAAATCAAATCAAAATTGACTACGCAATTATCAATACACTTATAACAACTCACAAAGCCAAAGAAAATAATATCATAAGCAATATATCCTAACAACACAAAGTATCAATTAAAGCATCTCCGGTACAGCATATCCTATACAGTATATTCTATACAGCATATCCTGTTACACAACATTGCCAATTCTGCCCCTTCAACAATAAATCCCAAAACTATAAAATCTCTCTCTCTCTCTCTCTCTCTCTCTCTCTTCAATACATATTAACAAAATCCTGCAACACATTCCAAAAAGAAAGAAATTGCACCCACCTCAAAACTACAGACTTTACAACTCATTACTTCAAACATCTGGATACCCTCGGAAGATCCAGCCATCCACTTATCCCACTTTACATCTGACACCATGTTCAGGGTCGTTATAGTCCGGGCACCCGCGTACCATTTTTGACAGTGTTTTCAACAATCTTAATATAATCCTTTTTAGATAATTTTGATGTTGCTGAAGATCGAATGACACGTCTGCTAGCACTCCCGTGGTGGGGATGATTGTGGGGTTTGAATTTTGACGAAAATAAGTGTTCAAAAAGTGATTTCAACAAAGCTGAAACTTTTTCTCTAGTTAGCGAACATGATAAAATGACGAAAATAACCAGTCAGCTGCATGGCAGAGAGGGGAGGACACGTCAGCTGATCGTGTCTTTATTATAGTAAATGAAATGAAAAAAAGTTTTATCAACAAAGCTTTAACTCGTCAATGTGATTGTAGGTATCTTGAGGAATAATTAGGAAATATTCAGCTGGGCATATAGTGGTGCAAATATAGTCAGCTGATGTGTTAAGTTCGAATGAGTTTGAGCATTGCGCGACAACCTTATTGACTCAGCTGACGTACTTTCCACCAACACGCAGATAGCTGACTCTTATGTTCGCAAAAGACATTTATATTTTTTAAATATGAGGGTTGTAAATAAAGTAATGGCAACATACCTGGAAAACATTTTTTTACCAACATACAAGCAAAATTACATTACATTCCTTCAAAATAATCACCAGCAAAGTCTTGTACCTTTTGCCAGATGTCAGGAAGCCGTAGGATACCGTTGCGAAGGTGTTTTCTGTTGATGTCAGCGACGGAGCGCCCAACTGCTCCGATCACATACGGCACGACAGGAAATCGGATGCCTAGAAGTTCTTTCAACGTAGGAAAAAGGTCGTAATCACAAGGACTCATGTTAGGTGAGTACGGAGGGTATTCCAACACCTCCCAAGACCACCGTCGCAAAAGATCATTTACAGCTTGTGCATCATGACAACGAGCATTGTCGTTGCGGTATCTGTCGAGGTGGATACCAGCCAGTGTATATCTGTGCCATTTTTGTACGTCCGTGAGTCGATGTGGAACCCAGCGGGAAGTAATTTCCCTCACGTTAAGACCTTTCTTCGCTATCTGCCACACCGTTTGATGACTGAGCCCAACTTCAACGGATAATTCCCGGACTGTACATCGAAGGTCTATGGAAAGGAGATCACTGACGATGTCAACGTGATGTTGATGACTGGATGGCCGACCTGGGCGGTGCAAATACGCAGTCTCAGTCCGATCTGCACTAAACGCTTTGACCCATCGTGAAACCGTCCTATACGGAAACGCATTCACGCCACAGGCTTCATATATCCTTGATAACATTGAGATGCATTTTTGCCACGAGCAACCTCGATTTTAATCCACGACCGCTGATCTCTTTTTGTAAACATGATTTAGAGCGGTAAAAACGAAACTGTCCACTTCAACGCCACGCAGCAACTACCCCTTCTACTGGATCGACGGTTTTATGTACTCTACACATCGCCAACAGTGTCACCTCACTGCTCCGATATCATATTTACGTATGCTTGATGTTCTGTGACTTTCTGGGCTAATTGGCTACTACTTTATTTACAACCCTCGTATATTATTACCCTCAGTATTAACCCTCAGTATTACCCTCAGTATTAAAATTTGTATTTTGTTGAAATCAATTTAAAACTTTTATCAAGTGTAATTAGTGTGAATGTGAAAAGTCTATGCTGGTATCCCATTATATTTTTTATGTGTAGGTTACTAAATAAACAAAATAAAAAAATTATCCTATTTAGTTATTAACATGAAAATCAGTCATCAGTAAAATCTACTGTGTTATCGGTAGTATAGTAGTATTCTTCTACTGACCTCTAGTCAGATATTTCCTCAATATACTATTTTCTCTTATGTCACTATCGTCACTAGCCATTCTTCTGCGGTTTCTTCTGGCTCAATGTTAAGAATAAATGTAAAAGAATAAATGAAAAGTTTATGTTTAATTATCGAAAGGAAACAGAGCTTTTGATTCATGAATGAATATTTTCGAATTAAAAAGGAAAGTTTATCGATAAGTATTTAAAAAGTACTTAATGTTTTAAGAGAATGAAAAAACGAATTAATTCCTGTACAACTTTCGATGATTAATCAAGACCACGATCGATGATTTCAATAGCTTGTGGTAACTGATCATCATCAAACGATTTGAAGAGAAATTGATTAATCTCTTATTTCCATCCATATTGTGAGTAGGTGAAAGTTCAATCCGATTTGGCGAATGTGCATGACTCCAGAGAGCAGCTATGTGTCATGAACTTATTAATTGCTGGCGTAGTTCGGATTTGCAAGGAAATAGAATCGTACAATGAACTGTTGTTTTCAATTGCAATATATCTTTTTCTTAGTCAATTTTGTATTTCTTCATTAAATGTGGCTACTCGGGCTTCATTGATTCTTTCTGAAACCTTACATCCTGCAAACAAATTCGTATATTTTTTTCAAATAGCTTGTCTAAATTATAATCTGGTAACTTTGCGATATCGCTAAAAGTATGTGTATATGACTCTGAATTATATGATTGCAGTAGTACAGGTATTAATTCGTTTTTTGATTCTCTTAAAACATACAGTACTTTTTAATTACTTATCGACTAATTTTCCTTTATAATTCGAAAAGTTTCATTCAAGAATCAAAACTCTATTTCATTCGATTTCTCTCACAAATAAATCAATAACTTATTCATTTAATTTTTCTTAGATAACATTGAACCAGAAGAAACCGAGGAAGAATGATGACTATTTTCTAACTATTCCTCATGACAGCCTACAATCACATTGACGACTTTCACCTTTGTTGATATACAACTTTTTTCATTTCATTTACGCATATAGAAACGATCAGATGACGTGCCTTCCCCCCCCCCTCCAACCATGCAGATGCCTGGTTATTTTCGTCATTTTATCTAACTAGAGAAAAGTTTCAACTTTGTCCAAATCCCTTTTTGAGTGTTTAATTTCGTCGAAATTCGAACCTTTCCGCTACCATCCCCCACCACTACCAGACCAGCTGGCGTTCGGTTTCCAGATGAGGGTTAGTATGTAGATTTACAAATGACACAAAAAAGAGCCTTGTTGAAATGACTTTCCAAAATGTTACGCGGGTGAACCGGACTAATACTCCTGGTATCTAATTTTTTTCTCTCTCTCTCTTCCAAATAAGGCACTTTTGACACAACCGTCTTGTTCGGGAATTTTATTGATACTTACGAGGCACACTAATATTACATAACAGGGCTGCGTTTATAGGCAACGCCATCTACATTTATAACTTGAAGCAACAAAGCTGTTTAGGTTAGCACAGTTACCCGTTGATGTTGTAGATAAATTTGCATTATTTTGACTCGTTGCTCGTGAATTTCTCCGTTACTATTTTCCAAGGATTACATATAAATAATCTGCAGAACATATGTTTGAAAAAATTACTAGTAAAAATTTATTAGATTTTCAAATGGTCTAATGACTACTGGCGCTACTGACGCTACCAAAGGCTCATGTAATAAGCACCTGTTGCATAGGCAAAAGATCAAAGAGAAGAAAGATGCGTGAATCACCACCCATCGGAATTTAAGAGACCATCGACAAAAGTTTAGATGGTTCCCTGAATACTTCAAACCAACTTCCAATAAACACAAATCACTTCAATCACAGTTATTGCAACAAAAAATGATTACTAGTATTTGAAGTCAATGCAAACGATATGTCTGTAAGAAATTATCTGATTAGTTTCGTTTGAAGAAACAAGTGTGAACGATTAAAAATTGGTGTAACTGAAGGATAGTTTGTTTATCACTTTTTAAATGCTAAAGGAAATAAAAATAACCATACATGAGAAATTGAATAGAGAGAGAATACATGAAAATTGACTGAATTTTTAAATTTATGTATACATTCAGCCGTGGTTGCTCTAGTGTTTAAGAGAAAATTTAATCTTTTGTTTTATTTACATTTAAAAAAATAAATTATCTCTTACTTTGCACAACTGAACATTGTATCTTACTTCATATAACAGTGGACATTATATCCGTGGTCATGCAGAAAAACTGGATAAGTCGAAGTTTGGCAAAATGATATAGGTAAGTCTGCTGGAGGATTTGTCTTGGGGCCTTACGCGTTGTGGAAAAGTGGATAAATAGTGTGCAAGAGAACAGAGTAACAAAGAGAATGACTTCAAAAAATAAATTATTACAAAAATTCAATTTACAAGAAAAGGACAAATCTTGAAAACGCACTCCTGAAAAGTAGTTTTTAGTCTTATAAAGATTTAACTGAACATTATCTTTTACTTTGCACAACTGAACATTATCTCTTACTTTGTAAAGCTGACCATTATCTTACTTTATGCAACTGAACATTATCAATCTTATGCAACTGGAAATTAGCTTTTTGTTCAACTAACATATTTTCTTATTTGTAAACCAAAATATTATTTCTTTTATCTGTACAATTAACTGAGCATTATCCTTTACTTCCTACAAATGTACAGTATCGCTTTATACAACGGAACATTATATCTTACTCTACAACCAACTGAAATATTATCTCTCCATAAAACTGGAAATTAACCGTTTGCTTTATATAACTGTACAGTACAGTGGGCTGAAAAAAATAAAGTTTTTCGGATCAAAATCTAATAATACGGAAAAGTTGCCTTTGGTAAATAGAAACCGAAAGAAGTTTTTTTTTTTTTTTTTTAATCAAACAATATTTAACTTTGCGCATCGAGGACAAAGTTTCGAAATTTTTACAGTTTTCACCCATCATTCCATATTTTAAAATATCGCTTCTGAGATTTATAATTTCATTGTAGTCTGTCAATTTATGATATAAAAGCACAAACTAATAATTTGCTATAATTCTGTTATTCTAAGTTGAAGGGGGTAGAGGAGAGGGGGTGGGGTTATTACCCCCAAAATCACTTTCAAGCCATTACTACCGTGAGGTCCAACTGGACAGAACCTGGAACATAGTGAGTGCACCCCTCCCACATATGTTATGAATTGTGCAATGAGCAGCTCTTAGCTCTTTAAAATGACTCATAACTCACCACGTGAAGGTGGCTTCTTGAACGTCGAGTTCCACCCTCGCCCTTCCCCAACCATCCAATTATCGGCAAGGTTTTTTTTTTGTTTATTTGCACATAAATATTTATTTCAGTTTTTGTGTTGTTACTAGATTAAATTCTCTCTTATAGGTAGATTTAGGCATAATATTTCTGGACAGAAGTGTGGATCGAATCAAACCATCCCTGGTTTCTGGGTCAAAAATCTTCTTTGCTACCTCTATCACAAGTTTAACACACCAATGTGCACCATTCTCTTCATAGAAAGAAGTTGTGCCGTATTTATAAAATGCCTTATTTATAAAATGCGCCGCAAACCAAGCTCCCTTGTATGCTTCCTTTCGTCAAACACCATTGCTATGAGCAAGTTTTCAACATGGGCAAACTATCCATTGCGCTCTATCACTTGATCTATTTCTTTCCGAGCATACGTGGGCCACTTTACTTAACGAAGCATCGTAGAGCATTGTTCTTTTTTTTTAATTACTCGTAATGAAATAAACATTGTTTTATGTAATAATAATATAGTTCGTAAGTCTAATAGTTTTCCTGGTATTTAGCCCGAAACGCACATTTTACGAGTTCTTTTGTTTCATAATGAATGTTTAAAGTTCAAAAACTGTTAAACCGTTAAGAAAATAAAAAATAGGTAAGATTTAAAATGTTTCCTAAGATTGTGTGGATTTAAAAAATTCCATTAACATGTCTATGGATGCATATGGGGATAGTAAATGGCGGTTTTTGCCTTACTCTTGAAGCCAAGAGCTGCTTCACTAGCCCGTTTTTGCAGAGATCTTGAGATTTAACACCGACCTCTCTGATGTATTAGTATGGATTTGTAATCTATATAAATAAGAATAGAGTGCTTGTTTGTACATTCAATATTTTCGACCCATTTCAAGTTTTCTATCCGTTTTGGACCCTTCTGATGCCGAATCCGCCCTTTTCGCGTTTGGTGTCTGTCTGTCTGTCTGTCTGTCCATCTGTCTGTCTGTCTTGTCTGTCTGTCCATCTGTCTGTCTGTCTGTATGTTGTGCCCTATACACGTCCACACGGTTTAATATATTTACATGGAAATTTGCATACAGTGAGTACTTATCTTCATTTAGTGAGTGGAATTGGTGGCGAAAGTCTGTCTGTCCGTCTTTCTGTTCTATGTTCTATTTCGTATTTGTGTGTTTGTGCAAGCATCACGTGAATTTTATTCGAGGTATTTGATTGAAATGTATTTTATTGTATACACTATCTATTAGTTAAGTGAATGCAATATTAAACATTTCTTTATTTTTATATTTAGATGAGTTTCATGCTAAAACACCTGAGTAAGTATACTTAAATCAACCATAATTTGGTAGTTTGGGAAAAATTGGAATGTAAGTTGAATATTACGATTACTTCGATTGCTTTACCAGTATTGCTAAAAAAATAATTATTCTTCAAAAAATTATTTTTTTTATGGAATTTTAGCTCTAATATTTCATTTATTTCAAGTCTCATTTTGTTCTTTGCGCAATGAAAACGATTTCCGAATATTTGGGATAGACGATAGTTTTCAACGAACGGGAATGAACAAGATCGCGCGAGTAGTGATATTTTCTGATTCTTTCGCCCTGAATTAATTTCACATTTCCAAATTTTTTGCGCTTTTAGTTGTAAGTTGTGGCAACTGTGCGAGATCAAGAGATAAAAATGAATCAGAAATTAAAATCTTTAGAACAATTTTTTCCGACATCATTTATTTTGTTTTATTTCGCTGTTTTCTGTTTTAAATATTTATTATTTTAATAAAAGTGTTTTCCTTCTCATCACACGCACCACCATCTCAAAGTATTCGACTTAATAATGGCAGGTAAGTCAGAATAAATTTTCAGTAAATTTTAAGTGTAGTTATGCCATTATTGAAAGAATAATGCCGTTTTTTAAAGAATAATGCCGTTATTGAAAGAATAATGCCGTTATTGAAAGAATAATAATGTTTAAAAAATACAAACTAGAACTTTTCAAACATTAAAAAATTCGTTGTCATAATGACGGGAGAAGATTGCAAAATTTCACAGTGTCACATACCGAATGCAAGAGTGCCACAAGTAAAAAAATATTATTTTGTTGACTATGAGTGCGAGAGCATTCTCCGTAATCATCATTTTTTATTAATTGAGTTGAACATGAAAAGAACTTAAGAAAGGGAGTTCCAAAGCTCCCTCAAAATCGTCTTTTGTTGTTGTAACCTTAGTGTCACCTTTCGTCATTTTGTAGCTTTGTCATACAGCGAGGGTGCAATGTATGTGAAATGTATTACATGAATGGATATGCATGTGTAGGATTTGTGTCCAAAGTAAGTTGTAGAAATTATAAAGATGGGTGAAAGGTATTCAAATAAATTTTTATTCTACAAAAAACGTAAGTCATTATATATTTTGATTATCTCTTCAATTTAGAGTAAACCAATTCAAACCGAGCAAGGTCGGGTATTTTGCTAGTTGATCATAAAAACGTAATTTTGCTACTCGGAATCTGGAAACCTCAGAATTAATGTTTAATTTTTTTAGTTTGATTTATAATTCTTTTTTGGGGTATTTGAGTTGGAAACGAGATGGTTGCGGTCATATCCCAAGTGTTCCGTGTTTGTAACTTTCGCCTTGGCGACGGAACATCATCCCCGTGATGCCACTTGGCGATCTTGTAACATTGATGAAAGGAAGAGGGAGAGTGACGAGTGTCGGCTCCCAGAACGCACGTATGTGAATAAATTTTAAAGTTTATACAGTCCACTGTCTTATTCAATCGCTAAGCCTCTGCACACCAAGTATTTTAAATATGTGTTCTTTTTTGCCTATAAGTCATTGTCTTTTTCAAAATTGTTCAAGTTTTTTGTCGAATTGTTTTACTTGAGAATATATTCAGGAAGTCGAAATTCAATACGCTAGAACCGATATTTTTTTCAGAATTCTGCCTTTATTAAGGATTGGAATTTTGTTTCTGTTTGCATTATGTGTTCCGGTATATTACCGATTCTAGAAATATTATTTAGGAGTTGGATTTTATTTATTTCCTGCAAAATATCACTAGACATTGGTACTTTCGGGGTGGTATATGTACATTTCCACCAACTTTCTTTAAATCTTTGGTTGAATACGTAATAGCGTGTAGATAAAAAAATAAATAAAATTTACAGATCAAAATATTTTTTAAGTATGTAATTTGTTATTTTAAAATGACATGAAAATTTTCAAAAATAACTTTAAAATAAGTTGGGTTACGTTAAATTGAAATTGGTAGTCATACTTTGTAGTTCAAAATATATTTCAAAATTTTGATATAGCTTTTCATTGAAAAATGATTAAAATGAATTGAATTTCATTTGTTTTTCGTGTTTCATGGATGTTATTGAAAGCTGTACTTCATACTCAAGTAACTACATATATCACTCTAAATAGATACATGCTTTCTATTTAGAAACTAAATTTCTGATCTTAAAAAGTACCATAAGAGGTCAATTTAAAACTGTATGTGCGTTGGAGAAAAGGGAATTTTTACCAAGACTTTGTTGATCTTGGAATAATATCACACTAAGTAATTTTGAAAATTCGAAATTTTATGTCTTAAGAGACATAAAGTTGAGGTTGCTTACTTTATTTATTGAATCTGCTCTTACCCAACTTAGATGGATGTAAATCGTTCGTTGAAAGTTATTTTTTTTTAAAAAACGCTGTAAAATTAACCTTCTGTTTATTACAAAATTGTTATCGATTGGGTTTAATTTGTCTACTCTGATGACATGTATTCCTAACAAAAAGGTATGTTATTCCACATGCCACTGAATGGAATTTTCTGGAAAAAATGCCCGTTTATTTTTTTTTTTTCAAATTAAATTAGTCACGAATGCCGTAAATTTTTAGCCCCCTTGGACAAATAGAACGCGGGTTAATATGTAGCCTATCATATCAGCAGGGTTCTAAAATATAAGTGTACCAAATGAGTGGATTGGCCAAAAGGTGGATTAGTGTAGAGAACAGACAAACGTCAACTCTGCTTTATATATCTAACAGAAGTTCCGTTATTCCACCTGCCGCTGAATAGAATTTTCAAGAAAAATTGCGTTTGCTTCAAACTAAATTAGTAACGAATGCTGTAACAATTTAATCTACCATCTTCTCATATTGTTGATGAAATTCAAAAATATCGCATTCTAGGTGAAAGAAGTGTCCAGCCCAATTTTTAAATTTACATCCAAAGTGTTTTTAATTGATTTATTGGCATCACGGCGTTGTAATCACCGGGGTTGGCGAGGAGTGGTCAGACCTCATACCTGATCCCTCGAAAAGAACTGTCACGGGCATCGGCCATGCTGGCCACTCAGTGCAGGGTGGTAACAGAACCGGGAAATCAGGGAATTCTCAGGGAACTTTTTAATTCTGGAAATATCAGGGAATTCTCAGGAAAATTTTCCAAATTTCACAAAAAATCAGGGAATTTTTAAAATTTTTATGAAAACTGTAACTATTGTCGTTAGTGGCCTATTTAGAGACGCGCGATTACAAGTACTTTTGAGAATCGAATAAATCGTTTTCGCCGAAATTGTAATTCGATTAAAGAACACTGGTGTCGTAATTTTCGAACCCAACGAAAACCGCCGCAGTGGTTTTCGTTACCGGAGCGCCTCGTCGCCATGAGGCCAGCGATACAACTTGTGGTATACAATTTTAAATTTGTGTAACAAATAATATTTTTTGTGCATTAAATTATAATATTTTTTGCTTGCAATTACATTTTTGTAGAATTTTTTGGTAAAGCTTCAGTCTACGTTTATAGCGGTGTAACGGCTTTGGCGCACTTCTAAATTCGCCAAGGAAGGTATTATTTCAAATGAACCAATGAAATCAACCAACAGTTCAACGAATTTTGAAAGAACTTGAAAGAATACTAGCCACTGCGTGGCCAGCACGGCGTCGCCCGTGACAGTTCTTTTTGTGGAGTCAGGTGCTTACTAACTAGGTGCTGATCGCTAACCCCCAGTGATTGCTACAAATACGGTTTGAGAAACAAACCAAATGAAAATTCTTAGCCTATTGGATAACAGCCATCATGGCGTTGCCAGTGGTGTTGGTTTGCTTCGCAAACCAAATGGAAATTCGTAGCCTATTGGAATGAATTCCCTGCGAATTTCCATTTGGTTTTGCGAAGCAAACCAAATTATGAAAGTGAACTATGTATTGCTTCGCAAATTGGATGACAGCCATAACGGAGTTGCCCATGGTGTTTGTTGGTTTGCGAAGCAAATGGGAATTCGACTTGACGTCACAATGTGAAAATATAAATATTTAGTTGAAAAATGATTTATTAATAGAAAATCAAACCTATAATGTATATATCTGGTGTCAAATTTCAAATCCGTTGAAATTTTCAATCTATCTAACTATCCCGAATTTACAAAAAAGAACTTAAAAATGTCAGCCAAAAATGTTTTTCTTTTCCTCTTTCGCTGAAAATCTCTCTAAACGATCTACGCTTTAAACGTAGACTGAAGCTGTACCAATTTTTTATGTGCATTTGCATTTGATTTTGATGTATATTTGGATAATGTAGGGACAGGTGTAAAAAGTTTATAATCAAAGTATTTTTCCCCAGTTTTTTCAATTGCTATTGTTAGAGTTCCATTAAGGGTTCCAACACTTACAAAAACAATTAAAATATATAATGAGAAAATACAAAATATTTGTGGAGAATGATTCTTTTACCTCATTTGACCCTAAATATTTAAAAATATTGTCGTGTGGGTACTGTATATCGATTCCAATTACGGATCCCGACATTTCCTAAGGAATTTGTAAAATCAGAGAAATTTTTGTCACACTATCATGGAAATCAGGGAAATATCAGGGAACTTTTTTTCGAGGATTTTGTTGCCACCCTGCAGTGGCTAGTGTTGAATAAATCTGTTTAAGTTCCTCAAAAAGTACTTGTCTGATTCTACAGGACCTAAGTCGGCCAACCATTGAATAACTCAATATTATCACTTTCTTAATACAACTGATCATTCTTAGCTCTAAACCAAAATCACACATTCCCGGTCACACAATTCTGGTTTAAATATTTATGAGCTAACTCTTTTGTAAAACATACTAATAGTTAAACGTCAGAAAGTATAAAACTTTTTGAGCCACGAGAAAACGTTTTTTCATTTCGAAACATCCCTGTTCCTGGACGTAATTGTATCTTTATTTAAATTATTTGCTTAATCCATTACACTTTTCCATCCAATAAACTGCTTTTTCGTATCGATTACCATTACAGTGGTAATTGCTTTGCTGCAGGAGTCAATAGACCTCATTGATTCTCTGCTTGTCACACGGAACTCCTACCCTGAGGATCTAACACATGTGTCTGTTCATCCGAACGAATTTTACGTAGCTATAAGTTAAAAAAATGGACACATTTATCCTTAGGAAGGAAACGATATGTTTTAGTTGCTACAGCTGTCAATAAACACAATAATGCTAGCAGGGGGAAAATAGCAATTATTATAGAAGGTACTATGGAGGTAAGAACGGAAAGTCGTTGCATTTGACTTTTAATATTCATCTGCAAATAGAGTACTAAAAGCGCATGAAATACTTGAGTGGTGAATACGTCTTTAAATTAGACTAGTGTTGATAGCCAATATGGTTGGTTGGTTTTGGCAGTTTTATGGCGCAACGGTCATATTTGGCCCATCACACAATATCAAGTAATAGACATGGCTATGGGACCCGCTCCCTGCTCGCTAACCCTCGCCAACCCCAGGAGGATTGCTTTGCAATCCTAATTGGTTTAATATTCATCTGCAAATAGAGTACTAAAAGCGCATGAAATACTTGAGTGGTGAATACGTCTTTAAATTAGACTAGTGTTGATAGCCAATATGGTTGGTTGGTTTTGGCAGTTTTATGGCGCAATGGTCATATTTGGCCCATCACACAATATCAAGTAATAGACATGGCTATGGGGCCCGCTCCCTGCTCGCTAACCCTCGCCAACCCCAGGAGGATTGCTTTGCAATCCTAATTGGTTTAATATTCATCTGCAAATAGAATACTAAAAGCGCATGAAATACTTGAGTGGTGAATACGTCTTTAAATTAGACTAGTGTTGATAGCCAATATGGTTGGTTGGTTTTGGCAGTTTTATGGCGCAATGGTCATATTTGGTCCATCACACAATATCAAGTAATAGACATGGCTATGGGGCCCGCTCCCTGCTCGCTAACCCTCGCCAACCCCAGGAGGATTGCTTTGCAATCCTAATTGGTTTAATATTCATCTGCAAATAGAGTACTAAAAGCGCATGAAATACTTGAGTGGTGAATACGTCTTTAAATTAGACTAGTGTTGATAGCCAATATGGTTGGTTGGTTTTGGCAGTTTTATGGCGCAATGGTCATATTTGGCCCATCACACAATATCAAGTAATAGACATGGCTATGGGGCCCGCTCCCTGCTCGCTAACCCTCGCCAACCCCAGGAGGATTGCTTTGCAATCCTAATTGGTTTAATATTCATCTGCAAATAGAGTACTAAAAGCGCATGAAATACTTGAGTGGTGAATACGTCTTTAAATTAGACTAGTGTTGATAGCCAATATGGTTGGTTGGTTTTGGCAGTTTTATGGCGCAATGGTCATATTTGGCCCATCACACAATATCAAGTAATAGACATGGCTATGGGGCCCGCTCCCTGCTCGCTAACCCTCGCCAACCCCAGGAGGATTGCTTTGCAATCCTAATTGGTTTAATATTCATCTGCAAATAGAGTACTAAAAGCGCATGAAATACTTGAGTGGTGAATACGTCTTTAAATTAGACTAGTGTTGATAGCCAATATGGTTGGTTGGTTTTGGCAGTTTTATGGCGCAACGGTCATATTTGGCCCATCACACAATATCAAGTAATAGACATGGCTATGGGACCCGCTCCCTGCTCGCTAACCCTCGCCAACCCCAGGAGGATTGCTTTGCAATCCTAATTGGTTTAATATTCATCTGCAAATAGAGTACTAAAAGCGCATGAAATACTTGAGTGGTGAATACGTCTTTAAATTAGACTAGTGTTGATAGCCAATATGGTTGGTTGGTTTTGGCAGTTTTATGGCGCAATGGTCATATTTGGCCCATCACACAATATCAAGTAATAGACATGGCTATGGGGCCCGCTCCCTGCTCGCTAACCCTCGCCAACCCCAGGAGGATTGCTTTGCAATCCTAATTGGTTTAATATTCATCTGCAAATAGAGTACTAAAAGCGCATGAAATACTTGAGTGGTGAATACGTCTTTAAATTAGACTAGTGTTGATAGCCAATATGGTTGGTTGGTTTTGGCAGTTTTATGGCGCAAGGGGGTCATATTTGGCCCATCACACAATATCAAGTAATAGACATGGCTATGGGGCCCGCTCCCTGCTCGCTAACCCTCGCCAACCCCAGGAGGATTGCTTTGCAATCCTAATTGGTTTAATATTCATCTGCAAATAGAGTACTAAAAGCGCATGAAATACTTGAGTGGTGAATACGTCTTTAAATTAGACTAGTGTTGATAGCCAATATGGTTGGTTGGTTTTGGCAGTTTTATGGCGCAATGGTCATATTTGGCCCATCACACAATATCAAGTAATAGACATGGCTATGGGGCCCGCTCCCTGCTCGCTAACCCTCGCCAACCCCAGGAGGATTGCTTTGCAATCCTAATTGGTTTAATATTCATCTGCAAATAGAGTACTAAAAGCGCATGAAATACTTGAGTGGTGAATACGTCTTTAAATTAGACTAGTGTTGATAGCCAATATGGTTGGTTGGTTTTGGCAGTTTTATGGCGCAACGGTCATATTTGGCCCATCACACAATATCAAGTAATAGACATGGCTATGGGACCCGCTCCCTGCTCGCTAACCCTCGCCAACCCCAGGAGGATTGCTTTGCAATCCTAATTGGTTTAATATTCATCTGCAAATAGAGTACTAAAAGCGCATGAAATACTTGAGTGGTGAATACGTCTTTAAATTAGACTAGTGTTGATAGCCAATATGGTTGGTTGGTTTTGGCAGTTTTATGGCGCAATGGTCATATTTGGCCCATCACACAATATCAAGTAATAGACATGGCTATGGGGCCCGCTCCCTGCTCGCTAACCCTCGCCAACCCCAGGAGGATTGCTTTGCAATCCTAATTGGTTTAATATTCATCTGCAAATAGAATACTAAAAGCGCATGAAATACTTGAGTGGTGAATACGTCTTTAAATTAGACTAGTGTTGATAGCCAATATGGTTGGTTGGTTTTGGCAGTTTTATGGCGCAATGGTCATATTTGGCCCATCACACAATATCAAGTAATAGACATGGCTATGGGGCCCGCTCCCTGCTCGCTAACCCTCGCCAACCCCAGGAGGATTGCTTTGCAATCCTAATTGGTTCGCTGCGCGAACCTATGCTCGCTTCGCTCGCATCAATGCAGACATGTGTCCTAGCAGAAGGGATTGCTTACAAAATATGATAGTCTAAAAGTAATATTTTTCAAATATAAATTTGTTGCATTACAGAAAAGTTATACAGTACCTCTGGAATCAGAACTTGAACAATTTGGAATTCAAATGAAAACTTTGAGCAAATTTTAACTCAAAATGTGAGCGCTGCTTTGGAAATCGAATACCCAGCATGTTGTTTGTGTGTACATTTCCCCAGCACTCGAACCACCCGTACACATTTTCATTGGGTTTGTTGTCGAACGTTGTAGTGCAAGCGTCTTGTTGAACTGTAATTATTAGCCCTGAAACAAAGGCCGATGACGGTATAGATTCAATTGAGGCGCGAGGCTTCGTGGTAAACAAGCAATCGTACTGTGTTGCCAAAACGCGATAACAAATAACGTCTTTTTTGTGTGCCACGAAAGATAATTATATATATAGATATGGCATACATATGGTTTTAGTTGACATAGCTGTCAATACATACAATAATGTTGACAGGGGAAAATTGCAATTATGATAGAAGTAAGGTTGCCAGAACATCTCTCTTTTAAGAGAACTAAAGAGAAGAACTAGAGAGAGTTAAAGAGAACGTGTCCTCTTTTTCCGCTCAGATCTTTTTTTACTCTCTTTTTTTAAGTCAGATGTTTTTAGTTCTCTTTTTTTTTCGGTTGTTCACTTTTTGTTCTCTTTGTTCATCATTTCGGATTAAAAATATATTTCAAATTTCAAACTTGAAGCGTTAATATTAGCCTATTATTGCTTTGTTGTCAGTGTTTCCATTTATAGTTATTAAGATTATTCTTTTTATACACTAACAAAGCGTAATTTTTGTGTCCTCTTTTTTAAAAATAATTTTACCAAATGTTCTTTTTTCTGATATGCATCTTCTGGCAACCCTACCATGAAAAGAAATTTCACTGACTGTGATTTTGTGAAACTTTTAAGTCTGAAACTTTTATTTTTCTAAGAGTAAAATCTAAGCCTTTTGATATTATTTTTACATAAGTACCTACTTGATATTTTGATATTTTTCTAAGAGTAAAATTCTTCTCGGTTGAATCAATAAAAGTTTGAGTTGAAAAATTCCTTAAAAGTTTTTTCACACTTTCTGGGCAGGTGCTTAGGAACAACACCCATGTCCCTAGGTATGGACAAGTACGTACGTACACAGAATATCAATTGTAAGTTGTCATAAAACTGAGACGAATTGATGAGTGAGAAAGGCTGTATGTATTGCACTGAGGGCACTCTGGTGTTGAAAATATGAAGATGGATTCAGTTATGGAACGACAAAACAATATGCAGGCGCAAGAATACAGAGCGCCACTTGTAATCATCTATGTGCCAAAGGTTGGCCTGATCTAGCGTTTCATCTCCGTGATGAAACATTTGTACACTGTCGCGAAATTATTCTTTTCATCGCATCGAATATATTTATGACCCATTTTTAAAAATAAATGCACCAAAAGAAGGAGTACATTCTAAGGTTTCTTGTGATGTTTTCAAATTTAAAAACTAATAGCAATAGGCTATATAGATATGACAGTTTTAACAAAAAAATATCGAATATTTCCGAATTTCAAAAAAAAAATTACCAGGAATCAAATTGAAATTAAAAAAAAAAACTCTGTGAGATACAAACATTTTCAATTTGAGGTACTCTTAAGAAAACTCAAGGCTGAAGACTGAAAATTTGTTTTGTGACATGTTTTGCTCACTCACGTTAAGAATTTCGCTTTTTTCGACTTGACACTTAATGCACCATAAACTAATATCTGAATCAGAAAAAAAAAATATTCTCTATTTTGTTCCTTGAACTATTTTTAACAAACCATGATAATTTTCTGATCCGTACATTCTCGGGAAACCGTCTAAGAATCGAGCGTAAAAAGCGAGTTTTCAATCCTGCGGCGGCGGCAGTACCAGGAGGCTGCGCCCCTAGAGAGAAACCTTTTGAAGCTTTCAAAATACGTATTTTAACATCTCCTCTGTCGTACAAACCGGAAAGAACCCGCACTATTTATGCTAGAACAGACATGAATTTATTAGTCCCGAAAATGCATCGTTCCATTTTGACAGGATATCATCGCCTACGCTAGTGATGATAAATCCTTTCTCAAATCTAAACTAACGAAAAAAATAGTCATGGCAGTATTCCAGTGTGTACACGAAATCTTCATATTTTATACTTGTATACGCTACATTTTTTTTTTCATGTTCGCATTACACTTATTTTTCAAATAGATAGGAGGTACGTAGCAGACGTTGCCTTTGATCTTTTCGAGAGAGAGGAAGAGTTCGATGTTACTTTTTTGCTCTCGATAATGTGCGAGTGCTTTATGCTATCTCGTTACTAAATTGCGAGAAATTTCGCTTGCAGCTTCAAAGTAAATTCGCGCTTGATGTTATTCAAATCTATATTTTATTATGGTCGCAAGAACTTCTCCAGGAGTGGGAAAATTATGTTTTGATTTGGGACTACGTCGACGACGGCATCTTACATTCGAAGGCATCAACAAAAATCGGTCGCTATTGAAATTATTATATCCGTGGTGGCATCACTATGCGTATGAAAATAAGTCGCGTGGCTCTGGCAACGGATCAAATTAAATTTTCAGTCTTTGAATAAAAATATCGTTTGGGTGCAGAGATCAAAGAGAGAGAAGAGAGATCATGAGAGAGAAAGAAATTAGAACAAATTGTGAAGCCTTTTTAAGTCTGAGAAAAGACGCTATGCTGATAGAATCGTCTCAGGCGTTTTATATTTACTTCATTTTCGATGAATATTTATTACCTTTTTCACTTTCCTCTCTATCTCGGCATCCTTGAATAACCATGGTATTATTAAGAATCTCTAGATAAAATCTAGTGTCTACAAGTATACGTAGAAAATATCCAATGGTTTGAAATGAATCTCTCTATGTTAAAAAAAGTTACCGCCGCTATCGCAGGGTTGAAAACATAGGGTTTTTCACTCGATTGTTAGACTGTTTCCCGAGAAAGTACGGATCAGAAAATTACTAAATTAACATGGTGTGTTCTTTATTGTGTTCCATGAACAATTTTGAAGATTTTTTTTTCGATGTGGGAATTAGTTTAGGGTTTATTAAGTGTCAAAATTTAAAAAGCAAAACTTCTAACACGAGTCAGCAAAAGACGTACAATTTTCAGTCATCGGCCGTGGTTTTTTTAGAGTACCTCCAAATGTGCACTTTTGCACGACGCCGAGGGTTTTTTAGAAATTTCAATTTGGTTCTTGAAAATATTTTTTTTAATTCGGGAAAAGTCGGGACATTTCCGTAATTTTTTCTGTTAAAACTGTCATTTCTATATCTTAATATGTCGACCAACCGGTCTAGTGGTCAAGGTGTTGGCTTCTGGATCAGAAGGTTCCTCGTTCGAATCCGGGGGTCAGGAGATGGATGTAAATTGTTCTGTCCTTTGTAAGGGGCAATGACAGTCCACCCAGTGGGTGCCTCTTCGTAAGTGACCATCCCTTCCGGCCTTGTAATGGCCAAAGGACAAGTTCTTCGTGACCGCCATTGGAGGTAGTGACCTTTAACACTTCCGGCGTTGTTGGCCAAGGATGGTGTCCAGTGCATGGTACCACAGTGTATTATGCATAGTGCCAGCCATTGGGGAAAAAATATCTTATTACTATTGGTTTTTAAATTTGAAAACATCGCAGTATACCTTAGAATGTACTCTTTCGTACGTACAATTATTTTTGAAATTGGTTGATAAATAAATTCAATATGATCAAAAGTTGGTCACACAAATTTACTTTACGAACAAACTTTACTTTACTTTATTATACAAACGGAAAGATAGCGTTCTTCTTATTCACGGATATTAAGGTTACATTTTCTGACTAACGGGTTTGTCAGATGTCCTTGAAACTCGCTGTGACGTCATGCTCGTTTTTTTGCTCGATTCTCGGACGGTTTGCCGATTAAGTACATATAAGAATATTACGAGATTAACATGGTTTATTCAAAATTGTACAAGGAACAAGGTGGTGATGATTTCTTACTGATACGGGTATTAGTTGAAGGTGCATTAAGTGTTAAAATAAAAAAAACGAAATCACTTGCGACAGGAGTGTTGGTTTGCGAAGCAAACCAAATGCCCAGCGTTAGAGAGCAGGGGCAGAGCCTCACTGTGACGTCATGAACCGGAAAGACAAATTAGGATTATACGAATTATTAAGATAGTTTCACTGTCGCAGGAGATTGGCTCTGCGAAAGCAATGTTGGTTTGCGAAGTACACCAAATGGGATTGCGTATCAATCCCCGGGGGTTGGCGAGCAGGGTATGGAGCCCCTAGTACTTAAAAAAATTGTAATGATTGGGGGTATCAAAGACACAAATTATTGTTGTGACATGAATACTCGGGCTTCATGTTGGATTGAGAAATGAATGAATCAGACATAAGAAGTTTGGCCGATTGTTCTTTGCGAATATTTAACAACTCATTTACAGTTTAATCGATTAAAGTGTAGTTTGATATTAATTTTAAAGGAAAATTTGATAGTTTAAAATCCTGTGACTGTAGCGTCATTTGGTACTTTTCGAATGACATCACTTACGATGTCCTCACTCCCACGTAATCTAAAATTACGATGGCCCAAAACTCGTCCAGTATCGTAGGGTTTCGACATATAGTGTACTTCCTTTCATTCCCTTGTACGGACATCCTTTGTTTACGGTATGCTATATTTATCTTTTGGGTGTATCTTCTAGTCCCGAAATCATATGAAACTTTATTTTAATTCTCTCAGGTATCACCAGTTCTTGTGCACAATTGTTATCCTCCAATATTAATTGTAGTTCAGTATCTTTCGAGTAACACCGCTTAAGCAGTTTTCACTTCACGCAATCACACTAGCCCAAATCGGGCTCCACACCGTAGATTTTCAATATAGTGTGAACCCCTTCCCCACGATCAGTGTGCTTCGAAGTTGTCAGGTACGGTCATTCTTCGTCTACACGACGCTCTATTTATCTTTTGCATGTTTCTTCTAGCTCAGAAATCAGAAGACAAAATAGTGCTAACGCTTTTTTCGTATTATCATGAGCCTGTGAACACTTTTCCAAGTATCGTAGTTTATCTGGACAATGCACCTATACCTCGACATACGGCTGCTCTTGATACGGCATTTCGCTATAACGGACTTTTCTAATTATGGTACTTTTTCGATTGACGACACCCAATGTTTTGTTATACGGCCAAAACAAAGGCTGTATATACTGTTAGTGTCCTTCTGTTTAGTTTCAGCTTCTCCCTTTAGGAGGCACTGCTACATTTTGCCTCATGAAAATATGAGGAACGTTTGGCACAACATTGTCATATTTTACTGCGTTGTCCCTTTAGTGTAGTTGGACGTGTTTATTCTTCTATATTTTCTTATTGTGTTTTGTTTCTGTTTGTATCAATTGGGGAATTGTAGAATCGAAGAATGTAGCTCGCTAAACTGTCTCGAGGAGTAAACTCAGCCATTACCTGTTACAAAACATTTAAAAAAAAAAGCATAAAGCAAGATGAAGCAGACAATGTTGTACCAATATTTTAAACTGGGTCAATCCACAGCAGCGGAAAGTGAGGATGGCAGCATATTATAACTTACTGATTCGTCATGTCAATGTTCGTCATCAGATTAAAACAGCTATTAAATATTTTAAGTTGGTTTTTTTTATTATAAGTAGTACACTTATGTGCATATGATTTCTATTGTTTTTTTTTTATTATAAGTAGTACACATATGTGCGTATGATTTCTATTGTTTTTTTTATTATAAGTAGTACACATATGTGCATATGAGTTCTATTGTTTTTTTTATTATAAGTAGTACACATATGTGCATATGATTTCTATTGTTTTTTTTTATTATAAGTAGTACACATATGTGCATATAATTTCTATTGTTTTTTTAATTTATGTTTATTTTTTAAATTTCTGTTTATTATTACATTTTATTTTTTATTTTTATGTAAGCATTTTTATAGGAAATAAAAAGAATACAGAAAAAAGTATATCTTTATGAACTAAAAACTGTTTTCTTTATAAAAAATTGGAGCAGATGCAATTCAATTTGTATGGGTTTGTATCAAAATAATTGATTCCTTATGCGGTTTTTCGCTTTACGGCCAACCTTTCCGGAGCGTATCTAGGCCCGAAAGCGAGGTATGGGTGTACTTAATTTCAAATCTACGATCGGCAAGTCGCAGTTCTACTCTCTCACTCAATCAGAACTGAGCCTGTTTGATTTTATTCGGAACAGTTATTAAAAGTTGAAGCAATATTTCAGGGTGGATTTTCGCACCGGTATATTGCTACCCTAACGGGGCATAATGCCTCGACAGTCATGGGAGTGTGGCAGGTACTTTAATTGACGTCACATTGAAGCAACTGACGGTCCCGGAGGAAACCCGAAGGGAAATAACCGAGGACAACTCAACGTAATTTCTAATCACGATCACATGACGAGAAAACACCTGAGCTGGTCCGATACCACTCCAAACTTCCACGCCACGCCAAAGTGAAGACAATTGTGGCCACAACAGATTTAGCGTGCATTTTTTGTACTCAACGGTCTTCGGTGAAATTCATACTCGCGACCATTCTGTTGCAAATCCGTTACTCTTCCCACGGGCGTCCCTTATTATGTAGGACATTGCTGGGAAACTTTCAATCAAAAGACTTTTTCTACTCTTATAATTTTAGTTAGAAATGTATGCTATATATTCTTGAAATTAATACTATAAGAATATGGGAAGTCGAATATGGGAACAAGACGACGTTCAACTACATGTTGATCAGGAACGTTAAAACCTTATTCGTAGCACAGCGTTTTCTTGACCTCCTTGTTCGCCAGATCTTTCGCATTAAACATGTATGGGGTGTTGTCACGATTGGCCTATTGCGTTGTCTACCACCACCAATAAACTGTAGGCTCGGATACAAGCAGCGTGGCAGACACCCCAGAAATACATTCAAAGTATCTTTCATTTGATGCCATGACCTTTAGAATGCCTTATTACCTCAACGAAATACTACATTTGTACCAGTTGTGTGGTTGTGCAGGTCTGAAACTTTCATCACAGAATCTTAATCCCATTCAGCAATATGTGAAATAAATTTCATTTGAATCTTCATGGTTTTGTAATTTTTATAAAGATAGAACATTGTAATTTTTCAGTTATTTGTGATTGGCTTATTGAGATATAAAAAGCGGACTGTTCTTTCAAATATACACTTATCCTACTCGTGCCACACTTCGATAGCACCTACCAAAATAGAGTGTTCGATATTCCACAGGAAGTTCAAAATAAACTCTCCAGCATCAAAATATTTTCCCTTCCTACTTAAAATACCTTTTATCATAAAAATCTCGTCGCTATTAAAAAGCAAGAACTAAAGATGGAAAGTTAGCTTATGTGGAACATAAACATTTTTCGTTCAAACAATAACAGTCATTCTACGAGTTGTTTTGTTTACCATAGGAAATTCAAAACCAATAGTCCAGCCTCTAAACTAGTTTCTTCCTTTCCACTTTAAAATAATTTTTGCCATGAAAATCCCACTGCTTTTAAAAAGAATAAACTAAAGACGAAAAATTCGTTTGTGTGGAATTTAAGCATGTTTGCTTATTCCATCGTTCCAAGTCCAATAGTAATTCTTTTAGTTTTCCTAAAGCTTTGTGAGAGAGAAACCAAAGTCTTTATGTTCCTTGCTGTCATAACTCCAGAAATGAATATAAAAGTAGCCAGAAATATGGAAAATATCTGCTCCCTGATCCAATAGAAGAATTCCTTGTGCATAAACAAAACATTTGCATTCCAAATATAGCCTTAGAAAAACCTTAAATATTTTTTCATCGTGTTTGGCTTAAGTATTTGCGAGTACTTCATATACATGAAACCAGATTTCGGAGTGCGTTTTGTTTCCTTTTGCTGGGAATAGGGCTCAAGAATGTTATGTCTCATGAATTCCCCCAACATGAATTATGGATTGGCTTCCATAGATTTTCCTTTCCATTGCAAACAAAACTTTGGAGCACTTGGTGAATTCGGTATCTTGACAGAGTTTTGTTTTATTCTATTAGATGCTACAATTTTATGCTGCTTTGTCAGCAAAAATATGAAACTTTAATGGAGAATAGTTACAATCCGAACTAAACGAAATTCATAGAATACTTTTACTGTGTAAATCTCAATATTTTCGTAATATCTATGTCATTAATTATGTAGTAGACCAGTGCATAGCACCGGTGCTGATCTTAGTAATTAATTACACGTATATATTTATAGTACTGTAGTTCCTTACATTTCATACCTGATTGAAATCACTCTATAAAGAAAAAGAATTGATGTGAACATGTCATACCTTAAATAAAATTGTTTATAAATAATATAAACATTAAAATTACATATTCTAACCTTTTTTTTTAATATGTTTATGAAGAATACAAGCTTTGAGATATGCACATGTCATACCGTATTTAAATATGTTTTTAAGAATACAAGGTTAAGTTAAATGGCTGGGTAAAGTGTTCACACCCCTCAAACATGTTCACACACCTATCATGTGGACATCCATTTCAAGTGCATCTCATTTGTTGTCTACAAGATGGTTAAGGATTTCTTATGTCTAAATCTATTTTCACGTCCGCTCCTTTCTGCGCTGATTTCTATTTTTTAGATTAGGATTATAAGAGTTACGGATTACCAACCGGAGAGTTGAGGGTTCGAATCCAACTAAATTCTGTCGTGTACAAATGGGACTTGTGCTTGTTATTCTGTCGAGGTCTTAGAGGTCCTCATGTTGACATGATGTAGAAGTTTGGAGATGTGACCTCGTCATCTGACCGTGGTCCAAAATTGCGTGGTGTATTCGTATCCTTTCCTTCGTGGTAAGATCCCAGGCCATCGCCAATAACACGTTGTATTGCTCAAGTGCGCCGTCAATAAAAACGCCTACCAATCCAACTATCCGGAACAAAATGAGGAATTTCTAGGTAGCGTCTCAGTAGAAAAGCACCGGCTATTGGCGACTATCCGGTATCAATCCCGATTCACGTACAACACCTCGTAATTTTGAACCACGGTCAGATGACCAGGTCAACGCCTGGACTGGTACCCACAGATGGATCTAAGGAATTTTTACTTTTACCAAACTAGAATGTGTTGAAAGAAATCGCTACGATTGAGTTACTAATTAGTGCAATGCATTTCAAGTTGCCCTTACCCATGAATCTAAATTTTAATAAAAAGTGTTATAAAATCATCAACATTAACACTCCAAATGGTTTCGACGAGATATCTCGTCCAACAAGATGGATAAATTTTGCTATTCACGAGATACCTCGTCATCAAGGTATTGAAAATTTCTTGATCATGACGTCAGTAAGATCTCTTCAGTTTTCTTCTAACGATGAGATATCTCGTCCATCGTGATCTGGTCAGTTTTGCTTACGACGAGATATATCGTCCATAAATATATTACAGAGTTTTTATGATAATGAAACCTCATTGATTGTCTTCTAATGACGAGGTATCTCGTTACATTAATGACGTCTACTCTGTTATATTATTGACGAGATATCTCGTTTATCGGGATCTAGTCGATTTTATCAGCGACAAGATCAAGATCTAATTAATTTTTTTTTCGATTGACGAGTTGTTTTACCCATCAAAATCTTGTCAATTTTACCAACGACGATATCAAAACCTGATTAATTATTTTCTAATGGCGAGTTATTGCCACCATTAGGATCTAGTCAATTTTACCAATGACGAGATCAAGATCTGATTAATTATCTTCGATTGGCGAGCTATTTCCATCATCAGGATATAGTTAATTTTACTAATGACGAGATCAATATATGATTAATTATTTTCTAATAGTGAGTTATATCGTCCATCAGGTTATAGTCTATTTTTGCAATGACGAGATTAAGATCTGATTAATTTTCTTCGAATGGTGAGTTATTTCATCCATTAGGATCTAGTCAATTTTACCAATGACGAGATCAAGATCTGATTAATTATCTTCTAATGGCGAGTTATTGCCATCATTAGGATCTAGTCAATTTTACCAATGACGAGATCAAGAACTGATTAATTATCTTCTAATGGCGAGTTATTTCCATCATCATGATCTAGTTAATTTTACTAATGACGAGATCAATATCTGATTAATTATCTTCTAATAGTGAGTTATATCGTCCATCAGGATATAGTCTATTTTAGCAATGACGAGATTAAGATCTGATTAAATTTCTTCGAATGGCGAGTTATTTCATCCATCAGGATCTCGTCAATTTTAACAGTGATGAGATCAAGATCTAATTATCTTCTAATGGCGTGTTATTTCCATCATCAGGATCTAGTCAATTTTACCAATGACGAGATCAATATCTTATTTATTTTATTCGAATGACGAGTTATTTCGCCCACCAAGATCTAATCAAATTTACCAATGACGAGATCGAGATCTGATTAATTTTGTTCTAATGACAAGATATCTCGTCTCCATGAATATCTGGTCAGTTTTATTAATGACAAGACACACACATCATCGACACAATCAACAGGATGATAAACTAACGTTGATCACTTTAACTTACATAAAATACATTGTTGCTCCGTTTTCCTAAGGCTATCCCACAAATATCCTTCAGAGACCACTTTATACCTAGTGTTTGTAGAGTAACAGCGGCACTGAAAATCAGCCGTCAACTTCAACGGCACACCCCTACCGTGGTTTTTCTATTTAACCTTTAGACTACAGCCGGTACAGCAGTTGTACCATGATCGTACCAAGAAATAATTTAGATAACGGCCGGTACTGCAGTTGTTCCTTGAAAGTTATAAGAATCGCGGCAAGGAAGAATTTCGCTTGTTATTCATGTAGCTCTATTCAAAAGATTAATGTAAAAATTGGCAACGATCCCTTCACTCACTTTGATGGCTTTGCTGGAGACACATGCATCAATCTATTTAATAAACCTTTAAAATAAAAATTATTTGCATATAATTATCGATTTTATCCTTAAATGTAAACATGTTTAAACCTTATATTTACCTATGAATCTAAATGGAGTTTTCCCTTCCACTCACTACCCTCAGTTGAATTCGGAATCAAACTTAGTTCATATGAAAATACTAGGGAGCTCCGTACCCTGCAGGAACTTCAACCCCTGCTCGCTAACGCTCTACAACCCCATTTTTTGCATTTATTTCTATCAAACGTTTGTAGAGAGAACCTATTCAATTTATATTACTAATAAAACTTTCGCGAAAAGCTCTTGCGTAAAACAGTCAAATGAAATTCCGATGGTTTAATTCCGTGTTAACAACTTTCCTTTGAAGTGTCTCATGAAACCGTAGAAAGTGGGGATTTAATCGGATTCTGTAAACAAAATTGCAGTGGAAGACAGCAACGATAGCGATTATAACGAAAATCGTAAAAATATCATGCACGAAAGCGAAACCGTTTCAGTTTTGAGACCCCATTAACGATTATTCAGCCGTGTTTTACGTCTGAAAAAATGCATAAAAGATTCGCGTGCAGTATAATTCGCATCCGTAAATTCAACTCGAATTTATGATTTTGAATCGTATCGATAGAAGCGTAGCCAGAATTTATTTCATAGGAGATCCCAAGTTAAAAATATAATAGCGGATGAAAACTCGGGTCATTTTTAAAAAAACTTTATTCAATGTATTCTACATTATATTTGGTCATCAAAGTATAATTTTCAATGCAATCCTGAAAAGCACATACAAATTAACTAACTAAAACGTAACGTGTTGAAGAAATAGAAAAATACAGAATCTGATTTTATTTTGAACAATAATCTTCTTTTTACTGCAGATAGCTTCCAGGAAATATACGGAACTTGTTCGTGGCAGTTTACTTTTAGTTTACATTTCTAATAGGGACATATGGGATTCTTGGACACGTAAACTTGAAATATGATCGTGATGGTAACCTGTTTGCTTTCATATTTTATGATGGGTATTAAT
This sequence comes from Metellina segmentata, assembly GCA_947359465.1. Taxonomy (NCBI): domain Eukaryota; kingdom Metazoa; phylum Arthropoda; class Arachnida; order Araneae; family Tetragnathidae; genus Metellina; species Metellina segmentata. Next base: position 12,710,707 of record OX375875.1, read on the forward strand.
TTATTGGCAAAAATGGAAACATATATTACGAGATATGTGAAAAAAAAACTATTATATGTAGCAAAAATTATTATATGTTTAAAATAATTGTATTCCTTAATTAATATAATTATTTTTATTTCTAATTCCCACCCACAACCTCTTCAGCCTTGGACATTACAAAGAGCACGGTAAGGATTCAGTTAGTAGCGAAGCATAATGTGCATACAAATACATTATTTTCCAATGAAAACTGCGTTGATATTTTCATTTTACGCAACGTATATCGTTGAGAGTATTGTGATTTTACGGTAAGGTCATCATCACTAGACATTGCTACGTTAATCTTTGAATACCATGCCAAGCAAGTTGACTAATCCACAACGTATTCGACTGTGGGTAGAGCGAACAGCCACTGCTCTGATTCGATGGCAGATGACCTTGAGTGAATCCACTTCGATAAAGGTAAAAGAATTGACTGTCGTACGAAAACCATGTGCGGCTGTAGACAAATGTGATTACAGTGCAACTTCGATTGACTGTCACCCTATAAACCGTCAGTTTATGTTAACCGTCCGTCCGTTAATAAAAGTGAATTAATTAAATATTAGAAATACACATTCATACTGTACTTCATGTACAATAAACAGATTGTCGCGAAAAATATATACCTTATTTTTCAATTCAATATGTATGTACGTCTAGAGCGTGTGTAACAATATGTACTATACTGCACTTAATATGAATTATGTATAGTTTGCGTCTGTAAAATAGAAATACATGCATGTACAGTGTATTTCCTGTTCGTAAACATGCATTTCTTATCATTCGTTCATTTTCAGTGTAACTTCCGGTTACCTAGAACAGTCGAGAGCTCTCAACAGAAGGCGTTCATTCCCTGGTCTGGCTGCGGAGGAGGCGACTGGAGGAGACTGTCTTGGGGGAAGATGTTTAGGAGAGGACATAGGGCCCCGGTTCTAGCTCCAGAAGATTGTGGTGACTTTTAGCTTTTGGCTGCTGAATTGTATCGGTGATGGATATCGCCAATAATTTTAGAAACTATAGCTTGTACAATATTTGTACAAATCCTGTAAATAATTGTTATGACAATATAACTACAAACCTCGAAAGTGATTTTTCTTCATTGTCAATATGGTACAGCAGTGAATAGGGGTGGGTTGTTGTTTAAGATTTTTTTTTATCCGTCTATTCGATTAACCGTCACGGTGTCAGTCCCGACTCTGACGGTTAATCGAAGTTTCACTGTAATTGAATTAATCTGCCTGACAGTGTAGAAAAAGAACATAACTATAATGAATCACTGATACTTAAGAGTAAGGAGAAAAACTCATTTTAAATTATGTTCAAATTCTGTTAAATATTTAGAAGTATATAATTCCATTGGGGACTGCAAGTTTGATATTCATGTTTGTAAAATCAAAGCCCACGTTTCCTATGAGGATACGGGTACAGCCGTGGATTTTCCAATGCACTAGCATTCTGTGAGTTGTAGGTGGTGTACGTTCGATTACCTGTTGGGTTGTACTCCTTCCCGTGTGTATCATATGTGTCAGTAATACCTTTCATTGTGCGTGTTTGTCCATTACTTGACGTTGCCCTGTGTTTGACACACCTTGGTCAAATAAAGCCCCTGTGCCCGGAAATCTCAAATTGACCAACCTACGAGAACACAATTATCTTTCCTTGTTAATCTTGCATGTTGATAATGTTTTATAACTGATCCCTTGCTGACAAATAAATGTGGACCTGCATGCATCAAAAAATCTAAAACATCTATTTTGAGCAAAACGTTTCACAGTCTGAAGGGTTTCGAAATGACTTATGTTTAAGAGATATTATATGTTATTAAAATAATTACAGAATGAATTTTATGTATAAAGTAAACACATTTTAAAATAAATCACAAGAAAATAAAAATAAAATATTTTATTGCAAATAAGTCCAAAATAGTTTTACAATGGTCGGTACATATTTTGAATGTTATATATTTACTATTTTCAAACATGAAAGTCTTCTTATACAGTTTACAAGAAATGTTTTGCCGAAATTCCAAAAAATAGTTTATTGAAGTAGGATAATTCAATTCGATTGTCCATTTCCCCAACTGCATCATCAGGAACGACAATTTTCCACTCGGCATGGTCATTGACAGGTGTTCTTCCAAATATGTCGTCCTCCCCTCCTCTCCCCTTCCAGTGCTGCTGTTCTCCGAAGATGTCCTTCCAAACAGCTCTCTTTCTTAGATCTTCATCATCTTCACTCCCCACCATCTTCGGATTGTTCCGGCATTAAAACAAACCCTCCTTGGCAGGAAGCGATGGATCCTCGGGATTCAAGTCCACCACCACCAATAATGGGTTTCCTTCACCGTCGTTTTTGTACCTGAAAACAAATTTAAGATAATTTATTTCAAAATTAACTAAAATGAACACAAAATTTTTTTGTGGAACGATCAACGAAATGAGTATATATTTAATTATTTTAGTAAGAAAAAATATGTGCAAAAATTTAAAGATTCCTATTTTACATTATTTCAAATACTTGTGATATAAGCAAAACATTTATGTTTTATTTTTTAACTTTTCGACCATCAGTTTTTAATTATTTTTTGCATGACAAAGAAGATGAAATATGCATCATATTACCTTCCAATTTTCTTAGGAGTTCGCATCTAGATTCGGCAACGGATTTCCTAGAATTAGGTTAACGCTTCAAAGACATCCTATAGGAAAGATCAACAAATTTAAATACATACTCTGATTGATTTACACTGATACAAATGATTTAAATGACAATTAAGATTAATTGAATATTATTTCAATTCATAACAAAAGAGGTAACTTACAAATAATTGGAATTCCGAAGATGCTTCTTAAAGGTTTCAGTAAATTCGATACGCTTTAATGTATCCTCGATTCTAGGCACAGCAGGGGGAAGAAAATCTGAAACAAATTAAAAAAATAAGAATGAATACGTATAAAAAATTGTAGACATATCTAAGACTACGCAATGCTATACAGAAATTTCGTCTTTTTGAAAAAATAAAACTCTACGATTTTGCATAGTATTTATTACGAAGTACTGCATAATACTACACTTCAACTTTTAAAAGGAAATTTAACAGCTTTAAGTAATTTCGGTAATTCCTAAATATAACACTTACCATAGTTTGATTCTTGAAATTTCTTGATGAAACCAACGGTTCTCGCAATCATCACTTTCCGGTACTCGGTGTCCACAGTTCCATTGTCAGGATGGATGCCATCGATTGCTTTGATGTCTTTCAAGAACAATCCTACGGATGAATATATAAAATATGATCATTTCGCTTTGAATTTATAAATAAAAGTAATGAGCAAAATTAGAGAGACTACTCTTTGATAATATTTATTTTGGGATAGTAAAACGATTTTTATAACTAGTACTTTTATTAACTTATAACATTAATTTACGTTATGGACTTGACACTTAAAAATTGGTACATGATGCACTTTGAAATATAATTATCAACTTAGTACTTGTACCAAATATACTTTGTACATAATGTCAAACGTTTATGCACATAAATTTCGACGCCAACCAGCATTAATGAGAACTATACAAAGTGGGAATCTGGGTAAATGAAAAATATTTTTTATAATATAATATGTCCACGTGAAGATTAAACTTCTGCTAATAAAAAATGGTTTTGCTTGAAAAAGAAGACATAGAAGGGACATGGTATTCTAAATCTATTCAAAACATTATAATAGTGCATCTACAGAGTGATCAGAATCAACCACGCCATTTTGCAATGCGATGCTAACAACAAAAAAAACGATTGAGGAGCTATTCGATTCTAAAGTTGTATCAACTCTGGTATCTCTGATGTACACGGTATTTTAGAATCCATCGAGACTAAAATGAAGCTCCCAATGAATATGCAAATCAGAATACGTGCGTTGAAATTATACATACGTTGTAGCTATTAGTAACTTGAAATTAGCGAGTTAAAAACTTGATCCAACCCAAGACCTTCGTATACAGGGAGCTGGTGCGCTCTAAATTTGTTGTGGCCTCAAATGCCTTCACATTGCAGTGGAAGTTTTTACAATGGGGTGCCAGCTCTGGTATTGACTTCGTAATCGGGTTCAAAAGGACGAGGTGTTCTCGTAACTTTCCCTTCGTTTTGATCCCGGACAGTACGACGTTAAATCAATTACCAACTTGCTGTACGCATTTACAGAATGTCATGTCCAATAGATAGGTAGGTAGGTATTTAAATTAGCGTTGCACCGGAGCAACGCAATGGGCTATTGGCTACGGACCAGGATCACAATCGAAAGGAAAGATCCGATCACGTCCAATAAAAAGACTGATAATCGGTTTGGTTTTCTGTAAGGAATCGCGTTATATGATTACTCTGAATTCAATTATGACCACCCTATATGGGTGTAAGTGAAAAGAATATGAATCGAATGCAATCTTACCAATAAATGTAATGCAGTCTTTTTTACAATTGGCGTAATGCTCCCTCAGATTCTGGAAGTTATTATCAGTGGAGCACAGGTGCTCCAGCTTTTCCAAGATGACCAATTGTTTCTGAGACACATTCTGAAAGTAATCAAATGTACAAGTTAGCAAGCTGATATTCACGAAATGAGTATTTAAAATATATATATGTATTCTTTTTAGATTTCCTGATCTATTGAATCAGTCGAACCTACCTTCCACGTCTCATCCAGTCGAAGGATCGGGGCGCTGTTGAGGGCAGCCAGAATGGCAAACTCCGAGTGTATATTATTCAGTTTGTGGAATTTCTTTGGCAATTTTAATGAAATGCTCTAAGGTTTCGGCCCTTTTCTTGGCAGTCAAAGGTTTCAGAATTTCCACTGCTGTCCAGTATGTGGTCTGTAAAAAACATTTGGAATTCATAACATTTTTTGAAAAGATAACTAAAAAATAATAAAAGATAGAAGGAAAAATTTGTGTATACATGTACACACAAACAGTTGTTATTAAATGCGTTTATATGAATATACATTTTTAAAGTTCAATGGTTATATTAATTTAATTGGTTCTTACATAACTGAATTCATCCATGAATTCAGTAATTCCAAAAGACTTGAACATGTGGAATGATGGATGCAAAAACTCCTAGAAGAAAGAATATTTTTGTTAAAATAAAATGAATGAAATTTTGCATAACCTAATTCACATATTTAACTACGACAACTAACTTTATACTTCGTCAAAAATATCTCAAAAATAAATATTAAAAATATTTTGCCATAAAAATCCAACTCAAGAAACATAAATTTATGGGTTCTAATTGCTATTTGAAATTTTTTACCTTGAGTTTTATTTTCTTGAACGCCTCCACGTCCATCCTCGTTAGCTGTTCCTGTAAAAAAACAATAGTTTTTAAGTAATGTCTTGTCATTAATATAACATTAAAAGTATAATTTACTTGTTTTTTGTTCGATTTAGGTTATACTTACAGCGTAACGTTTCGGAGAGATCTTAATTGCGTCCATCATATACGAATGGCGGTCATAGGTTCCAAATCTGTAACATAAATGCAACATTAATGTGTATAGTTATTAAAAGCATAAAAGTGATAAACTTTCCTCTTACATAATATTTGTAAATAAAATCAATTTGTTAAGAGTTAATGAATAAAATTTTACAACACTCCTTGGCAAGTATTTCATTCAATATCATCGAATATAGAAGAAAAGGTAAGAGTGAAAACATTTAATTTCCTTTACATTTGCCTTGTTTTGAAAGAAATTAATTGAGTTGCGTCATTATTGACGAGACTAATTTAAAATAATTATAAAATACAATAAAAATTTCTAAGAAAATGCGAGATACAAATCATTATTAAATTCAAACTATTAACAAAGTTAAAGTGTACTTACAAGGCTCTGGACAACCGCTTCCAAAGACGAGGAGCCATCCTTTTCTGTACTTTAATCAAAAAGAATGGAATAGAAATACAAAGTCTAGACGATAGTTGACTTCTTGAGACACTAAATAGTTTCTCAAATAGAGTTTGAAGGAAAAAACTTCGATAAATCAGGTATACCATAATAACTACCCTTTATCTGTTATTGTAAGTTAGAATATATAATATTTATGTTGCTATAAATTGGCCACTACAATTTTTTAATAAAATTCACTTATTTGTTAGAAGAATTTCGGAATATATTTACTCTCTTGGATTTTGTTTACAAGCGTTTTTCTCGGAATTTCATTTTAGCCATAAAATTCAATTCCAGAAATGATAACTAAAAAAGTTACTGATACATGTAAACTTTTCATATGTACATTTGACATAGTGTTTACTAGTGTCTGCACTAGAATCATATTGATATCTTTATTATTTTTTTTCTTATTTATGAGCTTGCATTTGAATATCGATGTAGCAAAATGGTCAAAAATCCTTTAACAAATTTTTCGATGAGCCATAAAACCTTTTTTTTTTTTAATATATTTCTACTTCTAGTGGAAGCACTAGATAACATCATGAAGTTTACTCTGATCATGTTTTTCTTGTTGTTAATTTAAATTGTATGCCCTGTAATGATTTTCAAACTTTTGAAAAAAACTTCAAATTTACACACAAAATTTCATTTTTTGTTAAATTTCTTTTTTTTATTTTAAATATTGACAGCGCAAAATTAATTTTTAACACAAATAAGTATAAAAATATTATTAAATTGCTTCTGTATAGCATTTTTTTAAGTGCTCCGAACGTATACAGATACCGAAGAACATTGCATACGATATAAACTGTAGCATAAAACCATAAAAATGGCAATGTGACAAGGAGAAATAAAAAAAATGAAGGCTCTTGAATTTAATATGGAATATGATCGCCCCCGACTTCTACATACATGCTGGCAATAATGTTTTAATCACAGTTTGGGGAAATTAAGTTCCACTCGTCCAGTAATACGGGTTTCAGGGCATTTATATCTCTAGGAGGACGTTGTCTCCGTGCAACTGCTTTTCCAAGGTAGTCACATAAGTTCTCTAACTGGAGATCAGGAGATTTTGCTGGCCATGGTATTCGCTCAATAGTTTCTTTTTCAAGGAATTAGTCAACGAGGTTTGCTCGATGTGGACCAGCATTTTATCGTCTATAAATAAAAAATCAGATCCCTATGCACCTCTGAGAAGTATAACATAACGTTTTAAGACCTCATCGAGATATCTCTGGCCGGTCACAGATCCTCTGTTGAAAACCTGTTTTGATGTAAGTTCATCTATCATTATTCCACACCGCACTATCACACATGCACCAGCAAAACGCTCACATTCCATAATGTCCGAAGAAAACTGTCGCGTTCCCGACTCCCTCCAGATGTAAAATCGCTTAGAATCAGATATTAAACTAAACCTCGACTCGTCAGTAAAGAGAACATGGGTCCATTAGTGTTGACTCAAGTTCAGATGTTCATTGCACCAATTAAAACGATCCCTCTTGTGTTGTGAGGACAGTGAAACACGTACCCTTGGCTTTCTGGCATAAAGGCTTTTATCATTAAGCCTTCTGTATACAGTTTGCCGTGATAGAACAGTTTTCGTAGCGGCTGCAAGCTATGAACTTAACTGCCGAGCAGTAGACTTCCTGTTACGGCGGGCAGATATTGCCATATATCGATCTTGAAAAGCAATTGGTATACGTTTACGACCTTGTCTAGTCCTCCTTACAACAGTTTCAGAGTTCTTAAATTGTTTCCGTAGCGCAGAGATTGTCTGTCTTGAAATATTCACACATCTCCATTCAGTGCCGTAACTAGCCATTCTTGTGCCCTGTGCAAGAATTTGCATTTAAGGCCCTTAATTAATTAGGTTTGAGAAAATAATAAAACAAATACATTAGAGTATATTTTTGATACGATTTATTTTGCACTTTTCTGGCTTTCATATCAGCAAATTCATTTATCACATCCACATAATATTTTTAACGATATTATATTCTATTGAAATAATAGAAAGATTGGATAATCGTTCTTGTCCGATAGTTGATATTTTTTATTCATTTTAACTTGCTAAACCTTTTCTCGCACGAAACAATAGAAACGGGAAGAGTTAGAAATATTCAAAAAGCGACACATATTGATATTTGGGTAAGACTCAAATAAACCCAAATCATGAAGAGCCTATCGAATATTAAGCGGAGATGCAGTTACTATATTTTGTAATAGAGTCGTTACTTCAGGCTTAAAACTTTCAATTTCACATGGGAATTCGTACTTTTTTAAATCTTTGCTACATTTAATAGCGAGATCTGCAGCCAATTTTTTTTAATTAGCATTACTCATGCATATATATTGCAAAGACGAGTCATAGAAAAAGCAAAGGTCGTCACAGATAGTTTTCATTTTTGGATTACGCCCATTTATTTAAGACAACAGTGTCAAGAACACTGTAAATTTGTATTTTATATAATTCTTCGGTTGTCAAGTTACTTCCTTCACCTGGTGTTTCAACTATTTCCATTACCTTAACTTTTCTCTTTTGTTTATTAAAAAATCCTTTCTTTATACCTACTTCTTCAGCCAAATTTTGGATTTACTGCAAATTTTATTCAAACTTCTATCTCGAAGTCCTTGTAATGTACCACATAATCCAGCAACTAATTTTGTTCCATAATCTATTAAAAAATATTTCTGTTGCAATGCTTTATATGTTCGATCGAAACATTGTAGAATTTTATGCCACATAGAAAAAAAGAGTACATATAAATCTATAATTCATTTGCAAAATCAAACTTTTTGCATTCGATACAGCTTCCGAATTTTAAACATCGTTTAAATTGTTTGCAGTCCTATCTTTACTTCAGATAATTGTAAATACAGCGCCTTTATTGCACTGGCCTTTGATGACCACCTTGCATCAGAAAATCTTCTAAGTGATAATTATAGGTACTTTATTAAAATGTCTCAACGTGTTGTTGAGGATTAGAAAAAATTAAATAATCTCTGCACAGTACCAAAAGAGTAATAATTTCTGATGCTGTAGCTGCAGCGTGGACACCGGATTAATTTAAATTTAAACTGCACAAGATACAAATTATGCTAAATTTTTTCAATTTCCAAAATAAGTGCACTTACGCCTTTATATTTGTTTTGTTTATTTAATTAACTACATAATTATCAATTGCATTACCTGACTTTCCATTTCATTTACGAATTTTCTTAGGATGAAGATGAACAGGATGAAGATGCCTAATTAGGCTTGTCTTTCACACATTCTCTTCAAAAATGGATTCCATCGATTGGGTAATTTCATGAGATATAATTATTTTTAGGCATGTAAAGATAATTTTGGACATGAGTGTAATGGAAGAAGCGTAACCTGCCATTCACTGTTTCTACTGGTTTCCCTGCCTTTTCGAAACGCAAACTCCCAGACTACGCAGGAACCCAACACACAACTAACACACATCATTCGTTACACCTAGTCTCCCAGCAACACGCTACCAAATCTATACAGACGGATCTAAAACCCAGATGGAACCTCCACCGCCTTCTGTGTGTTCCTGGACCACAGAAAGATCTTTGAGGGGGCACGCAGAGAACATGACTACAACTCAGTTTTCCAAACTGAGTTATTTGCCATTCGAGCAGCTTCATCCTAGGCACTCCGAAATTCCTCAGAAAACACATGTTTTTTCTCGGACAGTGTGACTCTTTTGATCAACCTTCTCACTACTTCTCCGATAGCACAAAGAATACATTCCATGATTGAAGCGGAAGCTGCATCAATATGGATTTATATATTGGGCCAGAGGACATTTATATATTGGGCCAGAGGACATTTATATATTGGGCCAGAGGACATTTATATATTGGGCCAGAGGACATTTATATATTGGGCCAGAGGACATTTATATATTGGGCCAGAGGACATTTATATATTGGGCCAGAGGACATTTATATATTGGGCCAGAGGACATTTATATATTGGGTTAGAGGTGTTGAATGAAACGAAACACCAGATCATCTTGCAAGAATTGCCACCACTTATACGTCCATCCACCTGCATCCCCTTCCTCTCCCGGAGTCTCATCTGAAGAGGTCCCTTAAGCTTGCATCAACTAACCGCTGGCTTGAGAGATGGATAAACTCCATCAAAGGTCAGAGAACATTCGGGGGTTTTACCAAAGTCTGCACAAAGCGCCTCATCTCCACCCCAGTCACACACTTTTCCACGGGCCATGGCCCGTTTCTACAGTATCTATGTACGATGAATATCCACTGTAGTGACCTCTGCATCTGAGGTATGGAAGCAGACCCGGACCACTACCTTACCACTAGGGATGCAAAATCGACAGCAAAACATCGATTTTTGAAACTTTGATGTTCAAAATTAAAACATCGATGTTGATAGTACATCGCCCCAATAACATCGATGTTTTTAAAATTCAGAATACTTAAACTTTTCCCCCCTTTTCTTAAAATTGGTTTAGCACCTAGTGATGCAACATCGACAGCAAAACATCGATGTTTAAAATTAAAACATCGATTTTGATAATGCATCGCCCCAAAACTATCGATATTTTTTAAATTCAGTGTATTCAAGCATTTTCCCCCATTTCTTAAAACTGGTGTCAGGAAGCTGTCGCTAAGTGGAGAGATTGGCGAGTGCCAACTTGAGCGGTTCGCGAGTGACAAGCACGACAACCCAGCGAAGGGTTGCCAAGATCGGGGGAGAGTGTTGAGAAAAACAAACGGGAGGAGACCAAATGGTTTTTCTTCCCGATGAAGTCAATCTGCGCTACCGTCGTTATATACCAGACAATGATTTCTGGTTACGGTTTTTAAATGTTTTATATCGTGTCCCTAAAAATGTGATAAATTATCTTGGGACTAAAAACTGCTGACTTGACTTTTCATGATTTTGGAAGCAACAGAAAGAACCCAACAAACAACTGGTTTAGCAACTATTGATGCGACATCAACAACAAAACATCTATGTTTTGAAATTTGATGTTCAAAATTATAACATCGATGTTGATAATACATCGTCCCCAACCCATCGATGTTTTTAAACATCGATTTAAAATTCAGTGTATTTAAGCTTTTTTCCCCATTTCTTAAAATTGGTTTAGTAACTAGCGACATCGGCTGCAATACAGCGATGTTTTTTTATTAAACATCAATGTTTTGAAAGCATCGACATCGATGTTGCATCCTTACTTTTCAGAACCCTCACTTTGATCTAAAATTATGTTCAAATTGCTGATTGTAAAAATGGTGCTACTTGGTTATTTTTAAAATTTTTGCAACGGTACTTTTTTCATTTTAAAATAAAACTTCGACATCGTAAAAACATCGATGTTTTGAAAACATTGACATCGATATTGCATCCCTAGTTACCCCCTGGCCCTATCACATCTCATCTGCACACCAAGGAACCAGCATCTCAGTACTACGACGCCTGGCTTAAACGCCTGGTTTTTCATCCCTTGCTTCAAAGGAAGATAATACAAATCGTGCGATTTGTGGGCTTCAGGGAGTTTGAACTCAAGCAAGCTGTTTAGGTTCACTTTTTCACTACAACACGTTAATTGCGTCTATAACCTCATAGCAAACTTTTATTAGAGCAGCACCTGCGTGTTCATTTATCTCAAAATTTCTGCTTTGCATAACACAAAAAAAATATTTGTAACTTTTTTCATTTGGTCACCTTTATGTTATGGGAAAATTTGTTTACCGTAAACCCAATCGTAAGGTCGGTATCACATGACGAAGTTATGTTAAGTTAAGAAAAAGGCTTGTACATTCCAAGAAACATGTGGATGGGCATTCTCTTGCTGAACTACAGCTCAGGGAATGCGTTGCAGGAAGGGTGGGACCTCGGGCTCCACAACCTCCCTGATGTAGCACCCACTGTTCAGGGTCCCCACAATTTGAAGTCTGTGGGATCGCCCACGGTATCCAATAGCGCACCACACCATAACGCCAGGCGTTCGTCCAGTATGACACTGAATAAGACACTCATAGAGAAGGCGTTAACCTCTGTAGCGTCTAACGAGTACGCACCCATCGTTGTCGAGGTAATCATCTGAAAAACAACTTGTTGCCAATCCGCAATCCATTGGTGAGCCCATTGTATCCGGAGACGTTGGTGGTTGAGCGCAAAGGGAATCCTGCGCAGGGTAATCCTTGCACGTAGCCCATGGCGCTAGAGATGTCAACGAGCCGTGGAGGCAGACAATGACACACCTGTAATCGTGCTCCAATGCCAACTCATTAGAGGATGCTGTACGGTCCGTCACTGGCATGCGGATGAGGTGTATGTCGTCCCGTGGTGACGTCATATTGCGTGACCCTACTTCGGGTGTTTCGACTTGTCCGGTTCTCTATGGTCCATCTCTTCCACACACGCATCACTATTGTGACATTACGCCTCGTGCGAGTGGAGATTTCACGATACGAAAGTCCACCCTCACGGAGACCGATCACGCGGCCCCATTAGAACCCTGTTAGTTGTTCGTATGACACTCTGCGTTTTTGGCGAGGCATATTGGCTTCTAATCAATCATTTACAGCAGTCAAACGACGATACACACGTTTCAACGCACCTTTGGTGCTTTTTATACACGGCTCACTTGGACGTTTAGAGGTTGTTTCTTAGTCCTCACAAGCGTGATCGCTTTGTAATTCTAATAATTTGCATACTCTAATCTGTTTTGCATTTCCTGCAAGTTTTGTTTAATTTGCAGGATTCATGGTGCTGCAATTTTCATAAGCAGTAGTGTGTGTGTGTGTATTTAGGTATAATTAGTTACTTATTGAAATTGTTAGAATGTTTAATAAGAGTGAAAACTATATCCATGATTGAAAATTGAATGGAGTATTCAGATAAGTAATTTTTGAAGCTGTTTATTATATTAAAAAATATTGACTGTTTATATTACCAGTGTTCCGTTCCAGGGACCATTCCTTATGTACATAAAATAGTACAACTATTTTGTGTTCTTTGGATAGTCCATCGAAATCTGGTCAGTTTTATAAATGATGAGATATCTCCTCCATCAAGATCTGGTCAATTTTGCTAACGACATCTCCTCCATCAAGATCTGGTCAATTTTGAAAAAGACGAGATGTCTCATCCATCAAGATCTGATCAATTTTGCTAATAACGAGATATCTCCTCCATCAAGATCTGGTCAGTTTTGTTAATGACTAGATATCTCATCCGTCAAGAGCTGGTCAATTTTGCTAATGACGAGATATCGCTTCCATCAAGATCTGGTCAAGTTTGCTTATGATGAGATATCTCGTCCATCAAGATCTGGTCAATTTTGCTAATGACGAGATATCTCCTCCATCAAGAACTGGTCTGTAACAATGGTTACAATGGAGATTTTCAGATTACGGATCGTATAGTGGGAGTTTAAAAATATTCACTAAGGAAGAATGATTAGAGCTTATTGTGCGTTGGTTTTCCGTGATTGTAAGAAAGACAGAGTTCTGGTGACAAATGAATCCCTGTTTATTCACTCGAGAGTAAATATATATATATGTTATACTGGTAATAATGATAGTTGTCAGTACAACGTTATTCAAGGGCTGGTGGTGTTCCAGAGGGAGTTGGAATGGATACTTATAATGCTCTAGTCCTTTTAACAAGCCACAGAAATAGTCCAAAAATAGAATCGTTACTTCCGTGGGAGGTGACAAGTCTCACTAGAGATATGAAATTGTCAAAAATTTAAGGAGGGGAGAGTGTAATTCAAAACATTTAAATACCTGAGTCGTTGGGCCACGCCAGACGGAACGAAGGGAAGACTGGTGAATCGAAAACCCTCGTTTTCGCGCTTGAGCATTTCTCTCGCCAAGCAGTGCTTGGAGCGAAAAGATTGGCGACAGCGCTCGTGCTATGGTTGGGTGGAATGTCGTTATACGCCAAGCACTGTGCGATTCCACTCCAATTCTGTCGGCCCCAACGGACATGGTAACTTCACACATCTGGTTTTCTCATTAGGGGAAAGTTTCGTTAAGCGATTTTGCAGATGTGAGAACTGAAGCGTCTTTCAAATGGCCTGCAAATCGTTTCTCTCGTATGGTGTTAAACTGGGAAATTGGGTTCTGTTCTTCGGGATTGGTACAGAATTTTGGAAAGGACGGATGTCGTATGACATGGTCAATTTCGCTAATGACGAGATATCTCCTCCATCAAGTACGACGTTAATTAAAATTACCTTACCTCCAGCATCTCACAAGCCGTACAACCGGTATAGTGTTTAAGGTGTTAGCCTCTGGATCGGAAGGTTTCTGGTTCGAATCCGTGTTCGGGCATGGATGTTTGTAAGGATATGGTGTAGAGGCGACTGGGGCACTTAAATCTGTCATGTCCGAAAGTTCTCAGGTTGGGTTGGTGTGGAAATTTGGAGAGTGGGGTGCCAGCTCAGGTGTTGCTTCATCATCTGACCGTGGTTCAAAATTACGAGATGTTATCCTCGGATCTTTACCTTAAGGGATTGATCCCGTACCGTAGTCCATAGCCTGTTGTGTTGCTTTAGTACGACGTCAATTAAAAAATTACCACTACCAGCAGCTCACAGACATTGGATAGATATATATTTTAATTAACGTCACACTGGAGCAAGAAGAAGGCTATTGGCGACAATCCGGTATTAATCTGCGCAAGTGAAGGATCCGATGACAACACCACGTAATTTTTAATCGCTAATCAAATAACGATTTAACATCTGAGCGGCACCTCATTCTTCAAGCTTCAAACAGTGGATCGAACACGTATTAATTTTGGTAATTTTAGCTAACTCTTACTAGAGTAACTCAACGGGCTACTGATGACGGACCGAGATCAATCCCGTAAAGGAAAGATCCAAGGACAACACCTCGTAATTTTTAACCTTGGTCAGACGACAAGGCAACACCTGAGCTGGCACCCCACTCTCCAAACTTACACACCAAACCAACCTGAGGACTTTCGGCCACGACTGATTTAAGGTGCACCAGCCGCCTCTACACCATACGCTTACAAACATCCATGACCGCACCCGGATTATAACCAGGAACCTTCCACTCAAGAGGCTAATACCTTAAGGTGCCTGCCTACGTTCGGAGACCTTTTTTTTAAATATTTCAAAAATTGACTTGTTATGTGAATTATACTATCAAATGCATCTAAAAACTATGAATAATATATAAAATAGCTATATATGTTTTTTTAATTTTCATTTTTTGCTAAAAATAAACAAAAATTCTCAATAAAATCACAACTAAGCAAAACAACAAAACTCCAATTCAAATTAAGATATTCTATTTTTGTAAATTGTATTGTGTTATCAAAACCCTCTTCTGGGATCTCTACCCATTTTATAACTGAAACTTTGTATTAAAAATGTTTATGCAAATAAACCTTTCGGCATTGAAACAAAATCTTCAAAAATGATTACAACTCTATACTTATATACTCAAAAAACTAAAAAATAATGGATAAACAATTAAAATAAAGGTAGGTTACCTGAATTGAACCCTTTACAATATTCTACCAAAGTTTAAAATTATTTGAAGCATAATGTTATGATGTTGTGCGGAAGAGCAAAATGTAAAAAATCTGATTTTGAGAAAAAGCATAAAATAAAAAAAAACTTCTACACTTACACATTAGTTGAAACACCTGACATTAAGGTATCCGACTACGTTTAAAACGTAATTGTGATCAAATTTCTCAACTGTGTTTTATCCTCTCATATTGAAGCCCAGTTTCTAAAGTTTCAGAATCTGTAATTGTTTTAAGTCTACGATAAATAGAAATAAAATTATAGCAATTTTAGTATTACTGAACGACAGAAATCAAAACCGGAAAAACGATTGAAATGACCGGAAATTGGGTGGTTTTCCGCAAGTTTTTCTAAAATAAAAATAATTTTAATCATAAATTTGTTTTTTCACGTTGGGTTGGCGTGGAAGTTTGGAGAGTGGGGTGCCAGCTCAGGTGTTGCTTCGTCATCTGACCGTGGTTCAAAATTACGAGGTGTTGTCCTCGGATCTTTCCCTTAAGGGACTGATCCCGGACCGTCGTCAATAGCCCGTTGTGTTGCTCTAGTACGACGTTAACTAAAAATTACCATTACCATTACCATCATAAATTTGTTGAAATTATCTTCTACAATCAAGTTTCAACATTTTACATCAAGTTTCGATGAATTGTGGGAAGAATTTGGCAATGGCAAAAAACACAAAGGTAAACTTTAATGCTTTTTCGTTTGGAGAGTGGGGTGCCAGCTCAGGTGTTGCTTCGTCATCTGACCGTGGTTCAAAATTACGAAGTGTTGTCCTCGAATCTTTCCCTTAAGGGACTGATCTTGGACCGTCGTCAATAGCCCGTTGTGTTGCTCTAGTACGACGTTAACTAAAATTACCAATTAATGCTTTTTCTGGAAAACACAATTTTAAGCAAATATTGTACACGCGTAACATGACTTCTCAAAAAGTTGCAGAGATATCTCTACGAAATTAAACATTATTACTTATTAACATGTTGTAATGACAACATACTACAGGTATAGTTGTACAATGCATTCTTTTTAATTTCTAGCTGTTTAATTTAAACGACAAGTAATCATTTTGTAAAATTAAAATTTTAGCTACATATAACGAGCGATACTTCTTAACATTTCAATATATCTCTTTGTTTGTAGTATATTGTCGTCACTAATATCATAGATATATGATGCTCCAAGGAAATTAAAATTAATTTAATAGAAATTTATACAGAGCGTTAGCCATATTGGTAGTCATTTTGATTGAATTTTACCTTGATATTACCAATTGACAAAAAACAAATGAGTCGGTGCATTATTTTTTGCTTTATTTCATAATTTCGAATCATTATCTAGTATGAAAAATGTTTAAATTGGGATTTAAGAGTCGTTTTCAAAAAAATTGTACCGAACCTAGTCGGACACCTTAAATAGCTCCTGATTTGTAAAGGTCACCTTTTTGGTCATTAAAAACAAATGTTTTTTTCTTCCGAATGGCTTTTAAAAGTTTCCTGCGCTTCCTTGCAGCAAGGGTGGAATGATTCTTCGAATCTCGAATCCTCAAGCCGTCCACGCGTCTATAGCCTTCTACTGTAAAACACCCAAGATTTGTCAAATTAAGCCTATTGAAAACATTTAGGCAACCTTTAAAACCATCGTTAAATTGAATTATGGCATCATAAGCTCCTAACTTGACAGTTTTGAGGCTGACAAACACCTCTTTTGGCACTCGTTGCCAAATTACGCCATTGAAACACTCGTTGACGTTTTGAGTTTTGCAGTGGATACATTTCTCTAACAAATCTTACTAAAAAAACTTAATTAAACAATTATTTAACCTTTTTTTTTTAATATTCATTGTGAACGAACAAATTTTAATAGTCTATGCCGGTTTTTCGTCGCACTTCCGTTAGCAGAACACTACTTACGGTTTGAAAATCTGTCAACATACTAATATTAAAAGTTCAGAAACTAGAGTTCTAAGTAAGATAGAAACAAAATGTTAACTGATTTGGAAAGCTAAGAAACTATACTTTCAAAGTTAGGAAAAATAAAAAAATCGTATTTTTCTCCACAAATGCGGTTTTATAGGTAGGCAGGCACCTTAACCACTATACCGGTTGGTCGGCTTGAACACATGAACCTTCAAAATACTATCTAGTTTTTTCCCTGCATAAATATTGTAAGAGTGAAAATACAAGCACCAGATTCATTTTCATGGTAATATCAGTCGAAAAAGGGTTAATTACCATTATAGCCACCCTCAACATTCACTCTGCAGGACCACTGACACCTGCTTTCATAAATTCTAAACGTGGTGCAAAAGTTCGTTTTTGCCAGTCATCTGTTCACTCTAGAGGAAATTTTAAAGTACATAAATTTAATTTGCGTGCTTGGAGTTGTCAGCAGTTGTAGATTAATGTTGCAGTTTTTGTGTTGTGATTAAACTTTTTTGTTTTTAATTAAAGTTGGGCGCTTCACTTATCCTTTTTTGATGAAGACATATTTACGTTGTCGAAACTGTGTCTAGTCTCTATGGCATCTAGTTTCCTACAATTTTATGGCTTAATATTCATTACGAAACCAAGAATTGGCACATTTTATGCCTTGACTACTCCATCTTCCACCGTATTCACCAAATCACTATATCACATCGATACCTTCAGTGGTAATGTCATCTGACCGTGGCTGAAATTTAAGTGGTAATGTCCTCGAATCTTTCCCTTAGGGGATTGATCCCGGACCGTCGTCAATAGCCTGTTGTGTTACTCTACTACTAGGCCGACCAATCGGTATAGTGGTTAAGGTGTTAGCCTCTAGATCGGAAGGTTCCTGGTTCGAATCCAGGTTCGGGCATGGATGTTTGTAAACGTATGGTGTAGATACGGCTGGTGCACCTTAAATCTGTCGTGGCCGAAAGTCCTCACGTTGGGTTGTCGTGGAAGTTTGGAGAGTGGGGTGCCAGTTCAGGTGTTGCTTCGTCATCTGACCGTGGTTCAAAATTACGATGTGTTGTCCTCGAATCTTCCCCTTAAGGGACTGATCCCGGAACGTCGTCAATAGCCCGTTGTATTGTTCTAGTACGACGGTAACTAAAATTACCTTACCTTACCTTACTCTACTACTGCCGACCAACCGGTATAGTGGTTAAGGTGTTAGCCTCTAGATCGGAAGGTTCCTGGTTCGAATCCGGGTTGGGGCATGGATGTTTGTAAGCGTATGGTGTAGAGGCGGCTGGTGCACCCTAAATCTGTCGTGGCCGAAAGTCCTCACGTTGGGTTGTCGTGGAAGTTTGGAGAGTGGGGTGCCAGCTCAGGTGTTGCTTCGTCATCTGACCGTGGTTAAAAATTACGAGGTGTTGTCCTCGGTAATGGTAATTTTAGTTAACGTCGTACTAGAGCAACACAACGGGTTATTGACGACGGTCCGGGATCGGTCCTTTAAGGGAAAGATCCGAGGACAACATCTCCTGCCTATGTTCGATTTTGTGATAATATGTCGGTAGTAGAAGAACTACTTTTCTGCAAACCGATAGAACTCTCAAAGCAACAGCGCTCGCATTATTTGCTATTTTAAATGATTTTATGAACGAGGCAAACATAGAATGGAAAAATTGCGTCGGAATATGCACCGATGGTGCTCGTTCAATGTTCGGAAGTTTCCAAAGTATACAAGCACTTGTAAAACAAAAATAGCCTCAGTGCGTCTGGACACATTGCATGATCCACAGAGAAGATTTGGCTTCCAAAGAAATGAGTCCTGGTCTGAATATTGTGTTAACTACAGTTGTAACCGTAGCAAATTATATCAAAATGAGACCCCTGAAATCAAGAATCTTTTCCACACTTAAACTTTTCCGCACTTGTAAAGACATGGGTGCAATGCATTCAGCTCTACTATTTTACTGCGAGGCAAGATGGTTATCACGTGGGAAATTCTTGCAACGTTTTTATGAATTAAGAGAAGAAATCGTCATTTTTCTGGAAGAAGAAAACAGACCGGAAGCCAAGAATTTTCGCGATGGTTTATTTGTGATGAAATTAAGCTACTTGGTCGACATATTGGAGAAATTAAATAACTTGAATCTTCAACTCCAAGGAGCAAATATACATATGTTGGATACGAGTGATAAAGTTAATTCTTTTTGTAGCAAATTGTAATTATGGAGCAGAAATTTAAAGCAAAAAAACCTAACAATATTTGCAAATGTGAATGGTAATGGTAATTTTAGTTAACGTCGTACTAGAGCAACACAACGGGCTATTGACGACGGTCCGGGATCAGTCCCTTGAGGGAAAGATCCGAGGACAACACCTCGTAATTTTGAACCACGGTCAGATGACGAAGCAACACCTGAGCTGGCACCCCACTCTCCAAACTTCCACGACAACCCAACGTGAGGACTTTCGGCCACGACAGATTTAAGGTGCACCAGCCGCCTCTACACCATACGCTTACAAACATCCATGCCCGTACCCGGATTCGAACCAGGAACCTTCCGATCTAGAGGCTAACACCTTAACCACTATACCGGTTGGTCGGCGCAAATGTGAATGATTATACTAAAATTTACAAGGCTGAAGAAGAAAATGTAAAAGTTGTTTTTGTAACCCTTGAAAATCATTTAGCCACACACACACTTGTTGGCAAAGAATTTTAAAAAGTATTTTCTTGCTGACGACAAACTGATAGCAAGTTACGAGTGGGTTAGGGATCCATTTCAAAAGACTCCCGAAGGACTCTCAATTGATGAGGAAGAAACATTCATAGACTTCACGACTAAAAACAAGGGCATTTCGCATTCTGTTACCATTTACAACATCCTACCTTTATGAAACTGGATTTTCTGCTGTGACTTCTTTGAAGACAAAATGTAGATCTCGGCTTAATATAGAAACAGAACTGAGAGTGGCTATTTCTAATATTAAGCCTTCCTTCGAAAAACTTTATTCGATAAGACAGGCCCAAGGAAGTCACTAATAATTATCAAATTTGTTTTTAATTTATTATGTTTTGATTAAGTAGGGGGGGGGGTTTGATTTAGAAGTTGTTTTACTTTAATAAGTTAATTATTAAATATGTCGAAATGTATTATGTTTTTATGTGTATGTGTGCTTTTCTTTAAGTCAGTTAATCAATTTTTTTAAATAATATTTTCTCTTGGATATTCTAGCGCCCCCTTCTAGTGTGCTCTCGCCTCACAGGTTGAGAATCACTGATGTAAGGTATTAATCTGGTGTAAAATTTTCCGCAGATTTCAAATACGTTGAAGATATATTCAATTTAAAAATTATATATTAAAAGAAAATCATATGTTTAGATATTAGTCTTATGTGAAATTTTCCGCAGATTTCAAATCCGTTGAAATTTTCAATCTATCTTTAGCAATTCCGATTTTACGAAAAAAAAAAACTTAAAAATCCCAGTCAATATGTTTTTTATTTCTTGCTCCCATTCGCCGAAAAGGGGACATGAAATGTAATCTGTTTCTTTTTTCAAACGCGAAGGGCAGTATTATTTAATATGCAATCTGTGGTTTTGTTTGGAAAGAAAACGTTCACGTGACGTCACAATCTCTTGCGCAAATATAAAATACGGTCACGTGGGGGAGAAAAAGTTCATTTTATTGGGTTTCTTTTTTCGTTCGGACGCGAGAAACGCGTTTGAAGAAGCCGGGTAGAGAATAAAGCTATTAAATTAATTTTAAAATCTTCTAGATTGAATTTTAAAATTTCATTCAACCCACACATTGCAAAAACTTCGGACTACCTGTGTGCCAAATCTCATTGATGTAAGTGCCATAGATCGTCAGGATTTTGCTGCCGCGAAACAAACAAACAGACAGACAAACACTTCCTTTTATAATAGTAGAGATTCCTAACAATTTCAATAAGTAACTAATTGTGTTTAAATATACACTGTATGGACAAAAGTATTTCAACTGCAGAAATTCGGAGGAGGATCCATTTTAGTGTGAGGTTAGTTTCCTGGTTTGGACTCGGTTCATTTCTTTATGTACCTGGTAACATGAACACTGACGTGCACCTCTACGTTCTGAATCCTTCGACCTTGCCTACACTATGGCAATACTACGGTTATGATGGTTGTTTCTTCCAACAGGATCGAGCTCCGTGTCATACTGCAAAACGTGTACTGGATTGGTTTCCTGAAAATGAAATGAATTTGCTTGACTGGCCTCAATCCCGACTGGTCCCGATCTCAATCCGATCGAGCAATTGTGGGACAAACTGGAGCGACAAGTACGACACTGCCACTCACGCCCATCTTCACAACAATCTCTTCTCACAGCCTTGCAATAGCCATGGCGAGTTATTCCTGCCCAGACCAACAGAAAACTTGTGGAAAGTTTATGATGATATAGACATATATAGTTTATGATGATAAAGACATGATATAGACATATATAGTTTATGATGATAAAGACAAACTGGAGCGACAAGTATGATGATGACAAGATGATATAGACATGATATAGACATATATAGTTTATGATGATAAAGACAAACTGGAGCGACAAGTACGACACTGCCACTCACGCCCATCTTCACAACAATCTCTTCTCACAGCCTTGCAATAGCCATGGCGAGTTATTCCTGCCCAGACCAACAGAAAACTTGTGGAAAGTTTATGATGATATAGACATATATAGTTTATGATGATAAAGACATGATATAGACATATATAGTTTATGATGATAAAGACAAACTGGAGCGACAAGTATGATGATGACAAGATGATATAGACATGATATAGACATATATAGTTTATGATGATAAAGACAAACTGGAGCGACAAGTACGACACTGCCACTCACGCCCATCTTCACAACAATCTCTTCTCACAGCCTTGCAATAGCCATGGCGAGTTATTCCTGCCCAGACCAACAGAAAACTTGTGGAAAGTATGCCTCGACATGTTGCAGCTATAATACAAGTAAAAGGAAGGCCTGCCGTTACTAAATAGAATAATAAAGCACTTTTTTTGAAAAATATGCGGTGTTCTAATTCTTTTGTCCATCTAGTATATGTCTGAATAATAATACACTTCCATTTTACAAAAACATGCAATCAAGCATTCATCACAACCTCTTTAAATGATACTGAACCTCCAATTTGTAAAACCATGTAATCTTATATACTCACTATCAACTAATATATTCGATATTGAGACACATCACTTTTCTATCCCTTCAGTAGTGGTCCGAGGCCGATGGTTGTTAATGAGCTCCGTCGTGAAAGTTCAGTAAAAGACTCAAAAGACATAGAGTCAAAATTCCATATTTGGAGTATATTTTACTAAATTTAATCGGTCACGTCACGTAAGTTACATGTAGTATAAAGTAGCAATTACATTTGGATAGGCATTGAAAAGTGTAACTATCCTCCCACCGGCTGTATATAATCTTTACTTGACCTTCTCTTCTACAGATGGATTTTATCTTTTAGTTGTATCGGTAACTGTTTATTGCTCTGACTTTTTTAATTGGCTTTTGCCGCACTTCCTCGGCTTGAAATCTTGTGGACGTTTCTTTTAATTGAAAAAGCTTTGTTCTTAGGTTGCCAGCTTGGCGTTTTCTATGTAGGGTTGCCAACTTGGCGTTTCACTTCTTGTAAGATGCGAGATGGCGAACCTTACACCTTCCATTTACTAAAAGAACTACCGAAATAACTATCCTTAAATGCCTACTTGTTAAACATTTAAACATCCCTAGAGCCCAGTAAATAAATACACACACATACATATATACGTGTGTCACCCACCTGTGTAAAAAAATATTTAATGGTTCGCTCTCAAGGTTAAATACATAAGGGTTACCTTCGAAGTTACTGACTTGACTGCCCTCGGTGCATTTCCAGCTTTCCTCTCTTGAAGTTGTATGTCTTCAGACATTTTTCAGTTTCTGTATCAACACTTCCGCTAATATCCCCTCGGTTCCGGCCTTACAACATTTCCTTGTGTTTCAAACGAAATTTTTCCACTGCACGGAAATACGTTTACCTCCCATCAAATCCTGCCGATTGCTCCACTGTAAATGTTTTGGGTTTTTTTAAATGACGGAAGATATGTCTATCTTTCAATTGATGCTACAAGTTTGGCAAGGTCAGTACAAGTTCAATACTTGATCCACGCACAATAGTAATTTATGTACGCAAAGTGACAAAATTAAAATTAAAAGTTATATATATTATAGACATAAAGTTCTTAAGTGTGTGTGTGTATAAAGAGTTAGAGGTAGGTAGGGATGTTGTGATTAACGTCGCATATGAGCAACTGAAAGGGCTATTTGCGACGGTCCGGAATCTATCCCAAACTAAATATAAAGAGAAATAGTTACCTTTAAGAATCAGATTGTATTGGAGTGGCCCCTAATCCCCAAGAGAAGCAGCAAGCTGGATGATATGGTTAAGTAATGAACATAATGATTAAGTAATGGATTTGCATGAGACTAAACAATGGATAATGAAAGAGGACTTGATTTATGTATGGAGCAATATAATTGTTACAATCACAGATAGGTAGACCGATGAGGGGGAAACGATGAATGTAGTGATTGATTTTACCATGACAGGAAAGAATTTGTGAGAGTTAGCAACATTGTTTAAAGCTTCATTCAAGAGACTAGGATGGAAAGAATTTGTTTGTAATTTGGTCTTTGTCGTGTGTATGTAATCAATTAATAATTGTAATAACATTTTCTTGGTGTAAATGTAAGTAGATTTGGCCACATCTGTTCATTCAGAAATATACCAAACTCAAATTTATGGCTTTGTATAGTTTTGCCAATAAATTTGGGAAATATACACTACAAGGACAAACGTATTTGGACACTGCATGTTTTTCAGAAACAGTTTTTTATTCTATTCAGTAACGGGTAGCCTCTCCTTTTTTGCTTATATTACAGCTGCAACATGTCGAGTCATAAATTCCACATGTTTTCTGTAGGTCTGGGGAGGATTAGCTCGCCATGCTTCTTGAAAGGCCGTCAGAAGAGATTGTTATGAAAATGGGCGTGCGTGGCGGTGTCGTACTCGTAGCTTCAGTTTCTCCCACAATTGCTCGATCGGATTGAGATCGTGGATTTAAACCGGCCAAATTCACCTAATTTTCAGGAAACCATTACAGCACACGTTCTGCAGTATGACATGAAGGAGCTCGGTCCAGTTAGAAGATGCAACCATCATTACCGTAGTATTGCCATAGTGTGGGTAAGGCCGAAATATTCAGAACGTCGAGGTACAAGTCAGCGTTCATGGTACCACGTCCATAAAGCAATAGGCCCAGTCCTAACCAGGAAAACAACCCCACTCTAAGATGGATCCTCCTTCGAATTTCTGCAATGTCCAAATGCTTTTGTCCATATAGTGTATATGTAATAAATATATACACTATCTACCTATAAGTATTTGGACACCTGTGATAGAAAAGAAAAACAAAATTTATTCATATTCAATTGTTGGTAGAGCCTCCACGAGAGGCAATTACAGCCTCAACACTCCGGGGCATGCTTACCACAAGTCCTTGTATGACGGCTTGTGGTATTTTCTTCCACTCGGCTTGGAGAAGACATGTAAGTTACTTCACCGATTTTGGACTGTTGTTGCACACCTTAATTCGGCGATTCAACTCGTCCCTGAGGTACTCTATAGGGTTCAGGTCTGGGCCCTGGGCACTCCAGTCCATTCGGTTAACCCCATTGTCCAGATACCAATCCATGGTGGACCGCGCAACATGACAGCAACCGTTGTCGTGCTGGACATAACATGGGTCCAATCCGTAAAACTGCCACAACGTAAGGAGCATACTGTCATCCAAAATAGTGCAGTAGGCCTCGGCGTTGAGTTTACCATGAATTTGAACCAAGGGTCCCAGTCCACGCCAGGAGAAACACCCCAGACCATAATTCCACCTCCGCCGAACTTTACTATGGGCGCATGCATTCTGGCAGGAGGCGTTCTCCATGCAGACGCCAGACCCAGATCCTGTCATCCGAGCGGTAGAGGGTGAAGCTTGATTCGTCACTCCAAAGAACCCGTTTCCGCTGATCTACGGTTCACTTTCGACGTGCTTTGCATCACATTAACCGAGCAGTGCGGTTGGACTTTGTGATCAAAGGCTTATGGGCGGCAGCAGGACAATGAAAAACAAGCAGATGTGCTTCCTTACGTATGGTATTAATCGAAACAACACTCCCGGATGCCTGTTGAAACTCATGGAGTATGTGGGCCATCGGTTGCGTGGGATTCTTCCGAGTTTCTCTGGACAGCACCCGTCGGTCTCTATCTCCCAGTTTCGTGGATCTGCCTACTCGGGGAACATTCCGACAATCATCGTTCACCTTCCACTTTTAAATCACATAGGCCACTGTCGATTTTTGGTAATTCAGCTCACTAGATATGTCCTTTAAGGATCAGTCATTTCTGTGATACCCAACGATCGGCGCCTTTCTCGAAATCAGAAAATGCACATCGTGGCATCTTGCATGCGACTAATGCCAATGTTGTTTCCTACACGATATTTAACAGCGGAGAACGTGAAGTATATAAGGACCGCAGATATCGTCATTTGCATGGGTGTCCAAATACTTATTGGTAGAAAGTGTATAATACTAGGGGGCTCAACCCTCTGTTTGCTTACGCTCACCAACCACAAGTATCCTGAAGAGGAACCCAAAAATTTCAAAAAGATATAACTTGTGTTTTATTTTATTGTTTGGCAGAATCCCTTACTCAATACTCAACAGATTACTTAGGCCAGACACCTCAGATTATTTGCAAGTGTCCAGTGCCAAACATTTTTTTCAAAAGCTGATCAGTACTAGATGGAGTCATTAGAGCTGAAAACACAATGAGTGCAGAAAGTTAAAACATTTGACTAGTTCTGTAATGTTCCTAGGGTGTATTTACATAGTTATATAAAAATGTAAGATTGGTTGTGATTTAAATCTTGACACCCTGCCAGGAAGCAAATTGAAATTTCTAAAAACACTCGGCGAGATGCGAACATTCACGTTTAGAGATACTCTAAAAAAAAAAACTCAAGGCTGAAGACTGAAAATGTGTACGTGTTTTGTTCAATCGCGTTAGAAATTTCGTTTTTTTCAATTTTGATACTTAATGTACCCTAAACTAATAGCCGCATCAGAAAAAAAATCTTATCCATTTTGTTCCCTGTATAATTTTGAACAAACCATGTTAATTTGGTAATTAAAACTATTTGAACTTTTCACCTTAAATATTTAGCTGAAATCAAGTTTCTTTAGCTTAAATTATACTTCTGCATATAGCCTTGCACTCAATTAGGGTAAAACGGGGTAATTGTAAACAAAATTTGTATTTTCACCTTCAATCCCTATTTTCAAACTCTTGATAAAGTAATTAAACATTATTCAACCTACTAAACCAACTTGTCACAATTCTACTTTAATGTTTAATTAGTACGAAGGTTCCAGAAAAAAAAATTAATACAGTACTCGGCTGTTTACAATTGCCCCAAGTGTTTACAATTACCCCTGAAAGTAGGGGCAATTGTAAACAACGATTTTCCTCGTGATATTAAATATTGAACAAGTGACATCATGAGCAGTAGTCATGGCATTAGAAGGAACTCCAGTGGCATTTTTACCCGTCTAATACCTTGTTTACAATAACAACGTTTTGATCTTTACATTTACCAAATACTCCCACTTCTTACCCCATCAAAATATAGTGACACTTTAAAGTTGCATTGATCATGAGTAGGGCAACTTTTTGCAACAAATACAACTTTTTTTCAGACGTTTTACGCTTAATGTTAAGTACTAAAACCAAAATTCCTCCTACTTGGGGTGTATTGTAAGTGAGTTATAACAGAAACAACAATGCAACCATCTGCAACTTTTTAAAATTTAGCTTAAAATTAATAAATATGAAATTACTATTTCATTTTTTGCCCTCTCAATCAACCCTTCGATCAAGTGTGTCTGATCTTGCGAACGCCGAAGTATTGCGGATCAAACAAGAAGTTCTTGGAAAGATGGTGTTCGTCCTAACAGACGAAAGTGAAATAAATCGCAAGTACCTTAACACATTGGTTGTCACTCTTGATAATTCTGAAGAAACTTAAACAATCGACTGCAGAGTTTGAGGGGTGAGTTTCGATCATCAATATGTTGTTTCCTTGTAGATGACGTATTAAAATCTCTGAATATTGAGCGAAAGGATTATGCGCTTCTGCTATCCGATACAGCACATTATATGACTGCAGCTGGCGCAGTTTTTCAATGTTAAAGAAATTACTGGCCAAGGATCGGCCATTCAACGTTCTTCTGTATTTCAGTATGTATTATACTAGTGTTGTACACGACTAAAATTGTCAACATATTTTGAATTTTTTTCATTTTTTACGAATAATTTACTTTAGATTTTAGTGTATCAAAAATAAATGCAACTTTATTTCCATAAATGCAACTTTAGGGAATGATGAATGCAACTTTTCCCATTTTTACTGCAACAAAAAAGTTGCCCTAATCATGAGGTGAACTTCCTAAGAATATCTAATTCAAACATTTACTGAACAAAGAATGTATTTAGTGCAAAAAATAGATAATTACAAATTTAAAAAATTAAAATTAAAAAAAAATTGAAAAATACAAACTTAGGTACAAAAAACAGACAAACGTTACATTTCTTACACATTAACAGCACCCTCAGTTGGAAAATTTCTTTAAGGCCTTCTTTGTTACATGTTCGAGTAGGTAAAATTGCTTTAAACAGAGACTTAATTAAAGACTAATTCTGTGTTACCAAAGACCATGGTCTTTGGTAACACAGAATTAGTCTTTTTCAACCACAGCGAATTTAGTCTCTGCATTATCGATGCATTTGAGTCTGGTAATCTTAAACTCCTTTCTGAAACGACATCCACCCTTCATACATACGGAAAATGGGTTTTCTCTCTCGTTCCCCCATCAACACCTACAAGCAGAAACGTAGTTGTTTCCATTAATGTGTCCAAAATATTTAACTTCCCCTACATGCTAGTCTTCTATATTTTGCTTGAATGTTTGGAGAACTTCAAACTCTCAATTAGTCAATTCTTTCAATTAGTTTCTCATCCTAGCTGTCCTTGAGTTCTGCTTTCCTTTTCATTTGTTTCTTTCTTGGTTTCTTGCTTTCTCCTGGCTCTTTCACTTTCTTCTAACTCGACATCCATTTCTTTTTTCTCTCTTCTCTCTTCATTCAGTGGTGACAGTACTTGGTCAGTTCTAAGAACTTCACCATATGTGTGACGTTTTAAAAAATCAATTTTCCTGCTCTCCAAGAACACGAAAAATGCAATAAAACGCAATTCAAACGTACTAAATACGATTAAATACAAAATTACACTGAAAAACACATTGGTATTCTCTCCAAAGTGAACGAAACTGTTGGCAAAGTTATGTTTACAATCACCCCTTCCCTTGAAAAATATGGGGTAATTGTAAGCATTCAAATGTAGGTGTATTAAAGTTCCCAGAAGGAAAAGTCAATAATTTTATGTTCGATAGAAACATAACTGACCGTAGTAAAGAATTGGAACAGCATATTTTTTAATATATTATGGAAGGCAACAGAAAATGCAACACACAGAAACTTTAAAACCCAAACTTTTCATCCACAATTTTTTCATCTAAACATATTGCTATCAGTGGTGGATCAAAGAATTACGGGATCACCATATTACATCCTCAGGGTTACCAGCTTTCATATTTCACAACTTTTTAGTTTCTCAGAATTTCATGTGGGCGCTTGTATAGCTTGTTTTTGCAATTACCCGCCTGACTCTAATCAATAATACTTTAAAACAGCAATCTTTCTTATTTAATAACAATTTTATTAATGCCGTAAACCTGATTTACAGGAAACTAGAAACTAAACAATTATTTGAAGATTTCAAAACTTCTTTCAATGTCGAGCAAATTTCCAAAACAACCGGTGCGGTAAAACGATGTCGGAAATCTGAGAAAGTACTTCTTACTGAAAACAATTACAAAGCACTTCTTTAAGTTGGTATTTTCAGACGAAAACAAAAGGCTTTCTCCGATGTAGTACTTTGTACTTAGAAAATTGAAACTTGAAGCTGATAAGATCCGACGAAAGAATTTTAAAGGTTATAGGATTATGAAGTCCTCGAAACCCATCCCAAAGCCCTGGTTCTCCTCTGAATGATGGAGTATCAATAACAATTTCTTTCTTTATTCCTGGAAATTATTAAGAACTCTTAATTTGTGCTCATTAGCAAAGTAAAATGGTTTCAATATCTTCCAAAGAAGGTTTTGAAATTCAAACTATAAAACTTGTGAAAGGGACAAATAAAAAAGAATGAAAGTGCTTCATTTTATTATTAATAGGAAAATATTGATGGGGTAAAAGATGTTCTTGTTTACATTTTGTAGTTTAGATAATATTCAAAGACTGAGTTCAAAATTCCGAGGTGTTGTCCTCGGATCCTTTCCTGCGGCATTGATCCCGAACCGTCGCCAATAGCTCTGTGTGTTGCTCCAGTGCTACGTTAATTCAACTTACCACCATCAAAGGTATTGCATTTATGACAGTCCCGACACATGAAGTCTTTGGCGTATCATTTTTTCTTACAAACTGCCTGAATAGAAAATTACTTACAGATAAAATATGTTATGTTCGATTTACACAGCCCAGTCACATTAATGTGACCACCACCTACTTTCGACGTCAACGTGAAATAACCAATCACAAAAGGCCGGTGGCAGCACATTGCAGTGGAGTGTATATAAAGGATGTACTAGGGCATCGGAAAGCATTTCAATCGTTGTCGTAATGCAGAAACGTACCGATTTATCTGACGTCCAAAAGGGCATGATTATTGGCTTTCGGGCTAGGGTGGAAGCATTTCGCAAACGGCTAATTTTGTGAACTGTTCGCGTGCCGCCGTGGTAAAAGTATACCATGCATGGCAAAATGGCACTATCCAAAATCAGCGGCGTGGCACATGTGGTGCACCACGGTCTATAGATTACAGAGGCGAACGAAGGCTACGGAGATGTGTTCGGGCGAATGAACGTGCAACTGTTGAGCAACTGACCGCCCAGATGAACCAAGGGGCTACCACGAGTGTATACTCAAGAACGGTTCAGCGAACGTTGCTGCGCATGGGCCTCCGCAGCAGACGCCTGGTTAATGCACCTATGCTGACTGCTGTTCATCGGCTACGAAGGCTGGAATTTGCACACCAGTACCGCAACTGTACGTTCACAGAGTGGCTTTTTCCGATGAATCGCGTTTTATGCTCCATCGGACAGATGGACGTTGACGTATACGGCGTGAAACGTCTGGAAGCAAACACCTTGCAACAATTGACGGAAGGATCCAGGCTGGAGAAGGGAGGTAATCTAGCGCAGCTGGCCACGGCACTGGAGTCGGCATGGCTTAACATCCCAGTGAACACCTTCAGAAACCGAATTGAATCTCTTCCTGCACGTCTCGCAGCGGTCTGCTCTGCCAAAGGTGGTTATTCTGGCTTTTGACAGGTGGTCACATTATCGTGACTGGACTGTGTATTATCGTTTGGTTTACTTCAACTAGGTCAGCTTCGGTGTCAATGGGGATTTCGAACATAAAACCAGTAGAAGAAATAAATGCATGATGAATCGGGTGATCTTGGTAACCAGAGGACGGAAAGCCCATCAAGCCCCTTGCAGGCATACACCCCACGAGAACGCGGTTTGATTTGCGTTTCCTGTATTTCTCCTTAAATTTCCTGATGGTTGTATCGACGAGGTTTTTCATCATTAACCAAACTGACCTGATCTTGGTAAACGAAATATCTCATCCAAACCATTTAGCGGGTGAATATTTGGGTGGGCCGAAAAAAAAAATGTTTTTTTTATTTTTTGCTATTACATTTTACTAGTGTGGAAAAGTTGGCTCATGCAATAAAACTAATGTGTAAAAAATTTCATCCCGATTTAATGATATCGTTTGCCTTCCCAAGGGGTTCAAACCTTCTAAAAAGATCAAAATTCGGACATTTTTTATAAAAAATAAAAAAATTTGAATTACGTTCTAATAGTGCGCAATAGTAAGCTAATACATTTAATAAAAACGGTAAAAAAATTGTTTAGATCAGTACATATCTTCTGCCTCCACAACGGGGGCCAAATAGCATAAAAAAAACTGAAAAATGACATTTTTGCAAACTATAGACTTTTGCAATTACGGAAAAAACTGGTGATCAGATTTTTCTGCTATTTGGCCCCCGTTGGGGAGGCAGAAGATATGTACAGATCTAAACCATACTATTACTAAACACCGTACTATTACTAAACATTTTCGTACCGTAAAACTATTACTAAACATTTTACAGGACTTGTGGAGGCAGCTAATTTTCTTATCGATAAGCGGACAAAGGATGCTAAGGCGATGGTTATAAGGAGCTCAGACAAAACTTATCAGGTTGAAAATATCTCTACGATACTTTACTTGAGAGAAATTGCTACCTCAGCATTTTCTTTTGACGTTGCTTAAAGTACTCATTCAATTTATTCACTGTTCACCCCCCCCCCCCCATCCATGACATAGGTAAGACAGTGTGTGTTTTTAAGCATAAACATAAACAAGCTGTCGTAGAAAATCGCATCTTTAAAAACAAATTTGGTTTAACACCGTTTTGGTGCTGATTTTTAATTTAACGCATTTGTTAAACTACGCCATGTTTTGGAAGTACGAAATACTAGTGCTCTCCGTATTTAGATTTACATAAACTCCAAAACCGGCGTGGGTAGTTGAATTAACGTCGTACTGGAGGAATTTATCCGGCAATACGAGACGGTCCGAGATCAATCCTGAAGGGAAAGATTCGAGGTAGGTAGGTATTTTTACCAACGTCGTAATGAAGCAACACAACGTGCTATTGACGACGATACTGGATCAATCTCAACATTAAAAATTCGAGGACAACACCATGTAATTTTGAACCGCGGTCAGATGACGAGGTCAACACCAGAGCTCGTACTGCAGTCTCTAAACTTTCACGCATCACCCATGTAAGGTCACAACTGATTTAATATACACCAGACCTCATTTATACGAAGATCTTCGGTTAGATCGCAAACAAATATCTCGAAAACGCAGATATCAAACTCGCAAAGCTCCGGTTATTAAAATGTTACTTTTCGGACCGGGCCCCCTATTGCGGCCTCTACTCCTAAAGCAGAAATATCTTGAATAAAATTTACTAAGAGTATTCGAACATGATGCCACAAAAATATAACTAACAAAGGATATTGAGTCCATAAAGGGTTAAAAAGAACGATAACTATGACCATATTGGTGGATATTCAAGGTCAATGACGGTTCAAGAGCAAACTGGACATTAGTGGAGAACTCGAATTTAAATAGTTTTCTTTACTTGGTGTAACTTGGAAATTTTTCTGTGAAGGGTCACACATTGGGGTCGTTCAACATGTCCTTAAACAAATTCAAATACGCATGCGTGTCAATGAATTTGTTATACAGAACAGGAGTTCGCATAAGCATGTCATATGCTGTTCGAGTGTGAGGCTGACCTACGACTTTACAAATCATGACAGAACAAGTATCTAACTTAAGCAAACTAGTATATTAACTTAAATTATATTAAATTCGGTATAGGTTTGAAAGCAGAAATGTGTCCTCGTTCACGATTCCGGGCTACTCGAATCTTTATTTTTTTTAGCACTTCTCCCACGTTACATTGTTTCTGTAATTTTCTTCAAGCTGTCTTGGTAAATTCACTTTTGGAGTTACGTCACTCCTCTCCAGATTCCGAAACACACTAAACATCACCAATAAAACAAACCGTTTACCCGCTATTTAAATACAGACTCTCAAAAACCAATTTATACAACTAAAAACTCGGAACGGAAACTTGGACGAGCTCAAGTCCCGATTACGCTAAGGAATAGAATCAGCAAGCAAGACGTCTCTAACTGTAACTTTACTTCCGCATTCTTAGGCGAGACCACTTCAACCGTGACGGCCGGAATTCCATCTTCAGTCCATTAGAGTATTTGGCCCTCGCCATGGCAACGCATCGAAAGAATTCGATGGGCCAAAATTCAAATTCCTTCGCCGCTATTCTCGTTGGAATGTGGTTAGGTTCTTTTCAGAGCCAATACAGGTTGAGGATACTTCGGATCTGTTTTTAAATAATAAATCAGCGCAATGTTTATAAAATGCGATGAATAAAATAACACGGGGTTCTATCCTGTATGCTAGTTTCGGAGGGGAAGTAATGCCGAGATGAATTATGAAGTAGTGTAACGTCTGCGATAGGGACGGAAAATTTTTAAATGATTTTCATGGAGATGGAATTTTTAAATGGTTAGCAAATATTGGTGTTTACATCGGATTGGATTTCATGGAACGCAATGAATAAAATAGTTTGGTGTTGATTTGAGTGTCGAAACCAAATTTAGATAAGTTAAATAAATAATATCGAACGAGATAGATTTTTTCGATGGGTATAATTAGAAATGTGTATTATTAGAATCAATTATATTTTTCAGTACAATCAATTATATGTTTGATGTTTACTTAAACGGCTGGATTTCATGGAATGCAATGAATAAAATTATGTGCTGCGAATTTTGAATGTTGAAACACAGTTGGAAGAGTTGAATAGGAGATCGTTTGTGTTGGGAATAGATATGATAGAATTTTTTGTTGTGTATAATTTTAAATGTTTATTATTAGAGATTTAAATTAGAGGGATTTTCACTTCAAGCCAAGTTTCTCGTGTTCACTTGAGGCTATACTTTATGGAGTGCATTGTATAAAGTAACTTGCTCTGAATTTGTTTCTGTTACTGTGAATGCCGCAACGAATCTTAGACGAGTAAAGATGATAGTTTGTGTAGGAACATAACTGTGGATAAAAATTATCCAGGGTTATGATTTGAAATCTTTGTATTATTAGGAAACTTTTTTCACAACCGATAAACCAACACCAATCACCGGAAAATGAGAATAAACGTCTTGTAACCTAATAACATAATACGTGTCGAAAGAACATTCTATCACAAAAACTTTAGCGCCATCTACATTAGGTTTTACAGAGTAAGCCTGTCATATGCTAGTAAAATAATATTACGTTGTGCAGAAGCGCTGAAAACTGTTTATGGTTTAAATTGATGAACTTTTTTATACGCAGTTAACCCAAATTACCCATCAAACTATAAACTGCTGTGTTCCGTTGTCGACCAACCGGTCTGGTGGTTAAGTTGGTAGCCTCTAGATCGGAAGGTTCCAGGTTCGAATCCGTATCAGTGCATGGATTTTTATAAGCGTATGGTGTAGAGGCGACTGGTGCACCTGAAATTTGTCGTGGCCTAAAGTCCTCACGTTGAGCTGGTGTGGAAGTTTGGAGAGTGGGGTGCCAGCTCAGGTGTTGCCTCGTGATCTGACCGTAGTTCACAATTACGTGGTATTGTCCCCTTAGGGGATTGATCCCGGACCTCGTCACTATCCTCTTGTGTTACTCCAATGCTCCAATTAAAAGTCCCATCTTTCACGCTTTGTCAAGTCTTTTCAGAACTCATACTTTTGATAATGTGTTCACTATACTACACTCTGAACATGTTAAATTGGACAATAAACCAAAAGAGTAACCGAGTTTCTAGAAGAAATCTTATGCGAAAACATCTATTTGTTACATTTTACCGAAAAGCAATTTGAATTGTTTTTGAAACAATTAATTATTTCATTAACCTGAAATAATTTATCAATTTTCTGTCTAATTACAATATAAAGCAGTGTAAGCGAAAAGCTTTCAGCCTCAGCTTTAGAAGTATGCCCTAGTTGTGAAATATGATCTACGGCAACTCCTGAATTCATATTAATTGTGGAATCAGATTGAATTGGAATAAATGGAGGTCTTTAAACATTTCGTATAGAAATGTTTGTGAAACATTAGTAAGGACCTCCGAGTCTAATTTGATGAAACGTAACAGTAAACATTGATAGCAGAGGGTTTTCAATAACATTTTAATTGAAATTGAAATGATAATAACTCTTTGAAATCAGTTTCGGTAATTTATAAATGTCAATCAGTCTGTATATGAATACTTGAATATGGAATCATTTAAGAGCAGAAATTACACTCATGTCCATAAATTAAGGATAATGCCAGCTGCGGCAAATAAAGGTTCAGAAACAAAACAAACGTGACTTATTCATAAAGCCCATTTATTAAACAAAAGATAATGAACAAAAAAGGAAGTGCATAATACCAATTCATAAAAACTACGACTTTTGCTCACTGAAGCAATTACAAAAAATATCGACCTTACAGAAACAACATGACATGGTTGGTATGATGGTTAATACATTGTATGTCTCCCAAACGATGAAATACAGTCTGTACAACGCCTAGGAATGCTGAGGATCAAATTATCTTGGGGAAGATCACTCCACTCAGCAAGCAATGCACTCCGAAGTTCCGGTACACGTGTAGGAGGTAGTTGACGGGTTGCAACTCGTCGGACAAGCATGTCCCACACATGCTCTATCGGATTCAAGTCAGGTGAGAATGCTGGCCATACCATACGGGTGATATCCTCAGATTCAAGGCATTTGTTTGCAAAGTTTGCACGGTGAGAAAGGGCGCTGTCATTCATAAACACAAATTCTGCGCCCATGGCACCCCTAAACATAAGCACATGTTGTTCCAGAATGATGTCCCGATAAATTTAGCCTCTCATGGTTCCGATTTGAGCACGTATATCTGTTCTGGAGCCCAGTTCCGCCCCAAACGAACACTCCTGCACCACCGTAACGGTGTCGTTCAATGAAGTTGTCTTGGTGGTAGCGGGTACCTGGCGTTCTCCATATGAATGTCCGCTGTGAATCAGACTACAAGCTAAACCTGGACTCGTAGGAAAACATAACACAAGCCCACTGTGACGATGTCCACATTGCATGCTCTCTACTCCAGTCTAACCGCTGGGGACAGTGAGCTGCCGTGAGCGGAACACATCTGACAGGCCTACGAGCATATAGACCAACATGTTCCAAACGTCTGTTAACGATTTGCCTTGAAACTGTCGTACCCGTGGCTGAAGATAGCTGACGAGAAAGGTCGGATGCTGTACTCCGTCTGCTTCTTTTTGCAGTTACTGAGAAATACCGGTCGTCATTCGGCGTTGTAACTCGGGGGTGACCTGTACTATAACGTCTACTGACATTACCATCATTTTGAAATAGTTGCCAAAGCCTAGAGATGACTCTTTGGGCGATTCCAGGTTCTACTGAAACTTCCGTCTGAGTACGCCCACATTCCAGGCGGCCGATAATTCTACCACGTAAAAAATCATCGACATGCTTCCTCTGTGCCATAACTATTCGGTTGTGGCAGTGAGTGGATTACAGAACGCTTAGAATAATTTTACTTCTCTGCTACCATTCCTTATATACACCTCTCTTACACTCTCGTCATTGTGACGTACTATCGGCGTCATCTGATGGCTTCCTGTAATTTGGATATTATTCTTGAAGAAGTGTGCGATAATTCTACAGGTGAAATTTTTACTTTAGAGTTCGATTTCCGTGTGATTCTGAATTACCTTAATTTATGGACATGAGTGTATAAACGATTTCCTTGACAATACTGGGAATCTACACCACGCCAACGTGAACTAAATAGAATGACTTACTTCAAGACGTTAAGCTATCCAATACAATATAGGAGTTACGTCAGGTAATCCAATAATAAACAGAAGTACTTACGTCACTGTGACTAAAAGAAATTGGGATGGGTCAAACAAACTCTATTTTGTGTCTGTAAAACTTTCATTTGTGTGTTTGCTGGTCTCCAAATTTGCACACCATGCCAACGTAAACAAAATCGAATGATTTTCTTCAAGACGTTAAGCTATACAATTCAAAATAGGACTTACATCATGTTAATCGGCCCCCGTAGATTCGTAAGCCCATGTAATTCACCCTTCTGGGATCTTACGACAGCTACTCCGCCCACGTTATCTGTCTATTTCATATAAAGGTTGATGGACAGCATCATGTTGAAGATGGGGACTTCATAAAAGGGGAGCTTTTCATATTTTGGGAAATCGAAATAAATCTATTTCGTATGAACTTAAGCAGAATTATTTAATTACGTGGTCCAGAGAATTATTAAACTACTCTAAACTTATTAAAATTCCGGGCTTAATTGGGTTTTAGTTCGTCCCAAGAGGCACATTAACTTTGCTGCATAAGAAAATCAATTGAAAATGCTGTTCACTTTTCAAACTTGTAATCATTACTGCACCACTTCAATTTTAATTAATTTTTATAAGTTCCGGTGCCATAATTTAGTTAATCATCGAGCTTAAAGATATCATTATTTCTTATTCAAAATTAGAATTTTCAATGATCTTGAAGTTTTAAATTAAAATTTTAATTAAAAATTACTTTGTTAATTGGTATTACTTGAGAACATCCAAAGGTAGTTGCTGAAATTAATTCTTTCTAAAATTAATAATATTTTTTAATTTCATAAGGCTTATAAATGGCAATGTCGGGAAAGAAATTTAATTAAAATTCAATTGAAAAGAATATGCACGGTGATGTTAAGAAAACATATAAAGGGGGCGATAGGTGAGTGACAGTTCAAATTCGAGTTGTCGGACAATCTGAAACTTTTAATAGAAAAAAAGTCACTCAATAGAAATATATACTCAAAAGACAAATTATGTATACGTAAACCGTATAATATAGTTTCCTCTCCAGTACATGCAATACTGTTTGTGAAAATTGTCATAATATGAAAGAATCATCGGAAATGAATTAAATTTATCTTTTTTTTAGATCCAAAAAAGAAGTTATTGGTTAATGCGTTTTGGCAACATTGTACGATTGTTTGTTTACCACAAAGCCTCGCGCATCAATTGAATTTATAGCGCTATCGGATGAAATTTTATTGAAAAAAAAAATGAATTTTAGTCGAGCTGTTGCATTTAATAATAGAAATCAAAGAAAACGAGGATCTTTTCAGGGCCATTTAAAAAGCAGTTCTTTTCAGGGCCAACAATTATAGTTCAACAAGACGCTTGCACTATAACTTTCGGCAACAAACTCAATGAAAAAGTGTGGGTGGTTCGAGTGCTGGGGAAATGAACACACAAACAACATGCTGGGTATTCAATTTCCAAAGCAGCGCTCACATTTCGAGTCAAAATATGCTCAAAGTTTTCATTTGAATTCTAATTTCAGAGGTACTGTATATACATTTTCTGTTATACAGCAAATTTAGATTTGAAAAACATTTTTTTGGAATATCATACTTTGTAAACAATCTCTTCTAGGAGACATGTCTTCATTCGCGCAGAGAAGCAAAGAGGATTACGAAGCAATCATCCGAGAGTTGGCGAGCGTTAGCGAGCAGGGTACGGGCCCCTAGTTCTACATATTACTTATATAGTGGTTTAAATAAACGATCAAATTTACAGAGAAATACAACAAATATAATGCCGGAAATCGATAACTTTTGCAGCAGCCACTTGCTGCGATCAGAGCATGTACACCTCGTGACTTCGAATCATACAAATTCTGAATGTCATGTTGAGAAATGGCATTCCAAATGGCCTCTATCTGATGCCCAAGTTCAGTCGTTCTCTCGGCCCGACGAGAAGTATGAGCAAATCGACGACGATGCCAAACATGCTCAACGGGGAAGGTGCAGACCATGAAGGCAGATCCTGTCATGCACTGAAGAAGGCTTGTACATTCCGAGAAACATGTGGACTGGCATTGTCTTGCTGAACTACAGCTCAGGGAATGAGTTACAGGAAGGGTAGGACCTGGGGGCTCCACAACTTCCCTGATGTAGCTCCCGCTGTTCAGGATCCCCACAATTTGGAGTAGGTGGGATCGCCCATGATATCCAATAGCGCACCACACCATACCGCTAGGCGTACGTCCAGTATGACGCTGAATATAAGAAGAAGGCGTTCACCTCTGAAGCGTCTGACTAGTACGCGTCCATCGTTATAGTCCAGATTGTAGCGGGAAATATCTGAGAAGACTTCTTGTTTTTAATCGGCAAGCCAGTGGCTGTGTTGGTGAACCCATTGAGTCAAGGGAATCCGGCACAGAGGAATCCTTGCACGTAGCCCAGACGTTGACGAACCTTGTGTAAAGACACTGACACACCTGTAGACGTGCTCCGATGTTGTGCCAAAGCACGATAGGACGCTGTACGATCCGTCAGTACCATGTAGATGAGGTGTCTGTCGTCCTGTGGTGACGTCATAATGCGTGGCCCGTTGCCGGGGTTTCGATTTGTCCAGATCTTCGTGGTCCATCTCTTCCATACACGCATCACTGTTGTGGCATTACGCCCCGTGCGATTTCACGATACGAAAGTCCGCCCTCAAGAAGGCCGATCATGCGGTCCCGTTCGAATTGTCCCGTCAAGATACTGGGAGTGACTTCTTGTATCCTTTGAGTAATGGCAATTTTCAGATCACCTATTGTTTGGTGGTTTTTTCATTAAGTTTCTTCTTTAAATATGCCCACAGAAAAGAGTCAGGGATGTTCAGATAAGGGGAACAAGGTGGCCAAAGGTTTCTTGAGATGAGTCGATCGCAATACCATCGGCAATAATAAAGACGCTTCTCATTGTCCGGTGGCTTTAGTTCCTGTAACATTTTTACACAATAAGCACGAAAATGCAAAGCTCTTAAAGCTTTATGTATCGATTCCTAAGATGTGAACATTTGTTGCGACAAACGCCTCACGGATTGTAATATCCTTCATTGAGCTGCTTGCACCAAGTCTGGTGTAACGATTCGGTCATAACTCCTGTGTTTTGTGTTCCATCGAACCTGTCTCACGAAATCGCCGAACGAGTTGATATAGCGTATCATTATTTAGTATTGTATAATTTGGATATTTATGTCGCCAAAATTATTTACATCTTTCATATGATTTACATTCAAAATAAGCCTCAATAACGCAATTCCCTGAATACGTGATAAGCTCATCTTGCAATGAAGAACAAAATGACGTGGAACTTTATTATCACACAACTTGAGCTCGAAGAAAACCAAACGATGAATATTAAAAAACTATAATAAGCAGGCGATAAAATTCGATAATTCCAACAAAAAAAACATGGATAGTATTTTTTTAAAGTTGGAGTACGGGAACTTTTAGGACATGTAAGATGTAAAGATGAAAGAACCTTCTAAAGTAGATACTGGCACAAACACCCTCTCCATTGTATAACAGTATCTCAGAGCACTAATCCGCTGACATGTTGTAGGCTTTGTCATCTCGTGCTTAGGGCAGAGATTTTTCGGTCATTCATGAACAAAACGAAGCAAGTGGTCATGACGAAACAACGAGCCATCGATGTTCCTTCTTTAAACTAACACTAGACACTGCGTGGCCAGCACGGCGTTGCCCGTGACAGTTCTTGTCGTGGGGTCCGGTGTGACCACTGCTCACTGACGCTCGCCAACCCCCGGTGATTGCTACGTATTCCCATTTTGTTTGCTTCGCAAACGAACTCCACAGACAACGCCGTGATGGCCTCGAAGTAGCTATTATCAACAACGTAAATCAAAACACGCCAGAATTTGAAAACTTGGCATGATACCAAAGGCATTACGACAAAAAAAAAGCTTGTGAAGTCAGCGGTCGAAAATAGCAAAATTTGCACCTTCTTCATTCAAGGTAGCTATGACGCCACATTCTGGAAAGAAGGATCTGTCATGTTCTGATGTGTTATTCAGAGGTTTCCGATTTAATCATTTGTTCCGATGTTATCACTAACTCTTAATAAGCATATTTAGAGAGAGAGTCCTTTAATATCTCTCAGTAGATGTATAGGACCCCCTAGACACCTATAATTTGCTAAACATTACATTTAATCAATATAGTATGTGCCATTCCGTTCTATGACTTTTCTCGGTCTCTCCGCTATCTACATCATCCCCCGTTCATACAAGTTCCGAGGTTTCTGGCTAAAGAACTGATCCATGTGGCGAAACTTTCTGAACCACTTACGGTTCGTGGAATCGTCAACGTCACCCTCACCCTACACAACATAAACAATACCCTACACTAATGAACCGCATGGATTTGTATAAAATCCGATTACTTATTTGGGGATGTTTCTCGTGGTCTGACCTGGGACCTTTGCATGTTGTTCCTGGTCAATTGAACGCCGACGCCTTCATGAACATAATTGGATCATAAGGTACTTCCTACGCTCTGGCAATTTTATGGAATGTTACTTCCAGGACTACAACGCTCCATGTCTCGTTACAACCTCTGTCAAGCAGTGGTATCGATATATGGATGTAAAGCGTCTTCCCTGGCCTGATAAGAGTCCCGACCTAAACTCCTTAGAACATTTGCGGAAGAGTTAGAGCGACGCTTACGGACCAGGGAACCACGTACAAAATCTACAGTTGAGCTGGCGACATTCTTGCAGCAGTAATGGACACAAATACCCATATCTATGTATCAAATATCGTTTGTTCGATATTTTAGCATGAACAACTTCGTTATGGGAAAAATGGGATTTTATGAAATTAGTTTTGTGATTAACGTTTTTATTACATTGTAATAAATGACGCCAACTGATATTTTAATAAAAGACAAACAACAACAAGTTTCTCGCTATAAATTTATTTTTTATTATGTTAATCTTTGCTTAGTTTGTACTAATTATTTATTTAAAATTGTGTTTAGACATGTGAGTAAAAAATAAAACTGTAATTTTCAATAATCGTTTTATTTTTTCCTTTATTAAAACATCATTAATACGACATGCAAGTGCATCAATCATAAAATATGAAGCTTTCTTAGTATTTTAATTAAAATAAAACAAGCCATTGGGCACTTTTCTGTTATTAGATATATGTTTCTAAAAAAATATAGAACTGGTGGTACGCCAAAAATTTCAAGTGGTGCGCAGTTACTAAAAGGTTGGGAACCCCTGCCTTATACCATCACATCTTGCTGTCCGGTCCATTATTGTAGGGTAGTGTACCTTCTTTTGCGTCTGCGAAACATTGCTTTGCTTATTCTGAAAAAAAAAGCATACTATTAACTACCACTTTTAATGCTTATTACAATTTAAAGGACGCATCCCATAAAGCAACTTTTTTTCCAAATACTCGCGGTAATTCCTTCATTCAAACAACATCCAAACTTCACACGTGTGAAGTAGATAGTTCGGTTTTGCAATGCAGTGCCATCTAGCGCCAACAATAAGACCAACTTTTGCATCAAACCAACAGTATTCCTGGAACCTTCCGTAGTTAGTAAGCATCTGGTTTACATACGTGTGGTACAGATGCATTTCGATATCTAGTTTCGGAAAGAATTGGAGAGTTAGACGCCCTTCTCTCTTCAGATGTTTCCCATCTTATCAGTCACATATTAAAAAAAAGTCGGTCAAGACACTTATTAGTATCCTTGGTATCTGCATCCTTGACCCCTATGTTGGTTGTTTTGACGAAAAATCTCGACGTTAGCAAAGCTGACCAGATCTTGATGGACGACTTATTTCGTCACCATGAAAAACATTGGTAATATCCTGATGACGAGCTATCTTGCCATTAGCAAAATTGGAACGATCTTCACGAACGAGATATTGCGTTGAATCCACTTAGAGGATTAAAGTACAACCTCATTCTTGGTAGCCTCGTTGGCCAACATTTAGCCAACGTGAGTTTTTATCCAGTGCTAACGAATTACCTGACATCCTACGAAATTCCAGTACAGAGTCCTTTACTCTATGGACCATAGCCTTCAGATCCCTGCTATGTGCGACTAATCATATAACAGTCCATGATGACTTTACAGATCTGAAGTACTATAAAAATATTACAGTAACTCAGAGCATTAATTCATAGACAAGCTGTGACGTTTACCATCACTTGTTTCACGATGCCGAGTCAGACTTGTCTGATCCATCTTCTCCAGACAAAGGAAAGGATCATGAAGAGACAATCAATGCAAGACAATTCTTCTTCATACCCGGTAAAAAAATTCACAAGCTCTTCAGACTTCCGGATGATGTGATATAAATGCACTGTACACTTTACTTTGTAATCATTTAAGTGCTTTTGTCGATTTTCCCAATGTTTTAACTGTTTCCTCTGCGCATTAAAAAGAAACTTTAGTTCCCAGCTGTGTGCCATTAATCATATAAGTCCCCAAAGACTTCGCACATCCAAACTATCTTCCAAAGTACAGCAACTAACTCTATCCACTGGGTTAATGACAGCTCATAGTACTAATCCATAGACAAGCTCTGACCCTTGTCGGCTCGTGTTTCCCGATGTTAGGTCAGAGATTTTTCGGTCATCCATCTTCCAAACGAAGCAAACGGTCATGAAGAGGCAATCAGTCCTCCATATTCCTATACCCCCTCCCTCCGGAAATGACGTCTGAATTAGCTCGTCCTCCCTCTCCCTTTTTACCCAGGAGCAGGCTTTTCGACGTCGGTTTCGATGGACGCATTCC
Source organism: Metellina segmentata (assembly GCA_947359465.1). Classification (NCBI taxonomy): domain Eukaryota; kingdom Metazoa; phylum Arthropoda; class Arachnida; order Araneae; family Tetragnathidae; genus Metellina; species Metellina segmentata. Next base: position 12,754,758 of record OX375875.1, read on the forward strand.
GGAAGCGCTAACTTATCGCCTTCATCCATCTTCTGACGCTAAATATTTCGTATCTTCTTGCTCTGGGGGGTGTCCTCTGGGAACTTTGCCAGCGAAGCACGCTCGCCATCAAGTCAATCGATCAGCAAGGCGAGTCGATGCCAATTAGTGACGGCTGAAACTCAGTCAAAAACGGCGAAGTCCAGATGAGTAATAAAGCAGAGTTGCGAGTTGAATGGGTTCGTTTAAAAATCGTTTGGTGTAGAACGTCGACATGGAGGGAAATAAATTCCTCGTTTCGAATGTTTTTGGATTTTTTTTCCCTTGTAAGATTGTGGAGATTTTTGTGTTGATTTAGATTTTAGTATGAAGCTCCAGGAAAATCAATTTAACATACCCCAAATGGAAATGATTATTTAAGTGTGGGCCTAAACTTGATATTGAGGACAGAAGAAATGTGGGAAATGAATTCCTCAGTTCGTAAACTTTTGAGAATTGAGTTTTTGTTTCAAGTAACGTGGGGTTTGTGTTGATTTGGATTTTATTATGAATCTCCATAAAAATCACGTTAAAAATCGGGTGACTTCTGAATAAGCAGAAGAAGATAAATACTAGAAAACAATTACCTCATACAACCAAATCATTTAACACACACACATCCTCAAGTGCGAAACGTACGCGCTTATTTCAGCTTCCGTTGATCAGTAATTATCTGCCAAGCTAAATAAATATTGCTGACGGAAGTGTTTATTCTTCCCGTACTTATTCTGAACTTAAAGTCAATTGGCTTGTCTTACGAATACATTTCCAGTATTTGGCAATAAAAATTTCAAAGAATAAATTCCAATTTCTGATACGATAGTTGATTGTCCAGCACCAATTTTATTAAACGCCAAACGTTACCGAAACAAAAATAAAGTAGTAACTCAAATATATATCTTACTAGAGTGTTTGGACTTAAGTAAAATCTCCGGCGACCATCTTGTTCGTTTGTTAACACAGAAAATCCCTCTCATAAAGTATACAAAATGTAAATGTTGAAATGCAACCTAAATTCGTTAAATATTTAAAAAAAAGCAAAACACTATGAAAGCGTGCGAAAAATTTTTCATGGACAAAATGGAGTTTTAAAAGGAAAATTTGGAATACCTTATGTGTGATGTAGTATTTTAGAGCTCAAAATTGTTTTTCTTGGAAATTTGGCTTGTTCTCGAAATAGCAGCCCGTCTCTCACATTTGCAAATCTTTGATATTTCTTTTATCAAGTCTGAAAAATTGAAGTACTGTTTATCTCAGCAGGATGGAGCAACCTGGCGAATAAATAACTCGAATCCATGTGGCCTTCACTGAAGAACAGACTGTGATCAAAGGGTTATGTCCTCTTCGTTCTCCAGATCTGTAAGTTTTACCTACGGGGGAACTTAACCTTCCAAGTGATTCCAACGAGATATCTCGTCCATCTAGATCTGATCAATTTGTCTGACTACAAAATGTATGATCACTAAAATTTTACAGATTTTTTTTTTTTTTTTTTTTTGTTGACGACATGAAGTCAGTTTTTCCTTAATGACGAAATATCCCGTCTGGCAAGATAGGTTCAGTTTGGTTTGATCTAATGAATGACGAAATGCGACCCGACTCATGTCAACAAACAAGTAGGTTAACAGGGAAAGTGTATGTCAACAATCCCAAGACAATAGACGTACTGAAGGAAAACATCTGTGTTGATGTATGGAACGTTAATGACAGGAAGTTGCAGCGAGTGTCTAAAAATATGCAAAGAGGTGCATTGATGTTCAAGACCATATGTAAAAGATGGGGAAGGATGCTGTGCGTCTTTAAACCATACTTCGTTTCATATTAATTGCATCCATATGTTTCAGAGATACGAGTGTGTTGGTTCTTGTTTGATCGATGCTAAGTTTATCATAAGTGTTGTAAAGTCTTAAGAGCATCCATAATCATTATCAAGAATCGTGGGAGCTCACAACGGTAATCGTTCCCCAAGTCCACCCCCTGGTCCGACTGCGGAAGTGACGACTGGAGGAGGCAGGCTGGGAAGAGACACTTTGGAACGGAGGCTTTTTCTAGCCGCAGACGATTTGGAGAACTTTATCTTTAGGAGGCTGTATTGTATCGGTGATGGACATCGTCTTTAATTATAAAACTGCAGCTGCATAATTCTGTAAATATTAACTCTCAATATAAGTATTTTAACCAGGAAGTGGTTTTACTTTTTTGTCGTTTTTACTTTTTCGTCATACCTGCCTGAGTGGTGGCAGCTTATGGAATGCGAAATCCCCGTTATAGTTTTAGCTACAGTTGAAGGTGATAAGACCGCCAGCGTCTTCTGGAATGTTCGGGTGGAACCTGGATATTGACGACTGCCAGCGCGTCTGATGAGTGGTTGTTTTAAAAGGGTAAGTGCCAACTTACCAGAATTTCATTGCAATTGCACACCGAAAGTGCATTTGTTACAGATTTTTCTGTGTTTTGAAACATCCTGTTTCAATTTTTAGTTTAAGTCAACCTGACTTGTTTTGCTTTGAAACAACATGTTTCAAGTTTTAGTTTGAAGTCAACCTGACATGTTTAGTTTTGAAACGTCCTGTTTCTATTTTCATTGTAGAAGTCGCCAGACTTGAGTGTGTTTTGAAGCATCTTGTTTCAAATTTTGATTTGTTTTAAGTCAATCCTGACTCGCATTTAAGTCATTCTGACGTAGATATAACATCAGTTCTGATTTTGTGTGTCTGGTTGTTTTATACCATATTGGTTATTTTAGAAAAATTGATATATCATTGTTTAATGATCATATTGGAAGGATATTTTGATAAGAAGTTGTGTGCATTATATTTGAAAGGTTTATGTTTCTAATACAAGAATCATTTTTTTTAAATTGTTATCATTAGTAAAGTCAACTTTAATTTATTTAGTGTGAAATTATTGTCGATCATTTTGGAAAAATTCTAGTTTTGCCTTAGTGTAGGGGTATTGCACTGAACAGTTGTTGTTATATATGAATATGAAAGTGCTTTTAAAATACGATATTATCAAGTTTTATGTTTAATTATCATTTGAATGAGTTATCATTTGGTAATTTATTTGAGCAAGTATAGAATTTAATTACTTCCTTTAAAAAGAATATATAACAAATTTCTGTGAAAATTTAATGAAATACATTTGGTTCCTTATTCTGATTTAAATTGAAAGTAAAATTGATTTGTTTTATCTGAGTTATAATCGATAGCATATGATAACATTACAGTATTATTTAAATAAATGATTTTCAGTGTTTTGTGTATTCTATTTTGTGTGCTTTAAGAGTGTGGATTCTAGGTTATTTTAGAATTATGTATCTTAAAGAGTTGTTAAATAATTGTATGACGTAGGAATTATTTCATTGTGTTTACACTGGGATCACTATTTCTTGGGAGAGCTAGAAAGGAGGAGGTGAAATTCTTGGCAATTGAATTCGGAGAAGAGGTTCCTCCAGATGCTTAAATGATTCACTTGAAAAAAATAATAGATGGTTCTAAATTATATGATGCAAAACGTGTGGAAGATTTAATGATATCTCTTATTAATGAAAGACAGGAACGAGAGGAAGCTAGACGAAGGTTGAAAGAAGCTGTTTGGAGGCAGGATTATACGACAGAGATGGGCTCGGACAGAAGCCGTAGGGAAGTGTGGAGGAGTCAAAGGAGCTTGGAAAGAAGTTCAAGAGGAGTGGGAAGTGGCCGGAGAGAGACTGAGAACTGCTCGAGAAGAGGCAGAAAAGAGAAAGTACCAGTATGAAACCAAATTACGGGAATTTGAAATGCAGAAGGAGAAAGGGTTAAAAAGAAAAAATCAAGAGGAAGAAAAAAAGGAAGAAGAACTTTCAGTTCCAGAGTTTGAAGCTGAGATAGATATTGACGAAGACGATTTGTTTTCTTTCCCACCAAATGAGATGGAATATTGTGAAGGACTTGAACTTCTGAAAATTGATTCCCAAACCTTCGTTGAAATGCAGAAGGAGAAGAGTTTTGAAAGACTAAAACAAGAGGAAAGAGAAGCCGTTGACAACACTCCAATCTGTTTGCCTTTAGCAGAGGTGGAGCTACAAGGAATGTTCGGGCATGTAATAACCAAAGTTGCACTTGAATGTAATCCCTTTGACAAAGAAATATATTTGTTGGGGAATGGAACAGATACACTTCTAGAAAAGATGAAGGTGGATGATGTGCCACATCAGGTGAGCACCATTCAACCACATGCTCAGAGACAAATGGCTCAACAAGTGGAAGAAAAAAAAGAAGACGAAGAGGAAAGGAAAAAAGTTATCAATTATGATTTGGAATTCGTTGACTGCAGAGACGCCAGTGATGATGAAATAGAAGAAATACAGGATATACTTTCGGGTTCTGGAAGAAATGGTTGCATGGAACTGCCATGGGAACTGGAATTGACCGAAAACTGCGTTGAGGCTTCTTCAGAAATTGAAGATGAAGATGAAACTGATCCCTCAACGATTCCAATAGGCAGCACCGTCCTAGGAATTGTGACTGATCATGTCTTACATTTTGTTGCAGCACAAACTAACTTGTGTTTGCCTGTCGCTCCATCTTCAAACAAGGGTTTTCAGATACTTGTTACACTACCCACAACTTTAGGTCCTTACAGAAGTGCACCGCTCATTGTCTCTCAAGCTAAACCTTATTTATTTTCCGATCTCCACATGCGTGTACCGCTTTTCGCTTGTCCTCAGCCTAGAACTAGAGAAGCAAGCTACGGGCAATTTGTGCACATGGTTCCAACTGGACACAAGAAATTCGTTCGACAGATTGCAAATGAATCGAATCGGAATAACAAGGTGACTGACAAAAAGCAACTCCACACACTAGAAAAAAACTCTCAAACTCGGAGTACGCAGGTGTTTTAGAATTACAATTGTTGATTCTTACCATAGGGAAACTGTCATGAGTGAAGCTTTTCCCCTTCATGGTTACTCACCTAGCACACACACTCTTAAGTGAATGTAATTAAGTAATAATATATTATGTAACTAAGGTATCTTTTAATTTTTGTTTTGTGTATTATTTGGACAATTTCTTTCATTCTATTTTGTTATGTAAAAATTGTGTCAGTACCCTGAATTTGGTGATGCACTGATTCAGTCTGGTAAGTTGGTACTGGACCCCTTGTGTGAGCACTTATGCTCATTACTTTTCATTCTCTTTTCGGGACTTTCCTTCGATCGAGATCTGCAGAAAAGTTTTCCTGGAGGGGAGGAGTCCGTAACGTCTTGAGAGCATCCATAATCATTATCGAGAATCGTGGGAGCTCACAACGGGAATCGTTCCCCAAGTCCACCCCCTGGTCCGCCTGCCGAAGTGACGACTGGAGGAGGCGGGCTGGGAAGAGACACTTTGGAACGGAGGCTTTTTCTAGCCGCAAACGATTTGGAGAACTTTATCTTTAGGAGGCTGTATTGTATCGGTGATGGACATCGTCTTTACTTATAAAACTGTAGCTGTACAATTCTGTAAATATTAACTCTCAATATAAGTATTTTAACCAGGAAGTGGTTTTACTTTTTAGTCGATACGGTACAGTGGGCATTCCTGTTTTTGGAAAAGTATGCAATTGCGTCGTGGTTTATTAAATGTCTTACCATATTTTATTAAAATCGAACTTAAAATTTCTTGTTATGAAGGATTTGTAGATGGAAATTTGTAGCTATTACAGCGGTTCATTTTTCCCAGCATTTGACTGTTTCATAACCATTAAGTTAAAACGAGCGTTATTTAGAGAACATTATTGACCCCAAATATTGATGAAATTTGTTCCCGCACAGAGCGGTGGTGTGGTAAAAAAATTAACATAGAGATACAAGTCAGAAAACTACACCCAAAAGTTAGTGCAGCAAAATAAAAATTATGGTAGAGGTACGATCTAAAAACCTAGCGTCTCTAGTTTGGGTCGCAAAAAATTACCCCAAGAGCTTTAAGCCGAAAAACCAGCACCTAAAGTTAATGTACTGGGAAAATGACCGAAGACAAGACAAAAAAAGCAGCATTTAAAGTTGGGGTTGCAAAAAATTACCCCAAGAGCTACAAGCGTAATTACTTACAGTAGCAAAAACTAGGCGGACTGATTTTTAGTGGCCCATTGCTGTATAATATGGATTCTTCTTACTCTACTTTTACAGTATAGGTGTTACTACAGGGATGTCCTAAAAGTTCCCGTACTCCAACTTCAAAACAATTTATTGACCGTGTTTTTTTTTAATTTTTATTATTGAATTTTATCGTTTGCTTATAGTTTATCAACTCTTTAATTTTTATCGTTTGATTTTCTTCGCACTCAAGTTGTGCAATAATAGAGTTCCACGTCAGTTTGTTCTTCATTGCAAGATGAATGTATCACGCATTCAGAGAATTGCGCTGTTTGAGGCTTATTTTTAATTTAAATCATATGAAAGATGTAAATAATTATGGCGACATAACCATCCAAATGACGCAATACCGAGTAAAGATACTCTATATCAACTTATTCAACGATTTGTTGCATTATTGGAAGTGAATGAATGAGACTCGGTTCCAACATGACGTTGCAACCTGCCATACAAGTTATGAAACCATGGGCATGCTTCAAGATTTTTTTGGCGATAGACTCATCTCAAGAAACCTTTCGCCACCTCATTCCCTTATCTGCGCATCCCTGACTTTTTTCTGTGGGATATTTAAAGAGCAAAGTTTATGAAGATAATCACCAAACAATAGGTGATCTGAAAATTGCCATTACTCAAAGGATACAAGAAGTCAGCATCTTGAAACGCGTTTCTAAAAATAAGCGCAAACGACTTCAGCTTTACTTCCAAAAAAAGGACGGAAATTTTAAACATTTATTATAAATGTAAACTCAATTTTTTTTCCTACGTTAGGTTAAAAGTGCTTTTTACCATTGGCATAAAAATAATTGTTTTAAAGTTTGTTGTTTTTGTATAATGAATTCATGAATCGTCAGTACGGGAACTTGTTGGACACTCTGTATTTAACCTTCAACAAGTGGTTTCGACTAGAAACCTCGTCCATCAAGGTGTGACCAATTTTAGCAAATGACGAGATATTTTTACTTTCAAATGTCATCAAGATATGTCATCAAGATATTGCAGATTTTCTGATGACAACGAGATCGAGAAGTGGTTAGTTTTCTTATGGCGAGAAACCTCGTCAAGACAGCAACCACCAGAAGGGTTAAAACCTACAAATTTTGTTGGGATTAATTGATAAATAATAGGACGGAAACGACATGACCCTAGGAGTCCGCACACTTGCTCACTGCTTATCCTTGGGGATATTATCATGTAATGCAGAGCTTGTGTCTTAGAGTTTTGTAAGAAGCTCCTTAAAAAACACTATAACCTACCCAAAAAATGAATATTTAATATAAAAGTGCAGCCTATTTTGTGAATACCTTTGTAAAAGTATGAAAATTTTGTAAGAATTTTTTTCATGAATCAAATTGATTTTTTTAATTCTAAAAACATATTCGTTTGCTTTTACTACATATTTTCTTTGCTATTCTTTAATTGTGCAATAAAAATTATACTCTTTAAAACTACATTAATTGCGTTTTTACAAATGCAGTGTGAATTTTTCCCCCGAAGTTAAGCAATGAAAGGAATAACTAAAAATATATTAGGTACTTATAAATTACAATATTTTTTAATTGTTTGTTTAAGTATATAACCTAATATATAACGTCACTCAAAGTGCAAAAGGTCGTATGTCTAAAAACTGCATTTTTCAGGAGAACAAAAAACTAATTTTTTTCCTTATGATTGTATTCTATTACTAGGAGATCTGCAGCCGACCAACCGGTATAGTGGTTAAGGTGTTAGCCTCTAGATCGGAAGGCCCCGGGTTCGGGCATGGATGTTTGTAAGCTTTGAGGCTTCTTCAGAAATTGAAGATGAAGATGAAACTGATCCCTCAACGATTACAATAGGCAGCACCGTCCTAGGAATTGTGACTGATCATGTCTTACATTTTGTTGCAGCACAAACTAACTTGTGTTTGCCTGTCGCTCCACCTTCAAACAAGGGTTTTCAGATACTTGTTACACTACCCACAACTTTAGGTCCTTACAGAAGTGCACCGCTCATTGTCTCTCAAGCTAAACCTTATTTATTTTCCGATCTCCACATGCGTGTACCGCTTTTCGCTTGTCCTCAGCCTAGAACTAGAGAAGCAAGCTACGGGCAATTTGTGCACATGGTTCCAACTGGACACAAGAAATTCGTTCGACAGATTGCAAATGAATCGAATCGGAATAACAAGGTGACTGACAAAAAGCAACTCCACACACTAGAAAAAAACTCTCAAACTCGGAGTACGCAGGTGTTTTAGAATTAAAATTGTTGATTCTTACAATAGGGAAACTGTCATGAGTGAAGCTTTTCCCCTTCATGGTTACTCACCTAGCACACACACTCTTAAGTGAATGTAATTAAGTAATAATATATTATGTAACTAAGGTATCTTTTAATTTTTGTTTTGTGTATTATTTGGACAATTTCTTTCATTCTATTTTGTTATGTAAAAATTGTGTCAGTACCCTGAATTTGGTGATGCACTGATTCAGTCTGGTAAGTTGGTACTGGACCCCTTGTGTGAGCACTTATGCTCATTACTTTTCATTCTCTTTTCGGGACTTTCCTTCGATCGAGATCTGCAGAAAAGTTTTCCTGGAGGGGAGGAGTCCGTAACGTCTTGAGAGCATCCATAATCATTATCGAGAATCGTGGGAGCTCACAACGGGAATCGTTCCCCAAGTCCACCCCCTGGTCCGCCTGCCGAAGTGACGACTGGAGGAGGCGGGCTGGGAAGAGACACTTTGGAACGGAGGCTTTTTCTAGCCGCAAACGATTTGGAGAACTTTATCTTTAGGAGGCTGTATTGTATCGGTGATGGACATCGTCTTTACTTCTAAAACTGTATCTGTACAATTCTGTAAATATTAACTCTCAATATAAGTATTTTAACCAGGAAGTGGTTTTACTTTTTAGTCGATACGGTACAGTGGGCATTCCTGTTTTTGGAAAAGTATGCAATTGCGTCGTGGTTTATTAAATGTCTTACCATATTTTATTAAAATCGAACTTAAAATTTCTTGTTATGAAGGATTTGTAGATCGAAATTTGTAGCTATTACAGCGGTTCATTTTTCCCAGCATTTGACTGTTTCATAACCATTAAGTTAAAACGAGCGTTATTTAGAGAACATTATTGACCCCAAATATTGATGAAATTTGTTCCCGCACAGAGCGGTGGTGTGGTAAAAAAATTAACATAGAGATACAAGTCAGAAAACTACACCCAAAAGTTAGTGCAGCAAAATAGAAATTATGGTAGAGGTACGATCTAAAAACCTAGCGTCTCTAGTTTGGGTCGCAAAAAATTACCCCAAGAGCTTTAAGCCGAAAAACCAGCACCTAAAGTTAATGTACTGGGAAAATGACCGAAGACAAGACAAAAAAAGCAGCATTTAAAGTTGGGGTTGCAAAAAATTACCCCAAGAGCTACAAGCGTAATTACTTACAGTAGCAAAAACTAGGCGGACTGATTTTTAGTGGCCCATTGCCGTATAATATGGATTCTTCTTACTCTACTTTTACAGTATAGGTGTCCAGGGATGTCCTAAAAGTTCCCGTACTCCAACTTCAAAACAATTTATTGACCGTGTTTTTTTTTTAATTTTTATTATTGAATTTTATCGTTTGCTTATAGTTTATCAACTCTTTAATTTTTATCGTTTGATTTTCTTTGCACTCAAGTTGTGCAATAATAGACTTCCACGTCAGTTTGTTCTTCATTGCAATATGAATGTATCACGCATTCAGAGAATTGCGCTGTTTGAGGCTTATTTTTAATTTAAATCATATGAAAGATGTAAATAATTATGGCGACATAACTATCCAAATGACACAATACCGAGTAACGATACTCTATATCAACTTATTCAACGATTTGTTGCATTATTGGAAGTGAATGAACGAGATTCGGTTCCAACATGACGTTGCAACCTGCCATACAAGTTATGAAACCATGGGCATGCTTCAAGATTTTTTTGGCGATAGACTTATCTCAAGAAACCTTTCGCCACCTCATTCCCTTATCTGCGCATCCCTGACTTTTTTTCTGTGGGATATTTAAAGAGCAAAGTTTATGAAGATGATCACCAAACAATAGGTGATCTGAAAATTGTTATTACTAAAAAGATACAAGAAGTCAGCATCTTGGAACGCGTTTCTAAAAATATGCGCAAACGCCTTCAGCTTTATTTCCAAGAAAAGGACGGAAATTTTAAACATTTATTATAAATGTAAACTCAAATTTTTTTTCCTACGTTAGGTTAAAAGTTCTTTTTTACCATTGGCATAAAAATAATTGTTTTAAAGTTTGTTGTTTTTGTATAATGAATTCATGAATCGTCAGTACGGGAATTTGTAGGACACTCTGTATTTAACCTTCAACAAGTGGTTTCGACTAGAAACCTCTTGTCTCAAAATTGGTCTCATCAAGGTCTGACCAATTTTGGCAAATGACGAGGTATTTTTATATTCAAATGTCATCAAGATATGTCATCAAGATATTGCAGATTTTCTGATGACAACGAGATCGAGAAGTGGTTAGTTTTCTTATGGCGAGAAACCTCGTCAAGACAGCAACCACCGAAGGGTTAAAATCTACATTGATTGGGATTAATTGATAAATAATAGAACGGAAACGACATGACCCTAGGTGTCCGCACACTTGCTCACTGCTTATCCTTGGGGATATTATCATGTAATGCAGAGCTTGTGTCTTAGAGTTTTGTATAAGAAGCTCCTTAAAAAACACTATAACCTACCCAAAAAATGAATATTTAATATAAAAGTGCAGCCTATTTTGTGAATACCTTTGTAAAAGTATGAAAATTTTGTAAGAATTATTTTCATGAATCAAATCGATTTTTTTAATTCTAAAAACTTATTCGTTTGCTTTTACGACAGATTTTCTTTGCTATTCTTTAATTGTACAGTAAAAATTATACTCTTAAAAACTACATTAATTGCGTTTTTACAAATGCAGTGTGAATTTTTCCCCCGAAGTTAAGCAATGAAAAGAATAACTAAAAATATATTAGGTACTTATAAATTACAATATTTTTTAATTGTTTGTTTAAGTATATAACCTAATATATAACGTCACTCAAAGTGCAAAAGGTCGTATGTCTAATAACTGCATTTTTCAGGAGAACAAAAAACTAATTTTTTTCCTTATGATTGTATTCTATTACTAGGAGATCTGCAGCCGACCAACCGGTATAGTGGTTAAGGTGTTAGCCTCTAGATCGGAAGGCCCCCGGTTCGAATCCGGGTTCGGGCATGGATGTTTGTAAGCGTATACCAGCTCAGGTGTTGCTTCGTCATCTGAACATGATTCAAAATTACGAAGTATAAATTGTTAGGGGCAATGATGGTCCTCCCACTGGTTGCTCCTTCCCAAGTGGCCATCACTCCCGGCCTTGTAGTGGCCAATGACTTAGGTCAAATGTGCCTGCCATTAGAAAAAATAAATAAGAACTAGGGGGCTCTGCTCACAGAGTCAATCTTCTGCAACAGCGAAACTATCTTAGTAATTCGATCCATGACGTCACAGCGAGGGCTTTGCTGGCTGACGATCACCAACCCTTGGTGATTGCTACACAATCCCGTTTGGTTTGGCTGGCAAACCAAGACTCCTTTCACAAGTTATTTCCTTTTTTTTTTTTTACTTTAACACATAATGCACCCTAAACTAATAGCGGCATCAGTGACTTGACTTTCTTCTGTAATTAGGGTTAAGTTAAGGGGTTAAGGGGTTAAGTCAAAATAATAATGAAATGAAAATGGCGTACCCCAAAGAGTTGGCTTCCTTGCTTACTATCAACAATCAATTCCTTAGGGGTATAATATTCAATGTTCTTTTTATTAACAAATGTAATGCAGTGGAATTCCTTTGTAAACCATGCCGAGGATAAAATAAATTTTGAATGTTCCTCAAGTTTTCATTACGATGTAAAGCTCCGCATAGTAAAATTGGATTATTCGTTTAAAAACAGACAAACCACGAGAACTTTTAACAACAAGAGAAATAGTTGAAGGGGTATTACAATAGCTCACAGAACTGCTCCGAACGTAAAACAAAAGGTGTGAATAAACCGAAAAGAAATAAATCATGTCACATCCGTCGTAAAATTCAATTATCCGCATGGACAATTTCCGAATTTGGAATTGAGGAACTCGGTTCTTCACGAAATGTAAACAGGCATTCAATGAAAGAGCTGATGAGAAAATACTGAAAGCAAATTTTCCTTCAATCTTACAGATGAGTACCCGAATTCGGTCGTATGTGTGGTTCGAATTTCCTTTTCCTTATTTGCATTTGTTAATGCTACTTTCAGCTGTTACTTTTTTACTATGATTTGTTACGATAAGAAAACAGAGAGTTGATGTTACATGCTATGGTGTATGCTTCACTCTTCTAATATATATTTTTACAATTGAGTGAATTTTGGATTGATAGAAACTGTCTTTTCACAATCAGCTGCATTGGTAACTGAGAAACGTGTTTTGAGTTATGTTAGACTTGTATTGGTCGCCATCTTTGACATAAGAACACGACTATAAGAACTCCGATCGTTCTAAAGTGTGGATTTTTTTACGTCACTGTGTCGAAAATTATATCAGTACTAGGTAGTCTGTATGGAAAGTTGAGAGTTGCGAAAAAATGGGCATTGTGTTCTGTCTAGGTAATTGGTAATTTTTAGTTAACGTCGTACTAGATCAACACAACGGGCTATTGACGACGGTCCGGGATCAGTCCCTTAAGGGAAAGATCCGAGGACAACACCTCGTAATTCTGAACCACGGTCAGATGACGGAGCAACACCTGAGCTGGCACCCCACTCACCAAACTTCCACGCCAACCCAACGTGAGGACTTTCGGCCTCGACAGATTTAAGGTGCACCAGCCGCCTCTACACCATACGCTTACAAACATCCATGCCCGGACCCGGATTCGAACCAGGAACCTTCCGATCAAGAGGCTAACACCTTAACCACTATACCGATTGGTCGGCGTAGTTGTAGAGTAACACAACATGCTATTGACGACGGTCCACTATACCGGTTGGTCGGCTTGTGTTCTGTCTAATTTCTACAGGGTGTAAATGTTATTCCACTTTATTAGCTGGTAACATTTTATTTTTGTTGCAGATTTAATGGTTGAGAATTAAGGAAGAAAGTGTGTGGAAGGAAGAAAGTACGGGTGTTAAAGTGCTACGGGAAGTGCGAAAGTAGAAGTATGAAGAAGATGCAGAAGTGCCAAGACGTTGTCGGAAAAACTTTCGCACTGATCCGCCTAGAAGACACTCCGTAAGACGAATTAGAAATAAGTTTAAAAGCAGATGGAACCGTTCAGAATATTCAATGTTGTAATAGAAAAATGTTATCCGGAAGACCGAGGTCCTCGGCTGACGCAGACACGGTAGGTGGGTATACTATATAACAAAAAAATCGACGCAAAAAGAAGGTGCAGAGTTACAGTAATGCCGGGTTTGATCCAATTTCAATGGAGCTGACTGGGGACGTATAGTCTTTAGTGACGAGTCCCGTTTCCAATTGTGTACTGAAAACAATCACAGTCGTCTCTGGAGACATCCAGGACAGCGTGGGGATCCTGCCCTTACTATCGCACGCCACACATGCCTACAGCAGGGCCTTATGGTCTGGGATGCCATCTCCTTTGATGGCCGGACCCTTTGGAAGGACACTTAAGCTTTGGTTTCCTAAGAAATTGGAGCCGTTATCTAACAGCCGTGATACGTCATGATGCCGCGGGCATAACTAGACGGCCGTCTAAACAAGAATCCAGAGGTGTCAACTTAGGCGGACAAAATACGTTGGAGAATGGGCAACACAGACAGCTGTCGTGGTTAATTTTATTCGAGAAACAAAACAAAGTGGTTTTTTATTCTCTAGTTCAAAGTTCCTAACTTCGGGATCGTTGAAGGTAGAGTGAAAATTTCAACAGATTTCAAATCAGCGTAAATTTCTACGCCAGATCGATATTAAAAACAGTTTTATTAATCAATTATTTACCATTTGATTATTTAATTATTTATTAAATAATTAATTAATTATTTAAAGAAAATCACATTTAAGGTATCGATCTGGTGTCAAATTTTCCGCAAATTTCGAATTCGTTGAAATTTTTATTCTGTGTTTAACGATCCCGATTTTACAAAAACGAATTATTCAGTAGCAGTCAAAAATGTTTATTTATATTGCTCCTCTTGGCTCCAATCGTTTGGAGCGGGAAATGAAATCTGGCCGCTACAAGAGAAAAAACGTTCTCCAACTGTTTGAGACCGCTATGACGACAGTCATGGAAATGGCGTCTCCTGTCATTTTCGTTACGCTCACAAACAACGCTCTCTAGGAAACCAACACCATGTGTTAGCATAAACAACGTTTTAGTGACATCACCCAACGATACATCACGGCCGCTAGATCACGGCTACGCTTTCTTAGGAAACCGAAGCTTTACGTTCACAAACAACGCTCTCTAGGAAACCAACACCATTTGTTAATATAAACAACGTTTAGTGACGTCACCCACCGATACATCACGGCCGCTAGATCACGGCTACGCTTTCTTAGGAAACCGAAGCTTTACGTTCACAAACAACGCTCTCTAGGAAACCAACACCATTTGTTAATATAAACAACGTTTTAGTGACGTCACCCACCGATACATCACGGCCGCTAGATCACGGCTACGCTTTCTTAGGAAACCGAAGCTTTACGTTCACAAACAACGCTCTCTAGGAAACCAACACCATGTGTTAGCATAAACAACGTTTTAGTGACGTCACCCAACGATACATCACGGCCGCTAGATCACGGCTACGCTTTCTTAGGAAACCGAAGCTTTACGTTCACAAACAACGCTCTCTAGGAAACCAACACCATGTGTTAGCATAAACAACGTTTTAGTGACGTCACCCACCGATACATCACGGCCGCTAGATCACGGCTACGCTTTCTTAGGAAACCGAAGCTTTACAGCACAGCGATCGAGACAACTTTCTACGACCGGTTGTGTTACCGTTCCTTTTGCGACACCCCGGACTTACTTTTCAACAAGATAATGCCCGGCCGCAGACGGCACGTGTTGCTATGACTTATCTTCAAGACTTTCTCAACACTTCCTTGGGCAGCTAGGTCTCCTGATCTCTCGCCCATCTAGCAAATTTGGGACGTTATGGGAAGGCGATTGCAACCATCCCGGAATGTTGAACATTTTGCCCGACAGTTGGAGTTCATTTGGCAAGAAATTCTACAGGACACCAACCGGGAACTTTTTCAGTCTATGCTCGTCGGGTCATACAGGCCAGAAGTGGACTAACGCCTTATTGACTTTATCCCTTTGTAACAGTCAAACTCTGAAATAAATCTTTCAATTGTTCTGAAATGTTAATCGTTTGTTTTTCTTTGAATGTTCTCATCCACCAATTTTTATCGCAATAGGACAAGTCCTGGGAGCATTGATTTTTTATAGGGTTATTTTTAATTAACGTCGTTCTGGAGCAACACAACGGGCTATTGACGACTGTACGGGATCAATCCCAACAGAAAATATCCGAGGACAACACCACGTAATTTTGATTCACGGTCAGATGATGAGGCAACTCCTGAATTGGCACCCCACTCTCCAAACTTCCACACGACGCCAACGTGGACTCAGATACGGATGGAAGAGTGTTGGAAATTTATCGTCTACATCCAAGAGCATCGCTTCTCCAGGCTGCTCGTGAAGTAAGAATTCCAAAGGATGATGTCCATAGTATTTTGAAGCGATGTAATTGGAAAAGAATTTGTGTACACAAAAATACGTTAATGTGAATCATTATAAACATTTAAAGTAAATTGTGCGATATTTAATAAATACTTTATAACACAAACACAAAGTGTTATAACAATTTTTGGCGACACCCTTTATATCATGAACTCGAATTAATGAGTTCGTGCTCCGCCATAAACGGAGGGAGCTGGCGTTTTGGGGACAAATCTATACTATTTAAAAGGAAGTGTTTGTCTGTATACGGTGTGTACCATCCTGACGAATCTATGGGACTTACAATAATGAAATTGGGCACACAGGTAGTCCGAATGTTTTGTGATTTTTGTGTCCTGTCCTAATTAAAAATTTATTCTAGAACCTTTTTTAATTTATTTATTAGTTTTTTTCATCTTTCGTCTCTCCGGAATGTGACGTCATTGAAGAAAGACGAGGATTTTGCAATTTTCGACCGCTGACAGCAGAAGCGTTTTTTGTCCAAAAGCTTTGGGAACCATCCCAAGATTTTCGATTCTAGCATGTTTTGGTTTTCGTTGTTGATCAGTATAACTTTCTTGCTAGCGATTTCAACTTTGTCACGGGCAAAGACTACTTGAAGTTTATTATCTTCGTGATCGATAAAGATACAGTGAAAAATTCAACGGATTTAAAATCTGCGTTAAAACTTATTCTTAAAAGTATTGTTTAATCTTTTTAATGTGTTCAGTATCAGTAAGATTTAATGTTTCCAGCTCAATTTGTAAATTTTATTCTAAAATATTTTAAATTAATTTATTGGCATCATGGCGTCGCCTGTGGTGTTGGTTTGCGAAGCAAACCAAATGGGAATACGTTGCAATCCCCGGGGGTTGACAACGTCATTGAACAGTGGTCACAACTGAACACAAGAAACGAACTGTCGCGGCCAACTCCGTGCTGGCCACGCATTGGCTAGTTTCAAATAAGTATATACCAGATATACGAAGCGCTACGAAGTCGAAATCAGTTTCCTACTAAAGCTAATGTCGAAATCTATTGATTTAATACATTAAGAGAAGTCGAAAACAATGTTGGTTGTAAAGCATGGACCCGCCCCCATTTTAAAGATTTAAAATTTTCACAATGTCGGCATATATTATTCTAAAAGCCAAGCAGAAATACACCAAAAGTAGTATTTTATTTTTGACGGATTAATAGAAAAATAATTGAATAATGCAAATTATGCGAACAAATGTAGGTAATGAAAGGATGAAGGTGTAGAAATACTAAATATACGAATAATTTGCAACGGAGTTCTTAGACTTTATGGAATATTTGCTGAGAAGGTGAAGCAAACATGGCACTGAAAATTAATGCGTGTAAATGAAACATTTTGTCTATTAATATTACAAATATTTCGTAACCAAATCAAGATGAAGCTCTGTTTTCTCAAGTTGAATCTTTGGTAATAAAGTGAAAATTAAGAAAACTAAACATCCCTATATGTGTATGATGTTTTGTTGACTGATGAATAAATTTCCAGCTTATATCTAAATTACTTGATGATTAACATGTTTGCAATTTGACGGAAAAAACTTAATAAAAATGGGAAATGTTCATGGTTTTTTGAAAATGACTAAATTTAGGTTTATCAGTATATTATCGGTTTGTACAATATATATTAGTGACTTTTCTTCAAATCTAAGTATGTCTAAACGTAATTTTGGAATAAAAGGATATAAACGAATCGAAAAATGTACTCTACGTGAACTTTAATAAACATTACCAGGCATAAATGCCATCCACGCGGGTAAATATACGAATTCTTATGACAGGAAATTCTAGCAGAAGGCTATTTTTACCACAATTTGTTTTACACAAAACAATCGGTATGATTTGTCTATACATCATTCTTATTTTATGTCAAGCGAAAAATGATCTGGCAAGATGTAATAATAGTAGTAATTTGATACGAAGTAAAAAAATTCAGACTGAGCCATGTTTTAAAAAAGTATTTAATCAATTTTTGCACAAAATTATAATTATCAATTCATAGAATGTCCAAAAGTGCAACTACAATTGTATTTTTTTTAAATAAACAAATGATTTTGATGAATAAAACGGAGACACACAAAATAAAATAGGTATCCCGCATTATCTATGGAGTATAGTAAATGAAAATCTCAATATAAATAAATAAAAACATTTTAAATGAATACAGAGAATTCGAAACAATTTCACGGTTTATTAACAAACAATCTGCTATATGTATTAACAAAATTATAATGAGGAAAACGCAATTAAACAACAACTGTTGCCAATCGGATAAAATGTCAAAGTTCGACGACAAAATTCTTTTTCTTTTTGACATTTTTAAGCTATGCGAAAGAATAAAATTCATATATGACAAAGAAGATATTATTAAACCGCTAATTTAATGTGAGTGTCGCAATTTTATTCGTGAAATGTCAGTTGTATATTTCGCAAAGACGATTTCAAAAATGAAAAAAAAATGAAATCGCAGATACTCATAATACTGTAGTTGCAAAAAATTAGGGGTTTGAATGAAATAAAAATTCAGAAAGCTTTGCCAGATCCCGTTTTAGAACTGAAATTAATTTACAAACAACGCATTTTTAGTTTGATTCTCAATGTATGAAAAGGGAAAAACGCGGTGTACGTAAAAATAATTGTATTGCCACTGTCCTGTATGTTTAACATATTCTTAGCTTAAATATTTTCGCTACATTATTGTATAATACTTTTTATCAAAATAGACATATATTAAAGCGGGCTTAAAATGTTTTTTTTTTCTATTCTTCACTCGCACATTTTTAGATTATAGTTGCTTTAATTCATGCTTTAATCGTGTAAGATAGCCTAAAGCTTAAAGTGGATCTTAAATCTTCACATAATTATATGTTCCCTACTGCGCCTATATTTAAAAAATTGGTTTTTAAAATAAGTTTTTTCGAAAAATCATGTCACTGTTGTAATTGCGTATTCTATCTATACACTACCCTACAATAATGGACCGGACGTCAGCAGATTTGCATAAAATCCGACAACTTGTTTGAGGGTGTATTTCGTGGTATGGCCTCGGACCTTTATATGTTATTCGTGGTCAATTGAACGGCGACATCATATGAACATTTTGACAATTAAGTTCTTCCTACGCTCCTGCAATTTCATGGAATGGAAGATTGTTACATCCAGGACGACAACCCTCCATGTAATGTTGCAGCCTCTGTCAAGCAGTGGTATCGAGGTATGTATATAAAACGTCTTCCCTGGCCTGATCAGAGTCCCGACCTAAACCCCATAAAACATTTGCTTGACGAGTTAAAGCGACGCTTTTGGACCAAGGAACCACGTCCGAAATCTACAGTTGAACTGGTGATATTCTTGCTGCAGGAATGGACACAAATACCCATAGCTGTGTATCAAGACCTTGTTGAAAATATATTGCAGAGTGGGGTGCCAGCTCAGGTGTTGCTTCGTTATCTGACCGTGGTTCAAAATTACGAGGTGTTGTCCTTGGATATTTCCATTAAGGGACTGATCCCGGACAGTCGTCAATAGCCCGCTGTGTTGCTCTAGTGTGACGTTAATTAAAAAATTACCATATTACCTGCCTCCTAGGCGGTTTGCTGTCAATTGCTGTAACCACGACTTTGAATTAATGTAGATAAGTAATTCTGTATATGTATTCAAACTACTTCAAATAATGTTTCATTTTAATCCGTAGAACGCCTAATTGTTAGATGACGTTACAATGCTTACCAAACTGGTCAACAACACCCTCTTAATAAGTAGAGATACCCTAGATCACAAATATTCATGCATTTATGTTCAGTTACATTTTATGTTCAGTCACATTTTATGTTCCCTATGAAATTCATTTACGGTAACTGCCTATTTCAATATCTCAACTTCGAGATACAAATTAAGAGAACGCCGTCTGAAGCATTGATCACCAGAAGGTATTTATAACCAAGCATTTTAAGCAAGGGGAAAAGTGGAAGAAAGGATAAATCTCCTCTCGGGAAAGTAATATATGTAACTGTATATTGAATTCTCGGAGACTGTCGGCACAAAATTAAACCACCAGTCACGTACAGCCCTGCCAGATGTTTAATAACATAGTATCATCAGCATCGCAAAGTGCTTCGCGTTGGGCATGTATGGCAGGTTTCCCGAAATAGAAAGTGGGCGCAGGCATTTATCTTCATGGGAATCGGTAGTCTCTTCATATTTTGAATGTTGGGAGAATATGAAAGGGGTACTTGATAAGCAAGAAGTTCAAGCACATTTGGAATTAATAATAAAGTGCATGTTTCTATGAAAGTTTTGATCGGATTCGGGATGTCTACCTAAATAGAAGCTATTGGGGTTTTATGCAGATTTTCGTCCTGTTTTTTGGCGTTTAGATGGCATTGCATCGCAAAACTGAGGTGTTATCTACTTTACACGTGTAAAGTTAGAATGGCATTACATCGTTAAACTGAGGAGTTATCTACTTTACACGTGTAAGTTAGGATGACAAAACTGAGGAGTTATCTACTTTACACGTGTAAGTTAGGATGACAAAACTGAGGTGTTATCTACTTTACACGTGTAAAGTTAGGATGACATTGTATTGCAAAACTGAGGTGTTATCTACTTTACACGTGTAAAGTTAGAATGGCATTACATCGCTAAACTGAGGAGTTATCTACTTTACACGTGTAAGTTAGGATGACAAAACTGAGGAGTTATCTACTTTACACGTGTAAGTTAGGATGACAAAACTGAGGTGTTATCTACTTTTCACGTGTAAAATTAGGATGACATTGCATCGCAAAACTGAGGTGTTATCAACGTTACACGTGTAAAGTTAGGATGGCATTGCATCGAAAAACTGAGGTTTTATCTATTTTACACTTGTAAAGTTAGGATGGTATTGCATCGCAAACTGAGGTATTATCTACTTTATACGTGTAAAGTTAGGATATTGTTTGAAAGAAGGAATTTTAGCGAGTACTTGGGGAAAAAATTGTGTTATTGGATTCTGTTTTTTAAATTTTGTTAAACATTAAAAATGGCAGAAAATAAGGAGCCTTTTCGACCAAAAATGCTTCTTTATTTCTGAAAAGGCAAGAATTCTTCGCAAAATAAGAGATGTGTTGTGTACGGTGAGAATGGCCGTTGACGATTCAAAGAAGTGGTTCCGAAAGTTTCGTCACCTGGATCAGTTCTTTAGCTAGAAACCTGGGTAATGTATCCATTTTTGCCGAACATATATCCGCAAACATGTTGACTGGTTTTCCTCAGAAGGATGTGATCTTTCAGCAGAACAATGCCACGTACCATACATCCAGAATTGTCCGCGATAGGTTGGAAGAGCACGACGAAGGCATTCAAGTGCTCCGATGGCCCCCAAATTCACCAAATCTGAACCCAATCGAGCAACTTTGGGATTATCTTGATCGCCATGTTCGTAGTATGGTCACTCCGCCTTACATAATGCCCCTGCTGTCGGACGTATTGTAGTCTGCATGGCTCCAGATACCTGTAGCAACCTTCCGCAATCTTATTGACTCACTCTCACGCCGTCTATCTGTTGTGCGTGTTGCAAAAAGTGGTTAATCTGGATATTACCAGGTGATCATAATAATGTGACTCGATCCTGTAGTATAATACTGAATAAATATAATTTTTAGTAAAAACAATGACTTTTACTTAATTTTTGTCAAAAAAAACGGAATGAACTTTTGACTCAAGCCAATACACTGGTGTCATAGGCTCTTCATATTAGAGAGTACTAGGGGGCCCGCCCCCTGCTCGCTAACGCTCGCCAACCCCAGGAGGATTGCTTCGCAATCCTCATTTGTTCCTTATGCTCGCTTCTCTCGCATCAATGAAGACATGTGTCTTAGCAGAAGAAATTGTTTACAAAATATGATATTCCACAAAAATATTTTTCAAAGCTAAATTTTTTTGCTGTTTTTCAGAAAAGATATATAAAGTACCTATAGAATCAGAATTCAAATGAAAACTTTGAGAGCAAATTTTGACTCGAAATGTGATCGCTTATTTGGAAATTGAATACCCAGCATGTTGTTTGTGTGTACATTTACCCCTGCACTCGAGCCACCCACGCTTTTTCATTGAGTTTGTTGTCGAAAGTTGTAGTGCAAGCGTCTTGTTGAACTATAATTGTTGGCCTTGAAAAGGACCTTTTTTTTAATGGCCCTAAAAAGATCCTCCGCTTTCTTTGATTTCTATTATTAACTGCAACAGCAAAACTAAAATTCATTTTTTTTTCAATAAAATTTCATTTGAAAACGCTATAAATTCAATTGAAGCGCGAGGCTTAGTGATAAACAAACAATCGTAAAATATTGCCAAAACGCGATAACAAATAACGTCTTTTTTGCGTGCCACGTAAGAGAATTTGAGATGATTGAATCGTCGTGCGGAGAACGAATCATAAACTTGAAAGACGTGATTTTTTTAATTTCAAATTTATTTCTTTTCGAGGTGTAGACTAGCTTTAGAGAGTACTACTAGAGGCTTGTGTTTTAAAGTAGTTGCTTCAAGACATATATAAGCTCTGTTGAAGTCAAAATATGACTTCTGATTAGTAATGAATCTGAAATAATTTCGATAATTTTATCTAATTTACAAATAAATTATTCTTAGGTAAATTTAGTTAACGCCGTACTAGAGCAACACAACGAGTCATTGACTACGGTCCGGGATCTATTTCCTAAGGGAAATATCCGAGGACAACATCCCGTAATTCTGAACCACGGTCAGATGACGAAATAAATTATGAAGCAATATCGTTTTCGGGATTAAAAATGTTGCCAAAAATAAGAAATTTATTGATTGATGCAGGGAGAAAATGTCACAAACGTCTTCATACACAACTTTTGTTGAACCGATTTAATTAAAAAAGGATATTTCCGCTTTTTTAAGGAATGGTTGTGGTTTAATAAAGCCCTCATATTTCCTGGTTCATTCCTTCAAAATCTTCTCATGAATGAGATAATAAAGTCAAAGTAATTCATAACCACCTTACTCTGTTACTGTTAAGTGCTACGATACAAGTTTAAATTATTTCAGACAATGAGGCCTGATAAAAATTAACAAAATTCTGTGAGAAAATGCTGCCGGCTGCTTACCCAAGCTCATTTCTAGGATAATATTGTATTGGTTTATGTGACTTTATACTGTGGCATTCCTTGTGTATATGCTTTGAAATAAAGAGGTGTGTTGTTTTTGTTGTTGTTTCTTATGCTTACATGTAATACCAGAGGAGTTCCAGGCCCGTCGAAGACGGCAAGAGGCGAGGGGGGTGCGCCTTCCATGTTATTGAGCCCCATTGGGAGGAAGTCCGACTTTGCTCGACATACATGACACATACGTTTTACAGGAAGGTCCCTTTTATACATCCATTCACTCACACATATCGTAATTTAGATCCCAATCAGAGGCCGATAACCCCCTGATCAGGTACCCCCAGAGGTATTGATTTGGTATAGGAACATGGGGGTCATTGTGACCACGACCTATTTAACGTGCCACAGTCATCATTAGTGAACACGACGGTCTTTAGCCAAGTCAAAGCGCCGATCTCGCAATCATCAGAATTGTAGGCTCCGCCGAGGACAAAACCCACAACCCTTCTGATGCGAGCCCGACGCTCTACTGACTGAGCTATCGCGGCTCAAAGAGGTGTAATCTGCTTTTATGGTCTAGTGTCATGTTTTGCTACACGAGGTTCAAATAGACTAAGAGCTACGAGAATTATTATAAAAAAGATATTTCATGTTAACAGATATTTCACAACTCATGTGGTTTTTCCTTATTTTTGGTTACCAGACCATGAACGTTCTTAGAGGGGCACATACGCATATATCCATTCATTAACCTGCAGTCCTCCATGCACGACTTCTAACCAGTTTTGACGCTTTTGACTAATAGAATCTCTCCTAGGATTCTTTCAACCAATTGATGTGGTTATTTAGCCATTATGTGCGTCGTAAGATGAAAACATAACTGCACCAATCGGAAATCTGGTGACTCAGAGGGTTTAATGGATTCCAGCAAAAGAACTTAAGAAGTCACACATCTTGATTGATCAAACTACTGGAACGGCTCTACATTAACAAAACAGTATTGTGCAAACACTTACAAAATGAATTACATAAAATAGCATTAAGCGAAAAACAATTAAATTACATGTAATAGCATTAAGCAAACCAGTCAAATCTTGTGTCTGGAAACTCAATTTTTTATTTTCGTATTACATTGAAGAATTGATACGATACGTGTGTGTGTATGGACGTGGATGTGTCATCTCTGAAAGAACTGTGATCATGGCCATTGCTTTCATACTTCGTGAGTGGTAGGAAGAGTAACAGATTAGAAATAGGAGATTTACGAGTTCGAAAGGGGGCTGGTGCACTTTAATCGTGTACCTCTGGATTGGACGGATAGAGTAACACAAACTCGTAGTACTCGGGCAGTAGTTCACAGTAGTGGCAGATATCGTCTTACCAATGTACGCTGCAACCATAGATGTCACGCATATGGAAGTCGCTCTTCGATTCCGCTTCGCTACAAATCCAATATCGATCTTGCGCAGAGATCGCAACACTTGGGCGGCCGGCCACAAGTCTTCGGACAACTGTTTGCCTTGTTTGGAATTGTTTCCATATTCGTGAAATGACGGAATGATGAACGCCGAAGAAAATAGCAACATCAGGGATTGATTGTTCTGATTCATGGCGTCTCACAAAACGCCAGTGCTCACTATCTGCCATTAGTCTTCTGGAAGCCACAGAAACACGTTTGTCTTAAAAACTAATCGTACGAAAGTTTTAAACACTTTTTATCAGCACTGCAACTCCTCTAACCCTTCACAATACTGGCTTATACAACTGACTTTTTTGCATTTTTCTCGTGAATTTTTAATTTTTCTCGTCACGAAACCGTGATTGGCTTGTACATAACATATTTGCATACTTCCAACTGCCTCTGCAAAAAATTGCAGCCTCTCAAATTCAGGTTGGCTTTTGGAAATTAGCATTTTCCTCTCCGTGCTTAACTTTTGGCAGTGAGTGTATTTTAATTAATGTCGTATATGAACAACACAACGGGCTTTTGACGACGGTCAGGTATTAGTCTTAACGGGAAAGCACCGAGGACAACACAATGTAATTTTGAATCACGGTCAGATGACGAGGCAACACCTGAACCGGCACCCCACTCTCTAAACTTTCACACGCCAAGGTTAGGACATTTTCCATTACTGGAAAATAGTTTGTTTGTGGTTGTGATTAAAGAAATATGTTTAATGCTGTGAACTGAATTTATCTTCTTGAGCTATTGTATCTTAGGACGAAGTACTGTAGAGGCAAAAACGAAAGACAATACTCTTGACTTGGAGAATGTAGGAAGAAAATTTCAATGTAAAAAGTGCCTTTAAACTATCGTACAGTTATAAAAATATCACTGACAGAAGCAGTGGGATAACGCGTTATAAAAAGGGGAGAAATTGAACAACGATCTATTGACTATGGTCCAGTTTCATCCCCGGATAGGAAAGGTCCAGGCCAACACCTCATCATTTTAACCACGGTCACAAATGACGAGGTCAACACCTGAGCTAGAACCCACCTGCCAAACTTTGACATTTGAAGCCATGACAAGTCTACAATGGTCTTTGGTTGGATCAAATTTTGTACTCGTAGGCCTTCGATTACTAACAGGGCATTCGATTGCACTGTACACATTGAGAACAATATATTCCAAGATGGAATGTTTAAGGCTGTTTTCCCACACGCCGGAAAACCAGTGCCATCATTCCGTTGGCGTTCACCAACTTGCAGTTACTGGTAACTAGTTTGCTATTGGTTGTGATGCAAGAAAGAGATCTTTACTGCTGCCAACAGACATTATCTTCTCGAGCTATTGTATCTTACGAGGAAGTACGAAAGTGGAAAAAAGTAAAAGTAATACTGGGTACATCCCCTTTTGTCTATGGTATACCTATAAACCATTCGTCACATAAAAATTTTTTTTCTGGTACAGCTGCATGTACTGTTGGAAGAGAGGATTCTTCAAATTATGAATTTTCAATCCTTAATGATATATCATGTTCCTGTAGTCTTAATAACAGTTAATAAAATGTCAAAGACAAAAAAAAATGGCTAGGTTCGAGCGAATTTGTACCATTACTTGAACGGAATTAGTTGAGAAAACAGTTGTCAAATGTTCAAAACTAGACCATTGAAATTATATAAATCTTGAATTTAAATTAATCATCCTTAAGGCACACTATTTGAGCATCACAGCTATAGACAACTGAGTTTTAGCAGGATAGTTTTCTCTATTCAATCTTTAGCGACTTTTATAGCGTATTAATTGGTCTAATAAAGAATAACTCGGTTGACATAAGCGCATCTAGCACGACGGCAGGAAAGATAATTGCTTCCGGGGACTTCTGAATAGCAATCCTAAAAGGATTTTTGTCCGAGGTGAAAAGGACTTTCCCTCTTAAGAGACGTGTCGAAGTCTCTTCTCTGACGGACCGAAAAAGGGGAACAATGCAGTCTGGCTTCATCAAGTTGACATCTGTTTCACATGTCTTAGAACGAGTTTATTCGTTAAATCAGGACTCAGGTTTAGCGAAAACAAGTGCTTTAACAATTTGTTTCTGTAGGACAAAGAACTGATTCTGTTTCTTAAGTTTATCGTTCCGTTCCGGAAGTGAAAGCAGTGATTAAGATTTGTAGAAATAAGTACAGTGAAACTTCGATTAACCGCCAGGTTCGGGACCTGTACCATGGCGGTTAATCGAATAGACGGATAACAGAAAAACTATCAACAACAACCCACCCTCATCCATTGCATATGAACAAACGATAAAAAGGCACGTTTAGGAAATGGAAATACAATGTACAATAGGGTGGAGCGAAAAACACGAATTTCGTAAATTGAAAACGCCTATGGTGGGAATAGTTGGGGACTACCATGCTTATTAATATTACAAAATATGAGCTAAATCAATTAATATCTTCAGGTGCCAAAATCGCTTTGAAATTTCGAAATTTTGCCAATTTTTCCACAAAAATAATAATAACGCATTTAAAAAATTTAATACATCTTATTTAAAGCCATGGGTGATTGAAATGAACTTCCCTGCGTGTAAAAAAAAAGTTTTTACACCTAACATAATCACCGGAAAATAAAAAATAAATCCCCTTTTTTTCAGAGCGCCATCACGCGCGTCTCCACTCCTCTCAATAGACTCTTCATTGCGACCTCACGTTTACGCGGGTGCTTCCCCTTGCAGATCTTCGCTGTCTTTGCATTATGAAAAAAACCCAGAATTCAGCACGAGGAGGTGGCTGAATAACGAGTTACATACCCCCTAAAAATTTCAATTTAAGTTTAGCTTACCCTAAAAAATTAAACTGAAGTTACTGGCAAGTGGTTTAGCTTAAAAGTGATTGATATTGGCTTTTGGTTTCAAATCTGGGTAAAGCAAATCTAGAAGCAATTCTTGACCGAATAAATCCATCTCATGCCTCTGTACCACATACTGTACTATATGCTTCAGTTACTAATTTAACGCAACGTTCTACTACTTGTGAATGGCATGGAAAGTTAAATATGTTACTATTGGTTGGAACATTTAGAATCATAGACTTGAGTTGATCATCAGAAAGAGATACTGTAAGTGATGGATCTGTAATGGAGTCTGATTGCCATTCAATTAGATTTATGTAATCGTCTGCTTCGAAGTTTAACTTGGGAATTTTGAACTCTCGAATATTCTTTTCTACATTGTTTTTTGTGTCTTAATTTTAAATTCTTCTAAGGCTCAATTCTCTGACGTGTTTTCGATCATCAGCTAACATCACCAAAATAATAATTTCTGGATGGGCATAATAAGCATTTCTTTGCAAAGTTATATCTACTACAATTTTTAAATCATCCGGCAAAAATCTCGATTTATTTAAAATATTTGAAAAATGAAGACTCTTGTACCGACATGATGACTGACTTTTAATTATAAACCAAACATATGAGTGTACCTTCACAACATACTCTGTTAATATTTTCACGTTATGTGTTGGATCTTCTGTTGAAACATATAACCTTAAAATTCTATTTGTCGACGTAAACCATTTTTCACAAGATTCTAACATTTTTCCAATTTCTCCGCTGTATTCTTTTGGTCCAGTGGTTTTCCCTTCTAAATGTTGCAACAAATGACGTAAAGGTAGCTGGGTAGCTCATTTGTTTGTAATAAACAAATAAATCAATGCACAGGACGTCCTAAAAAGAGCTCGATATGTCGTATGACTCCATTTTTCAAACCTGTATTTACCACTGTACCATCAAAACCAACCACTTGCATCTTAGAAAGTTCGATATTTTCTCCAAAAAAGTTGAAATACTTGTTTTAATATTTTGAGAAGAGCCAGTTGGGTAGGAGTGACGTCCCATATATTTTGATCCTGGTTCTAGTATTAGAACGATATGTTCTTCTGTTACCGTCTTTCTAGCAATCCTTTCTCTTTCTGTAACCATTGCTAAAGTTTATTCCTTTCACTCATCAAAGTATATTACATATTCTGATAAAGAGGTAGTTTCCTCATTTTTCCTTTTCAGGTAGCTGCGGGTCTTTGTTCTTTCCCTTCTAATTTTACTACGATCAACTATGTTTGAAGAATCATCCTTGTAAATTTTTCCCATATCCTTCAAAGCAGCATTTATTAGAATTGCTAACGATCTATCGGAAACAACAGTTCTGTGAAAAGCCTGAGCTACATTTGGATGTTTAGTTCTCGTTTGTGAAGTTGTCGGAGAATTATTATCAATGATTGTGTTTATAGTATCATTGGAATTCTTAAGCAAATTAAAACTCAAAGTAGCTCCCGTAATAGAAGGCGAGAGTATTTTGGATTGTTTTCCTTTACAATCTTTGAGCTGAACGTTTTGGCTCTCTGCTTCTCTTTCTTTGCACTGCAATCTTTTCTTCAAGCATTCTGCTGTTTTTTAATGTCAACATTTCCAATAACCATTTTTCGAAATGTCCTTTGAACTGTTAACAAAGCTCTTTCAGCAATAGGTACTTTCATTTTGAAAGTACAACTGAGAAAGTTCTTACATATACATATGGTAATATCAAATAGATATTTTTCTGCTGATTCCCTGAAGGACACAACCTTTTTCGAGAAATCTAATTTGCAAGTATTTTTTAATAGTTTCTTAATATTTCTATATGCTTTATGGTATTTTTTCAGCATATATATTATTTGTTTGTTTTTTACAGTTGGAATCGAACTTTTCTCCCACAATCCTTTAAGTTCTTTAATTAAAATTCAACATACATCAGCCACATTCTAGCATCTCTTTTATAATCTTTCTGTATGCAAAGATAGTGCTTCATAACATCTGCATATGTTGGAAAACATGTTAGGCTTCATTATTTTAGCCATTCCAAACACGGGACATACATCTACTGATCGTGTCCTAGGCATTCCGACTTATTCACAGAAACGTGTATCCTTAACAAACAAAACTGAACTTAAAGATTAAAATTCAATGTAAAAAAAATACCTAAAAAAAGTAAAAATACACAGTAAAATACGCCCCAACAAACGAAAGCGAATCAATTTGAGCAAAGGACTTAGTTTTCTTCGATAGACTAGATCGGTAGGGCATTTGCAGGAGCATACACCTACTAGATATTTACAAAGTGGGCGGGTATTTAAAGAAACCCAGACACCTCCACTCCATGAGGTGAAATAAAAGTGATTTACCTCTTATAAACAAGCGAAGAAAGGGAAGCGCCCATGCACCCTAGTAGCGAGGAATGCAATGATAAGTCTATTGAGAGGAGTGGAGACGTGCGTGATATAACGCTCTAAAAAAAGGGGGACATTTTTAATTTCCGGGATAATGTTAGGTGTAACACTCTTTTTTTACAAGCATTGAAGTTCATTTCACCCACCCATGTCTTTAAATAAAATGTATTAAATTTTTTAAATGCGTTATTATTATTTATGTGAAGAAATTGGCAAAATTTCGAAATTTCAAAGTGATTTTGGCACTTGAAGATATTAATTGATTTAACACATATTTCCTATTATTAATAAGCATGGTAGACCCGACCCCAACTATTCCCGCCATAGGCGTTTTCAATTTACGAAATTCGTGTTTTTCGTTCCACTATAATGTACATACTCAATATGGACTAAAGTGTTATGACACCCCAGACATTAGGAGGAGGATCCATCTAATTGTGGGGTTACTTTTTGGTTAGGACTCGGCCCATTGCTGTATGAACCTGGTACCACGAATGCTGACGTGTACCTTGACGTTCTGGGTCATTCGGCCTTGCCTACACTATGGCAATACTACGGCGATGATGGTTGCTTTTTCTAACAGGATCGAGCTCCATGACATGCTTCAAAACGTGTGCAGGACCGGTTTCTTGAAAATGAGGTGAATTTGCTCGTCTGGCCTGTTCTGAGGCCCGGTCTCAATCCGATCGAGTATTTGTGGGACCAACAGGAGCGTCGAGTACGACACCGCCACCCACGCTCATCTTCACAACAATTTCTTCTCGTAGCCTTGCAAGAGGCATGGCCGTCTCTTATTGCCCGACTTACAGAGAACACGTGAAAAGTATGCCTCGGTGTGGTGTAGCTCTAATACAAGCAAACCGGAGGACTTACCCGTTACGAAATCTATATATATAATTCTCTTACGTGGCACGCAAAAAAGACGTTATTTGTTATCGCGTTTTGGCAACATTGTACAATTGTTTGTTTATCACGAAGCCTTGCGCTTCAATTGAATTTATAGCGTTTATCGGATGAAATTTTATTGAAAAAAAAATGAATTTTAGTCAAGCTGTTGCAGTTAACAATAGAAATCAAAGAAGCCATTTACAAAAAGGTCCTTTTCAGGGCCTTTATAGTTCAACAAGACGTTTGCACTACAACTTTCGACAGCTAACTCAATGAAAAAGTGTGGGTGGCTCGAGTGCAGGGGTAAATGTACAAACAAACAACATGCTGGGTATTCAATTTCCAAAGCATCGCTCACATTTCGAGTCATAATTTGCTCAAAGTTTTCATTTGAATTCTGATTCTATAGGTACTGTATATATCTTTTCTGAAAAACAACAAAAAAAATTTAGATTTGAAAAATATATTTTTGTTGGAATATCATATTTTGTAAATAATCCCCTCTGCTAGGACACATGTCTTCATTGATGCGAGCGAAGCGAGCATAGGTTCGCGCAGCTAACCAATGAGGATTGCGAAGCAATCATCAGGGGGTTGGCGAGCGTTAGCGAGCAGGGGGCGGGCCCCCTAGTACAACAATAAAACCCTTTTTCTGAAATATATGCAGTGTCCAATACTTTTTTGCATAGAGTGTACATGTATTTTATTTTACAGAAACAAACAATACATAATTTACATTAAGTACAGAATGGTACATATGTACATAATGTTACATGATCTTATGCTCTAAACGTACATACATATTCAAATTTTAGAATAGGCTATCATTTTGTTTGTTTTTTCTTCGGGTGACTGAGAGACAATGTTTCGTAATAACGGACTGACGGTTAACAGGAACTGCCGATTATAAGAGTGACGGTTAATAGAAAATTCAATGTACCTACATTAATATTTAAATTAAGAGTTTAAAATGCACTTGCATTTTGTTTATAGCAGATGATTTAATTAATGGCAAAGGTGGCGTGTAATTAAAAAAAAATGTTCCGATTTAACAGAAGTCTCGTGTTTAAATAATTTTGAAAGATGTGCTACCGTGTTCTTTAATGCATTTATCGGATGTCTAACGAAAATTATCTTAAGATTAATTTATCCTGTATAAAATACTGTCCATTAATGTATACAAATATTATGTAAACGACCGTTAGAAATATTTAGTTTGGGAATATGTATTAGTTAGAAACATTTCATTTAATTGCAAATGTAAATATCACTAATCAGGCGTTAAGAAATGTCTATTAGTTAAAATGAATTTCATTTCGTTAAGGGGGTCCGGGACACATCAGAAAAAAAATTTTATTAATTAATTTAGAATTTTGAATTTTTTTGTACTGATTACCCATCTAACTAATAAACAAAATCACAACACAAAATGTTTCCAAAATTTTTTTTAAAAATTTTAAATTAAAATTTTTTGAAAAAAAAGGGGTCATTTTAAATTGCTAAGACTCAAAATATTCTTGGTCCATTTTCAAAATTCTTGCAGTAAATTATTCAAAAATTTATAAACTTTAATTTTGATTCAGCAGTTTAAAAAATATTAATTTAACAAAAAATAAAAAATATTTGAATGAAAATTTTTGAAAATTTTAAGGTACTTTTTTTAAAAAAAAGTCATATTTTTAAAAGTAAATATTTGTTTCAAATTTGCTGAATCAAAATTAAAGTATAATGTTTGAAAAATATATATTCCAAATTTCAACCCTTAAACTTTATTGGTTTTCGACTTATAGCAATTTGAATACAGGAAATCTTAAAAAATGTATCATGGAGAAAAACGCATTTAAAGTTTTAAAGACAGATGTCGTTGCCATGACAACAACTTTCAAGAGTGTTAGATTTTCAAAACAACGCACTACAAAAATTATTATATCTCTAGTTCTAATTAAGATAGAAACATGATTTAGACGTCATTTTAAGCAAAAAAACATAGAGAATTTCTTAAAATCATAAAAAAAATTTCGAAAATTTGACGATTTTTGTGTCCCGGACCCCCTTAAGTAAATATTACAGAAATGTAATTAGTCATTTTCATGTAAAACATAGTAAATGTATAGTATAGTTACACTTTAAAAATATTAAAAATACATATTACGAACTAGAGGTACCTACTTTTCTTTTGTTAGAAGAATTATATTATGAAATAGTCCACAAACCTGGCAAACAAATGGCCCATGTGGATGCACTCCGTAGATACACTGTAATGCAGGTCACTGCACAGACGACCGTAACTACTCCTTAAATAATTGCTTCACAATCCAATGAGGAGCACATCACCGCAATTAAGAAACTGATAGAAAACGGAAGTAATGCAAATTACTTTACAAACAAATGGTGTCGTTTACAAATACGATAATGATCGTGAACTGTTAGTTGCTCCCAGAGCGATGCATGACGCAATAATACGACATGCAGACGATAAAGGACATCTCGCAGTAAATAAAACTGATGAGCTAGTTAAGCGAGATTTTTTTTATTCCTAAACTGAGGAAACATGTTGAATATTTAATTAGTAATTGTGTACAGTGCATGCTCAGTAATAAGAAGCTAGGAAAACCCGAATGATTTTAAAATCCGATACCTAAAGAGGACGTTCCATTATTCACATATTACATTGATTTTATAGGTCCGTTACCTTCAACATCTTTAAACTATCAGCATATCTTCACGGTAGTAGACGGCATTCGCATAATTCACTTGGTTATATTCTACCAAATCTACCAGCCGCAATAAATAAACGTAAGCAAAAATAAAATATTTTTGGTAATCCAGCGAGGATAATTTCGGATAAAGAATCTGCTTTTATATCTAAAATCTAAAGAGTTTGCAGATTTTTGTAGCGAAACGGGATAGGACACATAAAATTCACAACGGGAATCCCAAGAGGCAATGGACAAGAAGAAAAAATACACAAAACCCTGATCCCAGTGTAAACCAAATTTTCAATTGAAGAACCGATCAAATGGTTCAAACACGTTGACACCTCACAAAGAATACAAGCGCCTCAGCGTACAGCGTAAGTGTCCGACAAGTTGACTCTGATTGGCTGGTATGATCATGTGCCTGAGACGTAAAGGTGTTTCATTTGGCTATTTATCTACGTTTTGGCGCAGATCTCTTTGACTGATAGGAACGGTTTTCGAAAGGTTTTGCATTTTGAACCGAAAATTGTATCCTTTTATTATATAAGTTACTAATTATATAAGTTAGTGTTTTATGTATGCTTTTTGTTACATCAGAATGGTCCTAAACCAGGGATGGATACGACACCATCATCCTAAAGCAAAGGGGACGGCAGAGGGGCGGAAAAATATCAGCTGGTAGTGAGTTCAGGAGTGGTTTTTAGATTATTTATGTAAAATCAACGGAAGTTTGGAAAAATAAAAAAAGGGTATTAAAAATTAGGAAAAGTAATTTAGAATCAAAAGGAATTAAATTGGAATTGTTTTAAATAATTTGGATGATCTAAAAATATTTCCGCCAGTTGGGCTCGAACTCGGAAAGTCATCCTCCGCCGCTAACGCCAATCTGATGGTAAGTAACTTTAGCCATTTGGCCATCGTTGCTTCACCAAGAGGAGCTCTTTAAAAGAAGAGTTCATTTTTGCCTCCCCTTATAAAAAAGTTGGCGAGAAATACTACTAACAACAACCATACAACATATATATGAGGAGCCAATCAGAGTCAACTTGTCGGACACTTACGCTGTACGCTGAGGCGCTAGTCAAAGAATACTCAACGGCACAACCTTCAGAAGCACAATATGGACGACCTTCGAACTTTCAACAGCAGGGCCGGCCCTAGACATTTTGGCGCTCCGGGCAAAACCTTAATTTTGCGCCCCCCCCCCCCCTCCTCTCCGTTTTTTTTAAGTAAATCTCATGCGACCATATTAGAAAGTCAAGAAAACATTGAAAAAAAAGAAAAAGAAAAAAACGTTTTTTTTAAACTCAATCATCAGATAACAAGATAAGCAATTTAGCACTTAAGGCAAAATAACAAAAATTAAAATGTAGTAATGCTAACTGAACTAATATCCCATATAAATAAATTCTAACTAACCAAAGTAATTAAAATGCCCTTTTTCTAACTTTTCTTTCGGCAAACTCACGAACCAGTGATTTCAAGTCTAATTTATCACTAATTTGGTGTTCTATAGCAATCATTGCCAATCCATTGAGACGATTTTGCGTCTGTATCGATCTGAGATAATTTTTTATTATTTTTAGTTTTGAAAAGCTTCTTTCCCCTGAAGCCACAGTGACTGGCAATGTAAGTAGGATTCTTAATGCTATGCTGAGGTTTGGTGCGAATTTAAGTGTAGCGATAAACTTGAGAACTTCGACAGGGGTTTCCTTTTTTATTAATAATGACGAAACAATGCTTATTTCATCGGCTAGTTCCAGGGTGTTAAGATCGCTTAAATTTCCATCAGTTAAAACTACTTCCAAATCTTTGCAATGAGCCAGTAGCTCATTTCTGGGCATGTCTTTTAGACCAAAAATATTATACAAAAAGCTGAAATAATTACTGTGAGTATTTAGCAAATTATATCTGGTTTCCAAGCTATTTATTGCTTGATCTATAGTGTGAAAAAAAAAATCTATTTTATATTTTTGTTTGAGGTCTTGAACGGGTTCATCCGGGCCTTCATACAAAAACGTTCTTGTTTTGCTTCTGACACGATGACGTGGTGTGGTGGTTTCGAAATTAGCTTCCACGTCAATCTCTGAAGCAAGCTCGGTTGCTTCTAAAATGATGCTTTCAAAAGCTTCATCTGATCTCAGGTTTTCAAAGAAGAGTTTGCAGTTGCTAAGCATATCAATAGCTTGTGACATATTAAAATTTACAGTTTGCAAAAGTTTGCTGATGGGGTTAATATGACTCAAAATTTTGTACCAGATCACAACAGAGCATATAAATTTGAACTGCTTCAAATTATTTAATAATCCGCTAGCCTCGTCTCTGATCATATTATCGATTTCTGAATCTTCATATATGCTGTACAAAGCATCGTGAATTGGACCAATTTGAAACCGCAGAGCTTTTAATGAGTCGACTCGACTTTCCCATCGCGTATTACTCAATGGTTTTAGGGTGTAAGTATCAATATATTTCAGTAATATTGCCCAACGAAAAGAAGAGGAAGAAAAAAATATATATAACTTTTGAACAATATTGAAGAAGTTGGCTGCCTCAAACGAGGATTTTGCCATATCGTTTACAACCAAATTTAGCGAATGGCTGCTGCATGGAACATAAAATGCTCTGGGGTTTATATTTGTGATTCTTGTTTGTACTCCCGATTTTTCTCCTCTCATATTGGAACCATTGTCATACCCTTGACTGCGCATGTTTTCTACTTTAAGCCTATTTTTCTCTAGCTCTTCTAGTAAAACCTCCGACAATTCCTTAGCTGTTGATCTCTCAATGGGTAGAAAACCCAAAAAATGTTCGTTGATATTAACTTGAACTTCAGACTCTGATTCCTGTATGGAGACAAATCTTACCACAAATGTCATCTGTTCTACTTTACTTGCATCGGGAGTACAGTCAAGAATCACGGAATAATACTTGGCCTTTTGAACTTGCTCAATGATGTGGAGCTTTATGTTGTCATGCAATAATTCAATTATTTCATTTTGTATAGTTTTCCCTAGATATGTAGCTTTGATTTCTTCTTTATTGAGGACTCTGCGAACGTGTTCCTCCATTTTTGGATCAAACTCAGCCAATAACTGAATTAACTTCAAAAAGTTTCCATTATTGTGTTCATACAGTTTATCACTTGTTCCTCGAAAAGCTAGAGAGCTCTCACCTAGCATTTTAACGACTGATATAATGCGTAAAAGAATTTCAGACCAGTGATTTATCTCAGAATCAATATGAGTCTCTGAGAAACTGCATGTATTGTTTCACCTATTTTCAATCTTTGCTTCAATTCAAGCCATGATTTCAAACAATCTATATGAGTTTTAGCATTTTCATGATGTGCTAAAGAGTCCCCTAAATGCTTCCAGTCTTTAAATCCCCGATTGCCAAGACCGCTCAAGCTAGATGGTGCAGCAAAAGGTCGACATGGAAAACAGTACAAAGCATTTTGAAATACGGAATATACTATCCATTCTCTTAAAACCTCTTCTCCATTTTTAAGCCTTTTCTTGTAATGTTTTGGTGAGAATAGCATCGGACATTTGGTTTCTGGAACAAATTAATTAAAATAAAAAATAATACTGATATAAAAAAAAGCCATGATTTAATTTAAATTATAATTTCTGAAATCCCCCACTTGTGCGCCACTGGCTTAAAAAAAAAACGTATTATATTCAACTTCAGACTCAATTACCTTTCATTCGATACCACACAAGCCATGATTTGATTTAAACTCTAATTTTCAAAATCCCCTCCCCCTTATGCGTCACTGACTTTAAAAAATGTATTTCATTCAACTCCAGACTCAATTACCTTTCATTTGATACCACACAAGCCATGTTTTGATCTAAACTCTAATTTTTGAAATCTACCCCCCCCACCCTTTTTTTGGCTTATGTCTGATGGATTTGATTAGTTTTTAAAAATGAAAACAAAAATTAAAACACTTACCTTCACAGAAGCCAAACGCACTGGACAATTTGCACAAGCACTTTTTTAAAGCTTTTTTGCACTAACAATTTAAACAAACTATTTTATTTCGCACCAGCCGAAGTCTAGTAGCAAATAATGCATTGTTTTAAGTCTACTTCCTTTTTATATGCAGTTAAAAAGGGCTGTTAGATCTTGTTTCGCTTGGTTTCAAAATTGTTGTTTCCTGTACAGTCGTGTTGCCACGGGCCGAAAAACTTGTCAATTCTTGAAAGGCGTTGGCTGAGTGGTTTTGTCATGTTGAATTCAATTCAAGTAGGTTTTGCCTTAATGTTTAAATATATTATATTATTTGAATTATGTGCTTAGAAATAAAAATGATAAATTCCGCCTGCCGCCTCTTAATCTTGTCAACTATCAGTCAAATCTTGCAACGCGTTTTTGAGAAAATTCCCGTGAACCGATTTCAATGAAATTTGGTATACTTACAAGGGTCCGATGACAATGCAATATTATGAAAAATAATTTATTGATATGATATCAGAATGATAAAAAAATATTCTTTACTTTTTAGTTTTAGTGTGCATTTTATAAAAGCCTGTAACTTAATTTTTTTTTATCAGTTTATTTTCATTTTCCATGATTTTGGCGCCCCTAGATCATTGCGCTCCGGGCGGCCGCCCGGATCGCCCTACCCTGGAGCCGGCCCTGTCGACAGGCGGGAAATGCGAAACACAGAAGACCTCAAGATAGCCCAGCTCTTCGGCCCCGTTCACATTGAGGCGCGTAAAACGCACGTTTGGCGAGGGTAGCTAGGTCCTGCTCTTCAAGGTCGCAAAGATAGAAACTTGAATTAGAGGAATAAAAAAAAAACACTAGCCGGGTTGCGCCGGTTAACGCTCGGCTGTTTGTAATAGCTATCAAAACTGAATGAAACACGAATATTCAAGACATTTGCTCATTCGTGAATGAAAAGGCTAAATGTAGGTTTTACTCTATGTCTAGGTTCGCTATTAGTAGCTGGCTACAGATAAATATTTGCATGGTAAATCTTTGAATTAATGCACAGTTTTTGATAAAAATGGTAGAAGAGGTTTCAGACCTTAGAAATATTTTGTATTTACCAATACACTACAACTGAGAACTGCAAAAATCATCCAAATGTCTTAGATGTTCAATTGTTGAAATGGTCATTAGAGACATATCAAATGCTACATTTAGATTTTTTGCACTTCTCTCTTGAGACATATAAATAGTTTCACATTTGTAATAGCTCTCTTTTAGGCATTTGAAACGGTTAATTCTAATGTCATACTAATCCCATCGTGACGATAATTCGTAAATATTTTACTTGTATTGAGGTCATATATCCAGTAAAAGGAATGCAAAAAGTGCAAAATTCTGTCAAATTCCCGCAGTTGTGTTTTTGAGCGTCAGATAGATTTTCGCTTGAAACATATTGATAACTAAGCCTTCGTCGAGCTCTCCGTTTGAAAAATTGCTCAGCCTTTTCATTCGCGTGGCGATCTTCAGCAATTCTGTGTTCCGATCTCATCTTCAGCAATTCTTGTAGCTCTCCGTTCAAACGACTACTCAACTGTTTCATTCGCGCGGTGCATTCTTTTTCGTGCATTTTTAACTGAAACTCCATTTGGCATAGAAATTTAACTTGGCTTTTTGATAACAGCAAGAATTCAAAAAATCTAGTTTTTTTTTTTTTTTTTTTTTAATTTACTTTGATTGTTGCAATTTGACGATACACAAAGAACGTCGATTTCGGGTCCACGTATGTACGTTCGTTTTTTATATATATATATTGATATTTTAATGGCGGGACCTCGCTAGCCTTGCCATGCGCGCGTTGAAGCTACAATGAAAGCAATATTTATGTTCCTCTATCTTACCTTAATCTATACGCCGACCAACCGGTATAGTGGTTAAGGTGTTAGCCTCTAGATCGGAAGGTTCCTGGTTCGAATCCGGGTCCGGGCATGGATGTTTGTAAACGTATGGTGTAGAGGCGGCTGGTGCACCTTAAATCTGTCGTGGCCGAAAGTCCTCACGTTGGGTTGGCGTGGAAGTTTGGAGAGTGGGGTGCCAGCTCAGGTGTTGCTTCGTCATCTGACCGTGGTTCAAAATTACGAGGTGTTGTCCTCGAATCTTTCCCTTAAGGGACTGATTCCGGACCGTCGTCAATAGCCCGTTGTGTTGCTCTAGTACGACGTTAACTAAAATTACCATTACCTTTATCTATACATTTTTGGCTAAACAAGAAAAGGTGCATGCCAACATGGAACATGCCAACCAACCTTTTTTTTTGTAAAACTTTTTAAGAATAGAAGAGTATCGTCCAAATATGCACAAAACATGCAAAAAAAAAAAATATGCAAAAACATGCAAAATAAATACGGGTTTGTTTGTTTTTTGCATATTGCTAAAAAAACACTCAATACGGATTTCTATCAATATTAGGGGCTAAAAAAATATGCAAAATCCAAGCTCTGGTTATTGGTGAGGATCGATAAATTTTGAATAGTTTTTATCTTCACATACACACATGTAAGAGTCTCGTAAAAGATTGGTGGATATACAAAATCTTACACTTAAAAATATTTCAACCTAGTGTAATATTTGAAACTTTTAATAATACTGTCTTTTTAATGAAGAAAATGTGTAACAAGGCTACACAGTACCCTAAAAATGACAAAAATATCGTACAGGTTTTTTTTTTTTTTTGCATTATTTGATGGCCTATACAGTTGGGAAGCTTGGCTTAAAATTTTACATTTGATATCCGATTAGTTTTAAAGGTATTTGAAGGTTTTTTTCTGAGTGTTGTCAGTGTCAAAATTTGACAGCATGGGGGGCGTGGTTAAATTCGTTTTTTTATGCATTTTTACATTCGTACAATTTATAAAAAATATTTTTAAATAAAATCAGTTCCTTAGGTGAAAAAAAAATGGCTATTAACTTCAACTTTCACTACTAAAATCGTATCTGTTAGTTTATGTTTGCGTTCTATTCTGAATCTCATTACTAGCTAACCAATATTGATAAAAAGGTCTTTTTTAAGACCAATATTTGGTTGCGATTGTTGTATATAATATATTATAATCAAAATTTGGTCAATATTTGGTATTAAAATATTAAGTTAGGGTTAAGATAAATATTTTGTCCCTGCCGAAACAAATGTTATTCATCATATGAAAACATAACATTTTGAATTTTAAAAAATACATTCAATCACATTGAGTTAAATTAGTGTTTTATTGCATTTTATAAGTTGGTAAATTCCATATTAAAAAATTAGATCCCTACAAGCATTATTAGTTTTTGTTTTGTGACATCGAAAACTTAAAATGCATTTTTCTGAGACTTTTATTTTTGTGGATGCAAAAGTGTTCTCAATTCCTTAAGGAATTTTTTCTGTACAAGATTCAGTCTAGAAATTTTTTGTAGATATTTTCATATATATGTACTATAAAAGTTAGTATGGTTTTAAGTCTGAGAGTTCTAGTAATTTTTTTAAAATGTCAAAGTTAATATTTTTAGAATTTTTATGTTTTTTTCAGGTTTAGCTACAAAAATAATTATTAAAATTCAACAATGAGATTTATGGTCAATTCCATACTAACTTTTGTTTCCAATTATCCAAGAAATATAAATCACTTGAAATAACTAAAAAATATTAAAAATTGAATATTTTATAAAAGTTTAAAAAACTTAAAAATTTCAAATTTTTTTAGATTTTAAAATAATATTACTTGCTAAACTGATTTTTTTATTGGATTCACAAATTAATAATACAAGCTGAAAAAAAGTCATCAATTATTTTTTATGTTTCTGTCCGTAGAAAATTTTTTTGAAAAAGGGTACTGTGTAGCCTTGAACTGTGGAGAACTTAAGATAATTATATGTTGGGAAAATTTATGCCTAAGTAGAGAAGATTCGGATTATTAAAGAAAGATATGTGAGATTTAAACCCAAAAAGGGAACTGAACCCCACAAAAATTGCGCTATTTTGTGCCATGTAAAGAAATTTTGTGAAAATCGCATTTCACAATTGGTTGATTTTATATCAAATATTCAAATGTGTTATGAACTTTTCGACCACCCTGTATTTTTCTTAAAAACATTCTTTGAGCGTGGATGACACCTCTAATTTATACAGGATTAGTTTAGCTAGTGTTGGAGTTCGCGCACTCGCGTGTTTTTTGTGACAAAAGTGACTTTTAGCACTTAGTTTTTCGTCACATATGGGACCTCATGCTGTTTTACATAATCTGAGAAGTTACAGTCCAAGAGTAATAAAGGCAAACAGTTACCAAAGCATCGAGTGGAACAATCAAGTAACTAAGAATTACATATTTAAGTGAATTTAGAGTTCTAATAATGTATTCGTATACAGAAAGCAGTTTATCTGATCCCAGATTTAGATGACTTCCTAATTTATCAATCGCTGAAATCAGTTTGATTTAAAGTCTGCTGTTTAAGACGCGTCTTATCTCTCGCCTCATCTGAAACTCAGCACGGTGGCACAAAAACTATTTTAAAAACAAAGTTTCCAGACTAAACAAAGTACGTGTTTTACATCTAGCAAGCAATTCATACACTTTGCTTATTTTGGAAGGTGGTGTAGCTTCTCATAGTGTAGTTTTTACAATCTAGTCGCTTAGGAAGACGAGTATGAAGTACTTTTGGGTTCTGCTCTGTGTCTTCGCGCTCGCTTCCGTCAAAGCCAGCGCCGAATGTGTCCCTGCGCTGGTCAAACCATGCGAATGCGTTCGGTTCACGTACGTAGACGCGGTTCAGTGCACCAACTTCACGGAAATGGAGTCTCTTCAGTCCGTCTTCGATAGTTCGGTCGATCACCCTTTCGAAGGCTTCATCCTCCAGGAATCGAACCTCATGTACCTGAAGGCCTCCTGGCTGACCACCCAGAAGATCCGACAGATCGTCATCCGGAACTCCAGCCTGGCGAGCTTCTTCGACGAGCCGCCGAGTTCGGACAACCTGGTCTCGCACATCTACCTCCACAACGTCCGGGTGCTGCGCGGCATCCTGTGGGAGGACCTGAAGGCTCTCCACAGGCTTCTGGATCTCGTTGTGCAAGACGTGGAGGTGAGGAAGATCGGAAAGAACCTCTCGGAGAACCTGACGCCCACCCTCAGGAAGATCAAACTGAAGGGGACCAAGACCACCGAGCTGGAGGACACCGCCTTTCAGGTCTTCAAGGAGCTGGATTGGTTCGAGCTCCAGAATGCTCGAGTGAAAACTCTGAAGAGGTCCATGTTTGCGAATCCGAGCAGGCTCTGGACCTTTGATTTCAGGTGAGTGACTTTTTATGCCATATGATTCTAGGCCTAAACTTTACTAAATTCACCGTATCGCTACTGCGGATGAGCAATTGCTTCTGATCTCTTATGCTTAGATGCAATTTGCTTTCGGGTTTTCTCCAGCCTGTGGTGTTTTGGGGCACCACAGTAATACAATGGAGTTGGACTAAGCTATATACCTTTATAAGTTTTTTATTACACTTACAAGGTTTCAATTTACAAATGGACCTATCTACACGCCTATTTACAATGCACAATTAATATACGAATGTTCATTAATAAAATGGTAAGTTTCAATTCACAATTTGTCTTTTGTTCCTCGGTGTTTGACTTCACCGTATAGCTGTCGAAACGAGACCTCGATCATCCACCACTTGCTCCAGTGACTTCTGTTCCTCGACTCCCTTTCCGTTTTTCGGAGAAGTCCGCTCACCCTTGGAATGTCGATCGGATACTTTCCAATGACACCTGCAACACTGAAGGGGTGTCAATTCCCACGCATGCGAATGTGATGTGCGAGAGCAGGTGCCAGATACAAGAAGTCGGCGCAGACTGGAACACATGTGATCTTTTTTTGGGGGGGTCGCTCTCTCGTGGCAGGTCCACGATGATCAGGTGGTCGAAAACGTCGTTTTTTCCAGACGTCACAGGCAGCGGTAGTCCAGTTGGAAGAGTAAAGAATTAGCAACCGGAGGGTGGCGAGTTTGAAACTCGGCCCAGCCAAAAACCGTCATGTACACGGGGACTGACGAGTCCCTGACTGTCCCGTGGCCTTAAATGTCCTCACGTGTGGCATGGTGTGGAAGATTGGAGAATAAGGTGTCAGCTCATGTCTTAACTCATTATCTGACCGTGGTTTAAAATGACGATATGATTTCACTCATATTTAAACCTTTAGATTACGGCTGGTACAGTAGTTGTATCTTGAAAGTTCTACGAATCGCGTCATTTATATACCCTACCCTACAACAATATGCCGGACGCCAGCGGATTTGCATAAAATCCGACTACTTGTTTGGGGCTGTTTTTCGTGGTATGCCCTGGGATCTTTGTGTGTTGTTCCTGGTCAATTGAACGCCGACGTCCACATGAACGGTTTGGACAATCAGGTTCATCCTACGCTCTGGTAATTTTATGGAATGGACTAATGGTACTTCCAGGACGACAAGGCTTCATGTCATGTTGCAGCCTCTGTCAAGCAGTGGTATCAAGATATGGATGTAAAACGTCTTCCCTGGCCTGCTCAGAGTCCCGACCTGAACCCCATAGAACATATGTGGGACGCGGTAGAGCGACGTTTACGGACCAGGGAACCACTTACGAAATCTACAGCTGATCTGGCCACATTCTTACAGTACGAATGGGCACAAATACTCATAGCTGTGTATCAAATCCTTGTTGAAAGTTTGCCCAGAAGGATTGGTATGTAATTGCAGCACGTGGGGGACCATCCCCCTATTATTAGCATGTATTATTTCCCTTATATCATCACATCTTGCTGTCCGGTTCATTATTGTAGGGGTGTATATAGCCGTAGTCAAAAGGCTAAGCC
Organism: Metellina segmentata; assembly: GCA_947359465.1. Lineage (NCBI taxonomy): Eukaryota > Metazoa > Arthropoda > Arachnida > Araneae > Tetragnathidae > Metellina > Metellina segmentata. The sequence continues at coordinate 12,798,914 of OX375875.1, forward strand.
TATCTTCAAATACTCAGGATTTTTCTTGTTTAAAAAAAAAATTAGGATAGAAATTAATGTACCGAGGACCTGTGGCTTTGTTTAGACACGTAATTTATTTTTGAAAAACAGTGTATGTGTGAAATTTTAACAAAGAGCAATGTCATTCCCAAAAGGCAGTTTCTTGCAAGCTTTTCTACCCCTCAGCTCTTAATTTTCAAATGAAAAATTGCGTTTCATTAAACTACACATTAATTAAATCGTTGTACTTAATTTTATGGCATTCTAATAAAATTAGTCATTGAACTCATTTACATTTTTTCAAAGTTGTATATTACATTTAAATTTTTATTGAAATGTGCAAAAAACTAATGTGGAAACGTATGAAATATAAGATCGGAACAATTTTAATCAAAGTGTCACATTCAACTATTTCTGTTCGTCTTCCGATCTTCAAGAACGGCGTAGAGCTTCAGCCATCATCTGATGACCCCGACAGTTATCCCAAGCAAAGACATTAGATTCAAAGTTTTTACGAAACATTTTCAACAGCAAAGGATTCATGATTATTTCTTGATTTTTACATTCATTGGCTCAATAGCCTAGCCCTTCCTCCTCGGTGACTTTGTTCAGGGTAAGGGTGTGATCTCGTCATCTGACCGTGGTGGTGTCCTCGGATCTCTCTCTTCGGTATTGATCCCAGACCGTCGCCAATAAACCGTTGTATTGCTCCATTCTGGTGTTAATTAAAATACATGCCTACCTACCTGTTAGGGATATGCCGATTTAGATAAGCTTGATTTAAATAACTATTTATACTGTTTTCTTAATTGAAGTTTAAAGTAATAGTAAATATGAATTCGCCTGGGATATAATGATTGTTATTTTATTCAAATAAGCTTGTGTGAAAATGTACTCCTACTCTACACATTTTTTAAACTGAAAACAACTGGATTCCCTATTATAGATGGTAGTACTAATTGGGATGCAGTGATATCAACTTGGAGAAATTATTGGGAGAAATAAAACAACACTTGCTTCCTACATAAGAATGTTTGAGAACTCGTAATTTTGTTTACATAAATAATTGCCAATATTAGCGATGTATTTGTTAAAAGTATACCTCATGTTAAAGAGGAACCAACTAAAATAATTTTTGCACTCAAGGAATTCGGGGTCTCTAGAACCTTCTGTTAAAGTAATTTGTTAAGAGAGAATCCCTCTTTATAAATGGTTACTCGTATTATTTGTAATATTAACCCCCTTACGTTTGGGGATCCTGAGTCTACCATAAAAATGTTCAAGAGGATCAGGATCCTAGGGCATGCTTGGTGTAGGTACTTTTAATCAGCTTGATTGGTTTCTGAAGGAAAATATGTATTTTATTAGGGATGCTACATCGATCTTTTATAAAAAAAAACATCGACGTATTTATCATCGATGTATTAGAACCGATGTTTTTTTAACATCGATGTTTTAAAATTGTCAATGTTGTTACGTTGTTGATGTTTTATGTTGGAATGAAAAAAGTACTATAGTAATAATTAAGAAAAATAACCGTGCAACTAAGTAGTTGTCAATGATGGCGACATCCGTCCCATCAGAAAGAGTTTTTTCTCTAACTGGTGAAAAAAGAAATCGACTTAAGGTGGAAAAAGTTAACAAACATCTTTTTTTTACAAACTGTAAATAACAAATATTGGGACAGATAATAAATAATTATCGGCCCCAATATTTTTTATTTACAGTAAATAAAAAATAAGTTTGTTGTGTTTTCCCCCCATAAGTTGATAAATAATTAATAATATTAATAATTTTCTCTAACTGGTGAAAAAAGAAATCGACTTAAGGTGGAAAAAGTTAACAAACATCTTTTTTTTACAAACTGTAAATAACAAATATTGGGACAGATAATAAATAATTATCGGCCCCAATATTTTTTATTTACAGTAAATAAAAAATAAGTTTGTTGTGTTTTCCCCCCATAAGTTGATAAATAATTAATAATAACTAACAATAGTTATAGTTATGTACCTACCTAAATATACTTATAGTTAGTAGTACCTATGTCAAATTGTTATGAATATTATTTTTTATATTATTCAATTTGAAAACGAAAGATTTGTTAATTGTTCTTATTAATTTTTTTGACTTTGTTTTGACAGTTAAAAAAAGTCTTAGTTATAAATTAATAAATACGGCAAATGACAAATTAAATTCCCCCTCGGCGAACATTAATGTTTGATGTTGCTAAACCAGTTTTAAGATATGGAGGAAAAAAAAGTTTAAATAGACTGATTTTTAAAAACATCGATGGTTTTTGGGCAATGTATTATCAACATCGATGCTTTAATTTTGAACATCGATGTTTTGCTGTCGATGTAGCATCCCTAGTATTTACCTCTCCCATTTGTTGGGACACAAGGAGTTCGAATCATTCTTATCTCTTTTTTCTCAATGAAAACAATTAAAAGATGAGTTGGGTTACAGTTCACACATTACACAAAGTGTTTCTGGTTAATTTTGACATAATCTACCTTGTGAGATGGTTGCACAGGCTTCAACTGGATGCCCTTTCAAGAGAGAAATAGCTATTTCCGATAAAGGAATCGGCGTGGTTTAATATTCGTTTTCAGTTTGTTAAAAACAAACACAGCGGGTCCCCAGCTTATTTAGTAAACCCTTTGAACGAAAATCGACTGAGTATAAATGGAAAGAACCTCTTAAGGTTCACAAAAGCAAAATACCCATCTAGTATCATGATTAACTGAGAAAAGAGAAAACAGATAGGTTACTGACTACCTTACTAAAACATCGTATTCTCATCCGCTTTTGATAAATAAACATATTTTACTTCATTATATTTTTTGTGAACACGATTTAAGCGCTTCACCGATAAAAATTCCAATAGATGAATTACGATTTTTTAGATTTTTTTTTTTTTTGGTAGAATTTTGAATTATCTATGTGAGATCTCGGCGATGAAATCATTACTTTCTAAGCTTGTCTGCTCGCAACTTAGCCAGCAAAACAGCTATCTCATTCCCAAATTAACCTACATTACCCTACAATAATGGACCGACCGCCAGCGGATTTGCATAAAATCCGACTGCATGTTTGGGGGTGATTTTCGTGGTATGGCCTGGGACCTTTGCATGCTATTCCTGGTCAATTGAACGCCTACATGAACGGTTTGGTTCTTCAGGTTCTTCCTACGCTCTGGCAATTTTATGGAATGGACGAATGTTACTTACACGACGACATCATTCCGTGTCATATTGGAGCCTCTGTCAAGCAGTGGTTTGAAGATATGGATATAAAACGTCTTCCCTGGCTTGCTCAGAGTCCGACCTAAACCCCATAGTACATTTGTGGGACGCGTTAGAGCGATGCTTACGGACCGGGGAACCACGTCCGAAATCTACAGTTGAGCTGGCGACATTCTTGCAGCAGGAATGGACACAAACACCCATAGCTGTGTATCAAAGCCTTGTTGAAAGTATGCCCAGAAGGGTTGCGAGTGTCATTGCAGCACGTGAGGTAGCATCCCCTTATTAAAGCATATATTATTTCCCGTATAACATCACATCTTGCTGTTCTGTCCATTATTGTAGGGTAGTACATGCGAGATGGATGGTAGATTTTAATTCATTAATGCCCCACTAAACGCACTAATGTAACACTACGGACTTTTGGCGACGGTCCACGATTAATCCCGAAAAAAATTATTTCGAGTAGGACACCTTTTATTTTTGAATTTTTTTTTTACTTTATTTTGACGACGAAGTCAACACCTGACGGGAGATGGTATCCATTACTAGCAAATAAAGCTCGTGATTGCCGATGCCGACAAGAGTAGAAGAATATGCCGACTGATTCTGATCCTAATAGGTCAAGATTTAGATCCATTGCACACATCCGGTTTTTCTACGTGCGGCGCCGCTGCCGCAACGCAAGTGCGGTCTGAGATACATTAGATCCAATGGAGAAGTGCACACATGCCTCCAGCGACGCACTTCCAACTTGCATGCAATTTGTACCGCAGTTCCCCACGGCGCTGCACATGAGTCTCCGTTCTGAAGTACCTTTGTTTTCATAAACAAATGGAGTATAAATAATAATTAATAAATGGTTGTATCCAGTAACGTCTATTTTGTTTCTAAATACACTTTTTTTACACCAAGTAAGCGAAATAAACACGTTTTCTTCGATAGAATATTTATCGCAAATGGCGCGAAATGAGTTCGTGCGTCATTTCACGGTTATGTGTGCATAGTTGGGCTTCGGTGCCGCACGTTGAAAAACCGGATGTGTGCACCGGGCCTTAAAGTGCTGTATTGAACTCTTATTGTGTGTGCCTCACATTAGTATGATATTACTTTTCTTGCAGAAACAATCGCATCGAGACCCTGCCTAATGATATGTTCTCAAACATAGAACGACTGACTAACATTTACCTGAGCGGAAACAAGTTGGTGACGCTTCCTGCGGCCGTATTCAGTAACGCTTACGAGACTTCTCTCTTCGAATTAGAGGTACAGGGTGAGTATATTCCTTTTTGGTCACGCCACTAGAAGAAAACTTACCAGATCTTAATCTCGCGTCTTAAAAAAACAGTATCTTGATGACGATATATCTCCTTACTGACGCTAAAGCTTTGGTTTCCTAAGAAAGTGGAGCCGTTATATAACATCCGTGATACGTCATAATGCCGCTGGCATAACTAGACGGCCGTCTAAACAAAAATTCAGAGGTGTGAACTTAGACGGACAGAATACGTTGGAGAATGGGCAACACAGACGACTGTCGTGGTTTATTTTATTCGAGAAACAAAACAAAGTGGTTTTTTATTCTCTCGTTTAAAGTTTCTAACTTCGGGATCGTTGAAGGTAGAGTGAAAATTTCAACAGATTTCAAATCAGCGTAAATTTCTACGCCAGATTGATATAAAAAACAGTTTTATTATTCAATATTTACCATTTGATTATTTAATTATTTATTAAATAATTAATTATTTATTTCAAGAAAATCACATTTTAGGAATCGATTTGGTGTCAAATTTTCCGCAGATTTCAAATCCGTTGAAATTTTCATTCTGTGTTTAACGATCCCGATTTTACAAAAACGAATTAATCAATTTCAGTCAAAAATGTTTATTTATTTCGCTCTTCTTCGTTCGAATCGTTTGGAGCAGGAAATGAAATCTGGCCGCTACAAGAAAAAAAACGTTCCACAACTGTTTGAGACCGCTATGACGACAGTCAAGGAAATGGGGGCTCCGATCATTTTCGTTACGCTCACAAACAACGCTCTCTAGGAAACCAACACCATGTGTTAGTATAAACAACGTTTTAGTGACGTCACCCACCGATACATCACGGCCGCTAGATCACGGCTACGCTTTCTTGGCAATTGTTTTAGCGCACTTCTAGTAGCGAGTTACCGTAGGTTAAGACAACCCATCTGTAATGTGGTTTTTATGGCAACCTCGGCGAGCGGAAACTTTAAATTTTCATTGTAATTATTCTAGAAAGTTCTTTCACAATCCGTTAAAAATCGTTTGATTTCATTTGTTCGTTTGAAACTTTTTCTTTGATTCCATTGGTTATTTTAATTTTAAAATATCCTTTGATGGCATTGGTCCTTTTCAATTTTTTTCTTTGATTTCAATGGTTTATTTAACTGTTTTTCCTCCTTATTTTTAGTTAGAAAAAAAAAAGAGTGGGAACTCTGGCTTAGTTTTTATGCAGGTTCACAAATGCGTTAAAACTTGACTTTTTGTGAAAGTTTTTAAAAAATATACTTTTTAAAACGTCCTCAAATCCGTTTTCAAACTTTCGTTTTCCGTTATAAAAAGAAAAATATTTTTGAAAGAAAAAGATTTTTGAAATAATTCTTTCCTTGGCGACTTTAGAGGTGGGCCAAAAAAAAAATCGCCAATGCCGTTGTCACCGCTATAAACGTAGACTGTTGCTGAGCGGACGCAAAATGGGTCTGATCTTGGTATACGAGATACTAGGTCTATCTAAAAAGCATCCGACCTTTGGCCGGGAAAAATATATTTCTTACAAGACGGGATTGGGACTCTAATCTCCTGCAAAGTAGGCCCCTTGCGCCTCCATACCCTTACGGCCATATTCACAAGTCTCGAGTTAACTCGAGGATCAGTTGATCCGCGAGTAAGAGTTAACTCGAGGATTATCAAAAACGGTATTCTCAAACGGCGTGTTAAGTGATCCGGGGATTAAAATGAGACGCTCGCTATGATTGGCTCCTCACGATCACATGATATTTGTTTATATTGGTTAGGACGCCCGAATCTGCATTCATACTGATCAAGCACGTACTTCGCCGTAGAATTGATTCCAAATTGTGAATAAATAGGACTCGCACAGCATTTTAATATGGGTTTGGGAAAAGAAATGCAAAGGTATTTAATCTCAAATTGGAATTTTATGGAAACCTAAATTTGGCAAGAAAGAATTGTACACAATGTCTTGACAGATGTATGTAATCTGATTATCTTTGTACTTGTCAGTATGGGTGTGTGTTGGTGTCGTGACAAGTAACTTGCATTATCAATTTTCTTTCATTCGTAGTAACTCAACAGAATAATTTTAATTCTACGACGAATTTGTAACTGCCATGGTCGTTTTCTACCGTTCGCTCTCTCCGGCTTAGAGGACAGAGGTGGCGCCATCTATCTTTTCGCTAAGCTGCTTGGTTAAGATTACGCAGCTATTTTTATTTTCATTTTTCTTTTGAATTTCAATAAAAATATGTTTAAATTTTTCCATTCAAGCAATTTTATAATGAGGAGATTAGCTGCTATGAAGTAGGTGCTCCGTAATGACAGATCCAGTTCAGTCGTCGCAAGAATTCTGTAATTGAGCATAGAATGAAATGTGTCCTCCATTTTCTTTTTCCAAAAAGATGGTACTGCGCATGCGTTAAATGTAACTCGCGAGTTAACTCGCCGATTTCGGAGGATCAAAATGTAACACCGAAACGGCAGTTTAAACCACGGATCAGGACTTGTGAATACGGTTTTCTCGATAACTCGCGGATTATCGTTGATCCTCGAGTTAACTCGGACTTGTGAATACGGCCATAGTCCACCGTTCCTTCCACTGCTGAAAACACTTCTGGACGACTTCTTTTGGAATGGTGTTTAGCTCCGCCGTCGCGTTCTGCATTATCTCTTCTCTACTCTCGAAACGGGATCCTTTCAATGACGTCTTCAATTTCGAAAACAACCAGAAGTCACAAGGAGCCATGTCTGGAGAGTATAGGGAGGTTGGCGAACGACTGGGATTCCATGTTCCGCCAAGAAAGTCTGAATCAGATGCGATGAATGAGATAGAGCATTGTCATGATGCAAATGCCAGTTTTTTACCGTCCAGAGGTCACATTTTTTGCACCGAACTGCATCACAGAGCCGGCGGAGAACTTCTTGCTAGTACTCTTTAGTCACTGTTTGTCCTTCCGGTGCGTATTCGTGATGCAAAATTCCACCGATATCAAAGAACACAGTTAACATCACGTTGATTTTGCTTCTCACCTTTCGCGAGTTTTTCGTCCGTAGGGACCAGGGATGCTTCCATTGCGCCGAATGTGCTTTTGTTTCCAAGCATGTTGTTACAGAATCACCAAGCTTTTGACAAAATTTGATGCAGTATCTTTGCTTAAATCTTTTAGTCATCTTGAGAGAAATCAAAATCCGACGAACACTTATAACTGCACCTCACTCGGCGTTGAGCAGGTAACGACTGGCACGCTGGAACGCGGAAAAATATCCAAGCATGAGCAAGAGATTAAGTTGTCTCTTTCCACTGTGCACAGTGGCACCGCCTTAACGTCACAGCTGTGTGCGCTTGAAAATTCAAGGTCGGATGCTTTTTAGACCAGCCCTCGTATCTTGTTGAAACCACTTGCAGAGTTAATGACTAAATCGCTTCTTTTCTTTCTCAGAAAACCCTCTCCAGTGCGACTGCACCATTTCTTGGTTGGTCTTCTCGACTAGGTATGTGGATGTGGAAGGCTACTGCAGCAGTCCGGCCAACTTGAAGGACAGACACCTGTTGCGGCTCACAAGAGAAGAGTTCAAATACTGTCCGCAAGCAATTCAGAGGGATTAGAAGCAGCCTGTACGATGCTCAGGAACTATTTATACAATAAAAGAATAACCCCTCAAAACCTTCTCTATACTCTAACACTGTATTCGACTTGCTCATACTATTCAGTACGCAGCTCATTTTGTTTTACCAGAATGGGTCGAAAATAAACTTTTCCAACAAAATTGTTTTACCAGTATCGCTTGAGGTAGGAAGGTATTGTAGTTATCGTGGCACAGGACCAACATAACGGGACATTGGCAATGGTCCGGGATCAAACTCGAAGAGAAAGGTCCGAGGAAGGCATCATGTAATTTTGAACCTCGAAAACCACTTTTTTCTAAAATATTATATTTGAACAATTTAAAATTATATTTATGTTTGTACTAATTTTTTTATTTCTTCCCATAATTTATGAATTCTTGAGTGATGCAAAATGGATGGTTAAAAACTCAATTACACAACTTGTATTTTGGAATTGAATCCGAAAGCCCAAACGAAGCGAAACGTTGATCATATAAGCATAATTTTTCAGTTCGGTATCTGAAAACCCCAGTATTAATGTTTTACTTTTAAAAATTAATCAGAATTACCAGTCGTTGCTCGGGTTATATTAATTAGACATTGATTGAAAAGTGATACGACTAATCACTTCTCTTTTATAAAAGAATGTTAGCATCATTTTAGTGGAAGGAAAATAGTTTTTTTTTATTGGTACTTATTTACATTGATAAATCTGCGCTCAGATAGCAAAATGTTTTAGTCACTTTTCCCAAAAAATTGGCTAAGTCCCATCCTGGAGTCTTTTTTGTCAATGTTTAGAAGGTTGCAAAATGTAGTAAGTCTTTTTCTTTCAGTTTATGAGTAAACAAAGTTGGGAAAATTGTAAAAAAATCAAAAACCACATGTTGAATCTTAAAATTGCTGTCACGAAAAATTAAGTGACTTACAACATGTTTCCATCTGAGCACAGAAACGAAGTTTGTACTTGACAATGTAATAGTTATGATTTCTTGATTATAGTTCTGTGCACATTTTTCTAACTGAACTTTTTGGCTATTTCTTTTAGTTTCGAATTGATTTTTTTTAAACTTCTTTATTTCGCCGCAAGGAGCGCTGTAAGCAGTTCAATAAATTCAGCATAGTCACTTTTCTATAGGTTCACGTTACTTCCTTAACAATATTAGACGCTGTTTCAAATGTAAAGGGCTTAAAGGGACTTTACAGGTCACCCTGTGCGTGCACAAACCACTAGAAGATACTTTAAAATTTGTTAACTTTTGTTTTCAATTCAAGAAATGGTTCGAATTACTGCTTCGAAACCTAGTTGAATTCTCAATATTAATATTCAATCGCAGGTGTAAAAAACTTATAAAATTTACCTAGACGTCTGTATTTAACTGTTAAAAAAAATGTTAACTTATTTTCTCCAAAATTTCTTAGCGCTTTAACAATTCCGAATACTTTTCGTGGCGCCATCTAATGAAGAATATAGATACTATTAATCCATAAAGTCGAAATATTCCAAGAACGACTCATCCCACTAACCACTACGTTGCCCGTAACAGTTCTTTTCGTGGGGTCAGTTCGGGTCAGGTGTGACCACTGCTCACTAACCGCCGGTGATTCATACAAATTCCCATTTCGTTTGCTTTGCAATCAGTCTATATCGATGGGAATTGGGAACCTATTGGGTAACCGCCATCACGGCGTAGCCCGTTTGCTTCGCAAACCAACGCCACGGATAAAGCTCATTGTCAAATGCAGCCTAGTTCGAATTGCGAAGAGATTCAATCGGCGTGACATCACAATCTCTTGCGAAAATAAAAATATTTAATTAAAAAATTATTTATTAAAAGAAATTTAATTGTATAAAATATATATCTGGTGTAAAATTTTCTAAATTTTAAATCCGTTGAAATTTTCAATTTTTTCTTTTTCCGATTCCAATTTTACAAAAAAGAACAAAACAATGGCAGTCAAAATTTTTTTTATTTGTTTTGCTTTCCTTGGCTGGAATTGTTTGAGCGCAGGAAATGTATTTCTCGAACGCGAAGGTTGGCGTGACATCACTACATCGTTCGAAAATATAAGATATTCAATTTTGAAATTATTTATTTAAAGAAATTCATATTTATAGGTATATTAATCTAATTGTGAAATTTTTCGCAGATTTCAAATCCGTTGAAACTTTTACTCTCTTTAATGATCTAGGAGACAGAAATAAGGTTTACAAAACTATAGTTAACACTTTATTTCTTTTTTTTTCTTCGGCTTAAACCCCCCCCCCCCCCCTCTGCCAAATGAAACTGTAAAAATAAATTTGGAATCTACCATCTCTTTATGGTGTTGCCATTCTAAGGAAAACTATAATAATTAAATTCCATTAAATTCATTTTAAAATGTTCTAGATTGAATTTTAAAATTCGCGCTTAGTACAAAAGTTGCAAAAAATTCGGCCTACCAGTGTGAAAAATCCCATTACTGAAAGTACCAGATTCGTAAGGAACGTGCACATAACAAAACACTTCCTTTTATAATAGTAGATTACACTCTATCGCAGAGCGAATCAAACGGAACATCGTTTGGCATTCTAGCTACGGCACTGCAAAATTAGACATCGTTTTCCTGTTTTGGTCCACTCTTCATCAAGTTCCATCAAGAATCGTCGACGGATTAAATTCATGGTGGTGCTATCTAGGAAGGAAATTTATAACTATATTTCCTTTTCCTTCAAATAGTTTCACCTCTAAATATATTTCAAAATAAAATTCAAAAGTTAAGCAAACTATTTCCTCACATTTGATATTCAATTTTTTTTTTTAATTCTATGGCTGGGAAAAATTCTATTCCTGGGAAAAATATTAAATTTCCAGTTATCAAGGTAATGGTAATTAATGTCGCTCTGGAGATACACAACGGCTAGTTGACGATATTCCGGGATCAATCCTCAAGGTAATTGGTAATTTTAGTTAACGTCGTACTAGAGCAACACAACGGGCTATTGACGACGGTCCGGGATCAGTACCTTAAGGAAAAGTAATTTGGTAATTTTTAGTTAACGTCGTACTAGAGCAACACAACGGGCTATTGACGACGGTCCGGGATCAGTCCCTTAAGGGAAAGATCCGAGGACAACACCTCGTAATTTTGAACCACGGTCAGATGACGAAGCAACACCTGAGCTAGCACCCCACTCTCCAAACTTCCACGCCAACCCAACGTGAGGACTTTCGGCCACGACAGATTTAAGGTGCACCAGCCGCCTCTACACCATACGCTTACAAACATCCATGCCCGGACCCGGATTCGAACCAGGAACCTTCCGATCTAGAGGCTCTAACCTTACCACTATACCACTAACCTTACCACTAACACCTTAACCACTATACCGTTTGGTCAGCTCCCTTAAGGAAAAGATCCGAGGACAACACCTCGTAATTTTGAACCACGGTCAGGTGACGAAGCAACACCTGAGCTGGCACCCTACTCTCCGAAGTTCTTCGCCAACCCAACGTGAGGACTTTCGGCCACGACAGATTTAAGGTGCACCAGTCGCCTCTACACCATACGCTTACAAACATCCATGCCCGGACCCGGATTCGAGGCCGATCTAGAGGCTAACACCTTAACCACTATACCGGTTGGTCGGCAAAAAAGGAAAAGAACCGAGGACAACACCACGTAATTTTAAACCACGTTCACCAACCACGACAAGCTCAACACAGGATCTGGAACCCCGCACCAATCCATAATGAGAAATTAGAGGCCACGACAAATTTAACATACACCAACTACCGGGAACACGACTATCTTAGGCTGAACCGAGTACCGAACTCGCAACTTTTTCTAATCCGTTATTCTTCCGACCGGGCTCGTTTTCCAGGTCTTCAGTTATTCCATTTTGTATACACTGCCCTACAATAATGGATCGGACACCAGCGGATTTGCATAAAATCCGATTATTTGTTTGGGGGTGTTTTTCGTGGTATGGACTGGGACCTTTGCGTGTTGTTCTTGGTCAATTGAAAATCTACATGAACGGTTTGGACAATCAGGTTCATCCTACGCTCTAGCAATTTTATGGAATGGACGAATGTTACTTACAGGACGACAACGCTCCATGCCACGTTGCAGCTTGACAAGCAATGGTATCAAGATACGGATGTAAAGCGTCTTCCCTGGCCTACCTCAGAGTCCCGACCCAAATCCCATAGAACATTTGTGGGACGCATTAGAGCGACGCTTACGGGCCAGGGAACTACGTTCGAAATCTACAGACGAGCTGGCGACATTCTTGCAGAAGATTAAATGATTAATTATAAATTTAATCTTTAAGAGTGATATCAAAAAATTTCCAGACCCGAACCCCTTCCTCCCCTCACTAATACAACAAATCTTTTAAATGGGGAAGCCGCCATATTTCTCTCGTCCAGGCCGTTTCCTCATGTGACCGTTGTTCAAAATTACATGTTGTCCTGATATATTTCCCTTGAGGATTGATACCAAAACGTCACCAAAAACCGGTTCTCTCGCTGCAGTGCCGACGTTAACTAAAATACCTTACCACAATAACTCTGATTTACAGGAAATCATGACCGTTAACAGCGAATCTGATGTATTCAGTTTATACAGGGTGGTCCCGAATTCATGGTACAAACTTTAATGGTAGGTACAGGACATTGTAACAATGATTTATTGTATAGGAATGTATAGTCGCAAGTGACGCGGTGAGGCGTAAACAGGGGAAATAAAAGGAAAGAGAAATGGAGTGATCGGTTGGTATCATTGCCGGTAGAGGGCAGTAGATGTCTAGCCGCTGTTGAACATGATGCATCGCAGTAGGGAAAAGCGCCATTCACAATTGTGCTGCCGTAGACGATGGGTGACTTTACGTATGCAGAAAAAGCAGACATGCATTACATGTACGGCCGTGCAAATGGTAACGGCAGAGCTGCGTTACGAATGTATCGCGCGGAGTATCCTGATCGACGAATGCCGGATCATAGAATTTTTCAACGGTTATATCGTCAACTTTGTGAAACAGGTGCGTTCGACGTCAACAGACATGGCGCTGGTCGAGTAAGAGCTGTACGCACTCCAAGGCTGGAAGAAAGCATCTTGAACATTGTGGCTGATAGACCCGAGTCAAGCACAAGAACTGTTGCGCGTGACGTAGGTGTGAGTCATCAGACTGTATGCAGAGTGTTAAACGAAAATCGCTTACACCCCTTCCATTTTCAGAAAGTACAAGCATTGAATCCGGCAGATTATCCTCGCCGCGTGAACTTCTGCCTGTGGGTGATGCAGCAATGTGCGTTGCAGCCGGATTTCGTAGATTATGTGCTATTTACAGATGAAGCGACATTTTCACGCGAGGGTGTCTTTAATGCGCACAATTCCCATGTGTGGGCAACCGATAATCCACATGCAACGCGTCGACATGCGTTTCAACAACGTTTCAGTATTAATGTGTGGGCTGGTATTGTGAACGACTTTTTGATTGGCCCATACTTACTACCCACGCGGCTCACTGGCGGAAGCTATCTTATTTTTCTGAAAGAAGTGTTACCACAACTGCTGCATGATGTTCCGATCGCCATTCGTAACCGCATGTGGTTTCAGCACGATGGGGCGCCAGCACACTTCAGCATTGATGTACGGAATTACCTGAATGCCACGTTTGGTACTCGATGGATTGGGCGTGGTGGACCAGTCCCTTGGCCACCCCGATCTCCCGATTTATCGAGCCTCGATTACTTTTTATGGGGACATCTAAAGCATCTTGTTTATGAGACTCCAGTTGACTCAGATGAGGATCTCGTCGCTCGCTTATCTGTAGCTGCTGCAGGTGTGCGTGAAATACCAGGCATCTTTGAACGTGTACGCCAATCGCTCCACCGACGCTGTCAAGCATGTATCGATACTGGTGGACGCAATTTTGAACAATTACTGTAAACATGACACTTGTCAACAACGCTTTCAATAAAATCTTTGTTTTTCCTTTCGGCCGTTATTTCCCCTGTTTTCGCCTCACCGCGTCACTTGCGACTATACATTCCTATACAATAAATCATTGTTACAATGTCCTGTACCTACCATTAAAGTTTGTACCATGAATTCGGGACCACCCTGTATATATATATGGCCGACCAACCGGTATAGTGGTTAAGGTGTTAGCCTCTAGATCGGAAGGTTCCTGGTTCGAATCCGGGTCCGGGCATGGTTGTTTGTAAGCGTATGGTGTAGAGGCGGCTGGTGCGCCTTAAATCTGTCGTGGTCGAAAGTCCTCACGTTGGGTTGGCGTGGAAGTTTGGAGAGTGGGGTGCCAGATCAGGTGTTGCTTCGTCATCTGACCGTGGTTCAAAATTACGAGGTGTTGTCCTCGGATCTTTCCCTTAAGGGACTGATCCTGGACCAAAGTCAATGCTGGTTAATGCTGACTGCTGTTCATCGGCGGCGAAGGCTGGAATTTGCACGCCAGTACCGCAACTGGACGTCCACAAAGTGGCTACAGGTGGCTTTTCCCGATGAATCACGTTTTATGCTCCATCGGACAGATGGACGTTGGCGTATACAGCGTGAAACGTCTGAAAGCAAACACCCTGCAACAATTGCCGGAAGGATCCAGGCTGGAGGAAGGAGCACTATGGTTTGGGGAATGTTTTCCTGGCATTCGCTGGGTGCACTCATCAGAAACCTATTTGACTCTCTTCCAGCACGTCTCGCAGGGGTCCGCTCTGCCAAAGGTGGTTATTCTGGCTTTTGACAGGTGGTCACATTAATGTGACTGGACTGTGTAAATGGAAGTGTTTGTTTGTCTGTTTCTTGACGCAAAAACCTGACGATTCTATGGCACTTACAGCAATGAGATTTGGCACACAAGTAGTCCGAATCTTTTGCAATTTTTGGGTCGCGGCGAATTTTAAAATTCAATCTAGATCGTTTTTAAATGAATTTTAAGTTTCATTCTCTAGCGGGTGTGAACTTGAACACGTGAACTTGCCGTCAGCCTTGGAACCATGGCAAGTTTTTTTCATCGCGAAGAACGCTCAGAAAAAAAAAAATTTTTTTTTCGTTTTCGCTTTGATTTTGGGCGGAGGAATGATTATCCAGCCAGACGATAAATCTTTTAACTGCTGAAGTCACTTAAAAGATTTAGTTCTCTTTTCTCTATCCTAGACCGTTAAAGACAGAGTAAAAATTTCAACGGACTTGAAATCTGCGGAAAATTTCACTTCAGATCGTTACCTAAAAATATAATTTTCTTTGAATAAATAATTTTTAAAGTGAATACGTCTTTTATATTTTCGCAAGAGATTGTGACATCACGTGAAACAGATTGCATCTTCTGCCCTTTGCGTTAAAAAAAAAAGAAACGGATTACATTTCCTGTCCTATTCCATTTCAGAGAATGAGCAAAAAATAAAAAACATTTTGACTGTGATTGTTAATTCTTTTTCGTAAAATCGGAATCGCTAATGATAGATTAAAAATTTCAACGGATTTGAAATCTGCGGAAAATTGTACACAAGTTTAATAACTTAACACCACGGGCAACGCCGGGCTAGCCATGCAGTGGCTAGTAAGATAAAGCTACATTGCTTTTTGAATAACGCAATAACAGGAGAGACTTATCAGCCTTAACTAAGGGTTTGAAATTTAGGCTATCAGTTGCATCATCAATTCTAGTACCAAAGAGAATTTCTTCATTAACAACAGGAAAGAGTAAAGTACGGTGGTCATTAAAATAGGTTGCCAGGTGGTGAATACCTTGTGAGTATTCATTGATGGAATCCATCCATTGATCCTTCCAATGCGAAATCTAAACCCCCGACGGAATTCGCCGATAGGCACAGGTGCGAGCCAGTGCGGACAATGGAGAGTCGCCAGTCTGTCTGGAATACACACTAAAACTACAATGGGAATTAATTTTACTCTGCCTTTATAGATGAACTACCATCAGATTGGGTAGAAACAGCCGAGAGCGAGACTCGACTCCAGATATGAGGCCAATGACAGACGCAACGGAGTGACATCAGAGCCAACCAGGACCAGCTCCGCCCATGCGGCCGGAGCGCGTCAAAATCCGAGCCAAAGAATATGAAGGAGTAAAAAAATCAGTTTTTGACTTGATCTCATCCCGAGGTGCGTCTTAATTTAGAGACCTGTTAAAGGTCGACCAATTTCTTCTCTTTAGAGAATTTATTTTTGGAGTTCGGTATGACCTCGCCCTGAGAGGACACCTACTCAGAAGCCTTAAGACGCTGAACACTACAAGTCCCCGAGACTTTAATTACTTAGGCCCGGTGCATACATCTTTCGCGAGATTATTGAGCAATGTAGTGTCTTTCTTTTAACTTAGGCCCGGTGCACACATCCGGTTTTTCAAAGTGCGGCGCCGCTGCCGCAACGCAAGTGTGGTCTGAGATACGTTAAATCCAATGGAGCAGAGCACACATGCCTCCAGCGCCGCTGGGGCGACGCACGTCCAACTTGCGTGCAATTTGTATCGCAGTTCCCCACGGCGCAGCACATGAGTCTCCGTTCTGAAGTACCTTGTTTTCATAAACAAATGGAATATAAGGAA
The DNA here is from genome assembly GCA_947359465.1 of Metellina segmentata. Lineage (NCBI taxonomy): Eukaryota > Metazoa > Arthropoda > Arachnida > Araneae > Tetragnathidae > Metellina > Metellina segmentata. The sequence continues at coordinate 12,815,597 of OX375875.1, forward strand.
CAGCTACACTCTACGTTTATGAGCGATGGCAACGTCATTGGTGAACTTCTAAAGTTGCCAAGGAAAGAATTATTTCCTAACTCTTTTTCTGACACAAATTTTTTTTCTTTATACACACTTTTTAAACACAATTCAGAACGTGGTGGAGTGGTCGTTCACGGTAAGACGTATGTCGCCAACTAATTTTTGTCGCCAAATCAGGATGACGGCCGAATTCCGTAACAGCAGATAGGTTGCCATAACAAAAATGGCAGATGTGAAGAAAATCCACAACAGGTGAAGGTTACCATATTTGGCGACAAATCGCCTTCTTACCGTGAACGACCACTCCACCTTGTGAACCAGCAAAGAAACTAAGCTACGAATTTTGAGTAAGAATACCCTGAAACATGAATTACACTGAATACAGTGGGCATGTTGAAAAGCAAGAAATAATACAACCTGATAACGTCAGAATTCTTCCGTAAAAAAATAATGAAAACGAAAGTGGTCAAAAAAACAAAACTTTTAATCCTATCGTAAAAAAACTATTGTAGTAAAATAAAAATTCCACAACTGTCAAAATACAAATAAATGAACCAATGGTATCACAGAAAACGATTTAAAAGAACCAATGCAATCAAAGGATATTTTCAAAACAAAATATCCATTGGGAGGAAAGAAAAAATTTCAAACAAATCAATGAAATCTAACGACTTTAACGAATTTTGGAAGAACTTTCTAGAATATTCAAAATGAAAGTTTCCGTTTGCCGAGGTTGCCATGAAAACCACATCAGTAACGAAAGATGGGTTGCCTTAAGTTATTGTAACTCGCTACTAAAAGTGCGCCAAAAAAAATCGCCAAACCGTTGCCATCACTCATAAACGTAGTGTAGCTGTACCGAATATAAATAATGATTAATAAATGGTTGTATCCAGTAACGTCTATTTTGTGTTTCAAAATATACTATTGGAGACTTTTCTGCTGTTAGATTACAATTGCAATCTTCTGTTAGAATTGAGTTGAGACAACCTATCCAATCTAATTATTTGAGAAAGACCTATATAATTTACTATTAATCAAGATCTGTAAATAAAAATTGATATGTTAATTAAGGTAGACTGTTCTCTGTAGATTCTTTATCTGCACGCTACCCAGAGAAATCAATATAACCTGTATATGAAGATAAAGCTACATTGCTTTTTGAATAACGCAATAACAGGAAAGAATTATCAGCCTTAACTAAGGGTATCAAATTTAGGTTATCAGTTGCATCCTCAATTCTACTTGTACCAAAGAGAATTTCTTCACTTTGACATTAAAATAGTGCACATGTGACCATTTTTGTACACAGGACTGTCACAACCAAAACACTTAAAGTTTTATGACACCATATGTGGCCATGCTGGGCCAGACACAAGACATACAATATCAAGTACTAAAAACACAGTGAAAGCATGGTTCCCACTCCTTTGTCCAAAAAAAATTCAAGGACTTTTCAAAACCGAAAATATTTTTTTCAAGGACCTAAAATTTTTTATAGTGACCTAAAACAAAGCATGTTCAAAAGTTGCAAATTTCGATTTAAAAAAGGATCCCAAGTATGGAGCCTTTGCAGGGGGTATAATTAAAGAATGCAAATTTAACAGGGAAGAAATAGTACATCAGTTGAAAAGAATTATGCCATCTAAAGCACCAGGGCCAGACGATATTTATCCGAGAGTACTAGTGGAATGCGCGGAAGAACTGGGGAAAGTAATTCACACGATATTTAATTCAACATATAGCACAGCTTGGGTGCCAATGGATTGGAAGTTGGCCAACATAACTCCAATTTTCAAAAAGGGAATACAAAGTGATCCGGGCAACTATAGACCAGTAAGTCTAACATCAGTAATTTGCAAAATATTTGAATCTCTGTTAAAAAAGCATATAATGTTATACTTGGAGGAGGGGGGACTGTTATCAGAGAATCAGTATGGGTTTAGGAAGGGCAGGTCCTGCTCTACAAACCTTTTGAAGTTCTACGAAAACATTACTGAGGAGCTGGATAATAAGAGCAGTGTGGATATCATGTACATAGATTTTCAAAAGGCTTTTTGATAAAGTATCTCATGAGGCATTACTGTTTAAATTGGAAAGGCTGGGGATTCAGGGAAAAACATTAATATGGATAAAGAATTGGTTATTGGGTAGAAAGCAGAGAGTGCAGGTAAAAGGAAATTATTCACAGTGGACAGAAGTTATAAGTGATGTGCCTCAGGGATCAGTTTTGGGGCCAATTTTATTTATAATTTTCATAGATGATATAGGTCAGGGGATCAAGAATAGAATCAGTATATTTGCAGATGACTTAAAAATATGGGGGACAGTGGATACCAAGTTACAGATAGAAAATTTACAAGGGGATTTTGATAAGATATCTGAATGGGCTGTAAAATGGGGTATGTCATTTAATGTAGGGAAATGTCAAGTTCTGCATATGGGTTACAGGAACAGTGGAGCCGAGTACTGTCTGCAAGGAGTAAAGGTAAAGGAGGGAGAAACAGTCAAGGATCTTGGGGTGATAATTCACAGGGATTTTAAAATGGGTCACCAATGTTCAGTTGCGGGTAAAAAGGCTAATAGGTTATTGGGGTACATTAAAAAGACTGTAACTTCAAGGGATAAGTATATTATCTTGCCGTTATATAAGGGTTTAGTAAGACCACATCTAGAATATGCTGTACAATTTTGGGCTCCATATATGAGAAAGGACATAGAATCAATTGAAAGGGTTCAGCACAGAGCTACAAAAATAATAAATGGGCTAGCAAATTTCGACTATAATGAACGTTTAAGTAAGCTAAACATGTATACACTGGAAAGAAGAAGGAGGGGGGATTTGATTCAGCTTTTCAAGTTTGTAAAACAAGGGGACACAGAGGGCTTAAATTTCAATAGGGATAACAGAACAAGGGGCCATGGGTATAAATTGAATAAGACACATTTTAATCGGGATTTAAGGAAAAACTACTACTTTAATAGGGTAATAGACAGTTGGAACGCGTTGCCAGAAAATATAGTTAATTCAAAGGGAGTGTACGAATTTAAGATACAATTGGATAGTCATAGTGGGAATTCATAAACAAAGGACCAGCCTTGTTGGGCTCGAGCCTGTAGCTGGTCGTCAATATTTGTATTTGTTGTCAGTTAAAGAAAAATGTGAAAAATATTTATAAAAAAAACACCAATTTTTTTTTACACTACTGACAGTCAAAGAAAAGAGTAAAGGTTGTCATCAATTTTGGTAATTTGGATTTTCTTTTATCACAGAACCTGTGAATTTTTTTGCAAAGTGGGCTTCTCGTCTCAATGCTAATTATTCGGCTATTTGCACACATATCAATTTCGGTCGTGCTGTAAAATATCGTACAGTAAATTCTTTGGTGGCACAAAGAGTATGGGAGCTTGCACATGGTTCGATCGACACACGACACAATCTCCGTTTTCGTTTTGCTCTCGTACACGGCCAGACGGCTGTCGTGGTTTATTTTGTTTGAAAAACAAAATAAATCCAAAGTTTTGACTGCAGTGTTATGGCTTTTTTGTTCTCTGGTTCAAGTTTCTATCTTCACGATAGTTCAAGATAGTAAAAATTTCAACAGATTTGAAATCTGTAGAAAATTTTACAAGGATACCTTAAATGTGATTTTCTGTAAATAAATAATTTTTCAATTGTAACTTTTATATTTTCGCAATACGAATTCGGCCACATTTGACGAAGATATTCATTACGAACACAAAAAAAATGTCTATTAGAGGTTTTCTATCTTCGCGATCGTTAAAAATAGAGCAAACATTTTAAAAGATTTGAAATATGCGGAAAATTTTACACCAGATTGATACCTCAGGTAGTCCGAATTTTATGCAAAGCCCGAATTGTGAGCATGCTTGAAGAAACTTCTTCGTTTTACGAAAACGGATAATTCAGTATCCTAAACTGTTAAGTTTTCAATCTTGAACGTAGGACGTCAATTGTATAATTTCTTTAATAATATAAAAATGGAAGAAAAAAAAACAGTCACCCCCTTCAAAAACTTTAATATTTTCTTTGTATTTCTTCATCAATCCCCGAGACAATTTTAAGAAATGTTCAAAGAGGCGGAACTCTCATGTTTGTATAGTTTATGCAAAAAAGCGATGGGACGACGCGTCAATAAAACATGGTGTACGACTTTGTGTGTTCATATATACATATCATGTGGTTCATGTATACATCACCCAACTTTTCAGGACAGTTTGGGGACTTTCTAACATAAATGCATGATCTGATTTTACATGATTATATGGGTCAGTTAGATGCATTTATACTTTAAAATAACTTTTTTTATTGCTTAGTCTCATCTCTAGAAAAGAGGACTCTAGTATCAAATTTCAGATTTATAATAAGCTGTTTTCTAAATAAAATTTAAAAAATAAAGACAAACCATTAATCACGTCAAAGTAGATGGACATTTTAAACGAATAACATTCATTATTTTTGTTTTCTGAATACTTAAAATTAAAATAACCAACAATTACTTAAAAAAACATTTTGTCTTGTATATTTTTATGCAGCAAATAAAGTTAGTGAAATAATTATATATCAATTTGTGTGTTTAAAAAAAATGTCTCCGAATGTGGGTTACACCATGTTCATTTCAATTCCTAACTTTATCTCCCCATGCAAAATTTTTATTTTGCAAATTCCATATTGGATCATGACCCTTGTTGTCACTCGTAGATGCTGAGCATTTTTTGGACTCGACAGGACCCTAATTGAATCACTAAAACACAACAGTTTTATTTCTCTTTTTCGACCTCGTTTTTCTTTTTATTTATTTAAAATTTTAATCTTTTTTAACTTTTAAATGGATCATCGAAGTTTGCCACCTCTGAATGCGGTCACACTCTGGAAGGGAAACCGACTGGTTTGTCGATCTCGCTTAAGGAGGTGGCGCCATCTTTCGGAACTTTGTTCAGCTGAAAGTTATGTTTTATTTCTAATCAGCCTTTTAAATCATTTTTATTTTTAAATTTTCTCTCTTTTTAAGCAACTCAGTTTTAAGTTACACACACCTGATGACGGGGAGTTAAGCTGCTTTGCAGTAGGCACTCCGGAAGTGATTGTCCTGTCCTTTCAGTTTCCATAATTTCTTTGACTTAATTGTTCAATTCATCCATTGCAATTTTCTTTTTTCCATTTGTTTAAGTTCAACGGCTGACACCTTTTGTTTTCGCCTTTAAAAAATTAAATAAAACTTTTTCGGAACCAGTAGACACTGTTATATTTATCACTCTTTTGATATTACAGTACCGAGTCCCAAATCAAGATGCTTTGCTAATCATCGTTTTTTCTATCTTTCTGCCTCTTTGCTTTTTATAAAACAAGGTGTTTAACCCGCACTAAATTGATAAAACAACGAATATAAATGGACATGTTCAGAGTAAATATCACGCAGAAAAATTAGAAGATTTGCAACTAAATTCGTTGTATTGTATTCCTCTCTATCTGCTATTTTAGTATTACAAACGTGTTCCAGACATATATAACGCTTGGGCAAATTCACAAAGGTGGCGTTAAATTAGGATTTTTTATAAAAAAACTGAAAACAATCCAAAAATACTGAGGTCTAGAGGATTCTGGATTTTGTACTGTATTTGAATACACAGGGTTCCCACTCTTTTTTTCTAACTAAAAATAAGGACTTAAATAAAACATTGAAGAAACCGTATTATGCAATGTAACCTGACTATTGACCAAATGGGGATGCTCTTACAGAATAGTTGTTAATCTTATAAGAACAGTAGTATGTAAAAAATTTAATATTCAAGTCTATTTTCTAAAATTTATACACAAATAATGCCACACAAAAATTAGATTTTTCAAAATTAGCAGTCAGATTTTTATGAAATTCAGCAGTTAATATGTGGGTATTTATGTGTACACGTATCTCTAATATTATAAAAAGAAGTGTTTGTTTGTTTCGCGGCCACAAAATCCTGACGATCTATGGCATTTACAGCAATAAGATTTGGCACACAGGTAGTAAAAAAATTTTTTTTATGGGTAGCGGCAAATTTTAAAATTCAATCAAAATATTTTAAAATGAATTTAATAGTTTTATTCTCAACCTGGTTCTTCAATCACGTATCTTCCAGAGAAAAAAAACAACCCAAAATGGACTTTTTGTACCCACGTGACCTTTTATATTTTCATAAGAGATTGTGACGTCACGTGACCTTTCTCTTTCCACCCCCACCCCCAGATTGCATCTTCTGCCCTTTGCGTTAAAAAAAGAAACAGGTTACATTTCCGCCAATGAGAGCAAAAAATAAAAACATATTGACTGAGATTGTTAAGTTTTTTTTCGTGAAATCGGAATTGCTAAAGATAGATTGAAAATTTCAACGGATTTGAAATCTGTGGAAAATTTTACTTTAGATTGATACCTAAAAGTATGACTTTCTTTAAATAAATAATTTTTAAATTGAATATATTTTCAATGGATTTGAAATCTGCGGAAAATTTTACACCAGATTAATACCTTACATCACAGCATTGCTTGCAAGCAAGGGCAACACTGGGCTAGCCATTAGTAATATGTGTAAGTACATAAACAAATTATAGAATAGAGACTGCAAGAAAAAAACTTTGGATGTTTTTCTTTTATCTCTTCGCAGTGCATTTGCTTTTATAAAAAGGGAAAGAAAGAGTTAAGTTTGATGAGGACAGGACTTGGTGTTGTCGGTCTCAAAGCTGCTGTTGTGAGTTTGATTTCGTTTTCTTATACTTTCATATTGTTTTGTTTTTACTTTTTTATGGTCTTTAGGGGAATGTTTGAGCAATTTTTTAGCATATTGCTGCTTATGGGTAGGAAACACCTTTTTGTGTTGCCTGGGTCAGGCTCCTCCCTGATTCACTAACACTTTCATTTTCCAAAATTTCCCAATTTTTTTTTTTTTTTTTTTTTTTTTTGAAAATACAGTGCTTATTTTGTTGGGTCTGCAGCCTCAGCCTGCTTATGAAATAAAAATTAAGAAGACATAAATTTGTGATTGAAACAAAAATCCATGATATTGGTTAAAAATTAGAGGATGTAATTTTTGTGAACTCCTTGAGGTAGATTTAAAAAAAAAGTTTCCAAAACTTTAGATGATTTTGGTTAGATACCTCTAGTCACCAAGGGTGGAAAATAGGATTAAAAAAAGTCATTTTTCAATGCCTGTAACAGGGTGGCAACAAAATCCTTGAAAAAAAGTTCCCTGAGAGTCTCACAAAAATTTCCCTGATTTAACAATTCCCTTAAGAAATGTTGTGATCCGTAATTGGTATCAATATACAGAATCCACACAACACTATTTTTAAATATTTAGGGTCAGAGGGTGTAAAGGATCATTCTCCACAAATATTTTGTATTTTTTCTCTACAGATATTTTAATTGCTATTGTAAGGGTTGGAAACCTTAATGGAACTCTTATACTTGGAATTGAATAAACTGGAGAAAAAATGCAAAATATTTTTAGCTATGAACTTTTAACACCTGATCCTACATTGTCATACTATTTATTGAAACCAAATGCAAATATACAAAAAAAATTCTACACAAATGTAATTGTAGACAAAAATAATTAATTTAATACACAGAAAACATCATTTGTTACACAAATTTAAAATTGTATCCCACAAGTTAAATTGCTAGCCTCACGGCAACCAAGACACTGTAGCCGCGAAATAAACGGCGGTTTTCGTGGTGTTAAAAAATTATGACGCTATGATTCTTTATTCGAATTACAATTTCGACAAATACGATTTATTCTATTCTCAAAAGCACTCGAAATCGCGCATCTCTAAATAGGACAAACAATAATGGTAGCCGCTTAAACTGTCAAAATTTCCCTGATTTATGTAAAATTTAGAAATTTTCCGAGATTTCCCTGATTTTCCAGGTTCTGTTACCACCCTGTGTAATGTAAGTGCTGACATGCATTTAAGGATACTTATTGTAAAAACAGATATCTTTATGAAATAGTGATTAAAAAATCAGTATTTACACCATATACATTATGATACAAACACACCTTAATAGAAAGACAAAACTTTAAAGGCCATAAAGAACTTTGGAAAAGATATAATCAATTCCATAAAGAAAAATCATGTTTTGTATTAAAATATAACTTTTAAAAAAGGGGAGAAATTTCAAATTTCTTAATTTAAACATCTCAGGTTTTTTCATCCAAAACAGTTTATATAAAAATTCTTTCAATTTAATTTCAATATAATATATATCACACCAAATACAAATAGTGAAAACAGTAATAAATACAAAATGTAACGATTATGACCAGCCTTTGCAAGTCTTACAACTCTTCCCATAGTTGTGGAAAGGAAGCCCGATGTTGAATCAAAATCATCATCCTAAAATAATAATGTAACACAGATTTTATAACACAAGTGTAATAGCCCATAGAAAATATTTAGTACATGGGACACAGATTCAAAAATCAGTAAAACAACTTTCTCGAAAAACAATTTTGAACATTTTAGAGCACACTAAATAGGAGTTACAAAAGCATTTTAAAATTTGATTGCAGTTTAAGTTAGTAAAAAAAATTTTACAAATGCATTTCTTCAATTACCTATAGTCAAACCATTCAAGGATTCAGCTTACATGTCCAACTTAACATAGTATTTATACTGTTCCACACATTTTGACTGAATGTAGAGCTTTTAATAACCAAACAAATCCCATTTGGAGTTTTAAACCAACCCTAAAAGACCTTTCAGGGGATGTTATAATTATTTTTTTATTAACCTCTGATGTGTCGGTTTTGTGAATTTTCTTTGACTATACATCGACTAGTTTCAATTCAAAATTGCAAATAGCAAAAATTTGTTTTGTGTCTGGAGTACCATGGTCATAAATGGCCCTTGAACTATAAAACACAATCCAACTACCAAAACTACATGACATCAATATTACATGTCATCCTGCCCCTATTGCATAAAGCCATAGATAGGGAATGTAGTTACATATAAAATGGGCATTCTTTTGTGTCAGTCCTACCCTGTGATTTCACTGTACCTGCAGGGAGAGGAAGTTATTTTAATCAACATCATACTGGAGCAACACAACGGGCAATTGGCGACAGTCTGAGATCAATCCTCCGACTGAAAGATCCGAGGACAACACTGTGTAATTTTGAACTACAGTCAGATGACGAGGCAAAACCTGAGCTGGCACCCCACACTCCAAACTTCCACACCACACCAACATGAGAAGATTCAAGGCCATAACAGTTTTAACATACACTAGCCCCCTCCTTTGTATACAGCAATCTTATATTGGATTCAAACTCACCACCCTCTGGTTGCTAATTCCTCATTCGTCCAACTGGGCTACCAGGAAACGAATGCAGGGAGAAACCCACTTCTTTCTTTTATCATGCTCCAAACTTCTGTGCCATGCCATACCAACTTGAGGGCATTTGAGACTTGCATGATAGATTTAACATGCACCAGCCCTTATGTGCACTATGGTCTTTGATTGGATTAAGTTTTGAATTTGCACCCCCTCTTGTTGCTAACCCATACTTGCCAACTATGTAAACTGCACATCAGTAAATCTTTTTCACAAATGCCCCTTGCCATAAAACACAACATAAATACATTAATTACTGTGTATTAGAAATATCTGTATATGTCACAATATCTAGTATTATTTGTATTTAAAAATGCATAAGTGTAAAAATTCACATTTTTATCAACTGCAGTAACCTTGCAAAACAGTTAAGTGTTTTAATACCAAACTCAACACATCCACTGTAAAAAAACATATTCATTTTACGAGTACCTACACATTGCATCCGAAACTGTACGTTACATGCCATTTTAACTTGTGTCAGGATAACAAATCATTGGTGTTCATATTGCTTATTTACAAGTAGATGAAAGAGAAAAAAAATTCATGCACTATTTACAAAGTTGTTTTATTTAGTGTTTTATCCAGAAGAGGGAGCTGCAGAAAAATGCAATGAAGCTGTTGTAGCTTTTTTGGTCTTTAATAATTCTGCACTGAATTTCTGCTCAAAACGAGGTTTTTGGTTATGTGTCTTCAACACCAACAAACTTTCCAACGTTTTCTTAGAAATGAGAGAACGGTATTCAGTTCGGTTCTTTCTGACGAGGCCGAAGATTCTCCCACACACTGCATTGGAATGGGGGATGAGCAGAATAGAAAGCATAATTTTGGCCAATCTAGAGAATTTCAGAAGTCTATCAGCCCTTCTTATTTTACCTACTTCAACCCACTGTACATCAATACAGTCATGTCCTCCTATTGTCACAGATAAACCTTCCAGCTGAAGACAACAAAACATTTCCAACTCATCCATTGCTTCGTCTTTGCACTCATCAAGTCCGATAAAAAATGTTAGAAGATGGCTGCAGAGAATCAAGTATTTCGATTGCTTGATCAAAATATTAAAAATCCGTAAAAAAGGCAGACCTATTCGTAAAACAGTAAAATTAAGTGGAAATCGTAAAAATTATGCATAATCTGTAAAAGTTGGCAAGGATGCTAACCCACAACACTACCAACTGGGCAAATGCAGTCCTACATGTAGAAGGACATTACTTTCACAATCTATGCTTTACCGTAGCCAGCTCTGATGGATATCAGATACCCCATATCTTTGCCTCCCAATATCATACCTAAGACCTTATCATTGGTATTGGGAGGTTAGGGCCATATGGGCAGACCTTCTTTTCTTTCATCCTACAGCCCTGATCTGTATTCTTTGTATTTAACGTATACAAAGCAGAACGTGCTAAAAACTGCAACTTATGTCGCAGAACAAACAAAGTCTTTGCAGAGCAATTTTTCTTTAATTTAATCAAATTTTAGCAGTGTAAAGCGCATTTCTTGCCACACCTTTTTCTCTTTTCTAGCACATCTACGCCAATGACAAAATATTTAACTTCAAATGATCGACAGAATTGCAAATTCTGAAAATATGCTTTGGTTTTAAATAAAGTAAGTTAATTAATTTTGATGTTTTATTATAAATATCTAACACATGTTTAGCCGATAATTGTGTTTTACGTCTGTTTTTGATTTGACTGCAGTATTCAAAATTTGGACAAAATGCCTGCAGAACAATTGCAATGCTTGGAGTTGTGTTGCAGAGAACACTGATAATAATTCTGCACTTGGGCACCTGCTTTGTTTTTGTAATTTTTTTTTCTATTGTAAATTTATATTATTTTTATTTCTTACAAATACAAATATTGACGACCAGCTACAGGCTCAAACCCAACAAGGCTGGTCCTTTGTTTATGAACTCCCCAATTCCAACTGACTATCCAATTGTATCTTAAATTCATACACTCCCTTTGAATTAACTATATTCTCTGGCAACGCGTTCCAACTGTCTATTACCCTATTAAAGTAGTAGTTTTTCCTTAAATCCCAATTAAAATGTGTCTTTTTCAATTTATACCCATGGCCCCTTGTTCTGTTATCCCTATTGAAGTTTAAGCCCTCTGTGTCCCCTTGTTTTACCAACTTGAAAAGCTGAATCAAATCCCCCCTCCTCCTTCTTCTTCTTTCCAGTGTATACATGTTTAGCTTTCTTAAACGTCCATTATAGTCGAGATTTGCTATCCCCTTTATTATTTGTATAGCTCTGTGCTGAACCCTTTCAATTAATTCTATATCCTTTCTCATATATGGAGCCCAGAATTGTACAGCATATTCTAGATGTGGTCTTACTAAACTCTTATATAACGGCAATATTATATTCTTATCCCTTGAAGTTACAGTCTTTTTAATATACCCCAATAACCTATTAGCCTTTTTACCCGCAACTGAACATTGGTGACCCATTTTAAAATCCCTGTGAATTATCACCCCAAGATCCTTGATTTAAATCTTCATTTAAAACTTCTTATCTTCATTTAAAAAGCATATTACTTTTGAAATGATATTAACAAACAAAAATAATATGAAGTCTGTCTTTTCTGACCAGCATCATCTGAGACCTATGCCACCTCTTCAATAATTGCCTGAGCAAGTACTGCTTTCTTAAAATCTTTATTTTTTATCGCCTTCCTTGATTAATTTTGAAGCACTGTCCAACGCCTCATCCTCTTACTTACGCATAATTTTAAGTTTTTGTTCTTCTTCTATTAACTTTCTTTTTAAGGCAGCTGCTTTAAATTTTTTTCTGCTTACAGTCTTTCTTTTTCTTTTCTGTCCTCTAATTTTTCTTGTGCCGTCCGTTGTGTATCTTCTAACTAGGCATTGTGGACTTTATATGCAACCCTTCCCATATCCATTAGCTTTGATGTGATTGACACCAAATAAGTTTGATTGTCAAAATTTGCCAAGCTACTTTTGACCGTCATCAATGCATTGAGTGTGCGTTCTGACATTGATGCTCTGTCTCCTGTCAAAACTCTTCCTGAGGCTGAGAAGCCATGTTCAATGTCAGCACTACCATGAGAAAGTGACAGAGTAGCCATCACTAGCTATGACACAATTGGGTATTTAGGATCCACGCCACTAATGTCTCGCAGTTTGAAGAACCAGTCCCAGTAAACATCAATAGGCTTCATTCTTTGGAGTAATTTCCACTCATCCAGTAGTATGTTTGTTGGGACCTCCCATGGTATTGCTCTTGCAACTTCTAATACTTGCCGTACACTCTCATCACCGAGTCTCTCAAGACATGGTTGCCACACCTTTGTCCAAAAAAATTCAAGGACTTTTAAGGACTTTTCAAAACCCCCAATTTTTTTTCAAGGACCTAAAATTTTATATTGCAACCTAAAACAAAGCATGTGGAAAAGTTGTCAATTAAAAAGAAAAATGTAAAAAATATAAAGAAACCTTCAATTTTTTTTACTTCATTTTTTAAACAACTGTCAAAAAAAGAGGAAAGGTTGTAATCAATTTTAGTTATAGTTTAAATTTCCTTTTATCACAGAACCTGTGAATTTTTTTGAAAAGTGGGTTTTGCATCTCAATGCTAACTATCAGGCTACTTGCACACATATCGATTTCGGTCGTGCGATAAAATATTGTACGATGAATTCTTTGGTGCCATGAAGAAGAGTATGGGAGCTTGCACAGGGTTCAATCTACACACGACACAATCTCCGTTTTGCTCATGTACGCAGTCACTACAACAGACGGCTGTTGTGGTTTATTTTGTTTGAGAAACAAACAAATCCAAAGTTTTGACTGTCATTATGGCTTTTTTATGCTCTAGTCCAAGTTTCTATAGTCACGATCATTAAAGATAGTAAAAATTGCAGCAGATATGAAACCTGCAGAAAATTTTACAAGGATACCTTAAATGTGCTTTGCTGTAAATGAATAATTTTTCAATTGTAACTTTTATATTTTCGTAATACGAATTCGGCCTCATTTGACGAAGATATTCATCATGAACACAAAAAAAAAAAAAGTGTATTAGATGTTTTCTATCTTTATGATCGTTTAAGATAGAGTGAACATGTTTACGGATTCGAAATCTGCAGAAAATTTTACACCAGACTGATACCTCAGGTAGTCCGAATTTATGCAAAGCCCGAATTCTGCACGTGCTTGAAGAATCTTCCTCATTTTACGAAAACAGATAATTCAGTAATCCAAAACTGTTAAGTTTCCATTCTTGTACGTACGACGTCAATTGTACAATGATGACTATGTAAAAGTGGAGAAAAAACAGTGACTCCCTTCAAAAACCTTAATATTTTCTTTGTATTTCTTCATAAATCTACGAGACCACTTTAAAAAATGTTCAGAGGCGGAACTCTTTCATGTGTTGTATAGTTTATGCAAAAAAGTGATGGGATGATGTGTCAATGAAACATGGTTTATGACCTTGTGTGTGTTTATAAATATATCATGTGGTTCATGTATATATCACCAAATTGTGGTTGTTCATATATATATAACGTTATGTCAAAGCACATAACACCTCAAAATGACGCTCAAATTGCGCACCTGATGTGAAGGAAACTAGTTTGGACACAAGTTCAACGCAAGACAAATTTACACAATTATGTTCAAGTCAAAAAAAAAAAAAATCAAGTACTTTCAAGGACTTTTTACGAAGTTTCGTAATTTTCAAGGACTTTCAAGGGCCCCTAGTTAATAAAAAAAATACAAGGACTTTCAAGGACCGTGGGAACTCTGGAGGACCAAGACAGGATAAACTTTAGAAAACAGGAGATATGAACTAAAGGAGGGCTTCTTAGAAAGACATTTAACACTAGCACTGTAATGCTTCCGAGCCCTTAGAAAAAAGAAATTACTTTCCTACTCTTTCACATCATTCTGAAGTGCTTTAGAAATTTGATCTCCAATCACAATATCAGCCAGAAGCAACAGTTTCTGAGAGGACATATATTCCATTTCATCCATCTTCAAATCTCGAATAAATTTCTCTTTGTAGATCCTACCTAAAATTGTTCTTATTAACAATTCAATTTGAGAATGAAGGTTATGCATTAGGGGTACCTTTTTCAGAAGAAATTCAGTCACGCGATTATATATACTCGCACTTGATACGACAAATATCATCTTTGGCCATCATAGTTTATTTTCTAAGTAAATAAACAAGTTTCGCATAGCCTAGTCTTTGTATCATGTTTGTCTTCTATGGTAGAATGTAGTGAAGGAAATATTTTCGCACTGCAATCCACTGTTCAAGCAACCTTTCAGCAGCTGGCTTTAGGCTTAGCCACCTGCTTGATGAAATAGTGAGATGGGAAGTTTCCAAGTCTCAATGAATTTGTTTGAACGTTGACCAAAAGTTAGACCACTGATAAAAAAATCTGTGAATAGAAAAAACTAGTTCAGACACATCTTCCCGAAGTTTCAAAGCCGAATCTCTTCTTCCTATAACGAATTTCTTAGCACCAGGTTATGTGACCAAGGGTGTTGTGGGGAAATTCGATGGAACAGGGTTCCACAGCCTTTATGCAAATTACAAAGAAAGGAAACTATATTCTGCTGCTCCGTATTTAGAGGGCTGCTATTGGTTATTTGATGGCAAGAATATTTTATTTTGTGATACTTGAGGCTCCAATTTTTTTTCACGAATTTTTGCAGCTAGCGCCAGCCATAGGATCACATTACAATCGCCTGAAAATAAATATTAAAAAAAGATTCGATTTTGGTGGAAACACAGGGTTTATTCAGAAGGGAGAGGGGAATTGTTATCCCCCTTCTGAATGATGCTCAACTGGCATACCTGCCATGGAGGAAACTAGCATGGACAAGTTCCAATGCAAGACAAAATTACACAGTGTGTACTAGGTTGACATTTGACTTTTTTAGAGGATAAAAATGAATTTTTTTAAATTGCACACAAAAAATTGTTTTCTCCAAGTAGAATTTAAGCACCTGAGAAAGTGACTAAATGTCAAAAAAGTGACAAAAGAACAAAAGTGACAATAAGTGATGTGTTATAAGCCCTGAAGAATTTATGCAAAAATGGATGATAAAAGAGAATGTCTCCACCTCTAACAACAACCAACATTTTTGACAACAAATAGGATTCTGTATATGAAGATCAACATTGTAAAAATATTAAGGTATGATTAAAAATAAAAAGTAAAATTAAAATATTTGTCAAGAACTTAAAAACAATAAATGGTAAAGGTAAAATATGTTGGTTAATACGAATACAAAACATAAACTATACAAGAATTTATGCAAGCATGGACAATAAAAAAGAAAATCACATCTAACAATAACCAAATGCTTGAGTATAAGAAAGTAAACAAATGAGAGTGAATATGTGATCCTCAGCTATGAAATGATTGTTCATTTCCTTCCAAGCACATGCGTAAATATATGTGACACCATTGTAAATAAATGTCAGTTTCGTCTAGAAAAGCTCACCTTTGCAATCTTACATCATCCAATAAAAACTATACAATTTAAAAACTAATTTAATAAAATGCAGATATGTATCAATGAGAGAGTTCAGTTGAAACAGGGGGTACATTAATTCTAGACTATTTTAATTGAGAAACTTTGGAAAAATGCAAAAATACCCACCATTTCTCTAAGCATCTGATTCTGCGCCCTGACTTCATGGCCAATGTCGATTGTTAACTAAAAGAGAACATGTGCTTGGTTTAATAGCCTATTTACAGTACATTGAGAATATTTTCATTGCTGAATCAAAATCCTAAATGAAATAAACTATGCCAATACAAGTATCTTAACAGTGTTTCAAGTTAAGTATGTTGAGACAGGGAAATAATATTTTAGAAATAAAAATAGTCAAACTGAAGTAATTGAAGTTTCAGGATGAACTATGAATATATTTTAAAATATCTAAACCAATATCCAAAATATTAAACAAAGTAAAACAATTTAAATTTAACAAAACAAAATCCTCTCAAAATTTTGAAAACCTATTTATTTGATTGCTGTAAGAAAAGCATATCATTTTCCAAAATTGTTACGTTTTAAACAGGGTGTCTACCAAATTTTGGAAACTTAATTTCATGACTTTTACATAACTTGGTACTAACAAATTTCATGACCTTAACTTGTATAAATATGTAAATTTTTCTAATAATTCCAAACATTATAAAATAATCATTTATAAACTTAACATTATTTAAAAAATTATTTTTCGTATATTTAGCCTTTCACTGAGAAATATTCAGTGGTTGTGTGCATATCTCCAAACCTATCCATTTACTTCACACTTAAACATATCTCTCTATATTAAAAAAAGTTACCGCCGTCGCCGCAGGATTGTAAACTGTGTTGTTTAGCTTGATTCTTAGATGGTTTCCCTAGAAAGTTGGATCAGAAAAATATGAAATTAATAAGGTTTGTTCTTCATCGTGTTCCCGGGATAATTGTACAGATATTTTTCCAATGTGGTTATTAGTTTAGGGTTTATTAAGAAACAGAGTTGAAAAAGCAAAATTTCTTCCGCGAGTGAGCAAAGCGAGCAGGGGGAAGCCCTCGCTGTGACGTCATTGACCGGAAAGTCAAATCAGGATTATGTTAATTAATTAGATAGTTTCGCTGTCCAGGAGATTCACTCTGCGAAAGCAATGTTGGTTTGCGAATCAAACCAAATGGAATCTGTGAAAGGAATGTTGGTTTGTAAAGCAAACCAAATGGGATTGGCAAGCATAAGCAAGCAGGGGGCGGAGCCCCCTAGTGCAATAAAATTTAAATAGCCATGCACTAAGTAACGAAAATGTAGATTACTACATTAAAAAACCAGGGGTGCAGAATATGTTCAAATGTGCGAACAAGGTTCAGGTGAAATTCAGGCAGCTGCAGGCATGAGAATGCAAAATTTCAAAAAAGAGGAAAATTTATTGCCGCCGTCAGATTGAAAACTCCCCTTTTTAGCTTGATGCTTATACGTACGAAACTAACATGGTTTGTTGTTGGGGCGGACCCCCTAGTAAGTCTGACGATGTTAAAATTTTTACAATGCATACATAGGCATTCTAACATCACGATATATTGTGATGTTAACCATGCATTTTATACATAGTAAAAGCAAAACCTTGTTCCACATCACCATATATATATATAATTTTTTTAAGTTCTTTTTTTCCTTTGCTATAGAAAATTGTGGTAGGAAAAAATTAACAAATAAAGATCTGCATTGTGTATTTAAGAAATAATTTGGTGTAAAATTTTCCGCAGATTTCAAATCCGTTGAAGAGATATATTCAATTAAAAAATAATTTGTTTAAAGAAAATCATATTTTAGGTAACAATCTAAATTAAAATTTTCCGCAGATTTCACATCCATTGAAATTTTTATACTCTATCTCTAACGGTCTAGAAGAAAGAAAAAGAACTCACCCCAGTTAAAAGATTTACCGACTGGCTCGAAAATCATTCCTTCAAGCAAAATCAAGACGGAAACGAAAGAAAAAAAAATTTATCCGCGTTCTGTCAGATGAAAAAAATTTGGCATGGTTCCAAGGTTTGACTGCAAGGTCACGTGGGTGGGAAAAGTCCTCTGCGTTTAAAGAACCAGGTAGAGAATAAAACTATTAAATTAATTTTAAAATCTTCTAGATAAAATTTTAAAAATTTGCCACGACCCAAAAATTGCAAAAAATTTGGACTACCTATGTGCCAAATCTCATTGCTATAAATGCCATAGAATCGTCAGGATTTTGCAGCCGCGAAAAAAACAAATAATAAATTTATGATAGTAGAGACAAGGATGATGATTTAAAACAAGATTTTGCATATACATGTATGTGTGTTCCACACACCATATATGCTCAAGTAGAGATTCAAAAATTAGCTTATTTAGAAGGAGAAAAACTTCAGTATAAATAGAAATAAAGGGGCATTCAATTCCTCTAAGTAATGATGACGGCATATATGACCTAGATTGCCACAGAAGTTCGCAACAAACAAGGATGCAAACTAATTGATAGTAACAAGAAACAATAATGGGATTTTGGGATTCAACTTAAAATTGAAAAAAAAAATCAACTTTTGTTTTGAAATTTTTAAATTATACTGAATTTTAATTTCACTAAAAAAGGAATTGGAATGTCATCTTTAGGATACAAATGGTTTTTTGAGAAATTCCTCATTTATTAAAAAGAAATGAAAACAGACCGTTAAAATCCCAGATTTTGCAAAACTATTTTGTTGTTTAATACTCTTAAGGAAAAAAAATTAACTAATTAAAATAATGTAATAAAAAAAATAGAAAAAATTCAGCAAGTAGAGAAGAATTATTCGCTCCCTCGCAGTTGGAAACTTTAATTTTTCAATCTTTATATGTGTGACCTGTGACGTTTTTCCCGGAAAAAAAACAACGCCGAAATAAAAAAATTAACTATCACAAGAGATTCTCATTAGTAAGCCTTTCATCGCGGCATCGAAAAGCTACATACCATAGTGGAAAATCCTACATGCGCTTAAATAAACATCGGAATTGTTGTGTCGATCTAAACCAAAACTAAGACCTAAATTTTCCCCAATGATGCTAAAAAACACGACATTTCTGCTGGAAATACTGATTAGGCAACTCAGATATCAAAAATGCGCTAAAATAGCATAGAAATCGTTGGCGCTGAGCGACAACATCGTGACACCGGAAAACAGCGAGATCGGGGAAAATCGCGATGTCACGATAACCGCGAGATCTGCGGCAGCTAATGCTACGGTTTCATAAGAAAGCGGAGCCGTTATCTAGCTGTGGATGACGTCACTAAAACGTTGTTTATACAAACAGAGGGCGTTGGTTTAATAGGGAGCGTTGTTTGTGGGCGTAACGAAAATTAGCGGAGCCGCCATTTGCATGACGATCGTCAAAGTGGTCTCAAACAGTTGGGGAACGTTTTTTTCCCTGTAGCGGCAGCATTTGATTTCCCGCTCAAAGCAATTCGAGCGGAGGGAAGCAAAACAAACAAAATTTTTTGATTAGCATTGTTTAGATTTTTTTTTAATCAGGATCGTTAAAGATAGATTGAAAATTTCAACAATTTGAAATCTGCGGAAAATTTTACATCATATCAGTACCACAATTGTGATTTTCTTTAAATAAATAATTCATTATTTTACAAATGGTAAATAATTTAAACAGAAATCTGGTTTTGGTATCGACCTGGCGTAGAATTTTACGCTGATTTGAAATCCGTTGAAATTTTCACTCTATCTTTAACGATCCCGAAGCTAGAAACTTGGACTAGAGAATAAAAAAGCTTTGTTTTGTTTACCACGCCAGCCGTCTGTATTGCCCAATTCTCGGCTGTATTTTGTCCGTCTAAGTTGACACCTCTGTTCTGTTAAGACGGCCGCCTAGTTATGCCTGCGGCATTATGACGTATCACAGCTGCTAGATAACGGCTCCGCTTTCATAGGAAACAGTAGCTTTAAGGATAGCTGTGTAAGATCGGAAAAAATCGCGATGTCGCGATACATCGCCATTGTGAAAATCGCGAAACCGATGTGGCGATGTCGACCTCACACCGGTTTTTCACGATGTATCGATACATGGACCAGGCCTACCCCTTAGTACTCAAAAACGTCACCAGGTCATCCGGTTCTTCAAAGCTTGGAATATACTCTCTTTTACTAGAAACACTAATGATATCATATTCTTAAAAACGGCCAAAATCACGTTAGAAAAACGCAAAAAATTACCGAAAAAGAAAAAAAAAACATGAAAAAAAAAACCCACAAAAAGCGGAAATCTGGAAGATTCTCATGCCTGAGCCTGCATCGACGCGATTTCAGGAGTGAACCATATATGACGCGGAGTTGCGGATTTTCGATGCTTTAGCGGAGAAACTCCGGAAATTCCGGAGCACTTGGCAACTCTAAGTATATAAAAACGTCTCTAGAACATCCGGTTTTCAAAGCTTGAAATATACTCTCATTGGCTAGAAACACTGTTGATGTCATATTCTAAAAAACGGCCAAAATCACATTAAAAAAAACCAGCGGAAAATTACTCAAAAGAGGAAAAAACATGGAAAAAAACACAAAAAGCGGAAATCCGCGGAAGATTCTCATGCCTGGGCAGCTGTGAGGAAATGTTTGCCCAAGTTTATAAAAAAAATTTAATAATCTACAAATTCAACTGTCATCAGTGACAATCAAATATTTTGTCTAGCGACTATAGTTATGCCCCCCCCCCTTTATTTATTTGCAGCGAAGAATGAATTTTCAAATGGTTTCATCTTCATGTTTTACTGAAATTGGCATATATGAAGTCAAATGTGATTGATAACCTTCACAAAGAGACAGGAAGTCTGCCATTTCTTGGTGACAATTTATATAATCCATCAATGTAAAATTATTTTTTATTGGAATAAATATAAGCTGTTCTTTAATTTGTAAGTAATGGCCTTAAAGAGAGTTCTTAATCATCTACATTGTACCCTAATAGTCGCTTAAACTGGAATGAAAATACAGGGACGTTTTCGGGGCAATTTCGGACAAAAGAAATTGCATTCTGGTGTGTCCCCTTAAACATTTTCTGCACCCCTGAAAAAAATACACAGCATTATAATCTATGCACTTTTTTCTATATTTTAATAAAACCAAACCTGTCCTACACACCACTACAAATCTGATTTAATGATCAATCACACACACACACACAAAAAAAAAAAAAAAAACAGATTAATATGTTGATTTTAGTCAAAAAGGTTAAGTTTTTCTTTAACACTTGGATTTTTACATATCGTAGATGTTTTTTTGATACTGTCTGCTTCAATGAGTGTGATTAATATGGTAATATGATTTTTTGCAACAAACTCCTCCAATGTTAGTGTGACACAATTAAATTTAATGGTATTTCCTAGCACTATTCAAGGAGAGCAAAACACTCCATTGGCAATACGGTTATGCAATGGTAATTTGTTAAGCCCTTTTAAATATAATGTAAGTAAAAATTTATTATCAGAGCGAAAAGCAAATACAACGGATTCTTTTACGCCTTTGCAGATTGCTGCAACATCAAAACCAATCGTCAAACCAACAAGTTAGGTTATTGCGTAGCAATCCACGGGGGTCGGCGAGCGTAAGCGAGCAGGGGGTGAAGCCCTTGCTGTGACGTCATGGACCGGAAAGTGAAATCAGGATAATACAAATTATTCAGATAGTTTCACTCTGCGAAAGGACTGTTGGTTTGGGAAGCAAACCAAATGTCATATGTAAAAGGAGTGTTGGTTGGCGAGCAGGGGGCGGAGCCCCCTAGTACATAAAATAAATGCAACTAAAGTGAGGAGTTTCCACTCCCATGAAGTTTTTCTAAGGTGTTGCATGGTTTTTAAGATGCGGAATAAATTTTCCGAATTTTAACACAAAATATAATTTGCATTACTTGTTAGTTTACAAATATTTCCAGAAAGAGTAGAATATACGAGGGCTGTTCAATAAAGAATGATCATAAATTAAGAAAAAAAATTTCTGTACTAATCCTCCAAATTTTTATGGTCTTTCTCAAAATACTCCCCATTACATGCAATGCACGACTTATCCCACCGCTTTTATAGTCTTCAAACATATGCAGGAAGCCATTTTTTGACAGGTCCTTCAAAATTGCCTACGCAACTTCTACCATTGCCTGTGATGATGAAAACCGCTTTTCCCAGAGGTGTTTCTTCAAATTCAGGAAAAGAAAAAAATCGTATGGTGCTAAATCATGATTATGTGGAGGATGCACACATGCATATATGGGAATACACGACTCTCCCCATAATCTTTTCTGTAGCATCAGACTTCAGTTGACGATTTTTTAAGGCGAAAACAAAATTTCAATGCAGTATATTGCACATGGCGTGTCACATCCATTTTTGCCGCAGGCGAAAGTAAAACTAGGTGTTCTTGGCCGGCTGCAATGCCTCAGCAATGACTTCATTGCCGTGAAACTTGCATTATTCATTACTTTCAATTTCAGGTTGGTTGGCATTTTATGGAACAAGGGCAATATTTGGCAAAACTGCACCAAACTCCAAACACAAGACAGTGGCTAGTAAAAAACATTATGGGGGGGGGGGAAAGAGGGATTAAGGATAGAGTAGTGGAATGAAAGCAAGAAAAAAAAATCACTTGAGTATCTTAGGAATACAGATCCTTGTCTTTACTAAACAGCAAACCCAATGGGGCAAGAAAAGATCACTTGACTACTTTGGGACCATGAAGACTGTACACCTAAAGGAAATGTGCCCCGAGGGCTTTGAATTAAAAGCAATTTTTTAGATGTTTTCAGTGTCTTTTCGGTTATTTTCTAAGATTGGTTAGGGCATTATCGTTTTCATTTCATCCTGGGTTTTAGTCAAATTTTTGATGAAACATTCTCTAATCATTCAGTCTTTTCAAATGATTCATCTGTCGGCAACTGGTGCCAAAAAATACTTGACCCAACACTTCAACAAAAAACAAATCCTTAATGCTTTTCTTTTTGTGTTTGAATCATGGTCATTAGAAGAGAAGGTAGACTGGAGAGTTTTCTGTAGTCCCGAAAGAGGAAAACAGAAGATACATTTTATTGTTAGATCTTTATATTGTTAACTGAAAGGAAATAGTGTTTCTTGAATTATGATATCTATGTCAGTAAAGCTTTTAGAACCTCCTTCACAAAAAACATTACAACAAACTTTGGAGATCCAAATTTTTGGTTATACGTTACCAGCAATGTGCTAAATGCAGGCATTGTATATGCCTAGAAAATTCATAGAATTAGTGACATTTCCAAGCAAAGAATGAAATGTATGTTATTGTAATATACTCTTTACTTTCCCCAAGTGTTACATACAATACATAAGATTTATAAGGACCTAGACATTGTACAGAATGACACATAATATTTGGGTTAAGTATGGAAAGAGTGCCTGGAAAATGCCTTTATTCAAAAGACAAAAATAAAATAAATAAAAAAGTACAGTACCAGGACTGCTATAAAAAAATACTAAATCTTGCTCAACCATTCCGATAGAGTACAAGATAGTGTCTGCTGCATGATTTGAACCAAGAATGAAATGCAAATGACAAGAGTACTCGATACTTTTCAGTTGAAATGAACCTAAAAGTCACAGGTCTTGCCATATGACAATTGAATATGCCATTGAAGGAGTACTTTATAGGTATTCCTTTGACATTGCATAGAATACCAAGGAAAAGTTTAAAATAATAAGGGTTTCATACTTTGACATCTAATTTACGGCTTTGTATAAATTTATTGGCATTGTATACAATGCCTAATTTTACACATCAATGGTAACATACACATATAAAAACACATTTTTTGTTTTGAGACAGTTTGTGAAAGAAAATATCTTGTGAATCAAAAGAGCATTCATTCAACTTTTAGTACATCTTTAGGTCCACAATATTTGAGACTCAATCATAACAATTTCAATTTAAAAGTTCCTTTCTTTTGTTGACGAATAAGAAAACTATTAACTAGCATTAACATTTACACAACAAAACTAATTAATTATCCAATTTTCACAAAACAAGTTGTGTGTGTAAGGAATCATTCTGTAACAAAATCGAATTTAAAACTCTTGTATTTTCCATTAAGAAATTATTTAAAACACATATATAAAAGAACAAAATATGAAAGTTTTAAAAATTCCTTTGCCATAGTAAACAATTGTGCTCGTGTGATATGTGTTGCAAGACATACATACAGATTTCAAAGCAGTGATCTTGGAATGCAAACCATCTTCTAAATGCTCGTTATCTTCTTCAACTTCATTCCGATTGTACACATTGTACTGTTCATCTAAAACCAAAAGTAAAATTTCAGAAAAAATTTAAACCAATATTAATTTATGTGAATTAATAACACAGATTTGCATTCAAGAAAATTCTAATTATGTAACTTGATGAAATTATACATTCATAATAATCACTTTTACTAATTTAGCTATTACAACAATCCCTATTTCAAAAATTGTGCCTACTATATTAAAATTTTGGCAACTATAGGTGAAAAAATTCAGTCAACTTTTCATCAAATACTTTTGCAACTAGTGAAAAAAATTGAGTTATGATGGATGTATTTGGAATGTCATTGGAATATCATTCAAAGCTATTTTATGCTTCCTAACAGTGAAAAAAATGAGCTAAAAATATGTCAATTAACCTTTAGCTGATAGCTCCAATTTTAACAAAGCCCATGGTTGTAAGTTTTCCTGCACCAGTATCTAATCAACTTGTCAAATAAATTTGGAGTAACATTCATTTTCTGCAAACTTTTTACTTATGTTGGATATCAAAATTCAAGAGTTGATTATTGTTGATGAAAGGGACTTTAAAATAACTAGATTTCTAGCTTTTCAGATAAGAAGTTATATTAACACATAATGTGCAGGATGAATGATTTCCTTTCCTATGGTCATTTAGTAAAATCATAGCTTCCATTGCAGTTGTCAAAGTTCCACGAATTACCTTCATATTAGTAATGCTTTAATGGGGGTTAGTAACTTTTGAGTGCAAAATTTGCACTTTTAAACACTTATAGTATACATACTAATAAGAATTTTAAAGCAAATTTCTTCAAAATCAAACCAAAGTAACAGTTCAATCATTTTAATTGTCTTTTTTTTGATTGATTAACTATTTGTTCCAACAGTAATTTATGTAAAAATGTTAAACAATTTACTAAACATAAAAATTAGCTTAATTTGAGTTCATTATTGCTCATAAAAAGTACTTAGTTACTCTTAAGATGAATTTGTCAGTCCTCATAATGAAATATTTTACAATCTGGTACCAGGGACAAAATCTGTAACTATGCCAAGGACAGTGTTAACAATGATTTTATCATCATTTTCACAACTACGAAAGGTTCCAAAAGAAGTCAAGTAAACTGGTAATCTGTCATTTTTAGTAATGAACTCTTTTAAATATTCGAAGAACTGCTACTACATATAAGATGTCTTCCCAGGATTCTAACTTTCTTCCTAGAAAATCTATAGTACACCTAACAGTACAGATACATCTTTATTCTTTACCCTGTTTTTCAAATCAGACCAGTCAATTATTCATATCTTTGATTCATAACTCCTTATCCAGTTACAGATGTCTGCAAGCTACAAAATGTGTCATCTTTATC
The DNA here is from genome assembly GCA_947359465.1 of Metellina segmentata. NCBI lineage: Eukaryota > Metazoa > Arthropoda > Arachnida > Araneae > Tetragnathidae > Metellina > Metellina segmentata. The sequence goes on from OX375875.1 coordinate 12,841,208, forward strand.
AATCTGCCCCCCCCCTCCCCTTCCATACAGAAATAACAACAAACCTTTACTAAAGCATGATTAAACAATCCATCAATGAACAAGTTGTAATTACTTGATGGTAAGCCAATTACCAGATATATTGCGAAATTATACTTCTGAGGAACAATATAATAGTTCAATTTCTGAAAAAGTTCCCGAGTGTTCTTTAGAGAATGATTCTGATACCAGGAATCAGTAGGTAAATTATTATTATTTTTTATTTTTTTTTGCTTTTATGTGTGTTAACCTATGTAATCATACCCGGGACCTACTGCTTAAAGCAGATTCGAAGCGACTGTGATCGTTCAAGCAGATTAGGATTCAAACCCCAAGCCTGGTGAATCAAGGGCCAGAGCAATGACTAAGCTACCACATAAACCAAAAGACAGGCAAAATGGTAGGCATTAAAATTGCTGACTAGACCCAGAAACTGACATCACAGGGAGACTTATTTGTGCAAAATACAATTAACATCCGTTAATTTCAGAGCTTGAAATGAGTCAAAATTAATTCGTTTTAATACACATAATTCAGTGGAGTTTTTTACTTAATACAATTTGACAGATCGATCTGTGGTTAAGAAAAGTGTTACAGAGCACAGCTGTCAGGTAATTGGTAATTTTAGTTAACATCGTACTAGAGCAACACAACAGGCTATTGACGACGGTCCGGGATCAGTCCCTTGAGGGAAAGATCCGAGCACAGCTGTCAGAAATAATATATATATACAAAACCTTTTTAAATAGTTTGTATAACGTTTTGTAAGTACACCAAGAGAGTAATACAAAGACGAAGAAAAAGAAATTTTCGATGTAGGAATCAACTGATTACTACTAATTAAATGTAAGAAAAAAACAAAAGTATACAACAGCTGTCAAAATTTATTTTCATTGCAGGAGAATTATAAAGTAAATATGCAATGAAATTTGAATGTCTTCAAAAAAATAAATTATATTTTGAAACATCAAAAACACAGTAAAACGCTGATCATAACGTGAAAGTTAAAATATTTTCGTGAAATGTTAGTAATTACGTAAACAATACAAGACAAATTTTTTTGTTCTTACTCGCATGACTACGACGCATTTTTATATCTTTCTAAAATGACTTCTGGAAATAAAATACCAACATGTTTCACAAGTGCAAAAATAATTTCTAGTGTGACTACCAATTAAAATTATCATTTATTTAACTAAAACTCATATTTTCTTGCAGTTTCGTAAGTTTCTGACTCGTGTGCCGAGTCGAGTTGACGAATCACTGTCAGTGAGTTGTATTAGAGTTGAGGAGAATAATTCCTTCTATGTGTCCGATTTCGAATTTCTGTGATACTTTTTAGATTGAGTGTGAGTTGTGTAAGACTTATATGTTGTAAAATTATTTATCATACGTCATATAGCCTTTTATAGAAGCTTACTGATAGGTATTGCTCCCTTCTTTCAAATTTAATTTAAGGATGACACAGCCAGAGTAATTAGCTCACAAAGAGAGGGAAAGTGAAGTGAAATCATAGTTGGGCGCTGCTTTCAATAAATTTTCCGCCAAAGTTTAAATTATAATATTTATAAACATCAACACGTGCTCGTCTCCAGAAAGCAGTTTTTTGCTAAACTTTCCGGGAAGAATCTTGAGTTCTTTTAAATGAGAAAAATTACCTGATCTGTTCACCTCAAAGAATGGTTAAACACTGTTACGTGCTGAATTGCCGAACGGGCCGAAAGTCATGCAAAGAGAAAGTATCCCTTTTTAGAGCACCGAGAGACGAAGACTTACTAGAAATATGGAGGCACACAGTGCCTCAGAAAGAACGCATTCTTCTAAGTACTGACCGCATTTGTGAAAAACATTTTGAAAAGCACTTGATCGTACCACGCTTCACGCCGTCCACCATCGGAGATTTTTTCGAGGATCATCTCAGGCCGAAATTAGTACCCAATGCTATTCCTACAGTTTTCCACGATGTTGATGAAAATGATCCTAAAATTATAAAATATGATGCTCACAAAATGTCTACTCCTGTTCCCAAAAGAAACCCGACAAACAATCAAACTAATATGAATCAATCACTTACGTTTGCTGAGGTTGAAGTATTGGAAACTGATCATATACCTATTTGCTTCCGCTGCCTTATTGGTGATTGTGTTACACACTTATTACGAAAGGACTCCAAGTGAGTGCAGTAGAATGCTTATTTGAAAGTTCTCTATAGATTTGATTTTAATTCTGAAATTAATGAAGCTACCTCTGGAAATAATTGTATATACTATATTGTTTTTTGTTTTACTAGTAACTAGTAATTATGAATAACGTATCTTGAGTATTGTTGTTAAATCTCAACTTTTGTATTTGTTTATTATGAGTGCATCTGTTCCTTGCACTGTACTGTTAAAATGTTACATTAATTGGAAGTCGAATATGCATGTTTCAGCTCAAAAGAAATATTTGTAATAGTCCTGTTTGTATTAATTTTTGTTGTGTTTAAATTGTTTTTAAACAAAAGTAGTTTGGCTCTGGTAAGTTGACTCTGGTTGACATTTCAGTTCCATCCAATTTTTTTAAACCAGTCATTAGTTTGAATCCCTGATTTTTGAAAACTTTTTCCCCATATGATGCAAATTCTGCCCAGTCATCCACATTTTCTTCCTTATTACAAGCTACTTTGACTTTTAAATGGATGCATCAAGGTCATGCACCCCTTCACAATAACTTAGGTACTCTGTAAGCATTCAATACTTATACAACTTCTGTAAACAACTTAAAGGAGATATATAAAACAATGATCCAAAATGAAATATTGCATGTACAATAGAAAAGATTCTAAACTGCAAATTATCATAATTTGTCCTCTTACAAACTGGTTCACATGATCAATTTAAGGAAGTTTTAATAACCTCAGATAAATAAAGACTTTGAATTGTTGAAAATAAAATTCGCAATTTTTATCAATTTTATGCTTTGTATTATGAATTGCACAAAGATCTCAGTAATACCATTTCAGGGAAACCCCCATTTTGGATGTTATCTTCTGAAAAGTGTTTATTTCATATTAATATATTTTTATTTTTCATTCCTAATGCCTCTTTACTATTGCAAAGGGTGAACTGATCAATACAGCATGAAGGTGCAATCAGTGGGTAAGCTGACACTACTCCAACATGGAGAATCACCAACATCCATAAAGTTACAAACCAGGATTCAAACCCACGATCTACTGCATCACAGAAGAATGCATTAACCACTGTACCAAGTAGGCAGCTGTGTAGAAAGATTAGGATTCACTGTTAGCAAAAGAACTCACCAAATTGATCGAATTTAAGTTATAACAAGGTAGATTTATAAAATGACAAAAATTTCTTGTAAAATAATGCCCATGATTTATATCTAAAATTGTTGTCTTTCATAATAGTATATCATACATTTATTTTAAATTTCTTTGACTTCATGAACTAGATATTTTTTACAAGCTGGGTCATTCCATGCAAAATGAGCAAATCGGCTGTGGCTAACACATCAACGATTTCAATGAAAATTAGTTTTTAAATAGATCACAAAAAGTAAGGAGGGACTGCCAAATATTAGATGTCCAAAATATATATTTAATTTTTGATTGAATTTTAAAGTTGAAATTCACAAATGTAGATTTTTTTTATCACTAATAGTAGCCTGTTTGAGACCCTATATTTCACTAAGTTATAGACACAAATTTTAAAATTTTATGTTGTTACATTCTTTAGTAAATTCTCTTTTAGAAATTGTCAGAATATAGTTTTATATCCGTCACTGCTCATCCTCAGGAATCAGCGAAATAAGAGATTTTGCCTATTTGATGCAAATTTCAAATTGCTCTAGTACCTCTAAAAATGGGGGAAGACAGTATCAAAAATTATTCTTAACAAAGCGCTTCTATCTAAAAGTTTGGAATAATTTAGTGATTGTGTTTCTATTCTTTAGTTAGGAAAAAAATGAATGAAAAAGTAAAATAATTGGGAAAAAAAGCGATTTTCCTATTTCTTTTAAATACAAATTTTATAGTGAAGGATAACTCCGAAAACATCACAAATTTTCAGTATTATGTGTCTTAAAATATCCTTCATTGCAATTTGTTTATTTTCCACCCAAGAAAATTTTTAACTAGATGGAAAGTATCGTTTTATTTTATCGCATACACACCAGTAAGACATCTATTTCCGCCTTTAAAAGAGATGCTATTACATTCAAGGACAAAAAATAAACACTCTTAAATTAATTCTGGTTATAATATGCTTGATTTGCTAAACAGACAATTTTTTGCTGAACCTAAAGCTTTCGAACACCGACGAATGTTTTAGTGGCAATCCAAAAGTGTTCCATTACGGGAATGCGTAACTATCATTGCTACATTCCTATTCCCAATTGTACGTCAGAAATTCGTGTTTTATATTTATCACAATCACCAACAAAAGAAGTAAAGAGTTTAAAAAGAATACGACAGCACAAAATAACCACTTTTCAATTATAGGAGATGCAAAATTTAACATGGAAGTTGCAGCACATAGTGAATTTGAAAAGGTGATTAGTTAAAAAAGTCATAATATCTATGAACCAAGTTGAAATTTTTTAGCTTGTTTTGACACTGATTTTTTCAGCTTTTATAATTCACTTTTTAAGTTAAAAATGATTTGGTATTTCTTTGTTGATATAGGGTTTCTTTATCTGTATTTAATTTCACTGTTATCATTGAAGTTCTCGTAATATGCATAGACTGTGAAGTAAATGTTGTGATTTTGATTTTATTATTGTTGCTTTAGGACTCAGATTACAATCCCCATTTTTTTTTTTTTTTTTTTACAAGTAATAAACATATTTAACTGTATTCTTGTGAAATGTAGATTTTGTCAGAGCTGTCCATTTGATTTTTATGCCTATTTAGAGTAGAAAATTGTTATTTTCATTAGCTATGTTAAAGATGAAATAATTAAAATGCGACTTCCAAACTCTATCAGTAATATTATCATACTTAGCACTGTAACTGGCATGAATTTAATGGATGTCTTTAAAAAAATTTTAGCCCATAGAAATGTTTTTAAATCTGTCAAAAATGACAATTTTCCATTTTTTGCAACTAAATTTTAGATTTAATATAATGTTTAAACTTGTCGGGGTTGCCCAAATGAAAAAAAGAAAAGAAAATTTTGTTCAGATTGTAAAAATGTAAAACATGTTTGTATACGTTAAGTAGTTTTTGGGAAATAGAACTTTAAACATGCAACTTTAAGTGATATCACAGTTGCTCTTCAAAGTTATAAGTCCTTAAAATGCCTCAAACTTTGAAAATATTTAATTTTGTATATTGCTATTTATGCATAATCTAAACCTCTGTACCAAATTTCATAAAAATCCATTACCATACAGCCACAGGTTTTTCCTGATTTTTGCTCACTTGACGTTGAAGACCCAGGTATGGTTTAATTTGTATACACATTGTTGGTAATGCCGCTTTGTATGACAAATGTATTAGCAGAAAAAACGTCTAAAGCAAGTTTTAAATAGATGTAGTAGTGTGTGTGCTTACAAGGTCAAAAATTATAAACAATAACACAAAAATTTTAATGTTCCCAAATCTTGTACAAAAACCCACTTTTAGCAAAAATCCAGATGGTTTTTGATGGTGGTCCCAATCTGCCATCTCAGGTTCTTGCTGGGAAGAAAAAGGTGTCGAAACAAAAACTTGGTTTATTGGATCATGCATTCCTCTCTTTACTAATAGTTTATGTAGCTCATGGCCCTGAAGGGGTCCTTATCTCTGGTATTGAACTTTAAGACTTGACATTTTGGTTTTCCCCTGATAATTAATTATAAAGAAATTTTGGTAAAATAATTGATCATCCTTTCGTTACTGTCGTGTGATTCATTTATTTATGGTATTGAGTTAATGTCTATTGAATTCAGTGAATTACAGCTTCAAATGAATCGCAACACAACTTTAGATTGGAATAATTATATACAAGAAAAATATGTGTCAATTCTATGTTATCCTAAAGGAAAGCTAAAATGTCACCAAAAAACAAAACTCGTATGAAAACAAATACTGCCAAGAAATAAACAAAAATGTGCCAAAGTTTATTGGCATGCCTTTAATGTATTGACAGGGGTTTCTCATGCCATAGCCATCTTTTTTCTAGATTGAGACTTGTAGCATTGTTTAACCACTTGATTCAACCACCATGTACAACAGAAATTTTTTGTTCTTGTCCTATTATGATATACTGTTGATTTCATTATTTATCTGTCCAAGTACCTTTTTCTAACTGAAAATACATTTAAATTACTATGAAAATAATTATTGTATAATGCTATGTTATTTTTCCATATAAAGACAGAGATAGACTGTTATTTTGATAGCAGTTTAAATAACTATTGCAGAATAACAGTTAGCAATTTATATAGAAAATTCCAAGTTTTTCTATAGTCATTATAAAGATAGTAAAATAATCAAATTGAAAATTTTTTACAAAAAATATGTTGCAATTTGTAAGAATATTTTGTTGGAGTTGAAATCATCCTGTTAAATTATGAGTTATTTATATGAACAATTATCTCAAGATTGTTGGGTGCTTTGAGGTTTATGGCTTTGAAAGTTGTCAACCAACAATTAACTCTTAAAATAGACTTAATGTCATTTTCTAATGGTCAATAACAACTGTTAAATGCTTGCTAATTGTTGGTATTATTTCTTTTTTGATGGTTAAAACTGTTAACAGTAAAATAACTTCCAAATTAGTAAGAACTGTTAAAAATGTTTTCATAAATAACACAATTTTGCCCATCTCTATTTAAAGCCTTTCTGGTCTCCTGCAAACACCAGCCTGCAGGTGGCTTGTACTGGCCATACTGTGTTTATAAACCCCCAGGGTTCCCACGGTCCTTGAAAAGTCCTTGAATTTATTTTTCCTAACTAAGGGCCCTTGAAAGTACTTGATGTTTTTTACCTAGTACATAGTTGTGTAATTTTGTCTTGCATTGGAACTTGTCCAGACTAGTTTCCTCCACAGCAGGTGTGCCAGTTGAGCGTCATTCTGAATGAAACCATTGTTTTGCGCCTTCAACACTACTTGATATATAATAATGCTACATCTAGATCGTCCATTTTCCACAGTATTCTGTCAAATTTGACACCTATAGTCTCTATAAAGACGGACGCCTTTAGATAACAGCACCGCTTTGTTAGGAAACCGTAGCTTTTGCAGTCAGTACATCATTGTAAACCTGTCGCGCATCCAAAGAAATGAAGCCAAATTCTTATTGCACAAATATAAAAATTACAATTGAAAAAAAAAATTTCAAGAAAATCACATTTAAGATATCCTTTTGTTGTAAAAATTTCTGCAGATTTCAAATCCGTTGAAATTTTTACTCTATATGTAGATCTAAGTTTCTATCGCAAAGATAGAAACTTAGACTAGAGAATAAAAAATCCCTAACACCTAGTCAAAACTTTTGATTTGTTTTGTTTCTCAAACAAAATAAACCATGACAGCTGTGTGTTGTAGGCAGTGGACGACAGCAAAATGGAGATTGTGTCGTGTAGATCGAACCGTGTGCAAGCTTCCATACTCTTCTTCGTGCCACCAAAAGAATTTATCGTACGATATTTTATCGTTTGACCGAAATCAATATGGGTGCAAGTAGCCTGATAGTAGTCATTGAGACAAAAAGTCCACTTTGCAATTTAAAAAAAAAAATCACAGGTTCTGCGAGAAGAAAATCCAAATTTCACCAAAATTGATGATAACCTTACTTTTTTTTTACTGTCAGTAGTTTAAAAAAAATTTGTATTTTTTTTATATATTTTTCACATTTTTCTTTTTAATTGACAACTTTTGTGTATGCCTTGTTTTGGGTCGTTATAAAAAATTTTAGGTCCTTGAAAAATATGTTTTTAGTTTTGAAAAGTCCTTGAATTTTTTTTGGATAAAGGTGTGGGAACCATGACCCCCCAATACAACATTTTGTTGACAAGGAAAATGTTTGAGTTCCATTACTTTCTGTTCCTAATTTCTAACTCTGTGTGATAGGTTAAACATATGTTTGTTTCCTAAAGTGATTACAATTTGGCGTAATAAATAATCACAAGTACTAGATATGAATTTTTGTTAGGTAACCCTTTCTAGAGTGGACTTGCCCAAAGTCATCTGCCTTCACACCAGAGCCATACTGTTATTTAATTTAGATTTTTTTTTATGGTATGTGCATTATTTATATAATTTTAACAAAATAAAAGTGCCTTGTAGTCTTGTCAACTGCAATAAAGTTGGTAATTTCTTTTAGTTTAAGTAATTTTTTTCAAAATTAATGTTAAATCGAAACAATACATTTACTACCAAAAATAGTATTGAATTTGGTAATTTTATAGCAATAAAATTACAGTAAATTTAAACTTCTTAATGAGCAGTTATCTTCAAATCAGTTATGTAATTCTCTTAAAGATGATTTCAAAAGATTCATAATATTTGTCTCATAACATGTATTTCTTTTAAAGTTATATGCTCTTTTAATTTCATGCATAGGTATTTTTTGAGGAGTAAATTGGAATAAGTATGCAAAGAAATTTGTTATTTTGTGTTCTGATTAGATACACAAGTCCTCAACTTTATTATTTCATCTAGGTGTTTAAAATCATTGATTATGTATTTTCTGTCTTTTACCATGAGAAATGCTCCCAATACAGTCTTCCTTTGTTTAATACCGTAAAAAAGCCTATCCTATTTTCCATATGCTAGTATGCTTGGGGAATTTTTAACAAGCTTGTCGCATTGGTGCACTTAATATCAAATCGGAAATATATTTGAGAATATTTACTTGTTGACAATAAGTTTTATTCCTAGTCAACTACCTCTTTTCACAGCCAACATTTGTAAAAATAAAATATAATTTAAGTAAACCTAAGTTGCCCTTTTTCAAAATGAATGAGTGCTATTTCTATAGGGACTAGCCACCACATAGACTTGGGTTTGCGAATAGCTTTCATGGCACACAAACAGTACAATCATACAAAAAATTTAGATAAGAGAATTAATCACAGTGAAACCTATTTTTTATCAAGCCAAATGGACGTCAATAGCATGAACTTTACTTTGGGTTCAACTTGACATCAATTACTTATTTATACAAATATTGACGACCAGCTACAGGCTTGAGCCCAACAAGGCTGGTCCTTTGTTTATGAATTCCCCAGTTCCCACTGACTATCCAATTGTATCTTAAATTCGTACACTCCCTTTGAATTAACTATATTCTCTGGCAACGCGTTCCAACTGTCTATTGCCCTATTAAAGTAGTAGTTTTTCCTTAAATCCCGATTAAAATGTGTCTTATTCAAGTTATACCCATGGCCCCTTGTTCTGTTATAACTATTGAAATTGAAGCCCTCTGTGTCTCCTTGTTTTACAAACTTGAAAAGCTGAATCAAATCCCCCCTCCTTCTTCTTCTTTCCAGTGTATACATGTTTAGCTTACTTAAACGTTCATTATAGTCGAAATTTGCTAGCCCCTTTATTATTTTTGTAGCTCTGTGCTGAACCCTTTCAATTGATTCTATGTCCTTTCTCATATATGGAGCCCAGAATTGTACAGCATATTCTAGATGTGGTCTTACTAAACCTTTATATAACGGCAAGATTATATTCTTATCCCTTGAAGTTACAGTCTTTTTAATATACCCCAATAACCTATTAGCCTTTTTACCCGCAACTGAACATTGGTGACCCATTTTAAAATCCCTGTGAATTATCACCCCAATATCCTCGACTGTTTCTCCCTCCTTTAACTTTACTCCCTGCAGACAGTACTCGGCTCCACTGTTCCTGTAACCCATATGCAGAACTTGACATTTCCCTACATTAAATGACATACCCCATTTTACAGCCCTTTCAGATATCTTATCAAAATCCCCTTGTAAATTTTCTATCTGTAACTTGGTATCCACTGTCCCCCATATTTTTAAGTCATCTGCAAATATACTGATTCTATTCTTGATCCCCCTGACCTATATCATCTATGAAAATTATAAAAAAAATTGGTCCCAAAACTGATCCCTGAGGCACCCCACTTCTAACTTCTGTCCACTGTGTGAATAATTTCCTTTTACCTGCACTCTCTGCTTTCTACCCAATAACCAATTCTTTATCCATATTAATGTTTTTCCCTGAATCCCCATCCTTTCCAATTTAAACAGTAATGCCTCATGAGGTACTTTATCAAAAGCCTTTTGAAAATCTATGTACATGATATCCACACTGCTCTTATTATCCAGCTCCTCAGTAATTTTTTCGTAGAACAAAAGGTTTGTAGAGCAGGATCTGCCCTTCCTAAACCCATACTGATTCTCTGATAACAGTCCCCCTTCCTCCAAGTATAAAATTATATGCTTTTTTAACAGAGATTCAAATATTTTGCAAATTACTGATGTTAGACTTACTGGTCTATTGTTGTCCGGATCACTTTGTATTCCCTTTTTGAAAATTGGAGTTATGTTAGCCAACTTCCAATCCATTGGTACCCAACCCGTGCTATATGTTGAATTAAATATCGTGTGAATTACTTCCCCCAATTCTTCCGCGCATTCCACTAGTACTCTCGGATAAATATCGTCTGGCCCTGGTGCTTTAGATAGCTTAATTCTTTTCAACTGATGTACTATTTCTTCCCTGTTAAATTTGCATTCTTTAATTATACCCCCTGCAAAGGCTCCATCCTTGGGATCCTTTTTTAAATTATAGTTACCATTGAAAAACCCCAGAAAAAAGTCATTTAAAACGTTTGCCATTCCTACCTCGTCTTGAATGAACTCACCTCCCTTCCCCTCTAACGGGCCCAGTGTAGTACTAAATTTATTTTTACCACTTGCAAATGCAAAAAATTCTTTTGGGTTTATGTCATAAATGGATTCTTCCACTCACAAAAATATAGCTTTTGAAACACTACAAATTTATTCAGAATGCTGAATAAGTTTTTGAATATGTGTTTACCATGATTTTACAATTTCTTCAAAATAGCTCGGCGTTGCCCGTGCCCGGGGTTGAAAGTATTAATCTGGTGTAAAATTTTCCGCAGATTTCAAATCCGTTGAATATATATTCAATTTAAAAATTATTTATTTAAAAAAAATTATATTTTTATGTAGCAATCTAAAGTAAAATTTTACGCTGTTTTCAAGTCCGTTGAAATTTTCAATCTATTTTTAGCAATTCCGATTTTATGAAGAAAAAAAATTATCAATCCCAGTCGGATACGTTTTTTATTTCTTGCTCTCGTTCGTCGAAAAGGGGACAGGAAATGTAATCTGTTCTCTTGCGAAAATATAAAAAAAGGTCACTTGGGGAAGTAAAAGCTCATTTGAGTGGGTTTCTTTCGTCCGGACGAAACGCGTTCGAAGAAGCAGACAGAGAAAGTTGTTGTTGTCGCGTGTCTATGCATACAGTACTAGTGCAAACGTTTAGAGTCCTCCAAAAGCCTTGGTGACAAGTTCTGGAGCTCGAAGGCTATGGAGGATTTCGATTGGGGGTGCTCCAAGTTGAAAGAGGGAACCAATGGCTTGGCAGTCGAAAACATGATCTGGAGTTAGTTGCGATTGGGGACAGTACCTGCAGCTGGGATAGGATTTTATTTTAGTTCGTGAAATCTTCATGCCTTTGAAATGTCCAGTACGTAGCCTAGCTATTGTAGAGGAGAGGTTTCTTGGGCAGTTTAGATCGGGGATTGTTGCCTTGCTAAAATGCTGGTTGTAGATCCTTCGCCTGGCGACGGCATTCGCATCTGCACAGGTGACTACTCGAGGTTGATCTTAGTCGCGTGCTTCCTTTGCAAGGGCATCTGCACATTCGTTCCCCTCAATTCCAACATGAGTTGGGATCCACTGGAGAGTGCAAGGTATATTTAGTAAATGGAGTATTATTTTCTTGCGTTATTGTTGTTTTACCATTATGTATGGCTTCGAGTGCTGATTTTGAGTCTGAGAAGATTACAATTTCTTTAATTGAGTCTAGTTATCTAGTTAAAATTTCGCTGCGACCCAAAAATTGCAAAAAATTTGGACTACCTGTGTGCCAAATCTCATTGCTGTAAGTGCCATAGAATCGTCAGGATTTTGCGCCCGCGAAAAAAAACCAGATAAACACTTCTTTTTATAATAGTAGAGATACAGCATCTGCTTTTGCTGACATTGTTGTATTAGAAACTCTTTTCACTATACTTAAAGAAGTACATTGTAAAGACGCTGTCGTAAGTTTCCTCGAACTCTAATGAAAAGGCATTTTAAGACATCAGGGACCCTATTCTCTTAATCCGCCACTGGACTTCTCTGAAGAACATTTGAATTTGTTAAAAACCTTTTATCAGATTCATTCTTATCGTCAATATTTGATAGCCGGCTTCTAAATGATCGCACGATTCTAGTTTAATGAAAAATATTTGCTTTAATATGCAAAGGGAGCTTGCTGAGCACATTCACACTCTATCTAGAAGTTCTATAAAGTTTGATCTAAAAGAACCTCAGTCTATCTCTCTTCTACGATATTACAAAAGGCCACCTCCACTGGTGTCTCGAATAGAATCTGCATTTATCCTCATTTCTGAGAAAAATCTGCATGAAAAGATTTTTCTAGCAACATCGAACCTCTTAGCAAGTGTTTCTAAGAGGTTCGATTATCGATGGGTTCTGTAAAGTTCATAACTCGATCGGTATACATTGAAGTATACTGACAAAATGGGCCGCAATATCTCAATTAAGCTACGGTTTCCTAAGGAAAAGGAGCCGTAATGTAACTGTGGATAACGTTAGAGTGCCTATGGACCAAATTTGGCCCAATGAGCATGCGCGGCAGCCATTTTTCTACCAGAATCGTCTCAAAGAAGGATGCTGGTCGAATTAATATATCATTTCAGGGAGAACAAAAAGCATATGATTGTTATAATATAGATACATTCGGTATAAATTAATCATACAAACGCTCAATTACATGTGTAATTGATGAGATGGATTGCACAACGCGCTAACTTAGATTGTGAGAAACACCGTGTTGTTAAAAAAAAAGCTATTTATTTAAAAAGTCTTCAAATTTATACTGACAAAACACTAAAATAATAATAAATAAACATTCTAGAACACGAAATGGAACATGAATAAGCTATATTTTCTTTTTAATTTAATGTACACACGTTTTTCTAGAACACACAAAAAGTTCTCATGTTAAGTCTACGGGAGCTAGGAAAAGACCGCCTCGGGCGGTAGAAAAGGTCTCTAAGCCAATCAGAAAGTGTTTCCCGTATGTCGCCACTCTTATTATATAGGCACTCTAGATAACGTCACTGAAACGTTGTTTATGCAAACAGATGGCATTGGTTTCCTAGAGAGAGTTGTTTGTGAGCTTAACGAAAATGAGCGGATCCGCCATTTGCATGACGATTGTCATAGCGGTCACAAAAAGTTGGGAACGTTTTTTCTCTTGCAGCGGCTACATTTCATTTTCTGCGCCAAACAATACGAGTGGAGGGAAGCAAAACAAACAAAAAAAATTTTACCGGCATTATTTAGTGCGTTTTTGTAAATTCGGTATCGTTAAAGATAGATTGAAAATTTCTACGTATATGAAATCTGCGGAAAATTTTACACCAGATCGATACCTTAGATGGGATTTTCTTTATATAAATAAATAATTCAATAATCAAATGGTAAATAATTGAAAAATATATCTGTTTGGAATCGACCTGGCGCAGACATATACGCTGATTTGAAATCCGTTGAAATTTTCTCTCTATCTTCAACGATCCCGAAGTTAGAAACTTGGACTAGAGAATAAAAAAGCCACTGTTTTGTTTCTCGAATAAAATAAACCACGATAGCCGTCTGTATTGCCCACATTCACCACCGTATTCTGTCCGTCTAAGTTCACCTCTGGTCTCTGTTAAGACGGTCGCCTAGTTATGCTCGCGGCATGATTACGAATCACGGCTGCTAAATAACGGCTCCGCTTTCTTAAGAAACCATAGCTTTAGAAGAGCAGCCCGAGGGTTGCGAGTTCGAAACTCGTTCCAGCTAAAGACCGTCGTGTACACTACGGGCTGGTGCACGTAAAATCTGTCTAGGTCTCAAATGTCCTTCCGCTGGCGTAGTATGGAAATTTAGAGAATGGGGTCCCAGCTACGATGTTCTCGTCATTTGATACTGGTTAAAAATTTCGAGACGTCCTTGGATCTTTTCATTTGGGATCGATCACGGACCCTTCGCCAATAGTCGGTTGTGTTGCAGTGCGGCGTAAATTAACTATCGCCAATAGCCCATTGTGTTGATGCATTGCGACGTTAATTAACTACCTTCCGTAGTGAAAAATATTTTTCTGAAGCGTGAAGATTTTAACGGAAGTCGCCAAGACCAAAGTTTTCTCACGAAGCCGTGGCAAACATTAGGGGAAAACATCGAAATTTATAGTTGCTAGACTGTCGTAAAAAAAATTATACTTGTCTAGTTCTCTTTGTGGAATAGACTATTCATTTTGTTGTATTTAAGCAATTAAAATTAGGTAAAGGTTATTTTTTCAAAGTATTTTTTAATTAATGCATATGGCCATTTTGAAATAGTAACATTAATAAATGCTATTGTTTCCCAAGTCATTTGACTGCGACAGCCCTTCAATGAAGAAGTGACAATTTTTGCCGAGATGGTAATATTCAAATGAGAGGATTGCAACGGAGTGATAAAAGAAATATGAAGGACGAAAAGTATATGGTAGTAAAGGAAACTATTTAAAGCATGACATGAGAGCTTTTCTTAACCTTCATGGCGTTTGTCTCGTGAATAATCTTATCATTAACGAAATTGGTCAGATCGAGATGTCTAGTCGAAGTCACTTGAAAGGTTAAAATTAAATATTCAGCTCAGGTGTAAAACTTAAATGCCAATGCCATGATTTTTCATTTAGTATGATGGCCCGATTTAAATAACAAAGAGGAACAGAAGATTGTTCGGCCACGGCCAGAACAATTTTCCGAATACACCTGATTTTGTTTTTACACGATAGATACATTCCTGAAGAATACGTTTAAAAAAAGACATGTCTATGGAAGAAAAGAATACAAATACAAATATTGACGACCAGCTACAGGCTCAAGCCCAACAAGGCTGGTCCTTTGTTTATGAATTCCCCAATTCCCACTGACTATCCAATTGTGTCTTAAATTCGTACACTCCCTTTGAATTAACTATATTTTCAGGCAACGCGTTCCAACTGTCTATTACCCTATTAAAGTAGTAGTTTTTCCTTAAATCCCGATTAAAATGTGTCTTATTCAATTTATACCCATGGCCCCTTGTTCTGTTATCCCTATTGAAATTGAAGCCCTCTGTGTCCCCTTGTTTTACAAACTTGAAAAGCTGAATCAAATCCCCCCTCCTTCTTCTTCTTTCCAGTGTATACATGTTTAGTTTACTTAAACGTTCATTATAGTCGAAATTTGCTAGCCCCTTTATTATTTTTGTAGCTCTGTGCTGAACCCTTTCAATTGATTCTATGTCCTTTCTCATATATGGAGCCCAGAATTGTACAGCATATTCTAGATGTGGTCTTACTAAACCCTTATATAACGGCAAGATTATATTCTTATCCCTTGAAGTTACAGTCTTTTTAATATACCCCAATAACCTATTAGCCTTTTTACCCGCAGCTGAACATTGGTGACCCATTTTAAAATCCCTGTGAATTATCACCCCAAGATCCTTGACTGTTTATCCCTCCTTTACCTTTACTCCCTGCAGACAGTACTCGGCGAAGATTGGTTCCGGATCTAAAAAATCAGTAAAAAGAATTTAAAAATCATATGAAATTAATGGTTTTAAGCTCATTATTTTATTTCAACAAAATACAAATGCAATAATGTGTAACGCAATTGTATTGAAGTAAATTTGCATTTGAAACGAAAACATTTTTCACGAACAAAATAAATCTGAAGAATAAAATAAAACACGATTTTATTCATTTTCACTTTCTGCCAATAAACGGCTCATACGTTTGAGTAGGACTGGAATAACACTGCTATCACTAGAAATGTTGTGTGTGTGGACATCGTCTTCTTCCTCTATTAATGAATTTCTGTGATCTCTTGAACAAAATCATCACGAGCAGGCCCGTCGTAAGCGGGCGTGTACCGCACGCGGACGGCACGTCCAAGGGGGGCGGCAAATCTAGCGATTGATCAGGTAATATTCAAAGTCATTGTCATAATACCCACCTTTAGCATAAGAAAGGTCATCGCATGGAGGAAAATATCCGACCGGCACGCAATCACTATTTTCTTTTATATTACTAGGGAGCTCCGCCATGACAAGACTGGCAAAATCTTTAGAGGACGGGTATCCGAAAAATTTCGGCCACTCTACTTTTTCCCAAATAGACGAGACTCTCCTATATTTCGATCACTCATTTCCTTTCCAACCTCTCGTTTAGCGCGTACCTTTTTCGGGGATCTGCAGGAGGTCAGCAGCAAATTATTTGACTAATTTTTAGAACTATTCAGTAGCCTCAGCTGTAAAGCAGTTTTTTGATCCATTATGTTTCGCGATCATTTTCCAAAATTCAAAGTATTCATTCTCCAAATTCCAATTGACAGGATGTGCCCCATCTAGGACAATAAAACCATCGTTCTTGGAGAGGGGTGTACAAAACCTGTCGCGTGTTGCAGCGCTCTTGAGAAAGATTACATTGACAGTATGAAAACGGAAATTTCTCAGAACTGGGAATTTGGAAGAGGTGTCCCTTTCCACTCTCCACGTAGGGACACACGAACGGACCGTCCGTGGTTCCAATTACCGCAAGGGACCTGACCATAGTAAAAATAAGGACCATATGCGTGCAACAAAGGGAGAAAGCTATTCTTCGATTTCTCCCGTCTTAAAGCGAAACCTGGTTGAAACCTCGCAGTCTGGAAAAGGCTAGGAATCCACACAGAGCTTCGTTCTCAGTTTGTACACGCATTCGAACAGTACTATCGCACATCAAGTTGCAATTATTTTGTTAATACTTCGTCTGACGTTGGTCTAGGTATAATTAAGGTTGTTTTAACTTGGTTAGTGTGATTATAATTCAATGTATCATATGTCAGTGCAAAATTTTGGTACTTACGTTTATTTATCGGCTTATCATAATAATTGTTGCGCCTAGTAATCATCTGTTTGTAGCACATATACAATTAAATATTTACGAAACTTGAAATAAAAAACCGGCCAAGTTCGTGTTTGACCAAGTAGTCAGTACAGGCTATACAAAATTCTTACAAAACATCTGAGCCAAAACTCTATGTATTTTAGAAATACAAATTTAATTTTACAGTTCATTTATACGGAATTTCTATAAACTTTTTACAGACTCAATTACGTGATTAAGTGAGTGGATTATTACTCGTAAACTTGAAAAGCCTACTTATCGCTGATAGCATAAATGCAAGACGAGTTCAATTTCTGTAGATCAATATTTATATGGTAACTAGCCACTGCTTGGCCAGCATTGCGTTGCCCGTGACAGTTCTTTTCGTGGAGTCAGGTGAGACCACTGCTCGCTAACCCCCTTTGATTGCTACGAATTCCCATTTGGTAAACCAACACCACGAGCAACGCCGTGATGGCCTCGTCATTGCCAAATTCGAATTGCGAAGAGATCCAATCGGCATGACGTCACAATCACACAGGGGGCGGCATAATCGGTATTGCACACAGGAGTTCAAACAGCTAGCGGTGGGCCTGATCACGAGTATCCTCTGGTGCTGGTGTTTCACCGGTCTTAGGCTACGTCCATAGTGCGCCGCTGCCAGCTTCCGGCTTAATCGCGGCAGTTGAGCGGGGAGGAAAAGTAGCGTAAACTGTATTGATGCGGTTATAGTGCACCTGCTTCCTTGCTTCCGCCTGCTTTACCCGCTTCCACCCGCTTTTACCGGAATGAATTATTAATTCTTTTTCCCGCTTGAACCGCTTACCCACTTGGCTCGCTCGTTTAGTTTGCTGTGTTATTCCGTTCTGCACTTCTACGCTCTTTGGTTGTTGGAACAAAATGGAAGCAGACAAAGATGTTTTAATTTCCAAGTGTTTCTAAAAAGTGTCATTTTGGGACAAAATATTTTTTAAGTGATTATGTGGATCCGAACATCGTTAAAAGAGCATTTGCAACTTTCTTCCTTGATATAAATTATTTGGTAAATAATCCCATTCGTTTAATATATTAGTGCGGGTTCATTCTAATTTGCACTAATTTCAGATATTTTTCCTTCTACTTCGGAAATCAAGTTATCAAATATATTTTTCCAAACTATACTGCTCTGAAATTCAACTAATTCCATTTCTAAATCATGGATACCCAGCCACTTAAATTCGTTTTACTCCATTGTTTCGAATTTCGTTTTGTATGGATATAAAATAAAGTGAAATGCATTTTCCATGTTTTTAAATTGATTAAATCTATCTTCAAAGGCCTTGTTTTATTTACTGTATATAATCATTAAATATTTTTTTCTTGTATTTTCTTGAATGTCAAGCGTATTTTCCATTGTTATTGTGTTTTAAAAATGTTTTTGTAACTGAGGAAAATATTTCATGATTTTCATTTCCAAATCCCTAGTAAAAATGTCGTGTCGTCATAAATATCCTAATATTCTCAAACATCATTAAAACAGTTTGTCCATTTCCTTGAAATTTTTTTATTTACTTCATTAAAATGCTGAGTGATGTCGCATAATAACATAAAATCATTTAACTAATCTATATTTGAAAATTCGTCAAAATGTTTGTTTTTTTTTCATTCAAAAAGGGCGTAATTTCTTCTTAATAAATGACAAACCGATTAAGAACTTGACCCGAACTGTCGCCAAACGCACGTTTTACGAGCCTCATATGAACGGGGCCTTTATAAATATGTCTTTATTATTAGTATTTACCATATGTGTTCATTCTCAAGCGGTACTTTATAAATTTACATATTCTACTCAATAGGCATTCACATAAATTTTAAAACAGCATTATGTATGTATAATCAATAAATCTAAAACCAGGGTGTCAAGATTTAAATCAACAATTAAAATCATGATTTTAATCAAATGATTTTTTTTTTAAATCACAACTAAACACAAATTTTTATAACTAAGTAAATGCACCACAGAATAATCACAGAAGCGGTCAAATGCTTTAATCTTTCTTCACTCATGGTGATTTCAGCACTAATGGCTACACCCAGCAAAGAGGGAACTGGGTCAATTACTGCATATTATAAAAGATTGCAACATCCAGTTGTAACTTAGATTATACTATATACTGGAAACAGTAATGTAAATACACATGACATCATAAATCTAAATGCCAGGAAGAGTAATGTATAAACATTCCTGATTAACAACACTTATAATATAAACACTTAAAGGAAGTACGTAACAGTTTGATTCAAAATTATAAACTAAAGGGGTGACTGATTTCATAAACAAAAAAAAAAAAAAACCACACAGTTCGAAGTAAAGTTTTTTAAGGCTCAGCTTATTCTTGTGGTGTGCAATAGAGATTAAAGAGTAGAAATATACATATTCACACAGCCATTAAAATGTCAGCAGGAAGAAAGAAAGATCCAATATGAATTAAAAGTAAGTGAAAATTCATTTATTATTGCTGCTCGGCAGTTTTATTATTAGAATTTTCTATAGTATGATTATTTCTCTGTCCTCTATTCTATTTCTCACACTGTAGTTCAGGTCTGTCACTTACTCTTACTGATAAATTTGTTAACATGATGATGTAATTTACTCAAGAAAAAACTATGTAGGATGTCAACTTGTGTTTTAAAGTTAAACAAATGTTAAGTAAATATTGATTTACCATGTCACAAACTGAATTTTTTATTTTAAAAATTTATACATTTTTTTGTAAAAACAGTTGAGAAACTACAGAAATTTAAATAAAAAAATCTGATTTAAAAAGAAAATCCGATTTAAATAAAAAATTCCAATTGATTTATTTTTTAATCATGATTTTTTTACACCCTGTCAAAACATTTTACAAAAATCCTTTGTGCAATTTGTTTTCAATTTTAAGTTTTTTATTAACACTGATATTTTCTTCATGTTTTTTGAAAGAAGGGTTCGAAAAATATCAAAAATTTATGTATGTGGGATTGTGCGACGAGCGCGCCAAAGCCTGATACGTCCGCAGCAGTAACGCCACCTAGAGGAAGCGTCCGCTCAGAAGCGACCGCAGCAATGAGACAGATGTTCCCCCAGACACCGAAGCTAGCAGTTGGGCAGACGGCCCATGACTTTTTAGGCAGATGGCCTCTTAGTTGTCGGATATTCTTAATTGTCAAAGATGTTTGTAAATATACTGTAAATACATTAATTTTGTAATTAAACTTAAATTTAAACTTTAAGAGTTATTTATCATTTACCTTTTACGAACCCACATATATTTGGGGGTTTGGCCTGGATTTAATTAAAGGCCGAAGATTGCCGTTTTTACCTGAACCGTTCGAGAAGCGAACATTACCGTTACCGTTCGAGAAGCGAACATTACCGTAACCGTTCGAAAAAAGAACTGTACCTCAACTGTTCGAGACGCGGACAATTCCAATATTCGTCTGATGCTCATCGGATTCAAGGTGCGAACTTCATTTGAGCAAAGGACCGTGACTCAGCATATTGGATCTTGAGGAATACTTCATCTGAACTGTGAGTACAGATTTTTCATTTTGACACTAACATGGCTACGTATTTAGCCGGAGCACGCAAGATCGATCTTCTAGCGCTAATAGAAGAATTAGAACTAATAGCAACGGAAGGAACCAAAATTCCGCAGCTTATTAAGTTGATAACGAAAGCTGATGAATACAGTGAGGAATTAACAAAAACGCTTTTAAAAAGGATTGTTTCTGAACGAGAAACAAAGGAAAGAGACGATAAAGCTGAACGCGAAAGGGAAGAACGAAAACGAAGAAAAGTTAAAGAAAACGAAAAGAAAGCAGAACGCGAATTTCAGTTGAAGAAGTTACAGCTAGAAAACAAAAGTACTGGAAGTTTCGATTTTATTTCCCCACTTAAAACTGACTTTTCAAAACTAATGACACGTTTCGACGGAAACTGTGATTTAAGAAAATTGGGTTATTTTCCTTGTGAGTCTTTTACCGTTGGATATCGCAAATTTAATTGCAAGAGAGCCTGATCCGCTCGCAAATGATTACGACCACGTGAAAAAATTTTTACTGAATCGATTTAAACTAACACCGGAGCAGTTTCGACAGCACTTTTTTACTCATAAAAAAGAAACAACCGCATCTTGGCGTGATTTCGCCTACGAGTTAGATAATTTTTTCGAAGAATGGGTTGTGGGTCTTAGTATCTCTAAATATGAAGAATTGAAAGATCTCATAGTGGCGGATCAAATTAAAAGGAAAATACCGTTTGAAATGCGCGAGCATTTTATTGATGAATTACCGAAATTGAATGAAGTAGCCGAATTAGTGAATAAATTGGATGAGTACGAGGCGGCACGATTCCATCTAAAAGAGTAGGAGCTAGAGATTCCATATAAAAGACTAGGAGCTAAGACTAGACCGGAAGCTAGAGATATGAAATCAGCTGAAACACAAAGTCATCAGCGCTCCAAAAAATTCAATGATAAACCGTCGATCGTCCGTGCTCACCAAAGTGTTACTAACCAATATGTTAAATGTTTTTCATGTAATGAAATTGGTCATAGAATTTCTGAGTGTCCAAATAAGAATAAAGGAATTAAATGTTTAAAGTGTAATGAATATGGACACCGTAAATTCGAATGTAATAAAGGTGTAAAAACTGATATAAATGAAGAAAAGAAGGTTTTAATTAATATGTCCAGTAATCATGAAAAGAAGTTGTATAAATGTCTTAAAATTATGAGTAAATATGTTGATGCTTTAATTGATACAGGATCAGATTTATCTATTTTGAAATATGATTTTTATATGCAAATTGGTGCACCAGAATTAACCCCTTGTGACATAATGTTAAATGGTATTGGAAATCAAAGTGTAAAATCACTTGGTTATTTTTGTGCTGAAATTACTATTGACAATTTTAATATTCTCACTGAGTTTTTTGTTATTGAAAACTTGTGTTGCAATATTGTGATTGGGATGGACGTAATTAACAAGCTTAATATTTCAATATCAGGAAATTATTTAAGGATTTTGAGCTTTCGAGAGAAAACTCTATTAATCTTTCTTTCACACACACTTCGGAAGTGAAAGAGTCAGAAAAAATAAAAGCTAAGCGTTTTGAGGGACCTCATTCAGGAAGTAAATGAATAAAAACAAAAACGAGTTGCCGAAATGGAGCCACTGTTTTGGAATCCGAAAGTAATGAAAGGCAGATGTTTGGTATCCCCTCCCCCCTGACTCACCCTTTCAAAGAAGAAAACAGGTGTGAACTATTGGCGACTGCCATTAATATTCCAATGATAGGCGTTGCGTCATCTTGTGCACAGGATGTTCAAGAAAATGATTTAACTTTTAATCCTTTATCCGAATTGCCGATTTCCTTGACAGATGAAATTGAATTGCAACATATAAAAGATCCTAAAATAAGAAACGAGTTAGATATTTTGATTAGTGAATATAAGCCGCATAAAATTAAAGACACAGAAGTAAAAATGACTTTAATTTTAACTGATGATATACCGATTTGTCAGAGACCGCACCGAATGTCTTTAAAAGAACAGAAAATAGTTGAGGAACAAATACAAGTATGGCTAAAAGACGGAATAATTAAACCCTCCTGTTCTAACTACGCTTCACCCATTGTTTTGTGTAAAAAGAAGGGTAATAATTCATACAGATTGTGCGTTGATTATCGATCGGTTAATCGAAAGTTAATCAAAGATAAGCATCCACTCCCATTAATTCAAGATGTTTTAGATTGCTTGGGAAACGCACAGGTATTTTCCACTTTGGACTTAAAAAACGAATTTTTCAACATACCAATGGACCCTAATTCGACACGTTACACAGCATTTGTCACCCATGAAGGACAGTACGAATTCAATGTTGTACCTTTCGGATGTAGTAACTCACCAAGTGTTTTTGTGAGGTACATAAACACGGTGTTTAGAGACTTAATTCGAGACAAGACTATAATAATTTACATGGATGATATTGTTATACCTTCCATTGATGAACAAGAAGGGCTGGAAAAAATTAAAAGGGTTTTGAAGGTTGCGTCAGAATACGGCGTAATAATAAATTTTAAAAAGTGTCAATTTCTTCAACATTCGATAGAATTTCTCGGATACGTTATCGAGGGCGGCAAAATTCAACCTTCCCCATCCAAGACGCGTGCAGTGAAAAATTTTCCCCAGCCGAAAAATGTAAAACAAGTCATGAGTTTTTTGGGTCTTTGCTCTTACTTTCGACAATTTGTCGGTGGATTTTCAAGAATTGCAAAACCATTAAGTGACCTGCTTCGAAATAATGTCGGATGGACATTTGGCTCTGAGCAAGTCAAAGCATTTGAAAGGCTAAAGGAAATTCTCTCAAGTAGTCCGGTATTGCATCTCTTTAGGCAAGGAGCAACCTTAGAATTACATACGGATGCTAGTAGCCACGGCTTTGGAGCTGTTTTGCTTCAGCAAGCTCACGATGGGAAATTTCATCCCATTCACTTCATGAGCAAGAAGACTACTCCTCAACAAGAGAAGTATTGTTCTTACGAATTGGAAGTACTGGCTGTAATCGAAGCTTTGCGAAAATTTCGCTACTACTTGTTGGGTACTAAGTTCAAAATAGTGACCGATTGCGCTGCATTTCAGAGGACTATGCAGAAAAAAGAGCTTACACCAAAAATTGCTCGATGGGCATTGTCACTCGAAGAATATGATTATGAGGTTGTCCATAGATCAGGCACCCAAATGAAGCATGTGGATGCCCTAAGCAGGAACATATTGTTGATAACAACTCGTGCACAAGGAGAATTAACAACCCAAATAGAAGCTGCACAACATCAAGATGATCACATTAAAGCAATTAAAACTCTAGTTGAAGAAGGACATGACAATGAACATTTCATTAAAGCAGGAATTGTGTACAAGTATGAGAATGGGAAAGAACTACTAATGGTTCCTCAGGCGATGCAAAATAACATCATTAAAGACGTTCACAACAAAGGTCACTTTGGCGCTGCCAAGACAGAGGAAATTCTTAAGCAACAGTTTTTTATTCCTAATGCAAGAAAACATGTTGAAATCGTTATTTCTAATTGCGTACAGTGCATCCTCTGCAATAGAAAACGTGGAAAAGGCGAAGGGTTTCTTAATCCAGTGCCGAAAGACAACGTTCCACTTGGGACTTACAATATCGACTTTTTGGGACCCCTTCCAACAACGAATAAAAGATACCAACATATTTTCTCGGTAGTCGATGCCTTTACGAAGTTTGTCTGGTTGTACCCAGTGAAATCTACCTCGGCTAGTGATGCTATAGAAAAGCTGAAATTACAACAAGCTACTTTTGGAAACCCATCACGAATAATTTCAGATAGGGGATCAGCGTTTACATCGAAGGAATTCACTGATTATTGTACTGATCAGGGAATTGAACATTGTAAAATAACAACCGGAATTCCTAGAGGCAATGGGCAGGCAGAAAGGATGATTGGTCTGTTGATTCCTGTTCTTGCCAAACTTTCAATAGAGGAGCCTAGCAAATGGTTCAAATATGTTCCAAGTCTACAAAGTATCATAAACAGTACACCATCCAGAAGTACGAAGCATACGCCATTCGAACTGATGATTGGCATCACAATGAAAAATAAAGAAGATCTGAAGATAAAAGATATATTGGAAGAAGAGTATGAAAAGTCCATGATGAAGGAGAGAGAAGAATTACGCGAACAAGCAAAAGACAATATTTTCAAATTGCAACAGGAAAATAAACGTCAGTATAACAAAGGGAGAAAAAAATCTAGAGTGTACAAAGTAGGAGATCTAGTGGCCATTCAGCGTACGCAGTTTGGAGTTGGGCTTAAGCTGAAACCTAAATTTTTGGGACCCTATCGAGTTGTAAAAGTGTCTCCTAATGACAGATATGCCATTGAAAAAGTGGGCGATCATGAAGGTCCACGCCTAACTACTTCAGCAGCTGATTACATGAAACCCTGGCCCACTGGTCAACAGTAAAAAAAAAATGTATATATGAGCCTTTTTTCCCTCTTTCTTTCTTCTTTTTTGTTTGTATTTTCAGATATGTGATAATGTTATGGCCTGTTTACTGATGTTGAAGACGGCGAATTTCGAGGACGAAATTACAGTCAGGATAGCCGATTGTGGGATTGTGCGACGAGCGCGCCAAAACCTGATACGTCCGCAGCAGTAACGCCACCTAGAGGAAGCGTCCGCTCAGAAGCGACCGCAGCAATGAGACAGATGTTCCCCCAGACACCGAAGCTAGCAGTTGGGCAGACGGCCCATGACTTTTTAGGCAGATGGCCTCTTAGTTGTCGGATATTCTTAATTGTCAAAGATGTTTGTAAATATACTGTAAATACATTAATTTTGTAATTAAACTTAAATTTAAACTTTAAGAGTTATTTATCATTTACCTTTTACGAACCCACATATATATGATAAAATGATAAGTTTATAAAAATCAACGCGTGTGGCATTTAAAAAGCCAGGGCCAGTGTAACCCGCGGGTCATAGGTTCGCCATCCCTGCAATAGATCCTCGTGTGATAGCTCGATGTTGCAAACTGACAGGCGGTCCAACGCGAGTTGCACTATAACCACCCCCTGCTAGAATCGCGCGGTATTACAAAGCTGTTTGCAACTGCCGCGGTTTAAGCGGTAAAGCAGGGAGCTGGAAGCGGTGCACTATGGACGTACCCTTACGAACGAATTCATTTATTAGTAGTTGTATTCGTGTTTTGGTTAGACCGTTATTTAATTCTATGTAAGAGGCTGTCGACAATTTCAGTCCACGTTGAAACTTCCTAGCTCGTTCCTCATTAGGGTCATGTTTGACAAAATGATTACCCAATTTTCTGGCCATTTCAAGACATTCTTTTATTAAATCTGCATTTAGAACAGGATCAATTTTTTCATTATCACTACGTTCTGTGTGATTAGAAGTCTTCATCCTCGCATAGAGTTTTGTCAACTAACAATCCAACAATATTTAAAATTAAAATAATTAATTGACTGAAACAATGACACCGTATGATGTAGATGTGCAACAAATTCAATAAAAACGCGCGGTGATGATACATACATCGATACCTAGACGTACACATTGGTAAACGCTCGTGTCAAATCAAAATATTTATTTTGAATTCGTGTTGCATCAAATTCTCGTAGAAAAGTTTCGGACAAAAACAGAATTAGGTGTACGTGACTGTCAATCACCCTCTGGGGGCGTTACTGTGGTGACGACAAGAGAGGTTTGCAAGGTTTTCTCTCCATCAGATGTTGGCCTATGAGCCCTGACCTGCCATCATTGCAAACTCATGACGCATGAAACGGCGTGTGGTGAAATCTTCGTTTTGGGAAAGTTTGTAACCACTACAAGGTGTGCCATCTATTTTGCCTCTCATTTTCCTGAAAAACATCTTTTATTTGAAAGGAAGTCGTGTCACTTCCGTTGTGAACCGGATACATTTTAATCTCTCTGTTGTCTGGAAGCTTAAGCAGATGGGTCACTTTGCATTTTATTATAAGAAACCCGACGTTCTAAGAGCAGCAACTGAATCATCCGATTGCCAGAATGGAAATTCGCACTGCGAACAAGGCATATTTAAGAAGCGATTGCATCTGTTCCCATTGAAGTGCTTTCCCAATGCTGGTAACAAACTATCACAATGCTCGCAGTTAGGTTATTTTTCTTTGTCTTCATTGTTGCTGTCTATTTATGCGTACTTTGCGAAGGATACTCCTATTTGCAACCCATCAAATTTGGTGACGGTAAGTGTTGATTTGATATTTAAGGCATTTTTAGTTTTTATTATATACAGAGAGGGTAAGATAAGAATTTCATCAGCGCGTGAGCCAACTTTGGCTGTACTACACCGAAGCATATTTTGAAAATACACTAGCTGACCGACACATACCATCTGCGTTTTTACCCTTTATTGCTTATATCTATTGATGACACTGTCGTTACGTTTTGATTCCTCATTAATATTCATTTATAGTAAACATCGATATGTTGATTTCGTCCTCCAAATAAAATAAAATTAGTCAAAACCTTTCGAGCATTTTGCTTCTTTCGGTTAACTCTCATTTCCAATATAACATGCATGGCCAAAAGTTGACATTTCAGTCGTGTTACCACAATTATTTTCGGAACGTCTACATCAATCACATCCTATTCACTCCTTCAAGACGATTCGGTATTGTTTGGCGTTAACCTATTTTAACGTTCGATCACATTTTCTTTTCTGCGATTATTTGTCTTGCATATTTCTCATAGCCTTCTGTCATCAGACGGCTGAAGAATTTCATTAACGGTGAGCTCTTCAATGTAGGTTAAGCGATTAAGTTTGATACGCACTACCTGTCTACTACGACAACTGCTTTCTCCACTGAGTCTGAGTATGGTTTGTAGCTGAGTGAAAACAAATTCATGTTTTATTTTCTTGTTGCCGTTCTGATCTATGCTAGCAAACCTTCCTGTTTTTGTTCTTTCAACCTGTACCAAAATATGTGATTAAGGTACTCACCAGAGCCTTTCTACCACAAGAGTTTCGGATGCGAGAGGAACGAGACCTTTTCTTATAGTATCCGCTACTACCCAGACTTAGTAACCCCTTAGGAGTTCTTGTAGTAGACAGACAGTAATCAGTCTTTATATTACCTATCCAAAATATGTTTTTTTTTTGTCAAAAAGTATGGAGAATAAATTACAAAATTATACGGCTAACAACGTATTTGTATTCAGTTATCTCTAATATTATAAAATTAAGTGTTTTTTTTTTTTCGCGGCCGCATAATCCTGACGATTCTATCGCACTTACAGCAATGAAATTTGGCACACAGGTAATCCAAATTATTTGCAATTTTTGGGTCCCGTCGAATTTTAAAATTCAACCTAGACGATTTTAAAATGAATTTCATAGTTTTATTCTCCATCGCTTTTTCAAACGCGGAGAACTTTTTCTACCCGTGTGACTTTGCAGTCAGGGTTTGGAACCATGTCAAGTTGTTTTCATCCGACAGAACGCGTAGAAAATTATTTTTTCGTTTCCGCTTTGATTTTGCGCGAAGAATGATTTTCCAGCCAGACGATAAATCTTAACTGGAGTCACAGTTCTTTTTTCTATCTCCTGGACCGTTAAAGATAGAGTAAAAATTTCAACGGATTTGGAATCTGCGGAAAATTTAAGTTTAAATTAATACCTAAAAATATGATTTTTTTAAAATAAATTATTTTTTAATTGTATATACGTATCTTCAACGGATTTGAAACCTGCAGAAAATTTTACACCAGATTAATACTTTACACCACGGGCACCGGCAACGCCGAGCTAGTAGTGTATAAGAATAAATGTTAAAATTATTAATAATTGGGGGAATTGTCAGCATTTAAAATTAACTGCTTTAAATTTCTGACTGTTGATTTCTTAAATTTATTCATAACTGTTAGTTTTAGGTTTTACGAAGCTGTTTAGTAGTTCTGTCAAATTAGAAATAACCGTTATGACTGTTTTCGCAAAACCTCTTTTTTGCCCCTCTAACTTTAAGAAAGTAGAATAAAAAACAATGCATTTCCTTCGCTTTTGTGAAGAGCGCTCTCCAATAAGAACTTCATCTAGAACAAGTAAAGGAGTGGCTGAAATTGAGCTGGCAGATGGGAATGTTCTTATTGGTTCATTTGTTCGATTTTCCTGTCTTATTTATGTCGTTATTTCGAGTGTTTGTTCGACGTTAATTGAGTCGTTTGATAAAAGTGCGCAACAGTTTATTTATACCTAGTGTAGCAAATTCCGTTCCGTCTCTTACGCAAAATATCGGAGTTATTTGAATGTTTTAATTTTTGTTTAAAAATAACCGAAGAAATGAACCCCACTGAATTCCAACTTGAAGAAGCTAGTAGTACTTGTGAGATCTGCTTCCAATGGAACATGTTCGACGAAAATGGCGTAGAACCGTGGATAATTTGTAATTCCTGCCGTTCTTCAAAAGTGCATAAAAAATGTCAGGCTAAGCTTGATGAAGACGTAACCGATTACTCTATTCAAGTTTTCTACTGCCGTAAATGTTCCAACAGTTTAGGGTGTCAAATTGCATTTGTGGAAAATATTTATTCCAATAACTTCGAAGACACTGATTCAGTTTTCAGCAGTCAAGCATTTGAAGACTATTTGATGATTTTACGTCATTCCTTCAAGAACATTATCACGAAATTTTCGAAGCTCATTCCTGTGATATCAGATTGGAACATGAATGAATTGCATTATTTTTTCGAATGCATTGGATTAAAAGAAGAAGGAAAAAAATTTTTTGAGCAAGAGTTTTCGGGCAGTACTTTCTTACTATTAACACAAAAAGAAATCGTAAGTTGCTTCGGATTGAATAAAAACTCTGGACGCAAACTCTGCAAGCATCTTAGGCTTTTGAGATGGAAAGCATTATCACAAAAAATTTAGCACCAATTCCTCATTTGCTATTTTTATATTATTTCATTATTCATTCATTTTATTATTTTTCATCATTTGTATCAAATTTTCTTATGTTTTTACGAGAATATGGTATTTGTAAAACAGATAATAGCTATTCTTAACTTCAACATTCGACTGAGTTCAACTTTTAACACCTACGATTTTGTAGCAAATTTTGATATTGTGAATGACTTATTGGAAGAATATTTCATTTTGATTGTCGATGCATTTTCTTAGCTTCAGGGATTTAATTTTCAAAATGTAATTCAAAACATGCATTCCAATTTTTGTGACTTATTTTATTTTAGTTGATTCGTCAATTTGTCTTCTAATAATCTAATTGGAAATGCACAGACATTTGTAAACTATAACAAGTCGCAATTGACTTCCATGATGGTTTAGTAACACGCTTATATTGCTGAACTGAATTTGCATATAACATTATACTTGCTGTTATTATGATATTAAAATAAAATTTTTTTTATTGCAAGTGTCATGAGTATATTTGAAGACTTACGTACACAGAGCTTCTTTGATATTGTTCTATACCTTCATAAAGATGGCTGTTTCTATAGCAGTCAAAAGAAGTGTTGTTGCAAATTAACAGTTATCAATTGTTATCAATAAATTCCAAACAGAAAGGTAACTTATAATTACATAAACGTATTACAAATATTGATAAATTTGATGCAAATGAAATTTCAGTAAACAATTATTAAAGTTTGATTGTTAAAAATGCAATTTTAAAACTTCATTCGTTCGTATGTACATTTGAAGTCTATGCTACATTGGTGGTTTCTTCTCTGGTGTTCTAGAATTTTTTAAGAATATATTTCAAAACATTAATTTGATTTTTGTGTCTCATTTCCGTTCAGATAATTCATGAATTAAAATGTCTTGTAATATTCCAATTGGTAGTGTAAGGACATTGGTAATGTAGAAAAAACAAGGCGCAATTAACTTTCGTTATGTTTTAATACCAAGTATTTATTACATATATTGTATCTGTATATAATACTAGCAGAATTACCAGGCGATGGTCGTTGAATTGGTTAAAATGTTGGTTGAAAAGTGATTGGACTATTCACATTTCTTTCAGAAAAAAACTCAATTAAAATTTTAGTATCGTTTCAACTTAGCTTCCATAAACATCCCTAACGATTTATTTAAACTAACTGCAAAAATTAATACTTCATACGCGTCAATTTCTAACAGTCAATAACAACTGTCAAATTAATTTACTAAATTTGAGAAATTGTTAGTGTTTTTTAATTGAGAATCTCGAGAAAAATGCGACAAGCAATGAAGTATTCCATTCAATCATGTAATTCTAACGCTATCAGTATAATTTTATTTTTGAATTTATATATTCTTAAAGCAATTCGCGTTCAAAGGTCTGGAAATCATTTTATTCAGTTTGTTTATTTTATGTTTTGGGGGTTAATTTGGAAGCTGTTGGCTGAATTATTTGATAAATTCATCATCAGATATTCATTTTGAGTGTGTGTGGAAATAATTTAAACTACTGCTTCCTTTGAATAGTTTTAAGAATTGAAAACAAAACCATATAAAACTTCTAGTCCTAAAATGAAAAAAACAAAAAAACAGATGTAATTTTTTAAGGTTTTTGTTTATAAAACGCGTCATATATAGCAGATAATGTTTCTATGCGCAAAAGCGACCAAATATTTAAAATTGGATCTAAACTCAAGCAGCTGTTTAATTTTCATCACTTGTAACAAACGTTTAAACTATCATAGGGTTTTCGGAATTTACACGGTGAGCATTGAGTACACCTCTGTGAGAGGTATTAAGTTTTTATGGGATAAGAAATAATATTTTGTTTTGATATTTTTACTCTATGAATTGTCTAGATTAGTTAGATAACAGTGCACCAGAGATTTTTGGTTGGCCATTATAAATAACGTGTATATGAATTCGGGTTACCTAAGGTATCAATCTAGTGTAAAATTTTCCGCAGATTTCAAAACCGTTGAAATTTTCACTCTATCTTTAACGATCGCAAAGATAGAAAAACTCAAATAGTCCTTTTTGTGTTTGTAATGAATATCTTCGTCAAATGCGGTCAAATTCGTAGAGCGCAAGTATAAAAGTTACAGTTGAAAAATTGTTTATTTAAAAAAAATTAAATTTAAGATATCGCTCTGGTGTAAAATGTTCTGCAGATTTCAAATCCGTTGAAATTTTCACTTTATTACTAACGATCGCGAAGCTAGAAACTTTGACTAAAAAATAAAAAAGAAATCAGTAAACGCCAGTCAAAATTTTTTATTTGTTTTGTTTCTCTTTCCTGGAATTGTCTGTATTCAGGAAGTGAAAGGAAAAAAGTAAATTTAGAATCTGTGATCTCTTCATACTGTTGCCATTATAAGAAAAACAAATAATAAATAAATGCCAATAAGTTAATTAAAAATGGTTCTAGATACATTTTAAAATTCCGGCTTCGCATAAAATTAGAACTACCTGTGTGCCAAATTTAAGGACTGGAAGTGGTATAAATCGTCTGAAAACACACAGACACAAACACTTCCTTTTTTAAAGAGTTTTTATAAATTTGATGAAAACCAATCATGTTACACAATTTAGATTATACCCCACTAGGCCAGCATGGTATTGGTATTTTTTAATTAACGTCACACTGGAGCAACACAATGGGCAAAGGCCAGCATGGTTAAAACGAAAAGAAAATGCATATTTTCGGATGAATTAAAAACATGATATCTTTGTTTAGAATGTGATACCAACTGTAAATATATCGCTTTTTTGTACGATTTTCCTAGACTACTGTTTCTGTTGGTAATAAAGGTAAATGATAATAAAGGTTTCTCTCTCTCTCTCTCTCTCTCAACAGTACAATGAATCTAAGAAACATCAAACAATCATTCGATCTGTAGCAAGCTTATCTATATTAGATCCATTTTTAAAATCTAAAAATAAAAAATTAGATGAGAAAGCAACAACTGAAGCAACCTTAGCATTTCATTTGCCTAACGAAAAAGTCAGTATTATATGTCATTTTATTAGATAAAAAATTAATTATTAGATATTACAAGTATTCAATTTGCTTGATAAATGTATAGCTTTTTGGTGGATGAAGTTTGTGGGAATAAGACGTGATAGTGTTAAAAACCGAAATTCGGAGATTTGATGTGCAATCAATAGTCATGAAAATATATAATTATTTTTTAATATGTACTGTACCAACGGTATTGGTATTTGTAATCATCGTCACACTGAAGAAACACAACGGGTTATTGGTGACGGTCCGGGATCAACCCTTAGAGGAAGATTCGAGAATCACACCATGTAATTATGAAAAAAAGTTCAGATGACGAGGTCACACCTGAGCTGACACCCCACTCTCCGCACGGAGCAAAAACAGGAATATTGCGAATCTGCGGAAGTTGAATATAAGTCTCTACTGTTATAAAAGAAAGTGTTTGTTTCTTGCCCGTAAAGTCCTGACGAATCTAAGGCACTTACAGTAATGGGATTTAGCACACAGGTAGTCCAAATTTTTTGTAATAATTGGATTGCGACGAATTTTAAAATTTAATCTAGAACATTTTTAAATGAATTTAATAGTTTTTCCAGCGTTCTTTCTTTTATCGGTAAATGAAGAAGCATCAAAATTTAGACTTTTCTCCCTCTAGTGACTATTGAGGTCGGCCATTGGAACCATGCCAAGTTTTTTTCACCTTCTGTCTTGAATGGGAACGAACAGATTCAAATGACCTTCATTTCATTCGAGATTCATTCATTTTGATTTCCTGGGAAACGGATTCCAGTGAAACTAAAGAAATAATTTAAGTTATGACTGGCGTTCTTCAGTGCTTTTCTATATCTTAGCGATCGTTAAAGATATACTAATAATTTTAACGGATTTGAAATCTGCGTAAAATTTTACACTAACCAGATACCTACTCCATTTGATTTTCCTTTAATAAATAATTTATCAATTAAATATTTATATCTTTTGGTTTGCGAAGCATACCAACACCACGCGCAACTGCGTTATGGATGTTATCCAATAGGCTACGAATTCCCATTTGGTTTGCGAAGCAAACTAATAACCCCCCCCCAAAAAAAAAAAAATAAAAAAAAAAAAAAAACTGGCACGGGCAACGCCGGGCTATTCACGCTGTGGCTAGTAATTATC
Source organism: Metellina segmentata (assembly GCA_947359465.1). Lineage (NCBI taxonomy): Eukaryota > Metazoa > Arthropoda > Arachnida > Araneae > Tetragnathidae > Metellina > Metellina segmentata. The sequence continues at coordinate 12,875,081 of OX375875.1, forward strand.
GAAGTTGCAATCTAGTAAGTCGAAGCGACGACGCCAGAGTCTCAATTGTTACGACAGTCTTCTCACAAATTCATCATACATTGGAGTTAGATTCAGGCAAGAACAGCTCTGTGAGAACAGAGCGAGAACTGTTCCAGAAGCAGTCAGACTAGGCCTCCACTTGCGATTTGTAGTCACGCGATTTTTCAGTCGAAAAAGTAAAACTCATTGTTTTTAATATGAGTGCACAAACTTGCTACTAAACAAGCGCAGCGATTAAAAAGTTGCAACCGGTCCTATTTACGTTGCGACATGAAATATGAACGCGAAACATGAACATGTTCTACCCAATGAATCACATAGACAGGCATGGACATGCACCTGCTTGTGATAGTTTTGTAGCAGTTCTGAAGCTGTCTTGTTTTGGTCTCTGTTTAAAACACTACAAATACTTGTATAAAATGTCTGACAACGAATTTACCGGAGGTGATGATGGACGAATATTGACAGTAATTGATACTGAGTGGCTTATTAAAGAAATTCAAAAGAAGAATTTAAGGAAATTGAAGATTGTAATTGATGGATTAATTATTCCCAACAATTTTTCTGCGGCAGCGATTTTTGGGTCGCCGCGACTAGAAATCGCAAGGGGAGGTCTAGCCTCAGCGAGATTAGCTCCGCGAACAGTTTGTTAATCGAGAGAGAACGGAGAACAGAGTCGGATGGAACTCTTTGGAGATCAGGAATCAATTACCGAACATGAAGAAGGTCACAGAACAGTATATAACAGAGAACGGGCGAATAAAGCAACAGGAAACAGAGTGAATCAAGAACTGTAGCATGGTAAGGTAATTTTAATTAACGTCCTACTACAGCAACACAACGGGTTGTTGACGATGGTCCGGGATCAATCCCCAATAGAAAGATTCGAAGACAATACGTAATTTTGAGCCACTGTCAGATGAAGAGGCAACACCTGAGTTGGCACCCCACTCACCAAACTTCCACACCAACCCAACGTGAGGACTTTCGGCCAGGACAGATTTAAGATGCACCAACCGTCTCTACACCGTATGCTTACAAATATACATGCACTGACCCGGATTCGGACCAGGAACCTTTCGATCTAAAGCGAACTGTAGAATGGACAACTGTGTGTTCGGACTTGGCTAAATTTAGAAGTGTCGAAAACGTTTAGTGAACTTGGTAAATTCGAGAAAGGAGAAACTTTTTTCTCTCGGTTTTATAAAAATCGAAGCAAAAAAAGATTTTACTGTTTATTTTTGCAAAAAGAACGGATAACAAGTTTTTGTAAAAAGTGGGAACAGGCTGCTCCCGGTTTTTTTTTTTTTTTTTTTGAAGAGCTGGTGTAAAAGAACAGGTTCTTTTCCCCCATCTTCACGTCATTTAAACTTAGAATTATGTGGATTGTGGAAATGGCTTTAATTGGTTGATTGATTGATAGTTGAGTTTTGTGGCTCTGGGTCCTAACCAAAACGTCAACAGGAAGAACGATCGAGATATGGGGAATTCAAGAAGTTCCGGATATCCGATGCTGAGCGTCAACGGGCTTGGATGGCGTTCTTGAAAGTATAGGCGCGTCGCACCTTCAATGTTAACAAGTGCCTGAAACGAGTGCGTCAAGTACCCAGTTTGGACGCAAATAGCATGTCTGATGACATAAACATTTTATTATGATTTTTTTGCGGATCGATGAACACTTGATGTGTGAAATTAAAACAGTCTAGAACTAATTTATTTCACTCTCATTCACCATATGGGCTCACATACGTTTTATACCCTTAAAGCTAGCGGTCGTGTCCCTACACAGCCCGTCAGTTTTTATAAGTCACGACATACCTGAAATATCTGGCGCAACTGTTTATCGTAGATAAACTAAATATTTACTACTCGTGATCGTGAGCGACGATACATTGAAACCTCTGATTTAGTATTTTGGCAAGCTTGTGGGAAAAATGCAACTTTGTCTCCGAAAATGTACTTTAATGTGGATTTGGTTGCACTGTTGTATATACAAGGGGTGTTCAAATGAAGAGGTACGAAACGACGTAACAACGTAACCGTTAACATATTTGCCTATGCCGCTATGGGAGAACGTAGCGAGACATCTAGAGATGCAATTGGAATCTCCGGCGTGGATCGGAGCATGCGCAGGAGAGAGCAGAGGCTCTTACAAAGAGCGTCGTCTTATTGACGCGGATTGCGTGTGAGGACAGGATGGCGTTCACATTGTAAAATTCGACGATTGAGAAACAACGAGACGTTATCCGATTTCTGACAACAAAAGACCGGGGCTGCTCACGGAGGGTGTGGTTCTGCTCCATGATAACGCGCGTCCATGCGTCTCCAGGGTCACACACGCGGAACTGGCCAAGTTCAAGTGGGACCAGCTTGACCATCCGCCCTACAGCCCAGACATGTCGCCCTGCCATTTCCATGTGTTTGGTCCCCTGAAAAAACATCTGAAAGGGAAGCGTTTCAACTCGGACGACGAACTCAAGGACGTTGTGAAGGACTGGGTCTCGTCACAGCTACATGAATTCTGGAAACAAGGAATCCTTCGGCTCGTTAATCAATGGGATCGTTGTGCTCAGGCCTATGGTGTTTACTTTGAATAAAGTCTTCATTTATACCCACATTGTCGTTTCGTACCTTTTCATTTGAACAACCCTTGTACTATATATTATCGTAAGTTAATTTTTGTTGTGGTGGCTAAGTTCGAAACGATAGCAGCATGTATGATTGTCTGGTATCCACATAAATTTATTTGCATCTCGCTCTGAAATGCAGAAATGTGAATGTTGAATCTTTAAAAGGAACTTGTATTGCAAACTGTTTGATTACATATTTCTGTGTAGGGGAATGCATCGATGATGATTGGAATTTTCACCCCGTTGGCTCGGTATGGTACGACAAGAAACAGTGCGAGCAACTTGAATGTATTCATTTCGATGGCATTCTTTACATACAAGGCTATGGGTAAGTTGATTTTGCAACTTGAAAGAAATTGAACGAGTGTACTTTACCAGTATTATTAATAGTATTTTCGTTCTTGATAGTATATTTAATATTGGTTTGCTTCGCAAAACAAATGGGCGTTGCCCGTGACAGTTCTTTTCGTGAGAGTCACATTGCCCGTGGTGTTGGTTTGCCTCTCAAACCAAAAAATATGAATATTTATTATATTATAAATAAAAATTTATTGTATTATAAATATTTTTCCGCAGATTTCAAACCCGTTAAAATTTTTATCTACCTTTAACGATCGCTGAGGTATAAAAAAGCACTGAAGAACGCCAGTGATAACTTTAATAATTACTTTTGTTTCACTCGAATCCGTTTTCCAGAAAATCAAAATGAATCAATCTCGAATGAAACGAAAGTCCTTCGAATCTGTTAGCTCCCATTCGAGACGAAAGGTTATAAAAAATGGCATAGTTCCAAAGGCTGACGTCAATAGTGACTTGAGTGAGAAAAGTCTAAATTTTAATGCTTCTTCATTTCCCGAAAGAAGAAAGAGCGGAGAAAAACTATTAAATTCATTTCAAAATGTTCGAGATTGAATTTTAAAATTCGCCGCTACCCAAAAATTGGAAAACATTCGGACTACCTGTGTGCCAAATCTCATTACTGTAAGTGCCATAGATTCGTCAGGACTTTGCAGTCAGAAAACACAGACAAATACTCTCTGGTATAATAGTAGAGAAAATATACTATACAGTTTAAAAACTAAGAATTGACTACACAGATGCAGATGATTTTTTGCCCATGTTGACAGAATAACCCGAAATAAAATGTGTTGGACTTACAATGCTTTCTCACTTTTGCCAATGACATGTTTCTTGTTTATATTCCGAAATTGACATCATTAAGCTTATTTTTCTTAAACGATTTCGACACTTCATCATTACACATACCAAAGAATTAGTTTAAAAAGGATAGTTGATTGGTCAAAGCTGATTTAATTAAACGTCAAAATGCCGATAAACTATATTTTAAGATAACTCCGATCTGTATCATGTTCGAGCATTTTGTTGCGAAATTAAAATTTTCGCTTTCCATCCGATTTGTTCACTGAAAATTCTTTTCACATTAACAATTGGATACTTATTTTTGAAGAGTTGATGCGTTTGTGGAAAAATCATCGACCTTAAAATTAAATTTCATTTTCAGGTTCTCATAAATTAATTTTTTACAGCTTTCATATAAAGACTTTTTGCAACAACGCGTTTTGTGCAGCTTTTGGTGTATTTTTAATGATATTCTACGCCGTTTTAGGCTTTCCAGATAATAAGTAAACATTGACGAAAATAATTTTAAAAATAGAAAAAGTATGCAAGTTATTATTATGGCAACTACTAGGTATCTGTTTACTTTTATGAAAACAAAACGTTACTTCTTTTGAAATATTATAGCAGTTTGTCAGTTAAGTAATTCAATAAGTTAAATAATTTATTAGCTTTTAAGTTTAATATAGAAGCAGGCTATAATTACGTGGTTGCCTTAAGCCTATTAAAACTGAGTTGTCTTGACCTGCTACAAAAAACACCAAAATCTTTGTCATTAAATTGTCTCATTATATCAAAGCTGTACATTCATCTGTAATTTCTTAATAAGAAAATTACATATTTGTAATCACTTCGAATTTACGTATGCTGTCATTTAAATCTCGTTAGTAAGTTTGATTTTACTTAGGGTACCGTTCAAATTTGTTTTTGCTTTCATAGAAAGTGTAAATTTCGAACTGTCTACCATAAAATTCTGATAATCATAAAGAAAATTTACCTGGACAAAATGAATTTGAGATACGCGAACACTGTGTATTTGAATGCATTTTATTCTTTTATATAATCGTCCGAAAATTTTCTTTCAGCTGCAGTAAAATAGGTCATCCTGGGGAGTGCTGGTTAGTTCCAGGAAAGGGCGAAAACTATCCTCAGTGTTGTCCACAAGTTCAATGCCTGGACGGAATTATTTGGTAATGCCTTGTACTGAGATATGGACATCTGCTGTAACATTCAACTTCACAGTTACAATCGAATAAATGATTTACCCGAGAATGAAAAATTAACGAGATTGATAATTTTGATTGTGAAAGTTTTCTACAGATTTCGTTGATTTAGGCGTGAATAAATCCTATTTTACACTTTACGGATTTTCTACTTGCACGGAGTGTTAAAAGATGGCAGCAGCAGTTAAAATTTCTTACTCGCATGTTCCGGAAACGATACTGATTTTGGTTTTGAGAATACTCAGTTGTTTTTTCTGTGTGACTTATTGAACTCTCTTCGAAAAAACGAAAGCGGTTGAAGGTTTTTTTTTTGCAAACGGTAACAAGTTCTTTTTATGATTCATAAAACACAATTACGAATGAAAAGAAAAAATAATTTCTTTAGTTGTACGAAATATGCATTGTTTATTTATTCCTTTTTTACAAATGCTTTATTGAAAATATCTATGGTGAAGTTATTGTATGCACTGCGCTCAAAGCACTGGAAATAAAGAGGTTTTTGTTTTGTTTTGTGTTTCTCGTTTACGTTATTCTCCTATTCAGTCACATCCTGGCTTTTTGTTCTTTTTCAAAACATATTTCATACACAAGCTTGTTTAAATTTTACCCTAAAATCAACTGCAATAAGAATAAATTCGGTGCATATATACACATGTACACATACGTAGAAAATCCGGCCTTCATTGCATTTCCTCATCTCAAACTATAGTGTTTTACGTTGTTTTGTAGTCTACATCTTTTCTCAAAATGAAGCATTTGCTTTCTAAACACCTTATACCAATTTTAAAAATATGCACACGTTCTGTTAATCACTCTATGTTCATTTTTGGAAATCGTGATATCCATAGACTTTTTTACTTCGAATTCCTTAATAATTCGAATATTTTCGATGATCCTTTCCAAAGCACGCGTCGATTAACTTCATAAATTTTCAACGATTTTGCTGATTCGTGGGTTTCACTTTGTCGAAATGATATGCCGTGACTCAACTGAAACCGAGACTTCAGTTTAACAGTTGCTTTTTTCGAAACTCGTGGTACTTTCGATTTACGCGTCCTTGAAAACTGAGCCATTAATTTCCCATTGTCTCACACTGATGACGTTATGTTCTTGCGTTGGAAACGTTATGTAAAGCGAAATGTTTTTGTGGAACTTGAGACAAAAACTACGCAATTTAGTAGCGTAGTTCTTATATTAAACCAATTAATGTGATACATGTATAAATGCATAGAAATCTTTCATCGAAAGTTGTTTTTGTAAACTGTGCATGTTCGAGACAAAAGTTTCGCAGTTCAGTACCTACATTCTTTCTTCTCATTTTCAGTAAACTTATCAATGTCACATGTAATCGTTTATTAAAAGTTGTTTCTGTGGAATGTACATGTGGAACTCGTGACAAAAATTACGAAATTCAGTAGCTTAGTTTTTCTTTTAAACCAATCAATATGATACATGTACAAATGCACTGAAATTGTTTATCAAAAGCCGTTTTTGTAGAACTCTGGACAAAAATTACGTCTCTCATTGCTTAATTCTTAATTAAACCAATTCATATGATACATGTAAAGGTGCATCGAGGTCGTTTATCAAAAGCCGTTTATGTGGAACTCAATAAGCAAATTGCACAATTCAGTAGCTCAATTATTTTATTAAACCCATTAATGATACATTTACAAGTGTATGGAAATCGTTTATCAAAAGTTACATAGAATAATGATGTATTAAAAATAATGAAATGAAATATACAATGCTTAAAATCAGTTAATGCATAAGCAAGCTAGAATGTCAGTATGATTTCATGTTGGCTAAAATAAATCCTTTGTATAATACAGTTGTGTCAAACTTTTTTAACTGTTCGAAAAACTTCGAGATGAAAAATAAATAGCAGCTAAAGAATTCATTGTACCATATTTAAGTTATCAAGAAATCAAAACTGACTTAAAAAAAGTAGTACTTGTGTACTTTAGAACGTATTTTACTATGAAGGCAAATGCCTATTACATAGACCATTTTTAAAATAGGTGCAACAACACAAATAAATATAATGGAAAAATAAATGTACAAAAGATGAAAAAAACACCCCGAAAAAATAAAATAATAAATAAATTAAAAAAATGTTCTAGACTTCGAAGTCTATTCAGTCATCTTTAGGACTTTCAGTGTGCCAAATTTCGTGACAGTGCTATAGATTTGCCTCAGACACACAAACACGTACTTTTATAATAGTAGAGGTAACCAATAAAATAACTTTTTTTAGGAGACTTTTATTCTCGGTTCTGAAGAAAGTAAAGTTTTCATTATGTCTGTGGTCAGAAATTATTTTGCTTTGTTATAATTTGATTTCTTTAAATAGCAAGAAATGTCTCCTGAAATGGAGTCTACCGTCTGTAGCAATAATCGCAACCCGGTCTGTCAGGATTGTCAGCCTTGATCATGTCTGATGCCTTTTCAGCAATCATGATGATTGGAGCATTGGTGTTGCCGGATACCAATCTGGGCATGACGGAACCGTCGATAACTCTAAGTTTTTTTATGCCTTTTACCCTAATGGAACAAAAAATGGTACGTTAGAAATAATCTCAATAACAATGGTAAACAAATATTTATAATGATTTAACTTCCCAGATTTTTAACTATCTTGATGACTTCAGTGCTAAAATATTCTAATCGTAAAATCAAATGATTGTTACTGATGAAAGGTAGGTAGGTCAATTAACGTTGCACTGGAACAACAAAACGGGTTATCGGTGACGGTAGGGACGAATCCCCTATTAGACGAAAGGATATTTTGTTGTTACAACAGAATATTAACTGCCTAAATACGTAACGTATTACAATTTTTAGACACTGAATTTCTAGACGAATTTTGAATCGATGTTGAAGTGAATTAATTCTCCTGGTGGTCAAACATCACCCTGTAGTGGCCAGAATTTGATGCATCAACCTGTTCCAAACTGTCATCAATGCTAAGGGACAATTTTTTTCTTTGTTCTTCTTTCCCCTTAGAGTAACAGGACAGTTCTGTCTCGACGAGGTATGTTGTCATTAGCAAAATTGACCAGATCTTGGACGAGCTCTCATCAAAACCACTGGAAGGTTAAAACTAGTTCCGAGATGTTTTTCTGTGAAGTTAAATGTAGGTGGCAGTAGTGATTTTATGGCAGAACCTACTTCCTGAACGTATTCCGAATGTAGCGTCACTCGACCTGTTTTTCGAATAGTTTTCCAGCAAGTTGCCAATAGAAAATTCAACAATGATAGTTAATTGCTCAACGTCAATTAGTTTAACTGCCAAACATCATGGCATGACAAGCTATTCCTGCCCAGACTGACAGTGAACTTGTGGAAAGAAAGCCTCGACATGTTGCAGTTGTAATGCAAGCGAAAATAGGTTACTAAATAGAAATACCCGTTTCTAAATAGAATATTAAAGCACTTTTTCTCTGAAAAACACGCAGTGACCAAATACTTTTGCCCCTATAGTGTATTTCGTCAATAGAAAACATGACCAGATCTTGATATTATCATCATAAAAATAATTGGTAATATCTTGATGTCGAGACATCTCTCACCATTAGGAAAATTAGTTAGATCGTGATATCTCGTCGTAACCATTTAGAGGATTAACTCTCCTGGTCGTTGTCTCGATGTATCACGCCAAAAGCAAAAACGACCAGATCTAGTGGGACGAGATATTTCGTCATTGGAAGAAAGCTGATCATATCATGACGGAAGAGATATTTCGTAGTTTGAAGACTGACCAGATCTTGATCTTGTTATCATGACAAAACTTGATGACGAGTTATTTCGTCATTAGCGAAATCGGTCACATCTAGATGGACGAATATGGATGGTATCTCGGTCGAAACCATCTGGAAGATTAACGTGGATTGTCCATTTATTCGGGATGCTAATGCAGTACTTACTTTAACTGGGGGTCAACCACTGTTGTCTTGTCGGTCAGTGCCCCCATCTTGCAGGTCCCCACGGGGTGGTAGAGATTGAAGGTGTACCGTATGGCAACGCATCGGATGTAGGAGTCGGAGTACAAAGGATAGGATTCGCAGCCGGGGAATTTCGTTGTGAACATCTTCGCTCCAATGTCTCGGAAGGCTTTGGTTTTGGTGACGATGTTCACGCATTCTTTCATAACTGGAAGAAGTAAAAAGGGCAAGAAACGTTAGGCTATATTAAAAGATACAAAATGTGTACTTGCGGCTACTGCCCAAGCATAAAATCGACCTTTTAGATCAAAATAAAGGTTAGTTTTGCAAACACTCAATCCTTTTCTTCCTCGATTATCCAAGAAATGTGGCAGGATTCAGACACGCCACAAACCACCATAGCTCCACTCTCACCCAGGGCTGTAGTGGAGGGTATACGCCGTATACCCTCTGGTTTTTCCAGCAAATTCCGTATACCCTCTGCTTTTTCTTAAAAACTACGTACACGCTTTGCTTTTCCTAAAACACATCGCGCAAAACATCACGTGAAACTCAGATAGCTGTAGAAGCAAAAGAAAAGTTTCTATTTCAAGATATCACCTTGGTACATAATTCCAAAATCGTACCTATTAATCAAAAGCAATTCATTCAAAGTAGTGTCGATAAAATGAAATCCAGAATTTGTTCTGGTGTTAATGAGAATTGTACTGACCTTCAACAAGCACATCAAGGTCTTCTGGGTACTGAAATAGATTAGGATCGATGAGAGGATGATCTTTAGGATTGGTAGATTTCAATCGAATGGTGCCTCTGCTCTTAGGCCTCAAGTTGCAAGGGAAGAAGGTAAACGTATTCCTGCCAGCATAGGGAGCATACACTCTTCTGTACACCTTGAAGTAAAAAAAGTACCCAAAATATAATATCATATTCGTATAACGTTCATTGTTATAAAATATAAAATGACCTTTTTAAGAGAGATATCGTGGTTTTGAAAGTATCATTTCCCACTGATGGATGCTGTATTTTACATCCACGAAACTTCATATTTTAAACGAATCTGATTGATTTAAAACTTTAATTTGTTCTGACAAGATATCTGACTAATTTTGATCATGACCAGGTATCTCGTCATCAAGATACTGCCGATTATTTTTATGATAACTAGATCTAGATCGGGTCAGTTTTTTCTAATGTCGAGATATCTAGTCCATCAAGATACTGCCGATTATTTTTATGATGACTAGATCTAGATCGGATCAGTTTTTCTGATGTCGAGATATCTAGTCCATCAAGATACTGCCGATTATTTTTATGATGACTAGATCTAGATCGGGTCAGTTTTTTTCTAATGTCGAGATATCTAGTCCATCAAGATACTGTCGATTATTTTTATGATGACTAGATCTAGATCGGGTCATTTTTTCTAATGTCAAAATATCTAGTCCATCAAGATACTGCCGATTATTTTTATGATGACAAGATCTAGATCGGATCAGTTTTTCTAATGTTGAGATATCTAGTCCATCAAGATACTGCCGATTATTTTTATGATCACTAGATCTAGATCGGATCAGTTTTTCTAATGTCGAGATATCTAGTCCATCAAGATACTGTCGATTATTTTTATGATGACTAGATCCAGATCGGGTCAGTTTTTCTAATGTCGAGATATCTAGTCCATCAAGATACTGCCGATTATTTTTATGATGACTAGATCTAGATCGGATCAGTTTTTCTAATGTCGAGATATCTAGTCCATCAAGATACTGCCGATTATTTTTATGATGACTAGATCTAGATCGGATCAGTTTTTCTAATGTCGAGATATCTAGTCCATCAAGATACTGCCGATTATTTTTATGATGACTAGATCTAGATCGGATCAGTTTTTCTAATGTCGAGATATCTAGTCCATCAAGATACTGTCGATTATTTTTATGATGACTAGATCTAGATCGGGTCAGTTTTTCTAATGTCGAGATATCTAGTCCATCAAGATACTGCCGATTATTTTTATGATGACTAGATCTAGATCGGATCAGTTTTTCTAATGTCGAGATATCTAGTCCATCAAGATACTGCCGATTATTTTTATGATGACTAGATCTAGATCGGGTCAGTTTTTTCTAATGTCGAGGTAACTCGTCCATCAAGATCAGGTCAATTTTGCTAATGACGCGTCGAGGCAACCGCCAGGAGGGTTAAGAAAGTGGGTTTCTCTTGTAGTTTTGAAAACGTGTCTGCTACGGTCAAGACATGGTGCATAAAGTAATAGGAATCTCTGACATGCCAAACATTAATCAATTATTGGGGTGAAAATGTACTTGGGCAAAATGGAAAATGAACGAAGAGACTTGTAAAGCCTACATACTGCCAGAGCACTGTACCTTGAATTGATGATCAGTATCTTACATCCATGGAACTCGATAATCTACTACTGGAGCAATGATAATGGTGGGTAATTTGCCCTTTATTTGAGGTGAAAATGTACGTAAGAGAGAGAGAGAGAGAGCACAAAGAAAAACTAACGTACTCATGAGATATAATGATAGTCATGATGATGACGGATAATTTACATCCATGGCATTCGATAATCTACTTTAGACCCACGATGATGGCCAGTACCTTACATCCATGGAACTCGATTATCTACTGCTGGAGCTATGATAATGGCGGGTACGTTGCACTTTATTTGAGGTGACAACGTACGTAAAAGAAAGAGGAAGAGGAAAACTAACGTACTTAGGAAATATAATGATGGTCATGATGATGGCGTATAAATTTACATCCATGACATTCGATAATTTATTTTTAGATCCATTATGATAGTCAGTACCTTACAACCACGGGGTTCGATAATCTACTGTCAGACCCATGATGATGGACAGTACCTTACATCCATGGAACTCGATTATCTAATGTTGGAGCTATGATAATGGCGGGTACGTTGCACTATATTTGAGGTGAAAACTTACGTAAGAGAGAGAGAGAGAGAGAGAAAGAGGAAAACTAACGTAATGAAATATAATGATAGTCATGATGATGGTGGATAATTTACATCCATGGCATTCGATAATCTATTGTTGGAGCCATGATGATAGCCAGTATCTTACATCTATGGGTCTCGATAATCTAATATCAGACCCAGGATGATGGCCAATACATTAAATCCATAGAACTCGATAATATACTGCTGGAACTATGATAATGGAGGGTCCGTTGCACTTTATTTGAGATGACAACTTACATAAGAGAGGGAGATAAAAATTAAAGTACTCATAAAATATAATGATAGTCATGATGATGGCGGATAATTTACATCCATGGCATTCGATAATCTATTATTAGAACCATGATGATAGCCAGTATATTATATTTATGGGTCTCGATAATCTAATGTCAGACCCATAATGATGGCCAGTACATTACATCCATAGAACTCGATAATATACTACTGGAACTATGATAATGCAGGGTCCGTTGCACTTTATTTGAGATGACAACTTACATAAGAGAGAGAGAGGTAAATTAAAGTACTCATAAAATATAATGATAGTCATGATGATGGTGGATAATTTACATCCATGGCATTCGATAATCTATTATTAGAACCATGATGATAGCCAGTATATTATATTTATGGGTCTCGATAATCTAATGTCAGACCCATAATGATGGCCAGTACATTACATCCATAGAACTCGATAATATACTACTGGAACTATGATAATGCAGGGTCCGTTGCACTTTATTTGAGATGACAACTTACATAAGAGAGAGAGAGAGGTAAATTAAAGTACTCATAAAATATAATGATAGTCATGATGATGGTGGATAATTTACATCCATGGCATTCGATAATCTATTATTAGAACCATGATGATAGCCAGTATATTATATTTATGGGTCTCGATAATCTAATGTCAGACCCATAATGATGGCCAGTACATTACATCCATAGAACTCGATAATATACTACTGGAACTATGATAATGCAGGGTCCGTTGCACTTTATTTGAGATGACAACTTACATAAGAGAGAGAGAGGTAAATTAAAGTACTCATAAAATATAATGATAGTCATGATGATGGTGGATAATTTACATCCATGGCATTCGATAATCTATTATTAGAACCATGATGATAGCCAGTATATTATATTTATGGGTCTCGATAATCTAATGTCAGACCCATAATGATGGCCAGTACATTACATCCATAGAACTCGATAATATACTACTGGAACTATGATAATGCAGGGTCCGTTGCACTTTATTTGAGATGACAACTTACATAAGAGAGAGAGAGGTAAATTAAAGTACTCATAAAATATAATGATAGTCATGATGATGGTGGATAATTTACATCCATGGCATTCGATAATCTATTATTAGAACCATGATGATAGCCAGTATATTATATTTATGGGTCTCGATAATCTAATGTCAGACCCATAATGATGGCCAGTACATTACATCCATAGAACTCGATAATATACTACTGGAACTATGATAATGCAGGGTCCGTTGCACTTTATTTGAGATGACAACTTACATAAGAGAGAGAGAGGTAAATTAAAGTACTCATAAAATATAATGATAGTCATGATGATGGCGGATAATTTACATCCATGGCATTCGATAATCTATTATTAGAACCATGATGATAGCCAGTATCTTATATTTATGGGTCTCGATAATCTAATGTCAGACGCATGATGATGGCCAGTACCTTACATCCATGGAACTCTATAAAAATTTGATAGTCATATCGTGATGGACAATACCATACATGGATGTAATTTGATATTTCAAGAGGAACTACATGGTTTAAGAAAGTGGTTTTCGATTGTAGCTACGGGATTGTAGCTAATACCCAAACATAAACAATTTTGAAATAAAAACATTCGTCATTATTGGGAAAAACAAACTCGTCGTCACGTAAAATCTACAACTACAGAAGTTTCCCATGTTATCACATTATGTCTCTGAAGAAACCCAAAATTTAATACGTTACTTCCATTACTATGCCTGGTACTCGTTGAGAAATGAATAGAAGGTAAAAATAGAATATTTTAGGAGGAAGAGGTAGACCACATTACATTTGCCTAAAAAAACTGCTACTTGAACTTATACTTAAGTAAATCACAAAAATTTCCGGTTCTACTCGGATAAAATGCCGTTTAAAACTCATTAGTTTGTCACGACATTTTACACACTACTCTAACACATTGCAGCTGCTTGAAAAACGAATGAAAGGGATCATAATAATTTTGTATCCTACTTCCTTATAATACTTCTTAAACACGCATATAAATTAACAAGAGTGTATGATTTTGTACCAACAGAGTACAACCGAAAAATGGATCCGTCACATTACTTTTGCATGTTCTCTCCCTTTGCTTAAAGTTTCGCACATGTTCATCTCTCTTTTGAATTTCGCTTCGACGCAACTCGGACTTATGGCTCCCTGGTCCACTGTTCGGAATTCATGGTCAGAGGGCTGCATTATGTCTCAATAATTCAGCCGCTCTACAGCTACATTATGTCTCAATAAATAACCGCTTTAATACTGCATATGTATACCCAAGCATTTCCATGAAAACTGTTGATGAGTTGAATTTCGGAGTGGCATTGTTATCTAGCATATGCCTCTTACCGCTCTGAATTCAAACAGTCTTCTACAAAGAACAATTCCGAGAAAGACAGTCTCAGTATTTATAGATTCTGACTTTTTAAGAACTCGGAATCAATCTGCATTCAAACCAGATAAAAAAAGATGGGAATAACTTAACAAAAGCATCTTTTCTCTATCAGTCCTTGGACCAGGGTAACCCAAGTTGGCTGTAAAAATCAGTAACCGGAGGGTTACTAGTTCGAAACTCGATCCAAACAATGACCGTCCTGTGAATTGGGAACTGGTGCATGTTAAATCTATCGTGACCACAATTTTCCTTATGTTGTACGTTGGAACCAATTTTCCTTATAATGCGTGGACGTTTGGAGAGTGGGGTGCTAGCTCAGGGGTTGAACTCGTCATCTGATCGTCGTTCAAAATTACTAGGCGTCGTCGTTCTAGGATCTTCCCTTTCGGGATTGAGCCCGGATTGCCTGCTGCGCCACTCCATTGCGACGCAAATACAACTACCTACCATCAAACAATCTTTTCTGTCTTTTGGAAATATAACTTTTGAACGTCACTCCCAGTAGCTCATACAACAATATTTATATTTTTGAAGAAGTGGTAGCGTTTAACTTGAACTCTCTACATCGTTCAGCTTAGCGTAAAATAATTAGGTTTCTAAAATATTGAGTAGACAAGTAAGTATTGTGGGGAAGAGAAAAAAAAAGCAATTACATTGTCCGTCATTCCGGTAGCACCCTTCAAGATCTGTCCATAGTCACTTGCTGGGGAACCGGAAGCTAAGTGGATCTCAACGTCGGGCCAGTCTAAGGCAGGGTCCATGTACTTAGTGTTGATATACGCCATGCCTTCAATGCCGGAGAAACTAGTCAAAGGGCCTGGAATGAACATGTGATTATCAGAAACAAACTTAAAATCTCTCTCTTTTTGTATATACATTAACCCACAATAATGGACCGGACTGCAAATGTGATGGTATAATGGAAAGAACACATGCTTCAATAGGGAGATGTTCCCCCCATGTGCTGCAATGACACTAGCAACCCTTCTGGGCATACTTTCAACAAGGTTTCGATACACAGCTATGGGTATTTGTGCCCATTCCTGCTGGAAGAATGTCGCCAGCTCAGCTGTAGATTTCGGACATGGTTCCCTGGTCCGTAAGCGACGCTCTCACTTTTCCCACAAATGTTCTATGGGGTTTAGGTCGGGACTATGAAAAGGCCAGGGAAGACTTTTACATCCATACCTCGATACCACTGCCTGACAGAGCCCTGCAACACAACATGGAGCGTTGTAGTCCTGGAAGTAACATTCGTCCATTCCATCAAATTACCAGAGCGTAGGAAGAACCTGATTGTCAAAATGTTCATGTAGGCGTCGGCGTTCAATTGACCAGGAACAACGTGCAAAGGTCCCCGGCCATACCACGAAAAACACACCCTAACAAGTAGTCGTATTTCATGCAAATCCGCTGGCGTCCAGTCTATTATTGTAGGATAGTGTATATATATATATCTAACCCAGAAAATCCATCCTACTTATAGGTTTAAGACAGATCATGGATGACTGGAAAGAAGTTACAATGTTTCTATTGGAGCCAGTTATAAGGAACATGCTAATTCGTTTAAAAAAATAAAAATCCAGTACTAAGCTAAAAGATAATATGTGAGTAGCTTCCTAGAAAATTGGATTCACCACAACTCTTAACCCTCCTTGTGGTTTATCTTCAGGTCGAAAACTGTCCTGTAGTAACCAGTCTCTGATGCATAAACCTGTTCCATAGCAGCACCAGTTCAGGACAAGGGACACTCATGATGCGTAACCAATACGAGTAACTAGCTTGTAATGACCCCTATCTATAAATATTGTAGTGTCGTCTACCCAAACGGTAGCATGAAAACACTACGAATCGTACAACTAACAGCTAAGATTTTAAGTTCTTATTATTTGAAGAACGAAGCAATATGTACATTATTTACATCATAGCTTTAATTACAGTACAAAAATACATATCAGTATTTCTTCTCTACTAGCGTAGTCACCAGCGTAACCATCTGCCTCTGGCTCTTTCTATCGTCTCTCGTGTAATTTCTCGCCTCTGCAGCCGTCGTTCGTCCGCAGTTCAAAAAGAATCGAACGGTAAAAGTCGAGATCTAATCAGATCTACAATATTTGTACAACACATGTACAGTATTTATATCATAGCATTAATTACCATACACAAATACATATCAGTATTTCTTCTCTAAGTCCAGCGTAGTCACTAGCGTCACCCTCTGCCTCTGGCTCTCTTTATCGTCTCTCCTGCTCTCTCTAGTCTCTGCAACCGTCGTTCGTCATCAGTTCAAAAATAATCCAACGGTAAAAGTCGAGATCCAATCAGAGATCTTCGAGACCAACATCACGTTCTCAAGTTGTTGTAACAGCAGATGACACGGAATAATAATCAGTCAGAATATATTCGGCATTCCGACAGGTGTGAGAAAGTAGTGTGGAAATCTTCACAATATCATCCTGCGAGCTTTTGTCATCCAACCATTAAACAATTGTGATTTATGCCGAAGTGTCACACTACACCCTCCTCACTCCCATAGTAGGTGGCTGCTATTCGCTTTTCAACCCTCTTGGGGGTTGTCCCAACGAGGCATCTCGTCATTAGAAAAATTAATCGGATTTTAGTGAAAGAGATACTTTGTTCTTTCAAAAAAACTGACTAGATATTGATCTCGTCATAAAAAAAATAATAAATTCGGCAATGTTTTTAATACGATATATCAGTTATTAACAAAATCAGACAGATTTGATTTTTGAAATATATCGTCAAAAGAACTTGGATTGTTAAAAGTCTGTTAAATGTGTCATATTGACTTCACGTCATATTGACTCCACGGCTTATCCTTGTCTCATTATTTCATATCTGTATTCCATTTCTTTCTCAGGAGTTGCCTAGTCATCTGACCAAGGTTCAAAATTACGTGGTGTTGTCCTCGAACGTTTCTCTTTGGGATTGATCCCGGACCATCGTCAATACCCCTTTGTGCTTCTCTAGTACGACGTTAATTAAAAATGCGATACTATATCATACCATTCCATTTTTTTTCTCTTAGAGTGTCGTCTCTTGTAACATGTTATGTAGAATGCAGGATTTCAATGGTTATAACTGTTCCTAACAGTTGTTTTTGGAATTATATGATTTTTAGAAATTTTCAAACACTAGCCTTCTAATTGTGCTTTGGAAACGAAATAGAAAATATATCTATAGAGTTAAAGACAGGTAATTGAATTAACGTCACACTGGAGCAAATCGAAGGGCTATTGGAGACTATCCGGAATCAATCCTAAAATAAAAGATCTGAGGATACCTCGGCCGACCAACCGGTATAGTGGTTAAGGTGTTAGCCTCTAGATCGGAAGGTTCCTGGTTCGAATCCGGGTACGGGCATGGATGTTTGTAAGCGTATGGTGTAGAGGCGGCTGGTGCACCTTAAATCTGTCGTGGCCGATAGTCCTCACGTTGGGTTGGCGTGGAAGTTTGGAGAGTGGGGTGCCAGCTCAGGTGTTGCTTCGTCATCTGACCGTGGTTCAAAATTACGAGGTGTTGTCCTCGGATCTTTCCCTCAAGGGACTGATCCCGGACCGTCGTCAATAGCCCGTTGTGTTGCTCTAGTACGACGTTAACTAAAAATTACCATTACCATTACCGAGGATACCTCGTAATTTCGAACCCCAGTCTACTGACGAGATCAACACCTGAACTGGCACTCCTCTCTCCTAGCTTCTAGATCACGCCAACGTGAGGGTATTTGAATACTCGATTTGATGTACACCAGCCCCCACGTACACGACGGTTGGATCGAGTTTTGAAACTCTTAACCCTCCGGTTACTTCTCCTCTAATCTACCAACCGGCGCATAGAGTAATGGGAAAGCGAGCATCTACCTTTGCCATGATTCAGGAATTCAGCGATGTTCAGAGGATTGATCACTTTGCCGATCAGCAGGGGTCGTGCTCCAGGTGCCTCGAAATTCAAGGAAGTGGTACCGACATGATCCTGCAAATTGTCACCCACGGGAAGATCAGCAATCACCGGGATCTAAAGATAAAAGACAAATACGTATTAAACAAAATTTAGATTTTACATTGTAATTTGTTAAACACAGCGGTGCACTATCGCAGTTTGGACAATAAGTCGATCTGGTGTGGTATGGTTAATCCTTCAAGGGGTTGCGACGAGACATCACGTCCATCAAGATCTGTCCACTTAATAACGAGATAAATCGTCATCAAGATTTTGACGATATTTTTCATGCTGTCGAGATCAAGATCTGATCAATTTTCTACTAACGACGAGATATCGCGTCCATCAAGATGTGGCAAGTTTTGATCGTCACGACAACGACCGAGGGTTAACCTTTACGCTTCGGCAGGTATACAATTGTTACCACTACAATTTCGTCTACACCAGTGGCATGGTATAGATATGTGTACGGTGGATGTTATTCCCCTTTTAAGTGACCGCTGGCATCGATCCCCATTTACGAGCTGTCAGCGACTGACTTTCTAGGGGATCCCTCCTTTTGTTCTGTACTCTGCCCTGTCGACCGTGAGGTGTGAATGCTTTGGGGGAAAGGCAGAAAGTCGCTCTGGTGATATACGCCACACAATAATATGAAAAGAAACCGTCAGTTGTAAATACCACTCAAGGTTCTATCGCTTAGGTTTGGTAATTAGGTAAAGGGGATTGGACATGCAAGCGAAAGAGCCGTTCCTGGAGACGATTGAAAAAATCTATGCGCCGTTATTCTATTAAAAGTCAAAATCTATTTAAAGGTAAGGTAAAATCTATTTAAGGTAAAATCTATTTAAGGTAAAATCTATTTAAAGGTTAATAAAGGGTGAAATTACTTACTGACTTACATTTTTGCGAGCTATAAGCTAACCTTAAGCCCCTTCTGTCCTTCAATCTCAGTTCAAAGAAGAAGTTGAAGTAGTCTGCAATTATTCTGTGGCTAACCAAATGCATCTGACAATACTTATTTTGTTGTGTTGGTTTTAGAAGGTAGTATCACACTGCATTTAGAATTCATTTTTTACGTCATTAAAATAAATATTTATGGTGGTTATTTTCGTGACATAATTTCTACAGTTGCAGTTCTTAAATTGGGTTCTTTCGACTGCAATCTATTTAGACTATTTGGAAAGAATCTGAACAGCCCTTCGGGTGGAATGGATACTAGTCCACACTAACCCACCAGCACTGAAGTATGGCCAGAACTAGTCCATTAGTTGACACTAATAATTCACTACCCAATGTTAAGGAATATGTTGTCCAAAGCAACCAGGCTAACTGTAAATAATAATACCTAACCTTTAAAAGAAAGGTGGGCTTTAGGTTAGCTACTACTAATTCTGCTGAATTGCTGTTAATAGACGGCATAATACTATATTTTAAATTACTATTCATAATAATTACTTTCTTAGAGCCTGATTGAACCTAAAAAACCTGGTAAACCTAAACCTTGTCTCATACTAACATAAAAATATAATTTTTGGCAGTTTTGGTCAACATAACGAAAAGGGAACTCTTAAGACTTAATTCCTTAAATCAAAGTTATTTTGTTTGAAGTTATTTTTATGAAAATCACTTTTGAGTTTGAAAGAACGATCTAAGGAAACAAATCGTGTTAATTGTGTCGTCCCCCAACCTACTTCTCAATGAACTGCAAATATAACCAGCGGCCAAGAAGTCCATCTCAGCTTCGACACTAGTTGGTTTAACCGTCATTAAGTAGTCGTACATAAGAGACAAATATTTTCCTTTGACTTCCTTTACTTCATATCAAGTGATTTCCTTCTTCCGTATTTTCAAAATCTGTTTATTTTCTTAAGTTTGTCTTTTTGCAGAAGGCTTCATTTTCTTGCAGAATTTGATTTTCTAATTCCTCTTTTAATGTTAAATTAGTTAGTTGGAACTTAAGATTTCTTCTGGTGCAGGTTCTACATTTTCGTTGTCATCTGTAATGACTTGGTTTAATATTTTTTTCGTTTCCTATCGCATAACTCTTTTTTGGCATCATAAACGTATTGTCAGCTTGTCTCATGTTTTGATCATATTTTTTTGGATTCTTTAAATAAAGTAATATTCCTGTTATTATCGTACAACGACGTTCTTTTACACTTACACGCAGTGCCTCAGATAATTCAGCACTTAAGACAATGTCTTGCTTCTCCAGCTTTTCTAAAATGAATTTTAAAGTTGTTTCAGCAGTAAGAAGGGTTGCATCTCTAATGCTTCCACTGCCAATTTAAATGTGGGGTCAATTAATATGCCAATTTAATAGTGTTTTGTTTCTAAATGTACTTTTAAACCTTTGTACGTTTCCTTCCTTTCAGTAAATTTCCTTCCGCCGGAAAAAATATTGATAATTTAATTTATTATTTTTGTTAAAATTCTCCAAATTGATGACTGAAAAATATGAAATCGATTAATTCAGAATCGATTGCTTAATAAACGATTTTGTATCTTTAAAGTTGGGTTTGAATAATCGATTATTTAATTTTAAAAAAAATACGGTTTTATCGGATCCGGACAAGTTTTGATAGATATTGCTGGATGATCTGGTTGATAACCAAACGTTGCCCTATCCGCCATATTACTGGATCCGCCGGATCGGATTGCAATTACTATTTACGTTGTTGATAATAGTCACTTCGAGGCCATCACGACGTTGCTTGTGAAGTTCGTTTACGAAGCAAACAAAATGGGAATACGTAGCAATCACCGGGGGTTGGCGAGCGTTAGCGAGCAGTGTGGTCACACCTATCCCCACGAAAAGAACTGTCACGGGTAACGCCGTGCAGATCATGCAGTGGCTAGTTGCTACTAAAAGCCAATTTTTCACTGATATTTTCAATCTATGCGCTTAAGTGTCTCTTCAAATGAATTTATTTTAAGTGGTATCGAACACATATATTCAAATGGCGACTATTTTTTTACCTACCCCGAATTTTTCCAAATGTTCCCTTGGACCGATTCCGGAAAGCATTAGAAGTTGAGGTGAGTTGACAGTCCCTCCAGAAACAATAACCTCTTTCCTGGCTCGCACTGTATACAATTTAGAATCGATCTCGAACTGCACGCCATAAGCCTCTTTATTCTCGTTGATAAGAACCTGTAAATAATTGCAAGAATAATATATAGTTTCTGATTATATTTGTAGCATAGCTGAAAAAATGGAAGTTTTATCAGAGCATGAAAACAGGGTTCGTAACTTTTTGGAAAAACAAATTTCAATGGAAGGTATTTGCTATTTTTTAATTAATGTTACACTCGAGCAACACAAGTTATTGGTGACACAGCGTACTGTCCTGGAACAACCCCTCAAATAAAAATTTTATCTGCAGAGTAAAAAGGTTGGTACACTTTTAGCAAAAGAAAATTTCAACTAAGAAATTGAAACCAGGAGGATTTTATCTGCACAGCAACATGGTTTGTGCAGTTTTAGCAAAAGGAAATTTCATCTAAAAATGGAAACCAATATGTCAACCAACAGAATAACAGGGTTTGTACACTTTTAGCAAAAGGAAATTTCAACTAAGAATGGAAAACACTATCTTCAACAGAATAACAGGTTTTGTACACTTTTAGCATTTGGAAATTTCAACTAAAAATGGAAACCAATATGTCATCAACAGAATAACAGATTTGTACACTTTTAGCAAAAGAGAATTTCATCTAAAAATAGAAACCAATATGTTATAAACAGAATAACAGGGTTTGTACTCTTTTAACAAAAGGAAATTTCAAACAAGAATGAAAACCAATGTCATCAACAGAATAACATGGTTTGTACACTTTTACTAATAGGAAATTTCAGCTAAAAATGGAAACTAAAATTTTATCAGCAGAGTATAAGTGTTCGTACCCACTTTGTAAAAGCAAATTTCAAGCGTTTTGTATTTTGATTCCAGAAGGTGGAGGGACATTTTAAACCTTCAGGAGAAATTAAAGCGACAGCAAAAACTATACATTCAATTTAAAATTCAAGAAACAGTTTTCACAGCAGAGAGAATAACAAGGTGATTGTAGGGTGAATTTTTAATTTTTATCTCTGCTATCCGACTTATATAAATGGACCGCGTAGCTCGGTATAAAAATAACAGATTAGAAACCGGAGGGTTACGAGTTCGAATCCAACCAAAGACCGTCGTGTACATAGGGGGTCGGTGCTCATTAAATCCTCAGGTGTCCTCACATTAGCGTGGTATGGAAGTTTAGAGAGTTGGGTGCCAGCTCAGGCGTAACGACGTCATCCAACCGTGGTTTAAAAGTACGTGGCGTTGTCCTCGGAACGGATTTTTCCCGTCGGGTTTGATAACAGACAGTCACCAATAGCCCGTTGTGTTGCTCCAGTGCGACGTTAATTAAAATACCATACCATACCGAAAAATATAAAACGTCTCATGAAAGCTCTTATAATTTCCATGTAGTTTCGGAATTGTTTCCAAAAACTTTTTTTGACATACTACAACGATTTTAAAGTTTTTTTCGGAAAACTCAACTCACTTTTTCTTCTTATTACGTCGGTATTAGGTTTTATAATCATAACACATAAAATTTTCTGGAGTGAACGTTAGTAATTTATTAAAAAAAGAAATAATCAGTTCCTCCGTGTGTGTGGTTGGTAAATTTTAATTCTTTTTTATTAATCAATTATCACTATTTTAAGAGATAAAAGCGACTATTAACTGCTGGATAACTTTTCATTTCAGGCACCATGAATTTCAACGTCCAATGCTTAACTCATTATCTGAACTTGCATTTTCACGCCTGTTACTATCTGCTCTTTCCACACACAGAATCAAATGAGGGTCATGTTTCGACAACGCCTTCCGCACTATCAAAGATGAGATGACAGCTTCAAGTCTAAGGCTCGGTGCACACATCCGGTTTTTCAACGTGCGGTTCCGCTGCGGCAACGTAAGTGCGGTCTGAGATACATTAGATCCAATGGAGTAGTGCACACATGCCACCGGCGCCGCTGCGACGACGCACGTTCAAATTCCGTGCAATTTGTACCGCAGTTCCCCACGGCGCCGCTGCTTTCCGCACACGCGTCTCCGGTCTGAAGTACTTTGGTTTCATAAATACATGAAATATAAATAATACTTAATAAATGGTTGTATCCAGTAACGTCTATTTTGTTTCAAAGTATACTTTTTTAACACCAAGTAAGCGAAATAAACACGTTTTCTTCGATAGAATATTTATCGCAAATGGCGCGAATTGAGTACTTGCGTCATTTCACGGTTTTGTGTGCATAGTTGGGCTTTGGTGCCGCAGCGTCTCCACACGTTAAAAACCCGGATGTGTGCACCGGGCCTTATGTGCATCCATGGTACAAGAACTTACCTTTGTCACCAAAGCGTAGTTGACGATATGCAAATTCGGTCTATTACTAGCCGGTACGAGGAAAGCCTTAGCAGTACTACACCTTCTGCCATCTCTGATTGTGCCCTGAAGTTTCGAAAAACCTACAATAACAATAAAAGTAGTTTGTAACTATCTATTTCGTGAGTATCCAGGTGTGTGTGTATACAACCAAACACAAGGATATGATTCAGACTCACCTGTTTGCCTCGCACCATTGATGTCTCGGTATTCGTATCCTCTTTCTCCAGCAGCCCTGGAAAAGGCAGTCATCAATGTGCTGTTGTATTGAGCGCTGGACACTGTCAAGCATCCGCTTTTGCCATGGTAACCTGAAACGTTGGTGCAAAGAATGAGTGAATAAAATAGGTTTCAAACGAGCGAATTTCCGTCAAGTTGCAACTAAGGTTCCATGTATAACATGTTTAAATGCCAGCGTTTTCATCAATTCAAACTTTATCATCATGCAGAACAATCATGCCAAACAAAATAGTCGTGAACACCAAAAAAAGAGTTGAAAAATAAGGAAGCTTTTTACAGACAAACTTAAAAAACTATTTACAAGATATCTAAGATCTATCAAACTAGATATAAGAATATCTATAATCCAAAGTAACGGAGATTAAGGCCTATCTCTACTATTATGAAAGTGTTTGTATGTAGATATCTGTATTGGTATCTCTGTAGTGTCCTGACGAATGTATGGCACTTACAATAACGAAATTTGGCCCACAGGTAGTCCTAATTTTATGCAAATTTTATGTCCCACCAGAATTTTAAAATTTAATTTAGACCCTTTTAAAATTAATTTATTAGTTTTTTCTCTGCGTTCATTCTTTTGTGGAGCTGATTTTTGCTGCCCATTTTTGCACAGATCCTCGATTGAAGAAAGCAAATGATTCTGCCTTTTTTGTCCTAATGCCTTTAGAACCATGACAAGTTAGAACGTCAGGTTTTGTGAGAGAAAAACCGCCAACGGTTGCTCTTAGTTCAAGTTTCTATCTTCGTGATCGTTAAAGATAGAGGAAAAATTTCAACGTATTTGAAATCTGCGGATAATTTTTCACCATATTGATATCTCAGGTGACATGCCCGTGTCATGTCGGGTGGAGATGGGACTCATTATTAAAATTATTGTTTTCGTTTTAAAGTTTTCAATAACAGTAAGGATACGAAAAGAACTGTCACGGGCAACGCCGTGCTGGCCTGCTAGTCATATTATAAGAGAAGTTCATACACTTCTTCAGCAATCGATATGAAGTTCAAAATTCAAGCGGGAATTTGATATAAAGGGTAAAAGCTATCTTCAATCCAGCTCGCTGTCCTAACTTATTTACCTTTTCTCAAATGTGTTACTAATTGAAATTGTGACATCCTAGTAGTTTACGCACCGGTATTCATCAATAGTCCATTTTTTAGATTTTTGTTTCGAATCTTCATTTAATTGAATTCAAAGTAAAGCAGACATGTTTTCTTGTAGCGGAAACATGGGGGTTTACTGAAATAGCTTTGAGACATTTCCTTGGTGGAATTACGGTGACGGGTTTCGTACTTAACCCTCCAAAATGGTTTTGACCAGATATCTCGTCACTAAAGACATGACCAACAACCACCTCGTCATCAGGATATTGCCAATTTTGTTTATGACGCGATCAAGATCATGTCAGTTTATTCAAAGGACAATATCGTCCACACACACACACACGCACACACACACACACACACACACACACACACACACACACACACACACACACACACACACACACACACACACACACACACACACACACACACACACACACACACACACACACACACACACACACACACACCAAGATCGAGACAACCACCAGGAGGGTTAAAATATCCATAGCAATATCCATGATAAAATATCCATATAATGATAAGTTTTTCGATAAGTCGTAAGTTTACGCGTCTTAATGTGAAGGTTAAAATATCTAAACATGTTACAGAATGTATTATACTGTATTTTGTTAGTAACTAGTCAGTTTAGTTATAATTTGACAAGTTACCTAAGAATGGACATGATGCATTAGATATTATAGTATTACGTGTAAACCTGTGTCCAAGAGGAAGTAGATCGAAACTCAGTAATTTTCAAACCTTAGCGGTTTTCATTCGGTATGCCGTATAAATGGTCAAATGGTTTATAGAATAGTTTTAGGAATGAATGGGCCAGTTATAACTATTAATATTTTACACAAGTAATTCCGATTTTTCATATTGGTTATTTAATGTGCTAGTGTGACTAATTATAGTTTGCTAGATTTTATATTGTAGGGTGTCGGGTAGTTGTTAATTCTCAGTCAAGTTAGATATTAGAGCAATACAGATTCCCGTTATCAATTACAGTATTCCAGTCTGGTCATTTAATACATCTCATTTACAACAAAAGTGCTCTGTTTTATTCAATACAATCCGACATCTTATACATCTAACAAATTCGGTTTTGTAGTGTTAGGATTGGGATTGTAGAATGTAAGGATTGTCTGTTTCTGGAAATCGAAAACACCGTATGCTTCTATGACTTTGGAGATGCCCATTTTTGCAATAAGTGTCTGTGTCTGTGAAATGTTATTTTGAACTATACACCTCTCACGCCCTAACAATATTTGGTGAATTCTGAGAAGATTAATTAAAAGAAAAGACAGACAGACACACACACACACACAGAGAGAGAGAGAGAGAGAGAGAGACTGTCTCAGACAGTATACGGGGTTCTATTTGGTGCACATTCATTTCCTTTTACAGATTACGATTCAGGAAGAAATATGCAGAAGAGAACATAATCTTCAGAGATTGCAAAGCTGCCCTCCAGGCGATTCAAAAAGGTTGCACCAAGCAAATAATAAACATTCACAGAGTCCTGGACAAACTCCAACCTATGGACATTCACAGAGTCCTGGACAAACTCCAACCTATGGACAAACAATGTATTCGACAATGGATACCTGCACACGTCGGTATAGAAGGGAATGAGGCAGCCGATGTACCGGCAAAGGAAGCGAGAGACCTCAATGAAGATAAATTTCCCCTCGTCACCCTTAATGACATAAATGCAGTGGCAAAATCGAAATTCAAGGACAAGACCATCAAGTTGAAACATCAGATCTGTGAACTAACTACAAGCAGATCACTTGCCAAAACCATAGTACGACTGTGAGCTGGACACCTTAGGGGAATGAAAATTCAGCCGGATGGAACAAGAACATATCCCATCTGTAAAAACTGTGATACAGAATTAAGTCACGAACACGTCCTCTCTTGCCCGGCCATCTTGGCGAGCATTCAACAGATTAGTGACTCTCCCTTGGAGGACCTGTACTCGGACAATTGCCTTAAAATAGCTGAGATTGTGTGGACCGTGCATGGCCCTATTTGAAGTGTTCTACCATGGACAAGACAACAACATATGCAGAAGAGGCTTGCCAACCGAAATGTTATTGAAGTTATAAAAATAAATGCTCTCAAATACAAGTAGTTTAGTCGTTGCGAAATATTCAACTCTATTTGCCATCTAATATAATAACAATTTCAACTCGGTTTGCTAAAGCAAGTGAAGAATTCATCTGTGTATTAGGACAAACGTAGTAACTTACGTGAAAACTGAACGTAGTCCAGCTCTTGAAATCATTTTGATACCTTAGATTTAGAGTTTAAAAGAGGTATTGAAATTCCGGCAAATACGGTGTCATGATCGTATGCAGTACATAAAATACGTCGAGATTTCTTTGAAGAAAGATAACACAAGGGGGAACGTCTGGGATGAGAAACTTGAAAAACAGACGAATTTAGCTGATTCAATGATCCTAATTTTGAATGAATTTATATCCTATATTGACATTCACTAAGAGCCTCATGCTAAGGAGAAAGAACAAAATTCAGTAATTTACGTGTATTTAAAACGCCGGTAATTTTCAAACCTTAGTGGTTTTCATTCGGTGTGGCGTATAAATGGTCAAATGGTTTAAATTGTTTAAATATTATTTCATTTCAACGGCGATTGCCTTACCATGGCATTCGACTTGTCACCACCGTCCCAGCCTAAGCCATTCGGTGTATCGCCGCGTAAGTTTGAACCGCGGTCAGATGACGAGGCAACATTTGAGCTGGCACCCCACTCTCCAAACTGTCTTGATAAGGTATCTCGTCATTAGCAAAATAGTTCAGATCTTAACGAACGAGATACCTCAGATGACGAAGTCACACAGTTGAGTCGCCACCCCACTCTCCAAACTTCCACATCACGCCAACGTGAGGACATTTGAGGCTAGGACAGATTGAGCGTGCACCCACCTCCTTCGTACACGACGGTCTTTGGTTGGACTCGAGCTCGCAACCCTCCGATTCCGAGTTCGTTACTCTTCAGACCGGGCTACCGCTGCACTTAGCCACTTTGGAGACATAAGGGTAGGTCAATGCCTATTTTCTTTGTCAGATCGGTGCAAAAATATACTATATTTTTGGTGTGTCCGTGGAGTTCTAGTTATTAGTTTAGGTGTGGAGCACGAGATGGAAAACGTTGAAAAATGTTGCCCTCCTACAGATGTTGTGCTCCTTTTAAGTTGAATAAAAGAAACAGGACTTACCATTATTGCTTACTTCTGGATCCGTGTTGTTTTCGGATTTCAGGAAGTAAGGCAGGACGTCCTTCCATCCCCAACCGGGGGCTCCCTCTTTTTCCCACAGGTCGTAGTCTCTTCTGTTGCCTCTCACGTACATGAAGAAGTTTAACAGACTGCTGCCGCCGATTCCCTTACCTCTGGGCCACGGCATTTGCTGTAAAAGGATACGACTCAATAATGGGGTACACACAGCATGTGTTTATCGCAAACATATACCACGGTCAATAAGCTTAACCTTTACGCTGAGGCGCTCAGATTTTTTCAATCGTCTCACAGAATGGCTCTTTCACTTGCATCCCCCCCCCCTACCTAATTACCTCACTTGAGCAACAGAGCCTTGCGTGGCATTTAAGACTGACGCTTTACTTTCTTAGTATTGTGTGTTACTTTCTTAGTATCGTTTGGCTTGAGAAAGATATCACCGGAGCGAACTTTCCCCCAAAGCGTTCACGCCTTACTGCCGACAGAGTAGGGTACCTAACAATGTGCACAATGCACCTGTACACCCGGGTATTTGGAGCCCTGTACTAGCTCGTGGGTCATTTGGAAAGTGGGAAGGGAGCATGGTATAACCTTTTTTGGTTCTCAATTTTTTAATCCTTTAAAAATTTAACAATTCCTTTTTGTTTTACAACTTTTACTTTTGCAAGAGAAGAGAAAAAATCGATATCAAAGGGAAAATTAAAGAAATTGGAGAAAGAAATGGATGAACCAATTATTCCCAACAATTCGTCGTGGTCCAAAATTACGTGGTGTTTTTCTAAGATCTTTCCCTTAGGGGATTGATCCCAGACCGTTGTCAATAGCCCGTTGGGTTACTCTAGTACGACTATAATAAAAATTACCCTAACTTTTACCCAACGATTCGTCAAAACTACTTTTTGTCATTCGGTAATACTGGAAAAACTTTGCAGTGTGCTCACACTAATCTTCAAATAACTAGTAAAACTGCACTATCAATGACTTGTTATTGGATGTACCCAATAACGATGCTTTCTACGTTTACTTTTCTTCCGAAGAGAAAGTAGTTTCAATGACATTCATTGGAAAACTGTTTTAATCCAACGATTTATCTATCGCAGTTTTTGCACCTAGTAGATTTTCTGAGGCGGCGATTTTTGGGTCGCCGCGGACCAGAAATCGCAAATGAAGGCCTAGCTTAAATCTGTCTGATAAACGAAAAAAAAACATACTCCGTTCTTGAGTCCAAAAGCGCCTCGCTTTTGTGGAACAGTGACGTATGCCCAGTCCTGCTCTGTGTGTTGCAGCAGGAAGGCTGCTGCTGGAACTTCTGAGATAGGGTCCGTTCTCCCACCTGCCTCCAGGAGCAGGACAGAGACGAGAGGATCCTCTGACAGTCGAGCAGCAACCACAGATCCAGCAGATCCGGCACCAACTGCGAAGAAATGCATCGGATTAACAATATAAGAGGCAACAAACAAACAACAAAAAAGACGTTATTTGTTATCTCGTTTTGGCAACACTGTACAATTGTTTGTTTACCACGAAACCTCACGCATCAATTGAATTTATAGCGTTATAGGATGAAATTTTATTGAAAATATATAGATATTAGTCGAGCCTGTTGCCTCTACTATTATAAAATGAAGTTTCTTTATGTGTGTGTGTACGGGGTGCCCTGACGAATTTATGGCATTCACACTAATGAAATTTGGCACACATGCAGTACGAATTGTTTAGCAACTTTATAGACCAGCCCGATTTTTAAAGTTTAATCTTGAAAATTTTAAAATTAATTTAATGCGATGTTTAATTATTATTCCCTTTCCTCCGAATGGCAACAGTCATGATCGGTATTGAATGAATCCGTATTTTCTGCGCGTGTGTAGCCGCCCTATTACTGGATATCATTTATGAAATTTATTGCCTTTTTAAAAGCATATTAACTTTTAGTTAGCGTTAACTTTTAAACTTTCATATTTGAATTTTTTTATTGTTCTTACTTCATTTTTCGAACTGGATAACGGTTATGCAATACGTTTGTTATTGTTTCTTTTTTAGAATACCAAAATTTAGAATTTGATTTTTGTAGCATATTCACTTATAGTATTACTGGATATCATTTATATGAAATTTATTACCTTTTTAAAAGCATATTAACTTTTAGTTAGCGTTAACTTTTAAACTTTTATATTTGAATTTTTTTATTGTTCTTACTTCATTTTTCGAACTGGATAACGGTTATGCAATACGTTTGTTATTGTTTCTTTTTTAGAATACCAAAATTTAGAATTTGATTTTTGAAGCATATTCACTTGTAGTATTACTGGATATCATTTATGAAATTTATTACCTTTTTAAAAGCATATTAACTTTTAGTTAGCGTAAACTTTTAAACTTTTATATTTGAATTTTTTTATTGTGCTTACTTCATTTTTGGAACTGGATAACGCTTGTTCAATACGTTTGTTATTGTTTCTTTTTTAGACTACCAAAGTTTGGAATTGGATTTTTCAAGCATATTCACTTTTAGTTTGGAATATTTGGATATTTTTTTCAAAGTTTAGCGATATTTTTTTTTTGATATTTTGTGCAATTTCTGATTTGTTCAAAATATAGCGTCTATATACATTAAATGTATGGTCTTACATTTCTAAATTAAGAATCTTCTCAAATATATCTTAGGGTCGGATTAGAAAATCTAAATTGGCTTTGTTTAAAGTTATCAAAAACTTGACATTTAGCTAAATTATAATTATAAAGTAAACGTTCTAGTATACAGAGGCTGTTCACACATTTTTTAGACAATGTGTATTGTATTCACAAAACTAAATTACATAAAATTCTTGTGTTTTAAACGTTCTATTTAAAAGCCGTTATTCTGAACTATCTTTCGACACCTTAATTTCCAGGATAATAATGCCTTTTGAAGTGTCAGAAGAGGTATTCTATCCCATTCATCCTGAACAGCTTTCCAGACTCCTGTAAGGGTTGTGGGATGACGTTTGGATAATGCAGATTTTAAAGCACAAAAATCCATAGGTGATACATCGGGAGATTTAGTAGGGATATCAGTTAAGGGTATGGCCTCGATACCGGTTTTTTGTTCCATTTCTATTAGGAAATGTACAGTGGATTTTGATGTGTGACTGCTAGGTTTGTCTTGATGGAGTTCCACAGATTAATGGTACTGTGGGTAAAGTGATGGTATTTCATTCAGAAAAATTGGCGATAAAATATGTTCCTGATAGTATTTGGAGTTAATCTTGACATTTTTTCCCACTCTTTTTATTTTTAACTTGCCAGTATATGAAAAACCAGCAACAATCATGAATCCCTTAGTAAAACTTTCTTTCGATTCTGTGAACCATGTACTTAAATTTTTTTCTCCCCTTTTATGATAATAAATGGCTCTTTTTTTTTGCTGCAATCATTTCAATTCACCCATAATTCATCTATTGTGACAATTTTTTTCCATTTTTCTTTGAATATGTGTTTCTCATATAGAATTCGGCAGCGTGTCCTGCGTTCAGCGATATGCTTTGGAGAAAGACGATGCACATTGCGTTTTTTGCTTTCTTAAGATTTAAATCAACGTTTATCATTTTGTTTACAGTGGACACCGATCAATTTAATGATTTTGCAACTGTCCTTTCACTAGGGGGATTTTCTTTTAACATTAAACAACGTACCTTTGCAGTAGTCGAAGATGTCCGTTTCTTCCTTGGATACTTGTTTGGAGTTTTTGTCCAACTTGAGGCTCCAATTTGACGTTTTTTTCCTCTCTGGTTGACGATATTACCTATCGACGCTTTAAATATCGGAAAACCATGACTCTTACATCGTTTTTGGATAACGGAATATGAATATTTCTCTTCGGAAAGAGCATAAATATAGCCTTCGAACCACTGCTTCGTTAAAAACGCCATTTTGAATAAAAACAAACATCTCAAGCCGCAGACGATAATTTTGACTTTTAAAAACATAGTACAACTGCAATTATTTCTTTTGCAACAAACGATTTTTTACTACCGCTAAAAAAAATCATCTAAAAAATGTGCGAACAGCCTCTGTACTGCGCAGAAATAACTTCATAGACAGGTCAGTGTTACCACAAGAAAAAAAAAAGTTTAGTTACGAGGTATAAACAATTTTAAACCAAGACCTCCACGTCCTCCAGTTCGAAGACTAACGGACTCACAATCCGAATGTTGCGAGTTCGGTTCCCACCAAAGACCGTCGTGTACAAAGGGGGTCTGGTGCTCGTTAAATCTGTCGTGGCCTGAAATGTCCTTACGTTGCCATGGTGTGGAAGTATGGAGAGTGGGATTCTAGCTCACAAGTATTGACCTCGTTATCTGACCGTAGTTCATAATTATATGGTTTTGTCCTCGAAACTTGACTTTCGGGATTGATCCCGGACCGTCACCAATAGCCCGTTGCTGCGTTAAATAATATACCTACCGACCAAAAGGAGCACACCTAAAAGGTGATTAGCGTGGGATCCAATTGAAACTGCCGAATTGAGGATTCCGGCCAAAGATGAATGGACGTAAGCCAAGGGTACAGTAGGAAAAGTTGTAAAATACCAAGAT
Source organism: Metellina segmentata (assembly GCA_947359465.1). NCBI lineage: Eukaryota > Metazoa > Arthropoda > Arachnida > Araneae > Tetragnathidae > Metellina > Metellina segmentata. The sequence goes on from OX375875.1 coordinate 12,908,317, forward strand.
TTGCCATATCGATAATGGAAGGTTTCTGTTTTGTGTACTATGCGCATTCCTCCCCTCTCTCTACATATCTTATCTGTCGTGTGCCCTCACAGACTTCCACCCCAGACGAACAGATAAGGATCCTCCCAGTTTCACTCCTCGTTCCGCAAAAGACGACGAGTGATTTCTGAATGGTAAATATGAGCCACGGGGAATGTTAAAAATATTTCCTCCGATGTTATAGTAAATAATTTCGGGTGGGGTCTAATCGGTTTTCTGTTCCAGTCGAAAGACAGTGGAGGTTAAGGACACTACGGTTAAGGATTTAAAAATTAATATTTTTAGTCAGGTATGAGGTATTCTAATAATAGTTATAAGTAGGGCAACTTTTTGCAACAAATGCAACTTTTTTTCACGCGTTCTACGCTGCATGTAAAGTACTAAAACCGAAATTCCTCTTACATGGGGTGTATAGTAAGTGAGTTATAACCGCAACATAAATGCAACTTTCGGCATAAATGCAACTTTTTACATAAATGCAACCACCTGCGACTTTTTAAAATGTAGCTTAAAATGAATTAATATCAAATTACTATTTCATTTTTTGCTCTCTGAATCAACTCTTCTATCACGTGTGTCTGATCTTGCGAACGCCGAAGTATTGCGGATCAAACAGGTTCATGGTAAGAAGGTGTTCGTCCTAAGACGGAAGTGAAATAAATGGCAAGAAGTACTTTAACACATTGGTTGTCACTCTTGATAATCCAGAAGAAACATGCGTTATCGACTGCAGAGTTTGAGAAGTGAGTGTCGATCATCAACATGTTGTCGCCTTGTAGATGACGTTTTAAAATCTCTGAATGTTGAGAGAAAGGATTTTGCGCTTCTACTATCCGATACAGCCCATTATATGACTGCGGCTGGCGCAGGTTTTTAATGATAAAAAAATTACTGGCCAAGGATCGGCCATATAACGTTCTTCTGTATTTCAGTATGTATTATAATACTGTTGTACACGACTAAAATTGTCAATATATTTTTAATTTTTTCATTTTTTACGAATAATTTATTTTAAAATGTAGTGTATCAAAAATAAATGCAACTTTTCCCATTTTTACTGCAACAAAAAATTTGATCTAGTTATAAGACCTAACGGCCGTATTCACGAGTCCGAATTAAACCACGGATCAACGATGATCCCCCGATTATCGACACAATTTAACACCGAAATCACCTGATTTCGGTGCTAAATCCTTTTGATTATAAGCACCCTGTTATAAACCGCGGATATAAGGGACACGTGAAAATTACACTACCCTACAATAATGGACCGGACGCCAGCGGATTTGCATAAAATCCGACAACTTATTTGGGAGTGTTTTTCGTGGTATGGCCTGGGACCTTTGCATGTTGTTCCTGGTCAATTGAACGCCGACGCCTGCATGAGCATTTTTGACAGTCAGGTTTTTCCTACGCTCTGGCAATTTTATAGAATGGACGAATGTTACTTTCAGGTCTACAACGATCCGTGTCATGTTGTAGCTTCTGTCAAGCAGTGGTATCGAGATATGGATGTAAAACGTCTTCCCTGGCCTGCTCAGAGTCCCGACCTAAACCCCATAGAATATGTGTGGGACGAGTTAGAGCGACGCTTACGGACCAGGGAATCACGTCCGAAATCGACAGCTAAGCTGGCGACTTTCTTGCAGCAGGAATGGACACAATACACATACACTCTATATCAAAACCTTGTTGAAAGTATGTTCAGAAGGGTTGCTAGTGTAAATGCAGCACGTTGGGGATCACCCTCTATTAAAGCATGTAGTATTTCCCTTATATTATCAAATCTTGCTGCCCGGTTCATTATTGTAGGGTAGTGTAGGTTAACGCGTGCGCAGAACAAGCTTTTTGCGAAGCGAGGCAGGTCATCAACAAATCTCAAATTTGTAGGAATAATGGTAACTGAGATTGGTACTAAACACATAAAAATTTGTTCATGTAGTGAAATTTTGGGTTTGTTAGCTTTCGGGGTAGGTAGGATAGGCGGTTGAATTAAAATTAATGTCGCACTGGAGCAACACAACGGGCTATTCGAGACGGTTCGGTATCAATCCCAAAGGGAGATATCCGAAGACAACACCTCGCAAATTTCAGCCACGGTCAGATGATGAGGTCGACACCTGAGCTGGCACCCCACTTTACAAACTTCCACACTACGCTTACGTGAGGACATTTGAGGTCATGACAGGTTCAACGAGCACCAGCCCCGATTTCTTGTGTATGAAAGAAAGTTGACAGTGGCTTCACTTTGCACCAATACACTTATACTAACTAGCATATAAGTAATCGAATTCCATTGATTTGTTAAGGGATAGAATATAATTTTTTTATTGCTTCACCTACATTTCCATTAAAATCCAATCTGTGAATTGCAAAGTGTTTGTGAATTTATCCCGTATATTCATTTTATTAAAATCAAATTCTACCAGCGAAATATTCGGTCAATACGGTATATTTTAGATTCGGAAGTCGACCAAGTAGTTTAAAACCGATTGGTTGCAGAAAAAAAAAAATTTAATTGAACACTCCAGAGAGTTAGATTAGAAATATCCTTTTAAAAATTTTCCGAAAAATATCAGACTAAAAAAGATTAACTAATAAAAATAGTATCAATGTTTTTTAAATAAAAATATAATCATTGAGTTTATGAAGCCTATAAGAAAAACCTTTAATCTCAATTATAATTGCGTAATAATGCATTATAATCAATGCATATACACATTGTTATTTATCTTATTGTATAAAATGCTTGATTCTCCTGTGTTTCCGTAGATATTAAAGTTTTGGTTGGTTGTGTGATGTCAAGAGCGAAACGAGATACGAAATATAAAAAAACATTACATCCGAAATCGCCATGGAAATAACATTAATATAAAACAATTGCCCTGTACGCAGCTCTTTATTTTACCAGCATTGATCAAAAATTAAGTTTTCCAATAATATTATTTTACCAGTATTGCTCAAAAACAACATCATGCGAAAACAAGCCAAGTTGACAGGTAGTGGTGGGAAAAGATCTATTAATAGCCAGTGATAAACAGAAGTTGACAGATAGTGGTGAAAAAAGGTTTATAGATAGCCAGTGAGATCATGCACCGTCAGGTTAAAAAGATATATATAAATGAAGTCTGACCAAAATAACTACATTTTTTTATGCATCCGTTGTATGACTGGTTATTTTTCCTTGTGTATAATAATATAGAATCTGTTACATAACCATCTCCACATATATTCACATAATGATTGATTTCATAGGTTTACGTCTAGTTATCCATCTCCAATTGAATGTCAATGTCCACAACGTCGTGTAAGACATCCCATTGACAAATGAACAGTTTAGACTGCTAATGATGTTTGTTTAATAGTGCTTGAGCTAATTGTATCGCTCCAAGCGTCCATCTGGGTTGTGTATTGCGGTTGTGTTTACATCATATGCGTACGGCAATTACCGGTTTGTACAGGCGAGATTAGTAGCTAAGGAATTGTAATTGATCCTCAAACGTAAACAGGACGGCTGTAGGCAAGCATAACTGTATTGCTTTGTTGGATGCTACATTCAGGGATTTTGAGTCATGAGAAAATTTAAGATGAAGATATGGAAATGTGATATTTAGTTTCCTTTAGAATTACGCTAAGCTGTAAACATCAGTTCAAATAAAGTAGGCGGAAAAATTTTGCATTTTATATTTAAATGTAAAAATACTGTTGTGGTAAAAAAAATGGTAATGGTAATTTTTAATTAACGTCGTACTAGAGCAACACAACGGGCTATTGACGACGGTCCGGAATCAGTCCCTTAAGGGAAAGATTCGAGGACAACACCTCGTAATTTTGAACCACGGTCAGATGACGAAGCAACACCTGAGCTGGCACCCCACTCTCCAAACTTCCACGCCAACCCAACGTGAGGACTTTCGGCCACGACAGATTTAAGGTGCACCAGCCGCCTCTACACCATACGCTTACAAACTTCCATGCCCGCACCCGGATTCGAACCAGGAACCTTCCTATCTAGAGGCTAACACCTTAACCACTATACCGGTTGGTCGGCATATACTGTTGTGGTGGAAATGGAATTATTTTACAGAGAATGTTCTAGATCAGTGGTCCCCAACCCCCGGGCCGCGGACCGGTACCGGTCCGTGGATCAAATGGTACCGGGCCGCCCAAGGAACATTAAATTATTTTCATTTTATTTACTGTGGTGTATTTCTCTCGGGTTTGTGCGGTTCTTATCTATGAAATGTCCACTCAAATTAGGAGGCGGTAAATCAGAACTTGAAATATGTTTTGTTACTAGAGCTTCAAATATGATTTCTGAATTTTGTATGTCTCTATTTTCCAATTTTGACAAATGTGATAGCTGTTTTCAAGTTGGCAGACAAAGTTGCTGCATTTAAAGCCAAACTGAAGTTGTGGGGACGACGCGTGAACAGAGGCATTTTGGACATGTTTCAGACATTAGCGGGGATTTTAAGCGATACAGCCTAAAAATTCATTCTCGCAGTTGGTGCACGATCACCTGTCTTTGCTTTTAAAAGAGTTTGATTGCTACTTCCCAACCACAAAAGACCCACGAACTAGTAAGGAATGGATCCGCAATCCATTGGTCATCAAATCAGGCGAATGTAGCATGTCTGTGCAAGAAGATCAACTGCTGTAGACTGCAAATGAAGGCAGCCTTAAAACTACGTTCGAGACAGCAACTCTGCCGGTGTTCAGGATTAAAGTCATGGCGGAATACCCTAAAATTGCCACCGCAGCACTTTAATCCCTGTTGCCATTTCCGACATCCTATCTGTGTAAAGCGGGGTTTTCTGCAGTGACAGCAACCAAAATAAAACAACGGAATAAACTGGACATAAGCAACACACTTCGGGTGTCATTGTCTCCTATTACCCCCAGTTCAAAACCGTCTGATTGTAATGAAACAAACTCAGGGTTCTCATTTATTTAGCGTTCTAGTGAGTAAAATGTTAAATCACTTTATATTCATTTTTTGGTGTAACTTTATTTTATTTTGAAGGCATGTTAAAATACAATTAAATTAAAATTATTAAATCAAAACAATCTAAAATATAAACAATCAACGCCCCCCCCCCTCAACGGGCCGCGTTAAAATTATCAAACGATGATCCGGTCCGCGGCGATAAAAAGGTTGGGGAGCACTGTTCTAGATGGAATGTTCTAGATGGAATGTTCTAGATGGAATGTTCTCCATGAAATGTTCTACAGGGAATAATCTAGATGGAATGTTCTACATGGAATGTTCTAGATGGATAACACAGGTATATGTACAAAACGAGTAACACTAGAGAAATATATACGAAGAAGTAACGCATTTAAATAATAAAACAAAATGCATTTAGCAGATTTTTTGAATACTAGAAGCATAAATAAAATGTAAATCATAGCGCACAATTAAGATACACCAGTAGTTCCTTAAATGTTTCCATTCAAAGTGCCCTTAGTTTACCAGGATTTTTCCAAAGCGCTGAAAGGCACAGCATAGGCTAATTTAACAGTTGATCTTAGCAGTTGGTGTGGTTATGTTAAGTTAAAAATATTAACGAGAAACGAGTATTTCGAATTCACAAACAGTTTATCTGAACATTATTAAATAAATAGATATTTTGAACAATCACATCATTGAATGAATTCACCGTAATTAATGGGAAGTGTAAGTATTGTTTACTCTACAACTTCGCGAATATGGGAACTTTGTTGAGCCCTCATAAATTCAGATTAAAAATCACGGAGGATAACTGTAACCGTTATCTAACCCTTCTGGTGACTGTCTCGATTAGGTAAGTCGCCGTTTCTAAAACTGACAAGAACTTTATCTCTTCATCATAAAATAATTGACAATTTCTTGACGAGATATTTCGTCATAAGCAAAGTTTACCAGATCTTCAGGGACGAGATATCTCGTCGAAACCACTTGGAGGGTTAAGTGAAGTATAAATAGTAATGAATAGAATCCCCAGGGTACTGTAGCGCACAATTTTTGAACCACCTAATATTCCTTCTTTAAATGTATACATATAGTTTAAAACTTAGATGTTAATTTAGAAAACGTTTCAATTTTTTACATATAAATGGCAACTTTAAGAAACGTGTTTGCAAATGATATAAAATAATACACACATGCCGAACATGCTTTAAATGCAGATTTTCTTTTAACTGAGAATATTACTTGAGTATGTATTATTATTATAAATAAGTTATATGACTATATCGATTGTAATGTTTTGTCGCATTAAATGCTCGTTAGTCGTGATTTGGATTAAAATTAATAATTTCAATATTTTATAAAATGTAAGGTATTAAAAGTCACTAAAACTACAAAATTTTCTTATCAAACATATTTATATTTTCAATATGAGTAAATTTCTAAACTATTTTTTATATTCATTACATACATGAATTCTAAGCAGTAATGTATATAATTTCAAAAGAGAATACCCTTTCTTCTGTATTCATTTTGTTACCACCGTCCCAGCCTAAGCCATTCGGTGTATCGCAACGTAATTTTGAACCACGGTCAGATAACGAGGTAACATCTGAGGTGGCACCCCACTCTCCAAACTTCCACACCAACCCAACGTGAGGACTTTTGGCCACATCATATTTAAGGTGCACCAGCCGCCTCTACACTTTACGCTTACAAATATCCATGCCCTGACCCGGATTCGAACCAGGAAACTTCTGATCTAGAGGCTAACACCTTAACCACTATACCGGTGGGTCGGCTGTATATTGATAATCGATTAAACCAATAAGCGAAGCGCTTTGCCAAAAGTTTTGCTTTTTCCATAACAATTTTTTGTACCATGCAAGTATGCAAAAATAAATACATTATAATGGTGTAGTTCTCGATGAATTTACGTTGCACTAGAGTAACACAACGGTCTGTTGGCCCCCGTCTGCGAACAGCCCTCAATTGAAAGATTCAAGAACAACGCTTCGGAATTTGGAACCACGGTCAGATAACGAGGTATTTTTAATGATAAAAGCCTCAACGGTAAGATAAATATTGCAAAGATCTAATACCACTCGTAAACTTTTGAGAGATTTAATAAATAAAAAATAGGTATTTAATTATAGTTTTATGGAACGGAATTCCAAAATAAATATCACTGCAGAGGTCTAGTTGTGATAATAAGAATCACTCGTTATATTTCGAGAGATTTGAATAAGAGTAACGTAATAAACGTAAGACGACGTAAAAACGAGAAATCGAACTTGCGCAGATAAAAAAAGCTTTCACACGAACTTCCGAATTAGAACACTCAAAAATAGCGAATCGAACTTACCCACAATGTAGTCATATTCCGGCTGGAAAAATTTAGCAGTTGGGGGGAAATATGAGTTCATCTGAATCATATACAGCAGAAGTGCGGCGGGTTGGTTGTTGCCGAAGCTGGGCGACATTATGGAGGCTGGTAGGTACTGCCGGATGGAACCAGAGACAACGAAGCGGGGTCTAGAGGTATCAGGTTGGGAATGGGAGTTTACAGCCTTCGGGTTTCGTTTTTTATACCCATTCAGTAGGCGAGGGGTCGGTGTTTTAAATTATTTGCTGGTTTTATTTTCTGTTGACATTAGCATTGAGAAATCTGAATGGCTACATAGCTGTCCAATAGAACCGCTTCTCAGATAAAGGAGAGAGCGAGTCATTGATGGATACGTGATGGATGCGGTCACTGTGTGGTCAGAAGTAAAGGTCAGATACCTATCACTGTTTTAAGGTGTTGTAAGTTATGCGGATTGCAAAATATTTTAGTATGGATTGTCAACGATAGGGGATGGGGAGTTTCGATTGGAATTTTTACTAAATCCATATTTTATTTTTTAGTAAATATCTTATTTAAATTTGTATCAACTAAGAATATTTTATTTTACTTACTGTGTTTCTCTTCTGTATTGAATTACAAAAACTATTTTTCCATACGCCTTCTCATGAAAAAATATTAGAAACGTTAAGTAAATTCCATTTTAATATAAAAGTGAAATGTGTTCCAACAACACTCAAAAAATAAAGTTAAATAAAGATTATCAGAAAATTTTAATTTGTTGAGAGTGATATTTTAATTTTTTAAGTAATAAAACCTTGAAGTGGTAAATTCTCCGCCCCTAAAAAAATCTTTCTTGTATATTTTAAACTTATCTATAAATATGTAACCGCAAATTTTATTTCAACTTTTAGATATTTAGTACACTTGCTACATTATTGAAAAATCACGATTTAAATAAATTAGATATATTCTTCTAATTTTTAATTAGCGTCGTACTAGAGAAACACAACGGGCTATTGACGACGGTCCGGGATCAATTTCCTTACGGGAAAGATCAGAGGACAACACCTCGTACTTTTGAACCACGGTCAAATGACGAGGAAACATCTGAACTGGCACCTCACTCTCCAAACTTACACACCAACCCAACGACTTTCGGCCACGACAGATTTGAGGTGCACCAGCCAGGGGGCTGGTGCACCTCAAATCACCATACGCTTGCAAACATCTATGCTCGGATTCGAACCAGGAACCTTCCAATCAAGAGGCTAACACCTTAACCACTATGCCGGTTGGTCGGCTAGGTACATTCTGAAAAATTAAGATTAAAAATTGAAATAGGTGTCTGGATCATGGTAATGGTAATGGTAATTTTTAGTTAACGTCGTACTAGAGCAACACAACGGGCTATTGACGACGGTCCGGGATCAGTCCCTTAAGGGAAAGATCCGAGGACAACACCTCGTAATTTTGAACCACGGTCAGATGACGAAGCAACACCTGAGCTGGCACCCCACTCTCCAAACTTCCACGCCAACCCAACGTGAGGACTTTCGGCCACGACAGATTTAAGGTGCACCAGCCGCCTCTACACCATACGCTTACAAACATCCATGCCCGGACCCGGATTCGAACCAGGAACCTTCCGATCTAGAGGCTAACACCTTAACCACTATGCCGGTTGGTCGGCGTCTGGATCATGAATCTATTCTATTTAAAAAATAGATTTTGAATTACAGCTTTTACACTTGTATAAAAATGCTTGAGAAATTCTTATTTATCAATAAATTGATTAAAATTTCTAGTTTCAATCAACTTCAGAAAATAAAGATGTTTTATGAATTCCTTTGAAAGAATTTTTTGTAATCGGGAGTCAGCAGCTCTTTGTAGACTACAGTTTTTAATTGGAATACTAAGTTATTTTGTACAATAGTAGTTAAGTCATTTTATTCAGAAAAATGCAGAAATCTGTATATTCGTAGAATGTATCGTATACATTCTATTTAGTTCTCGATCGAATTCCAAGGCTCAGATTCATTATTATTTCATTAAATATTAGCTAAAATATTAGTTAATTTTATTTTTTCCTCAGAAACTTGCAGAAATATTTTCGTATATTCGTGAGCTAGTTGGAAGAGCAGGCAATTATCAACCGGATATTTGTGAGTTCGAACCTAAGTCCAGCCAAAGACCGCTGTGAAGATGGGGGCTGGTACACGTTATTGCTGTGACCTCAAAAGTCTAACGTTGGCGTGGTTTGGAGTTTGGAGGAGCTCAGGTGTTGACTTCGTCATCTGGCCATGCTCCCAATTACGAGGCGTTGTCCTTGGATTTTTCTCTTCGGAATTAATCCCGGACTGTCACCAATAGCCCGTTGTGTTCCTCTAGTGTGCCGTTAAGGTACAGCTACACTCTACGTTTATAAGTGATGGCAACGGCTTGGCGATTTTTTTGGCGCTCTACAAGTAGTGAGTTACGATAAATTAAGGCAACCCATCTGTCGTTACAGTTGTTGTGGTTTTCATGGCAACCTCGGCAAACAGAAATTTTCATTTTGAATATTCCAGAAAGTTCTTCCAAAATCCGTTAAAGTCGTTTCATTTCATTGGTTAGATTGAAATATTTTCTTTGCTGCCATTGGTTATTTTGATTTCAAAATATCCTTTGATTGCATTGGTCTTTTTAAATCTTTTTCTGTGGTATCATTGGTCCATTTATTTGTATTTCTCCAGCTTGGAATTTTTATTTTATTATAATGTTTTGGACAAAACGTTTAAGAGAATTTTTTTTTTTGGCCATTTGTGGAATTTTTGGTTTTTATTATTTTTTTCCGGAACAGTATCAGGTTGTATTATTTCTTAATTTTTTCTTTTAAAAATATTTTTCTCTTCATACAGCCTATGGTATTTAGTATAATTGATAAGCTTCATGGATTCTTACCCAATATTCGATGCTAAGTTTTTCTTCTGGTTTACAAATGTATTTTGAAATGTGTCTAAGCTTACTACTTTTCGTGAAATTTTTTTAAAATATACTTTTTAAAATGTTCTCAAATGTGTTTTGAAGCTTTCATTTTCTGTTGTAAAAAGAAAAATATTTTTGAAAAAAAGTGTTTTGAAATAATTATTTCCTTGGCAACTTTAGAAATACGACAAAAAAAAAAAATCGCCAAGGCCGTTGCCACCGCTCATAAACGTAGAGTGTAGCTGTACCGACGTTAATTACCTACCTACTTCGTATATTCGTAGAAATACATCACACACGTTTCCCGATCAAATTCAGATCAATGTTAATTCATGTCTCAAAGAATACTATTGCATTCTTTTCCTAGAAGTCTATGACCTCAACCCTAAATTCGTTGACTAGTCTTTCGCGATCTCTTGTTACCATTTCGCATTCGCAAACATACAATAGAACCTTGGTTATCCGATGAATCTATACCAAGTCACGTCACTGAAACTCGGATTGCACGAACATAGGAGCAACCAATATGGAATAAAGAAACAATTTGCTACATTACACTTTGTTATTACTGCAACCGAAAGATTCATAAATCAAGAGTTAAGAATAATCTCTCCACAGGTTCGTGTCCCAGTACGTATTTACAGTGATAATTGTACGAGAAATCTGGATGTGAGATGTGGCATGACGAACTCTCTTAAAAAAGTCTTGCTTCTGTTGTTTAAGAGACCTTTCACACATAATTTCATCTTGGACATCAATGCATTTTAAACTAGTTTGCTTTTTTATGTTGATGTTAATATCTCGTCATCAAGAATTCCGATTGATGAAGATATTGCCATTTTACCGTTACAAATACAAATACAAATACAAATATTGACGACCAGCCACAGGCCCAAGCCCAACAAGGCTGGTCCTTTGTTTATGAATTCTCCAATTCCCACTGACTATCCAATTGTGTCTTAAATTCGTACACTCCCTTTGAATTAACTATATTTTCTGGCAACGCGTTCCAACTGTCTATTACCCTATTAAAGTAGTAGTTTTTCCTTAAATCCCGATTAAAATGTGTCTTATTCAATTTATACCCATGGCCCCTTGTTCTGTTATCCCTATTGAAATTGAAGCCCTCTGTGTCCCCTTGTTTTACAAACTTGAAAAGCTGAATCAAATCCCCCCTCCTTCTTCTTTCCAGTGTATACATGTTTAGCTTACTTAAACGTTCATTATAGTCGAAATTTGCTAGCCCCTTTATTATTTTTGTAGCTCTGTGCTGAACCCTTTCAATTGATTCTATGGTACCTGATAGGTAAATGAATAAAAATGACGTTGATTTATTGTACCCTGAGGCAGTTTGCGAATCAACTTCAAAATAAAGTTCGTGGTAAGGTCTGAAATTTGAATTCTATTAATCCCAAAAATGTAATACAAATAACCATTGTCAGGTTATATTTCTTACTAGAGTCTATATTTCAAACATCTCAAGGTAATAATCGGTCGCATAAACATAAAATATTAATGTAGAACGACAAAGACAACTAGACACAGTCCATTTAGGTTAAAAATGTAGAACCTAAATTGACCGTTTCGTTTCCGTATAATATTACACGACTAAACCCTTCAAGTGGTTTCGTCAATCAAGATCTGACCAATTTTGCTAATAAGTAGGGTTGTTTGTTGCAGTAAAAATGGGAAAAGTTGCATTTATCATTCCCTTAAGTTGCATTCATGGAAATAAAGTTGCATTTATTTTTGATACACTAAAATCTAAAATAAATTATTCGTAAAAAGTGAAAAAATTCAATATATATTGACAATTTTAGTCGTGTACAACAGTATTATAATAAATAATTAAATACAGAAGAACGATGAATGGACTATCCTTGACCAGTAATTTCTTTCACATAGAAAAACTGCGCCAGCTGCAGTCATATAATGTAATGTATCGGATAACAGAAGCGCAAAATCCTTTCGCTCAATATTCAGAGATTTTAAAACGTCATTTGCAAGTTGAACAACATATTAATGATCGACACTCGCCTCACAAACTCTGCAGTCGGTTATGCAAGTTTCCAAAGGATTATCAAGAGTGCCAACCAATGTGTTAAGGTACTTGAGATTTATTTAATTTTCGTCAGTTAGGACATAACACCAGGAAGGTTAGGAGTTACTTGTGTCGTGTATTTCAGCACGATTCAAGACAGTGATAAGTGAGCACTTTTGATAAAAAAAATCAGTCAATCTCTTTTGCAATCGGGCCGCGGTAGCCCGGTTTGGAGGGTTGCGAGTTCGAATCCAACCCAAAACAGCCTTGTAAAAAGGGGGGCCGGTGCACGTTAAATGTCTCGGGGTCTCAAATGTCCTCACTTTTGCGTGATGTGGACGTCTGGAGAGTGAGGTGCCGTATCTGGAGTTGCCATCTGTCCATGGTTCAAAATTACGTGGGTGTTCTCGGATCCCTTTGGGATTGATTCCGGACCGTCGCCAATAGCCCATTGTGTTGCTCCATTGCGAGGTAATTTAAATACCTACATACCTGCTAACCCTTTGTCAACTCTGAGTTACAGGAATGTTGCCCTGACTGAAAGTTTTAAGCCTCATTGGATGTTTCAGAAACCTGACTAATCTTTTGGAAATGCTTTTACTGTAAACGCTAACACACGTTAAATTGATACATATTCTATCTGATAACTATTTGAATTTTTTTTTGAATTATTCATTAACCCTCTTGGTGGTTGTCGCGACGGGTTTTTCGTCATTACAAAAAAAAAAATGACCAGATCTTGATCTCGTCGTCATCATCAAAATATCACAAATATTTTGATGGACGTGATACCTCGTCAAAACCATTCGAAGGGTTAAGACAAATAAGTGTTCATGCCACTTTAATCTCTTACTATAATATTTACAATACAATAGAATTACTCAGTTATAACAAGCAAAAACAAACAATTGCAAATGATCCCTGCATTTTTATGTCTGTATTTGTACTAGATTAGAGTGCCTAGATCTGCTGTTAGCTTTGTTGATAGTTAAAAGAAATGTTTCGTACACGGTTAGATATTTTTAAACTGATATAAAGTAGACCTTCCGTAGGATATTTTGGGAGAAATACTTGAAATGATTTATCTTAGAAGCGGTTTTTAAATATTACAACTATGACTCGGGTTTATAAGAAGCCACGAAAGCACATAATGAGTTTGATGATATTAATTAATATTTACAGTTTAAAGCGAAAAAAATACTAACAATTTCGTATTTGCTACATCATAAGATATCGCACCCCGGCAAGAAAAGTGCCACAAGTCAAAAAAGAAAAATTTTGATGTTGGGTCGTTGAAAAATATATATGAGGTGCCCAGCGTGTTATATTACTATTCTATAGGATATAATAGAAGTTACAACCATAAATACTTACCTAAAATTTTAAAGAAGCTTATACTATTTCAATATAAGTTTTATAGTATCCTTTAAGTTGATGTTTCTCAAATTCTGCAATTTTGAGTTGTGTCACTTTTGTTGCCGGGATGCGATATGTCTTACATTTGATGTTCTTAAATTGAAGCAAGTCGCAACAGTACACAGAGAATTACAGTATTTGAACTACAGAAAAATTCTTAATTTCAAAATCAATAATTTCAAGAGAATTAAATGTATGAAATTATTTCTAAAAAAAAAAGTACTTGTAAGAATAAAAGAATTATCTTTATTTAAGAATAAAAAAACATTTATTTCAAGGATGAAACGAAATAATCTTTATTTTAAGAATAAAAGAACTGTTTTATTCTTTTATACATTAAAGAATAATTCTTAAATAAAATAAATATTATTTAATTCTGAAAATGAATTTTATTTTAGAATAAACGAACATTTGTTTTAAAATAAAAGAAAGTTCAATTTTTTATCCTATTCTTAAAATAGCCTTTATTCTAGGCATTACATAAAATTCTTTTCAAAAACTGAATAACATTTATTTTGAGAATAAAGACATCTATTTTATTCTTAAAATGAATTTTATTTAATGTCTAAAATAAATTATACCTAATTCTTAAAATAAATGCTAGCTAAATTTAAAAAAATGCTATTTAATTCTTTAATAAATGGTACATAATTCTAAAAATTAATGTTATTTTAAGAACATTTATTTTGAAGAATAAGAGTATGTTTCATTCAAGGATAAAATACAATTTATTTCAAGGATGAATAAGAAAAAAATTATAATTTTCAAGAAAAGCAATTTTTACATTAGTGAAACTTTTTTATAGAAATCTTTTAAAGTCAGGAATCTATAGTTTTGGGGTAAAAGTGGTCTTGGGCCCCATCTGTTATCTCTACATCTTCTGTACATACCTAATATTTCTCAAGGCACTCTAAGCGTGCATATGAAAGGAATGCAAAGTTTAACCAGATTCACGCGGGTTATCAGATACAATCCTACAATAGAGAATGACCCATGTCTGGTATTTAAGTACATCTGCTCACTACATTCTACGCTTATCTGCGTAGGGGTCACTTTTAGGTAAAAACGGCCTACGTGATGACCCTGGTTGGATAGCTCAAGGAGGACATTAAAAAGGTGAAATTCTCCCTGAAGAGAAGGGGACCAAACGCAACAGAGACTGTTCGAGTAGGGCGGGAAAAATTTTGGCATACGTGCAGGCACTGCCATTGGCTTATCGGTTCACGCTAAATCCAGCCAATTCACGCCAGGCTATGGAAATTGGCGTCTTTATTTATAACAAACTTGTGTTTTATATGAATTCGAGGCTGGATTGCACAATCGATAAAAATTTT
This sequence comes from Metellina segmentata, assembly GCA_947359465.1. NCBI lineage: Eukaryota > Metazoa > Arthropoda > Arachnida > Araneae > Tetragnathidae > Metellina > Metellina segmentata. The sequence goes on from OX375875.1 coordinate 12,923,409, forward strand.
ATTTCTTTGGACACCTGTGGGAGAAATCAAATGTCAAATACAGAATTAGTTAAGCGTGTTGTTGTGTACATATGGGTTGGTTGGAGTGTTTTAGTAAGTTTGGAAAGTGTGGGTTGAATCATGAAATTTTGGAAAAGGAGAGTTGGTAGAGAAGTGTGGAAAGGAATTCCCATTTAATAGAGGTGTAAGTTTTTTTAACACAATCGAACTATAGAGATTTTTTAATTGTTTCTTATTTAAATCATTCTTTTTTATTTTCTCATATTATGTGTATTCAATGGTTCCGTATATATTAAAGTTGGAATTTATGAATATTTAGACTTAGCATGACTTAGTTACATTAAATTACTAGTACTCGATACATAATAACATAATGTAAAATTGCTATACTGTATATATGAGAATATATTTTTGAAATTTTATTCACAGTACTTACACTTCAAGTTGAAACAAAAGGTTTATAAAATTTTATAATTTCTTATTTTACTTTTTTTTTTGTATTTTATTTTATTTTATTATTTTATTTTAATATTTAATATTTTAGTTTATTATTTTTCATTCAATTTCAGAGCATTATAATGTCAACGTTTTAAATGTTAAAAAGTCATTCTGCTTGAAGACACTTGGATAAGGTAAGAATATAATTTTCGTTGCTTGTGAATAGGTAAAAACTAAAACTAATTTTTTAAATAATATACTTTATTTTTTTAATTCTAAGATTAGTTACTTAGTTTAATTTTATACTTATATTTTATCTGTTCTTCTTTTCTGTTTGGCGTGCCAAGTAAAATCAAGAATCGAGAGAAAGAATGTAACATGCAATAGTGGTAATCCAAACAAGGCATTAAACATGACTTTATATTAGCATAAAGATGTAATATCCGTGATAAGTGTTTTCCAGCCTTTTACAGTTTACAATTTGCAATGTCTTATATTTAAGGTGTTGATCATTGAGTTCAAACAATCTCTCTTATAACATCGCATAAAATGAGTAAGGTAGTAGTTGTAGTAAGGTAATTTTGTAGTAAGGTAATCTGGTCCATAACTGCAGTGTGGAAAAGTGTGTAGGAAGAATAAACAGTAATGGCAATTAGCGAAATTTTGACCTTCATTATGCTAGCTGCATTTTTAAAAGAGTGCTATCAGGTCGTACTTAAAATCAAGAGATATTTACTTCATGAAATACTTTGGGTGTAGTTTCCTACTGAGACGAAATATATTTTTTTAGCAAACAACATTTCGTACTTTTAATGGCCAAACTATCAGAGGATCAAAATACAAGCATCAAACTACTACCCATGTGTTCGACAATTCGGCTTGTAACAAAGCGCTCAGTTGAGTATAAAAATAAAGTTAAACAAGGAAGCCATAAGAAAAAGAACTGAGGAATATAATCTCTAATCAATAGAATTACGATACATGTTTAATTGCTTCATAATAGCAAATGCTGTCGTTAAAGACACGTAAAGAAAAATGTTATAGAAAAAAGACACTCGTAGTTTCCTGGAAGTTATATCGTTCCAACGATTTTACCACCCGGTTTTCAAAAGTCACAGATACCATACTGAAATCAGCTGGTTGCATCAAGTAGGGACATGGTTTTCCCTGTTCATTTTCTTCATAGAATATGGCCCTATCTGAAGAGGTTAAAGAAAACAATTCAGACCTTTGCCCACGTTAGAAAATTTGCCTCACCTCTGCATGTCATCACAGTGTGTCCCTTTACAGCGCAAAGGTGTATGAAAACATCTGTCAACCCCTTAACCCTCAGAGGGGTTAACAGGCATAATTCCACCGTGCAACATGTACTCTTTCCTGCATGTTTTCTGACTAATTTTGACCTTCTTGACCGATGGAATAATCTTTCCAGAAGATTCTATTCTAAGCAAAAACCAATAGAATATTTCCAAAGCATTCTATTCGACAGCAGGTTTTACCATAACGGGTTAACCCTGTTCATTTTCTTCATAGAATATGGCCTTACCTGAAGAGGTTAAAGAAATCAATTGACATTTACCCTCGGAAAAAAAAATTGCCTCACCTCAACATGACATCAGTCTGTCTCTTTACAGCGCAAAGGTGTATGAAAACACCTCTCAACAACCTTAACCCTCTGATGGGTTAACAAGCATAATTCCAATGTGCAACCTGTACTCTTTCATGCATGTTTTTTGACTAGTTTTGACCTTGAGCGATGGAATAATCTTTCTAGAAGATTCTATTCTAAGGGGACAGCAATAGAATCTTTCTAGAAGATTCTATTCCAAGGAAAAAGCAATAAATCTTTCCAAAACATTCTATTCGAAGAAAAAAACAATGGTGTTTCTTCAGACAACTAATAGCTGGGATTATTTAGTATTTGAGTGTATAAAGGGGTAAAGGCAATGCTACATTACTCGGAAATCTCGTTGCGCTCCGAGGGCGTGGCTTAGGATCATTATTTGTTAATAGGGCTCGGGAGTCAAAATTAATTAAACAATGAAAGTCCTAGATTCATCATGACTTGAGATAACCCTAAGGGATTGATTTTTATTATGCATGTTGTATATGCAGTATGATATAATATAATATAATACTATACGATGCAATTTTATATGCGCATAGCCTTCTGGCCTCTTGACCGCGCTCCGGTGTTTCTGGTTCCATCCGGCAGTACCTACTAGCCTTCATAATGTCGCCCAGCTCCAAAATGATCAACCAATCCACTGCATATCTGCTCGACATGTTGCAGATGAACACATTTTAATCGGTTCATCCCAGCCATTAAAACTGGTAAAATATCGCATGACATAAGACATGAAATGTGGACTGGCACTGGCTAGTAGGTACTAGTATGAATGGGATAGAAGGCCCATGGACTTGGTTCTCCAGCACACGTCTATCACCAAAAACAAGAGTACAAAGTGAGAAACCATTCGGTTAAAAGAATGCATTTTAGGACAGTCGTCATTGCCGACTTGTACTAGCCCCTGAAATTTCTTTTTTGGAAAATGGCCGTTTGCTGTCTTTTTAAAACTTTTTTTGTATGACCCTTATCTGGAGTATATTATGTATAAAATAAATGGGATTTAACAACTACGACAACTATTTTGAGATTTAAGTATCATCCGTTCCAAACGTTGTATAATCCGTTTAATGTTGTACATCGTTCATTGACTGTAGCTTCCAAAAAGAAGTTTTTCGTGCTCAAATGTTTGAAGTTGCAAATAAGTAAATAGATAAATACGATACGGAAATAGACAAAATAGTCAAGCGTCAAAATAGTGTATGATTAGTCCTCTTCGCTACTGGGAATGGTTGTTTGAGGTTTTTTGAAGCAAGTCTAAAAACGGACACACCAAGCGCAAAATAAAAATAGATACTTGGAATAATGGTAGAAGAATGCGTAGATCACTTTATATTCTTCTACCTTTATTACACGTAAACCATTATTACACGAAAACGTTAATCAAGAAGATTACCACAGAAAGTATCTGTAAAGTTTGTGATAAAAAACAAACTAAAATAATTTTGAAAATTATGACTACAAACTAAATAAAGCATGACGTCTTTACACATTTTAAAAAAGGTTTCTAGTTAAGGTGATATATTTATTTCAATTCGCATGCTATTTAAATGTAATGAACTTTTTTTTAATACATGTGAAGTTATGGTTAAACGCTTAAGCAATCAAATGTCATTTGCATATATTAAGCAATATTGAATATTTTGAATTATTTGCTATGAAGTTAAATTGCATATATGATATCTATTGCTCTGGTTTGGTTTGCCAAACTTCGGCCATTTTTTGCAACACGAGATATATTGTGGAATGTAATGAACTACATAATACAAAATAAAATTAACGATGTGATGTTAAAGTAAATGAATAGCCTAATATATAAATTTGTGCTTGAAACAGATGTAAGCCATCTGAGGCAAAGACTCTAATGTTGCTAATTAAGAAATATTATGATTAATTTCACCATTTTTATTTCAGATGGAAGAAAATTCAGATTCAAAACTTCTATTAGTTTTGTGTCTACTGTTTTGAGTAATATGAAAGCGGTTATTGATAAGTAGATGTAGAACGTGTGGATTTAAAAAATTATTTCGACGAATAAAAATATGAGAACTTTTGCACACAAACTAGACAAATAGAGTAAGTTCAATAACTTGCAAGAGAAGTTTATTTTAAGAAGACTGAAAAGAAAGTTATAGTCTGAAGAAGACTGAAAAGAAAGTTATAGTCTGAAGAAGACTTAAAAGAAAGTTATAGTCCGAAGAAGACTGAAAAGAAAGTTATAGTCTGAAGAAGTCCACCTTCTATTCTTCTTGAACAAGACATTTATAAATCCCATAAGTAAAAAAATATTCCACATCGAGTAGCTTTCTTTTGTCTCTTCAAATACCTTAATTGCATTTCACTTCCAAAGAAATTTAATAAATACGGAATTCATTAGTTGAAATGGGCCTATTTCATCACATTTAAAATTATCACGTCAAATGAATTTTTTAATTAATTATTTAAATGATATTAAGTTTCTCCAAGATTATTCGCGTTGATTGTAGTAGTTTTAACATCAGATGACTTCTGAAAAACAAAAGAAAATAAATTCGACAAAGCTATTGATTAAATTTGTTATAAAGTTTTCCCGAGAATGACTTATTAAAATTGAAAATTATTTTATTAAAATGTTGGCATCTATTTGCGGAATCAATTTATAGAAGTAAAAATCTTATTTACCTACTTATTACTTGATCTTATTTCTCCTACTTTTAAGAGAAAAGTTAAATAGTTACTTCAATTAAATAATTAAATTTAAATATTTTTCCGATGTAAATCAGCAGGTAATGAAATCTTTCAAGCACAGAAGTATATTCATCGAAAATTAGAAAATATATTATTCTATGTTAAATTCCATTGCGCGATTTAAGAAATGAGATCTTCCTCGCTATTTAGAGAATTAACTGCTGTGGTATTCTGGTAGCCTGGATCATAACATTAACCCTCGCTAAAAGTCGTTCGTTTTGAAGATTAAATAATGGACGTCATAGAAAATTCGCGAAATGCACGTAGACATTCTGCGTTCCCCTGTGTTGCCCCTATTTCTTATCGCTCCAAAAATGAATAGGGGCTATTTTCTAACGCCCTGCATGCTTTAAATTCCGTATGAAGTTAAACAGTTTCTTCAGCTTTTACCATTATATTGACACGACTGAATAAGGCAAGGAGAAATGGGGAACAGATATCGTTTGCTCGAATAAATGTTTGAGTTGAGTTGATAATAATGTTTACAGTAAAAGAGGAATCTTCCCCACATTAATTTTATATACCCTTCGATGGAATTTAAATTTAGTTTCAAAGTAGTCTTAATATTTTATTTTGTAGAGAAACTACTTTTGATAAAAACAACTCAATTCAAATTTTATAGAATAGAAACTATATTATTTGGAAGTGTTCAGTTGAATTTTTTTCAAATATTTCTAATATTCTTGAGAAAATAATAGTTCAATAAGATTTAATAAAAATCAAAAATGCTGTTGAATTATATTTAAATAGGAATAAAATTTTCAATAACACAAGGTAGTAAACTTCCATCTTAGCGAAAATCCAATTTCAAATTTCCATACTGCATTAAAAAATTTGATACAATTAAATAATACTCCATTAAATTTTAACTATCCTTATATTAAATTGATTAGAATTTGTAAGACTACAAATTCGCTCAAAAATATTTATGGGATCAAATATTTAGTAAAGTACCATTCCGAAAATTATCAATTACCACAAAACATTAACGATTTTTAGTTAATTTTAAATAATATTTATTAATTAGTAAGTATTATGTATGGGTGGTTAATGAACTATGTCTAGTAATTCCAAAAAAATATGAAAATAAGAATATAAATAAAAAAATCACATAATTTTCCAAAATCACGCAGTTAAAAATTGTCACAACTTATGGCTTAGAGAATACACAGGGAAAAATACAATTTTAATTTTCAATACTTATTTAATTACAAAACAAGTCACACAATTCACTTTGTTTGCGAAAAAGTAAAGAATTATATTTATTTTACAAATCATTAATTTTAGTTTATTTATGCAAAATTTAACTTTATTCTCTAAGATATTTGTGAAGGAGAAAATAACAAATGTTGTCCTAAAATTAAATTGGGGTTGATACTGTGTTCTTGTTATGAGATTTTGCTGTACGAGAGGAGGGCTAAGACCCTTAAAGTGGATTCAAAACTTTTACAAACACCCATGCCAGGATAGGATTCAATTTACTGAATTAATGTTATACCATTCAGCTACCAGGGCTGTGTATATTATGTCGGAACTGCTAAAGTAAAAAGAAACCAAGGAAACTGATATTTATTTTTGTTTTTTTACGTTCTTTGAGTTTTGTCATCTATGTAAGGTTGCCAGAACATCTCTTTTAAAGAGAACATGTCCTTTTTTCCCCACTAGGATCTTTTTTCCCTCTCTTTTATAAGACAGATATTTTTTGTCCTCTTTTTTTCGGTTGTTCACTTTTTGTTCTCTTTGTTCATTATTTCGGATTGCGTTAAAAATATATTTTATACTTCAAACATTACGTGCAAACTTTACGATATTCACATTGCCTACTATATCGTTATGTAAACCACAGCTATTCAAATACGTACTAGATCTAGTACAGGAGTTCCTAACCTTTGAGTAACTGCGTACCACTTGACATTTTTAGAAATTTTTGGCGTACCACCAGTCTTATATTTTTTTGGAAACATATATCTAATGTCAGAAAAGTGCCCAATGACTTGTTTTATTTTAATTAAAATACTAAGAAAGCTTCATATTTTATGACTAATGCACGTGTATTTCGTATTAATAATTGTTTAATAAAGGAAAAAAATAAAACTATTATAGAAAATTGCATTTTTATTTTTTACTCACAAGTCTAAAAACAAATAATTATCTCGTGCGTATTCCTCATACATAAAGATAAAGGAATTCTTCGTAAAACGATTTAACAGGGAGAGATATCAACTTAATTTCGTCGAGATAGTCATTGAATAGAAATAGAAAATCAGCAACAAAGTTTCTCTTTAAATAATGTGCTACTGTTAGCGTCATTTATCACAATGTAATAAAAACGTTAATCACAAAATTGATTTCATATCATCCCATTTTTCCTATAACGTGGTTGTACATACTAAAAAATCGAACAAACTTCGTAGAATATTTGGGTAGCTCGTATCATCCTTGCGTACCACCTGAAACGTTGCCGTGTACCAACGGTTGGGAATCCCTAATCTAGTACATTGTACGAAAATTGTACGTATTATTAAAACGTACCAACGCATAATAGAAAATTCAATCTCTATTGTATATTCAGCACCATGTTAAGACGTACCTTTATGAAATCAAATGGATAACCAATGATAATTTAGATTCATGTTACAATTATAAGAATAACAAAAATGGACGATTCGCAGTCTTTATTAGTTTGGAAGGAAATCACGTTGTTAACCCTGCCACCTTTTTTGTTAGCATTAAATCGAAGTCAATAACTCAACTATGATTGCTGCGCACAAACAAATATGAAAAATTAAAATGTTTAATTTCTATTAATTAGATATGTATCTACTATTATTTTGTTGTTTAAAAATTGGATTCTTATTTTTTGCTACGTTTTGAAAAAAGACTTAAATAAATGGCCAGTGTTTCCATTTATAAATTCGCTCTCGTATTTACTAATTCTTTTCAAAATACTTAATTAATAGGTTCAGTAGATTTTCTTTCAGCTAGTGGTTAATGTACCAAGATTCGTCAAAGATGATTCTTTATATTAGAAACCTTACAATTACACACTAATAATGCGAGCTTTTCTTGTCCTCTTTTTGTCCTCTCTTTTTAAAAACAATTTTACAAAATGTTCTCTTTTCTGATATTCATCTTCTGGCAAGCCTACATCTATGTATAAAAAGCGTGGGTTTATATGAATTAAACAGTGTGCCATTTTTCTTGTTTTCCTGAAGTTTTGTAGGCAGTAACAAATAGAAACACCAAATCTAGAACATATTGTTCATTGCGTTGACTGCACAAATAAAAAGGTATTCTTTAAATTAAATTTCCACGATCACAAATACAAATACAAATACTAATATTGACAACCAGCTACAGGCTCAAGCCCAACAAGGCTGGTCCTTTGTTTATGAATTCCATAAATTCCCACTGACTATCCAATTGTGTCATAAATTCGTACACTCCCTTTGAATTAACTATATTTTCAGGCAACGCGTTCCAACTGTCTATTACCCTATTAAAGTAGTAGTTTTTCCTTAAATCCCGATTAAAATGTGTCTTATTCAATTTATACCCATGGCCCCTTGTTCTGTTATCCCTATTGAAATTGAAGCCCTCTGTGTCCCCTTGTTTTACAAACTTGAAAAGCTGAATCAAATCCCCCCTCCTTCTTCTTCTTTCCAGTGTATACATGTTTAGCTTACTTAAACGTTCATCATAGTCGAAATTTGCTAGCCCCTTTATTATTTTTGTAGCTCTGTGCTGAACCCTTTCAATTGATTCTATGTCCTTTCTCATATATGGAGCCCAGAATTGTACAGCATATTCTAGATGTGGTCTTACTAAACCCTTATATAACAGCAAGATTATATTCTTATCCCTTGAAGTTACAGTCTTTTTAATATACCCCAATAACCTATTAGCCTTTTTACCCGCAGCTGAACATTGGAGACCCATTTTAAAATCCCTGTGAATTATCACCCCAAGATCCTTGACTGTTTCTCCCTCCTTTACCTTTACTCCCTGCAGACAATACTCGGCTCCACTGTTCCTGTAACCCATATGCAGAACTTGACATTTCCCTACATTAAATGACATACCCCATTTTACAGCCCATTCGGATATCTTATCAAAATCCCCTTGTAAATTTTCTATCTGTAACTTGGTATCCACTGTCCCCCATATTTTTAAGTCATCTGCAAATGTACTGATTATATTCTTTATCCCCTGACCTATATCATCTATGAAAATTATAAATAAAATTGGTCCCAAAACTGATGCCGACCAACCGGTATAGTGGTTAAGGTGTTAGCCTCTAGATCGGAAGGTTCCTGGTTCGAATCCGGGTGCGGGCATGGATGTTTGTAAGCGTATGGTGTAGAGGCGGCTGGTGCACCTTAAATCTGTCGTGGCCGAAAGTCCTCACGTTGGGTTGGCGAGGAAGTTTGGAGAGTGGGGTGCCAGCTCAGGTGTTGCTTCGTCATCTGACCGTGGTTCAAAGTTACGAAGTGTTGTCCTCGGATCTTTCCCTTAAGGGACTGATCCCGGACCGTCGTCAATAGCCCTTTGTGTTGCTCTAGTACGACGTAAACAAAAAATTACCAATTACCAATTACCCAAAACTGATCCCTGAGGCACCCCACTTATAACTTCTGTCCACTGTGAATAATTTCCTTTTACCTGCACTCTCTGCTTTCTACCCAATAACCAATTATTTATCCATATTAATCATCCAACGATCACCAACGATAGTCAACGAAAATCTTTACGATGAGCATTGCAATTAATTCACAACATGAAAATTACTTGATGATTTTAAATAAATGATTTTAAACAATGATTTTAAATAAAAATATTAGAGCATTATGTTTTTTTTCTTTATCTCTATATAAACCATAATATCTTAGACTTTTTTTTATGTAGGAAATTCTTTTCTATTCATGAACACCTTATTAACATGGTATATTTTTTTATTTGAAACAGGAGAGAGAGTTGTGTGTGTATATGATGGACATGCCCTGCTGAACATTCCAAAGACGAGAAACGGGCATCACGAATTGGACATCGTTAATCAATAAAATATATTTACTCTCACGAATAGTCTCTAATATGCATTCTGTAAACATCCAACACCTAGCCGTGTTTAATTATCTCATGAATAGGGCAACTTTTTTCTTGCAGTAAAAATGGGAAAAGTTGCATTTATCATTCCCTAAAGTTGCATTTATGGAAATAAAGTTGCATTTATTTTTGATACACTTAATTCTAAAATAAATTATTCTTAAAAAATGAAAAAATTCAAAATATATTGACATTTTTAGTCGTGTACAACAGTGTTATAATACACTAGGGGGCCCGCCCCCTGCTCGCTAACGCTCGCCAACCCCAGGAGGAATGCTTTGCAATCCTCATTGGTTCGCTGCGCGAACTTATGCTCTCTTCGCTCGCATCAATGAAGACTTGTGTCCTAGCAGAAGGAATTGTTTACAAAATATGATATTCTAAAAAAATATTTTTCAAATCTAAATTTTTTTTTTTTTGCTGTTTTTCAGGAAAGATATATGCAGTACCTATGGAATCAGAATTCAAATGAAAACTTTGAGCAAATTTTGACTCGAAATGTGAGCGCTGATTTGGAAATTTAATACCCAGTATGTTGTTTGTGTGTACATTTACCCTGCACTCGAGCCACCCACGCTTTTTCATTGAGTTTGTTGTCGAAAGTTGTAGTGCAAGCGTCTTGTTGAACAAAATTGTTGGCCTTGAAAAAGACCTTTTTTAAAATGGCCCTGAAAAAATCTTCCGCTTCCTTTTATTTCTATTAGTAACTGCAACAGCTCAACTAAAATTTTTTTTTTTTTTTCAATAAAATTTTATCCGAAAACGTTATAAATTCAATTGAAGCGCGAGGCTTCGTGATAAACAAACAATCGTACAATGTTGCCAACACGCGATAACAAATAACGTCTTTTTTGCGTGCCACGTAAGAGAATTATATATATAGATACTCAAATACAGAAGAACGTTGAATGGCTGATCCTTGGCCAGTAATTTCTATAACATTGAAAACCTGCGCCACCCGCAGTCATATATTGTGCTGTATGGGATAGTAGAAGCGCAAAATCCTTACGCTCAACATTCGGAGATTTTAAAACGTCATCTACCAGACGAACAACATATTGATGATCGACACTCACCTAGCAAACTCTGCAGTCGATTACGCAAGTTTCCTCTGGATTATCAAGAGTGTCAACCAATGTGTTAAAAGTACTTGACATTTATTTCACTTTCGTATGTTAGGACGAACACCTTCTTTCCGTAAACTTCTTGTTTGATCCGCCATACTTCGACATTCGCAAGATCAGACACACATGATTAAAGGGTGGGTTCAGAGGGTAAAAAATGAAATAGTAATTTCATTTTAATTTATTTTAAACTAAATTTTAAAAAGTTGCAGGTGGGTTGCATTTATGCAGAAAGTTGCATTTATGTTGCGGTTATAACTCGCTTACAATACATTCCAGGAAGGAGGAATTTTGGTTTTAGTACTTTATATGGAGCTTAGAACGTGTGAAAAAAAGTTGCATTTGTTGCAAAACGTTGCCCTACTCATGAAGCTTTCTGATGCGGCTATTAGTTTAGGGAACATTGAGTGTTAAAGTAAAAAAAAAGAAAAATCACTTGCGAAAGGAGTCTTGGTTTGCGAAGCAAACCAAATGGGAGTGTGTAGCATTTACCGGGGGTTGGCTAGCGTTAGCGAGCAGGGGGCGAAGTCCTCGTTGTGATATCATTTACCGGAAAGTCAAATCAGGATTATACGAATTATTAAGATAGTTTCGCAGTCGCAGGAGATTGACTCTGCGAAAGGGATGTTGGTTTGCAAAGCAAACCTAATTGGATTTGTGAAAGGAGCGTTGGTTTGTGAAGCAAACCGAAAGGCCTCTCGCCTTGGATGCACAAAAGGACTAAGGTCTGATATTCGTGCACGATGTATTCGCAAAACATGTATAAAATCTATCTCTTGTAAGTCTGAATTAGATTACAGTGAAAACTGAAGAAAAAAAATTACACAAATAAGACAGTGTATTTTGGTACAAAGGATCCTAGTAAAGTTTTCCACACAAAAGAAGAAAAAGGGACACTAAAATCTATCCTAAGGAGAAAAAACCCCCAATTGTTACAGATAAAGTAATAGTAAATATACAATAATAGTATAAATAGTATAATAATATAGGGAATAAATAGTAAATATACAATAATAGTATAAATAGTATAAATAGTATAATAATATAGGGAATAAATAGTAAATATACAACATTTTAAGAAGAAAAGAAAGGACACTAAAATCTAAGGAATAAATATTAAATATGCAACATTAAGGAGAAAAAGGACTCTAAAATCTTTATCTTAAGGAGAAAAAAAGAAACTACTACCGCATAGAAATACCGAATCGTAGATATGTTTTGGCTGATCCGTGTTGTTTGTTGTAAATAGTACTTTTTAAGATTTTCATATTCGACTATTGCTATGGAAACGGCGACCAAACTTGCCCGTTCTTCTGAAAGCATTGCAAACTTTCTAGCGTGTGCTCTCAAATTTTATGAATGAATTAATTTTAAAATGTAATTGTTTATCGTCTGCGCGTACTCCAAATTCAGTAGCCCGTTCAACTACGAGACTCGCTATCACGTGACTCGCTATCTACCAAAATTTTCTTTTATAATAGGAAATGGTAATTTTTAGTTAACGTCGTACTAGAGCAACACAACGGGCTATTGACGACGGTCCGGGATCAGTCCCTTAAGGGAAAGATTCGAGGACAAGACCTCGTAATTTTGAACCACGGTCAGATGACGAAGCAACACCTGAGCTGGCACCCCACTCTCCAAACTTCCACGCCAACCCAACGTGAGGACCTTTTATAATAGAAAGAAATCAGAGTCACTAATTAAGTCAATTAGATTTTCATAGTCTTTTACGCTTAAGCCTACTGGTTTAGCTGTTACGGAAAATGGATTATTAGTTTTCTAAAGAGTTTTCAAGTTATGTAGGTGTTCTAAAAACACTTTGGAAACTTCTTCATCTACTTTAAAATTTAATTCATTCAAACATTCATGTAAGGCAGGAAAGCAATCAAAATTATTTGATTCAACTGATGAAATCCAAAATTGTATTTTTTTATCAAAAGATGCAACTTATGGAATTAAAAATTGCAATTCGATTATTATTGGTTCATTTTATATTGTTATTTTATGTTTCCGAATTTTATATTGGAAAATCGGATGTTGAAGTCAAATCAAGCTATGTAAAATAAGGAACAAAAATGACGACGGAATCGCTTGTTGGTTCATTTTATATTGTTATTTTATGTTTCGGAATTTTATATTGGAAAATCGGATGTTGAGGTCAAATCAAGATATGTAAACTAAGGAACAAAAATGACGACGGAATGGCTTGTTGGTTTATTTTATATTGTTACTTTCCATTGCGTAGCCAGCACGGCGTTGCTTGTGACAGTTCTTTTCGTGAGGTCAGATGTGACCACTGATTGCAAACCCTCGCCATCCCCGGTGATTGCAAGGCATTCCCATTTGGTTTGCTTCGCAAACCAAGACCTCAGGCAACGCCGTAATGCCACTAAATTAATTTAAAAATATTTTAAATTGAAATTTAAAAATCGGGCTGGATACATTAAATTTTATTTGATACTGGAAATAGTAAAAAGATAAAACAGTAATTTTAAGAATAAGTTCCACAGATTTTAAATTTGTTGAAATTTTTACTCTATTTTTATCGAACGCGAAGATAGAAAACCTTAAATAGTCTTTTCCCTTGATAAAGTTCAAATCGCAAGAAAGTCCTACTAATCAGCAACGTAAATCAAAACACGCTGCAAATCCGCTAGTATCCGGTCCTTTATTGTAGGATAGTGTATTTAATAGAACGGTAGGTATTTTAATTGACGTCTTAATGGAGCAACACAGCGGGCTATTAGCAACAGTCCGGGTTCAATCCCCAATGAAAATATCCGATGACAACACCACGTAATTCTGAACCACGGTCAGATGACGAGGCAACACCCGAGCTGAAACCCACCTCTACAAAACTCCCACAACACGCAAACGTGATAGTTCAGAAAGGGCTCTTCGAGGTAACCTGGTATCGGGACTACGCATCCCGAAGAAATTTGAATAGTTGATGTGCTAATTATAGTCTAATCTGTTCAAGACCGGCTTCTCTCCTTATCTGAGGAGCCCCTCGCAATGGACAAAGGCCGGTACTGCTGATTCCCGCCCTGTGCTGTTGACTAAACGGGGGAACGTCTACGTGAGTACCAACTCACACACGTGAATGAGAGGTCAACATCAGAGTCCCGTTTACTCTCCAAGTGTCACGCAAGCCGCTAAAAGTATTCTGTAGTGTAAATTTATCTAATAGTTATCTGATGGAAGGTTCGACAAGGAGGCAAAATAGCTTAGGGCTAGACCGAATTTAACACCAGGTGTATTTTAACTAAGGTTTAAAACCGGTGTTGAAATGCCGGTTTGGAAGATCTATTGCCGTTACCGCAATGACCGGTTCGAAGAGTAACGGATTAGGTAATGGTAATGGTAATTTTAGTTAACGTCGCACTAGAACAACACAACGGGCTATTGACGACGGTCCGGGATCAGTCCCTTAAGGGAAAGATCCGAGGACAACACCTCGTAATTTTGAATCACGGTCAGATGACGAAGCAACACCTGAGCTGGCTCCCCACTCTCCAAACTTCCACACCAACCCAACGTGAGGACTTTCGGCCACGACAGATTTAAGGTGCACCAGCCGCCTCTACACCATACGCTTACAAACATCCATGCCCGGACCCGGATTCGAACCAGGAACCTTCCGATCTAGAGGCTAACACCTTAACCACTATGCCGGTTGGTCGGCGAGTAACGGATTAGTGTTCACTGGGTTGCGAATTCAAATCCAACGAAAGTACGTCGCGTAAAAAATGGGGTTGGTACTAGGGTTGTCAACTCTCAGAAAATAACCGGTTTTCGGTAAACCGTTTTTTTTCCGTCCGATTATAACTGGTCCGGTTTAACCGAGTAAAAAAAAAACGGTTTTTAGAATAACTGGAAAAAAAATGGCCGATTTTTAAAAACTTCAAGGTGTTTCCATTTAGTTGTATATAAAAAATGCTAAATGTCGTTGACTGTTTTTATTTATCACATCAAAACTGCTACAAAAATTCACATTAATTCTAAAATAAACCAAAACTTAATTGTTTCAAAATGAAGGAACTCAAACTAATAAAAAAATTAAAACATTAGTTACCTTGTTAATATTGTTTTATCTATTCAACCCAATACTTTTTATTTACTCTGCTCGTAAATACTCGCTCAGTTATATGCTGGTTAGTTAATCGACTTCTGTCATCCGAAACCACTGAATTCAGAGCATATATTAACCTTACAGATGGAACTGAACTTCCAACAAGTATCCAATACTTAAAAACTAGCAATACTAATGAAGGCGAACATGTCTTTCTTTGACTCCCAAATTCAAGTGGACTACTATCCCTAAACAACAGAGGCTGCTGCAAATATAGTTTGAGCTCATCGGGAAAGTAAGCATCTGCACCCTGCGATTTTGAAAAAATGAATTTTGTCAAATTTTTGTCATGTGTTTTCATTTCATCCAAACTCACTGGTATTGCTGAAGGAGGCGAATTTTTTTCTAATTGATTCAGGCCTTATTCTCAGGCCTTAACTCTGCTGACTTGGGAAACTGCATGACAAGCATATGTGAAACACATATAAAGTAGGATGCGACATTGACAGCAAAACATCGATGTTCAAAATTAAAACATCGATTTTGTTATCGACATCGCCACAAAAACTTTGAAAAACGAATAAAAAACGGTGTTTTTAAAATTCAATGTATTTAAACTTTTTTGCCCATTTCTTAAAACTGGTTTAGAACCTAGTGATGCAACCCCCCTCCCCATCGACAGTTAAACATCGATGTTCAAAATTACAACATTCGATGTTGATAATGCATCGCCCCCAGACCATCGAATGTTTTAAAATTCAGTGTATTTAAACTTTTTCCCCCATTTATTAAATCTGGTTTAGCACTTAGTGATGCAACCATCGACAGCAAAACATCGATGTTCAAAATTAAAACAATGAAGTTGATAATGCATCGCCCCCAAACTATCGATGTTTTTAAAATTCAGTGTATTTAAACTTTTTTCCACATTTCTTAAAACTGATTTAGCAATTAGTGATGCGACATCGGCTCCAATACATCGATGTTTTTTATAAAGCATAAATGTTGTGAAAACATCGACATCGATGTCGCATCCCTACTTTTCAAACCCTTCATCCCTGGCCACTTTGGTCTAAAAGTATGTTCAATTTGCTGATTATGAAAATTATGCTACTTGGTTATATTTTAAATTTTTATAACGGTACTTTTTTCATTAAAAAATGAAACATTGACAACGTAAAAACATCGACAAGTTTAAACATCGATGTTACAAAAACATCGACTCCAATACATCGATGTTTTTAAAAAAACATCGACATCGATGTCGCATCCATAATATAAAGTCGTAATTAAACGTTGTTTGGTATAAATTACTTTATATCATAGCTCACCCCTTTGTTGATACCTCAATCCGCATAGACTAAACAATGTATAATCAGAGAATGAGAACAAGCTATGTCACGGGAGTGGTTGAAAAGGATATAAACTATGTGGATCTTAAAAAATCAGTTTCGAAAAAAAGCACCATTTGCATTCCATAAACATAGACCACAAATACAATTTTCTTAAATTTTCGGGCCGGTTTTTTTTCCCGGTTACCAGTTTTTAAAATAACAACCACGGTTATAACTGTGCCAGTAAAACACCGAAAAAAAAAACGGTTACCCGAAACGAATAAACCGATTTATCGGTTTAACCGGACGGTTATTGGATTGGACGCCGTAGGCGGACACTGTTTCACCTGTGCGGCTTTCAGCTGTATAGTCCGGCTTACGGAGGAGATTCTGGGATAAGGGAGAGCTAAGCAATCCACAACACAGAAGGGGAAAGTCAAGTGAAGGGCAAAACATGTAAGCACAAAAATACAAAATGACAAAAGAAAAGGATGACAAAGTTTGAAAAATTGACACAGAACAAAATGAGAAAACTAAAACAAAAAAAAGGACATAAACATAAACAAACAAACAAAAAAAAATCATTTTCAGAAGGAAAAAAAAATAATAATAACAATATTGTAAAATACATAAGTCAGAACGTTAAATACAGATGTCAGACAGCCGAAATGACCTATAAAAGTTTCGAAAGGAAAGCAAAGTTATTTTGAGATCTTTCGACTTAGACTTCTCAGCTCTCACAGATATAATCAATGTTGGAGCTGAGAAATTCCATCACTTTAAGGATTTTGTGGTGGCAGTGTATGTTCTTGGCAGTATTTTGGCACCAATGAGAGTAGTGTTGCAGAGAAGGTTTCAACAAATGCCACTGACTTGTGAGATCACAGTCAAAAAGGTAGTGGATGGGATCACCTTCTCGGCCGGTTAAGCTTTGGTTTCCTAAGAAAGTGGAGCCGTTATCTAACAGCCGTGATACGTCATGATGCCGCGGGCATAACTAGACGGCCGTCTAAACAAAAATCCCGAGGTGTCAACTTAGACGGACAGAATACGTTGGAGAATGGGCAACACAGACGGCTGTCGTGGTTTATTTTATTCGAGAAACAAAACAAAGTGGTTTTTTATTCTCTAGTCCAAAGTTTCTAACTTCGGGATCGTTGAAAGTAAAGTGAAACTTCCAACAGATTTCAAATCAGCGTAAATTTCTACGCCAGATCGATATCAAAAATAGTTTTATTATTCAATTATTTACCATTTGATTATTTAATTGTTTATTAAATAATTATTTATTTATTTAAAGAAAATCACATTTAAGGAATCGTTCGAGTGTCAAATTTTCCGCAGATTTCAAATCCGTTGAAATTTTTATTCTGTGTTTAACCATCCCGATTTTACAAAAACGAATTAATCAATGGCAGTCAAAAATGTTTATTTATTTTTCTCCTCTCCGAGCGAATCGTTTGGAGCAGGAAATGAAATCTTGCCGCTACAAGAGAAAAAACGTTCTCCAACTGTTTGAGACCGCTATGACGACAGTCATGGAAATGGCGGCTCCGATCATTTTCGTTACGCTCACAAACAACGCTCTCTAGGAAACCAACACCATGTGTTAGTATAACCAACGTTTTAGTGACGTCACCCACCGATACATCACGGCCGCTAGATCACGGCTACGCTTTCTTAGGAAACCGAAGCTTTACTGACATTCCTAGTTAATACACGTTAAATATGTCCTGGTCTCGAATGTGCTCATGTTGGCGTGGTATGGACGTTTAGAGAGTGGGATGCCAGATGTCGCCTCGTCATCTGACTGTGGTTACAAATTACATGGTGTCGATATTGGTACCGGACAGTCGCCAATGCCCCGTTGTGTTGCTATAAAGCGACGTTAATAAAAAATGCCTACCTATTGCGGTTACCCAAACATCAGTACCGGTTTGGAATGATTATGGTAGTAGGTGGTAGGGATTAGGGATGCGACATTGACAGCAAAACATCGATGTTTTAAAACATCGATGTTCAAAATTAAAACATCGATGTTGATAATACTTCGCCCCCAAAACATCGATGTCTTTAAGCATCGATGTTTTTAAAATTCAGTGTATTTTTCACCCATTTCTTAAAACTAGTTTGCAACTAGTGATGCTACATCGACAACAAAACATCGATATTTAGAAACTTTGATGTTCAAAATTAAAACATCGATGTTGATAATATATTGCCCGAAACTACCGATGTTTTTAAAATTCAGTGTATTTAAACTTTTTTCCCCATTTCTTAAAACTGGTTTAGCAACTAGTGATTCGACATCATTTCCAATACATCGATGTTTTTTTTATAAAACATCAATGTTTTGAAAACACCGACATCGATGTCCCATTTTCAGACCCTTCACTCTTGGCCACTTGGGTCTAAAAGTATGTTCAATTTGCTGATTATGAAAATTATGCTACTTGGTTATTTTTTAAATTTTTATAACGATACTCTTTTCATTTAAAAATAAAACATCGACAGCATAAAAACATCGACAAGTATAAACATCGATGTTACAAAAACATTGACCCTGATACATCAATGTTAAATACATCGATGTTTTTTAAAAAAAACATCGATGTTTTTAACATCGATGTATTGGAGTCGATGTTTTTACGTTGCCGATGTTTTATTTTTGATTGAAAAAAATACCGTTATAAAAATTTTAAAAATAACCAAGTAGTATAATTTTTAAATTCAGCAAATCGAACATACTTTTAGACCAAAGTGGCCAAGTGTGAAAGGTCTGAAAAGTAGGGATGCGACATCGATGTCGATGCTTTCACAACATTGTTGTTTTATAAAAAAACATCGATGTATTGGATCCGATGTCACATCACTAGTTGCTAAACCAGTTTTAAAAAATGGGGAAACAAGTTTAAATACACTGAATTTTAAAAACATCGATGGTTTAGGGGCGATGTATTATCAACATCGATGTTTTGCTGTCGATGTTGCATCACAAGTTGCTAAACCTGTTTTAAGAAATGGAGGAAAAAGTTTAAATACACTGAATTTTAAAAACATCGATGTTTAAAAAACATCGATGTTTAAAAAACATCGATGTTTAAAAACATCGATGTTTTTGGGTCGATGTATTATAAATTTCGATGTTTTAATTTTCAACATCGATGTTTTGCTATCAATATGTCGCATCCCTAGTAGGCGAGTGATTTTTACGTCGTACTGGAGGAGCATAAAGGGTTATTGGCGACGGTCCGAGACATAACCCCGAAGGATTGTATGTCCGAAAATGTAGAGGAAAACTCTTCGACATTTTTTGAACCGCGGACAGATGAGGAGGTGACCATTCTCCAAGCTTCCACACCATGTGCAGTAGAATAGTAATGATATTTACTAGAAAAAATGTATTCATGATAGTATTCACATTAAATATGTAGGTAAGTACTTGAATGACGTCACACTGGATCAACACAACGGTCTGACACACGATATCAATCTCGAAGGGAGAATTCTTCGGACAACACTTCGTCATTTTGAACCACTGTCGGAAGACGAGGTCAACACTTGAGTTAATACCCCCTCTCTCCTAAATTCCACAGTACGTTAATTGAGGACAATTGAGGTAACGACTTATTTAGCGTGCACCAACCCTCACTAACATGACGTTACTTGGTTGGAGCTAGTTTCGAATTCCAAATCCTCCGGTTTGGAGTCGCTACTCTCCCAAAGGGGCCACCGAAGCTCCTCCGCCTCCATTGGAATTGCAGTTTTACAAAATTATTCGAAGCATCTCTTATCTTCTCTACTATTATAAAAGGAAGTGTTTGTTTGTTTTTTCTGTTTGGGGTCGCAAAATCCTGACTATTCTATGGCACTTACAGCAATGAGATTGGGCACACAGGTAGTCGCGGAGAAAATTATTATTTTTTGCTTCCGCTTTGATTTTGCGCGATTGATTTTCCAGCCAGACGATAAATCTTTTAACGGAAGTCAGAGTTCTTTTTTCTATCTACTAAACGATTAAAGATAGAGTAAAAATGTCAACGGATTTGAAATCTGCGGAAAATTTTACACCAGCTTAATACCTTACACCACGGGCCCGGGCAACGCCGGGCTAGCCACGCAGTGACTAGTAATATATTTTGGTATTTTTTTTATTAACATTGCACTGAAGCAACACAACGGGCTATTCCAGGAGGTCCGGGTAATTTAGTAATTTTTAATTAACGTCGTACTAGAGCAACACAAAGTGCTATTGAGAACGGCCCAGAATCAATCTCCTAAGGGAAAGACGGAGGTCAGGGATCAAACCCGAAGGAAATATTGACCCGAGGACACCACCACGTAATTTTGAACCACGGTCAGTTGACGAGAACAATACCCGAGATGAAATCTCTCCATATTTCCACACCACTTCAACATGAGAACATTTGTGGGCTTTGCATATTTAACGTGCACCAGCACTCTCTTACATGACGGTCTTTGGTTAGATCTAGTTGCGAACTCGCAACCCTCCGGTAGCGTATCCCCTAGTTTTCCAAACTCAGGTGTTGCTTCGTCATCTGATTTGGATAAAAATTATACGGTGTTTTCTTTTGGGCGTTGATCCCGCACCGTCATCAATAGCCCGTTGAATTGCTCTAGTATAACGTTAACTAAAATACCTATCGCTAGTCTTTCATCCGGGCTACAGCTGTCCACACTACATCAGGACGTGCTTAGAGATTGAATCTAGCAAATTCATAATTTTTTTTTTCATATTAACGACCATCACAGCACATACATCTTACGAAGACAAAAAACACAAAGCACACTACTTGCAGACGAAGAAGTAAACATAATGTACTGCCGCAAATGCGTTCTGAAACGAATAGTAAAGTGATATAAGAAGTGATAAGGGAAACTAAAAGGAGTAAGAACTGAAATTCTATTTAGCTTCACTTCATTTCGCGATCTCCGACCTGCAAGTCGTTTTAATTAGCGTCGTACTAGAGCAAAAAACGGGCTATTGACTACGGTCCCAGATCAATCTCCTAAGGTGAAATATCCGAGGACAACACCACGTAATTTTGAACCACAGTCAGATGACGAGGCAACACCTGAGCTGGCACTCCACTCTCCAAACTTATACACCCACCCAATGTGAGGACTTTCGACCATGACTGATTTAAGATACACGAGCCGCCTCTATACCGTACGCTTACAAACATCCATGCACTGACCCGTAAGTCATTTGAGAGTGGTGGCGCTATTCAAGGCACCGCTATACCATCTTTTGTCTGACCAACCCATCCAGAAGATGACGCGAGAACTCATATTCTGTTTTGCATTTTAGGCATGTTGGAAATACCTTATGGGCCTGAACGTAGCAGAGAGATCAGATGTGCCCACCCACAAATCTACGAAGGGTAGTCCTACATTTTCTGTCACCCGTAAATTTGACCGAGGCTCCAGAATGGTCTGGCACTTGATATGAGCTGTCGAGGATCTCAAAATTTCATTATCGGATCTCTTCTTTATAACGCATAACCATTGATAGCTTTTGCAAGGCGTGAGGAAAGGCTCTACTGGGCTCTCTTTGGCAGGTCCATGAGCAATTTCACTATCCACTACATGGACAAACGTATTTGGACAGTGCAGAAATTTAGATGAGGATTCATCTTAGTATGGAGTTGTTTTTCCTGGTTAGGACAATCATTGCTTTATTGACCTGGTACCATGAACGCTGAAGTGTACATCGACGTTCTGGAGCGTTCGGCCTAGCCGACACTATGGCAATACTACGGCGATGAGGTTTGTTTCTTCTAACAGGATATAACATGTCACACTGCAAAACGTGTACTGATTGGGTTTTCTGAAAACGAAGTTAATTTGCGTGATTGGCCTGTTCAGAGCCTCGATTTCAATCTAATCAATCATTTGTAAGACGAACTGGATTACGACGACTATGACACCGACACGCACGCCTATCTTCATAAAAATCTCTTCAAACAGCCTTACAAGAGGCATAGTGAGCTATTCCTGCCCAGATTTACAGAGATCTTGTGAAAAGTATGCCTCGATTTCAATCCAATCAATCATTTGTAAGACGAACTGGATTACGACGACTATGACACCGCCACGCACGCCTATCTTCACAAAAATATCTTCCCACAGCCTTACAAGAGGCATAGTGAGCTATTCCTGCCCAGATTTACAGAGATCTTGTGAAAAGTATGCCTCGATTTCAATCCAATCAATCATTTGTAAGACGAACTGGATTACGACGACTATGACACCGCCACGCACGCCTATCTTCACAAAAATCTCTTCCCACAGCCTTACAAGAGGCATAGTGAGCTATTCCTGCCCAGATTTACAGAGATCTTGTGAAAAGTATGCCTCGATTTCAATCCATTCAATCATTTGTAAGACGAACTGGATTACGACGACTATGACACCGACACGCACGCCTATCTTCACAAAAATCTCTTCCCACAGCCTTACAAGAGGCATAGTGAGCTATTCCTGCCCAGATTTACAGAGATCTTGTGAAAAGTATGCCTCGATTTCAATCCAATCAATCATTTGTAAGACGAACTGGATTACGACGACTATGACACCGCCACGCACGCCTATCTTCACAAAAATCTCTTCCCACAGCCTTACAAGAGGCATAGTGAGCTATTCCTGCCCAGATTTACAGAGATCTTGTGAAAAGTATGCCTCGATTTCAATCCAATCAATCATTTGTAAGACGAACTGGATTACGACGACTATGACACCGACACGCACGCCTATCTTCACAAAAATCTCTTCCCACAGCCTTACAAGAGGCATAGTGAGCTATTCCTGCCCAGATTTACAGAGATCTTGTGAAAAGTATGCCTCGATTTCAATCCAATCAATCATTTGTAAGACGAACTAGATTACGACGACTATGACACCGACACGCACGCCTATCTTCACAAAAATCTCTTCCCACAGCCTTACAAGAGGCATAGTGAGCTATTCCTGCCCAGATTTACAGAGATCTTGTGAAAAGTATGCCTCGATTTCAATCCAATCAATCATTTGTAAGACGAACTGGATTACGACGACTATGACACCGCCACGCACGCCTATCTTCACAAAAATCTCTTCCCACAGCCTTACAAGAGGCATAGTGAGCTATTCCTGCCCAGATTTACAGAGATCTTGTGAAAAGTATGTCTCGATTTCAATCCAATCAATCATTTGTAAGACGAACTGGATTACGACGACTATGACACCGACACGCACGCCTATCTTCACAAAAATCTCTTCCCACAGCCTTACAAGAGGCATAGTGAGCTATTCCTGCCCAGATTTACAGAGATCTTGTGAAAAGTATGCCTCGATTTCAATCCAATCAATAATTTGTAGGACGAACTGGATTACGACGACTATGACACCGACACGCACGCCAATCTTCACAAAAATCTCTTCCCACAGCCTTACAAGAGGCATAGTGAGCTATTCCTGCCCAGATTTACAGAGATCTTGTGAAAAGTATGCCTCGATTTCAATCCAATCAATCATTTGTAAGACGAACTAGATTACGACGACTATGACACCAACACGCACGCCTATCTTCACAAAAATCTCTTCCCACAGCCTTACAAGAGGCATAGTGAGCTATTCCTGCCCAGATTTACAGAGATCTTGTGAAAAGTATGCCTCGATTTCAATCCAATCAATCATTTGTAAGACGAACTGGATTACGACGACTATGACACCGCCACGCACGCCTATCTTCACAAAAATCTCTTCCCACAGCCTTACAAGAGGCATAGTGAGCTATTCCTGCCCAGATTTACAGAGATCTTGTGAAAAGTATGCCTCGAGTTCAATCCAATCAATCATTTGTAAGACGAACTGGATTACGACGACTATGACACCGACACGCACGCCTATCTTCACAAAAATCTCTTCCCACAGCCTTACAAGAGGCATAGTGAGCTATTCCTGCCCAGATTTACAGAGATCTTGTGAAAAGTATGCCTCGATTTCAATCCAATCAATCATTTGTAAGACGAACTAGATTACGACGACTATGACACCGACACGCACGCCTATCTTCACAAAAATCTCTTCCCACAGCCTTACAAGAGGCATAGTGAGCTATTCCTGCCCAGATTTACAGAGATCTTGTGAAAAGTATGCCTCGATTTCAATCCAATCAATCATTTGTAAGACGAACTGGATTACGACGACTATGACACCGCCACGCACGCCTATCTTCACAAAAATCTCTTCCCACAGCCTTACAAGAGGCATATTGAGCTATTCCTGCCCAGATTTACAGAGATCTTGTGAAAAGTATGCCTCGATTTCAATCCAATCAATCATTTGTAAGACGAACTGGATTACGACGACTATGACACCGACACGCCCGCCTATCTTCACAAAAATCTCTTCCCACAGCCTTACAAGAGGCATAGTGAGCTATTCCTGCCCAGATTTACAGAGATCTTGTGAAAAGTATGCCTCGATTTCAATCCAATCAATCATTTGTAAGACGAACTGGATTACGACGACTATGACACCGACACGCACGCCAATCTTCACAAAAATCTCTTCCCACAGCCTTACAAGAGGCATAGTGAGCTATTCCTGCCCAGATTTACAGAGATCTTGTGAAAAGTATGCCTCGATTTCAATCCAATCAATCATTTGTAAGACGAACTGGATTACGACGACTATGACACCGCCAAGCACGCCTATCTTCACAAAAATCTCTTCCCACAGTCTTACAAGAGGCATAGTGAGCTATTCCTGCCCAGATTTACAGAGATCTTGTGAAAAGTATGCCTCGATTTCAATCCAATCAATCATTTGTAAGACGAACTGGATTACGACGACTATGACACCGCCACGCACGCCTATCTTCACAAAAATCTCTTCCCACAGCCTTACAAGAGGCATAGTGAGCTATTCCTGCCCAGATTTACAGAGATCTTGTGAAAAGTATGCCTCGATTTCAATCCAATCAATCATTTGTAAGACGAACTGGATTACGACGACTATGACACCGACACGCACGCCTATCTTCACAAAAATCTCTTCCCACAGCCTTACAAGAGGCATGGTGAGCTATTCCTGCCCAGATTTACAGAGATCTTGTGAAAAGTATGCCTAGATTTCAATCCAATCAATCACTTGTAAGACGAACTATATTACGACGACTATGACACCGTCACGCACGCCTATCTTCACAAAAATCTGTTCCCACAGCCTTACAAGAGGCATGGGGAGCTATTCCTGCCCAGATTTACAGAGATCTTGTGAAAAGTATGCCTCGATTTCAATCCAATCAATCATTTGTAAGACGAACTGGATTACGACGACTATGACACCGACACGCACGCCTATCTTCACAAAAATCTCTTCCCACAGCCTTACAAGAGGCATGGGGAGCTATTCCTGCCCAGATTTACAGAGATCTTGTGAAAAGTATGCCTCGATTTCAATCCAATCAATCATTTGTAAGACGAACTGGATTACGACGACTATGACACCGACACGCACGCCTATCTTCACAAAAATCTCTTCCCACAGCCTTACAAGAGGCATAGTGAGCTATTCCTGCCCAGATTTACAGAGATCTTGTGAAAAGTATGCCTCGAAGTCTTTCAGCTGTAATTCAATCTAAAGGAGGGCCTGCACGTTACTAAATATTGCATTGTCCAAATACTTTTCTGGTTATAGTGTATTTAAGGAGCGACGGAATCCATTGGATATGAATATATTGGAGCAAGCTCATATGTGATCATAAACGTTTTCGAATGCATTAGTAGTCGCATACGAGCGTAAGCAAGGATTATCATCATTTTAATAATAACATAAGATAGTAGCATTTCAAACTATGCATGGAATCGCATTGTTATATAACGAGCCAGACAGAGAGTGAAACAGCCCACCGTTCGTAACATTTGTTGCGTGTTTCTGCACATCAATGCGAGGACTGAAGGTATAGAATTGCATAACGATGCTGACATTTGGAGGTCAAACAAAATGATCCTGGAACACTAATCGAGGGAATTCAATGCGTTCGATGTCGAGAATTTAACCGTTCCAGGAAGAAAAACAACCGCGATGGATAGAATAAAACGCATTCATTAACGAGATTGAGTTAAACAAATCTTGAATAAACTTGACCTCACCGTTAGTCGTGGCGTTTTTTTTTAACAAACTAGGAGGCCCGCCCCCTCCTCGCTAACGCTCGCCAACCCCCGGAGGATTGCGAAGCAATCCTCATTGGTTCGCTGCGCGAACCTATGCTCGCTTTGCTCGCATCGATGAAGACATGTGTTCTAGTAGAAGGGATTGTTTACAAAATATGATATTCCAAAAAAATGTTTTTCAAACCTAAATTTGCTGTATCACACAAAATATATACACAGTACCTCTGAAATTAGAATTCAAATGATAACTTTGAGCAAATTTTGACTCGAAATGTGAGCGCTGCTTTGGAAATTGAATACCCAGCATGTTGCTTGTGTGTACATTTCCCCAGCACTCGAACCACCCACACTTTTTTATTGAGTTTGTTGCCAAAAGTTGTACTGCAAGCGTCTTGTTGATCTATAATTGTTGGTCCTGAAAAGGACCGTTTTTTAAATGGCCCTGAAAAGATCCACTCCTTTCTTTGATTTCTATTATAAATTGCAACTAAAATTTATTTTTTCCCCAATAAAATTTCATCCGATACCGCTATAAATTTAATTGATGCCTGAGGCTTTGTAGTAAACAAACAATCGTACAATGTTACCAAAACGCGTTACAAATAACGTCTATTTTGTGTGCCACGTAAAAGAATTATATATATATAGATGAGATGAATCTGTGAGATGTTCGACAGTTTCTTTCAGAATCACACATGCATCAATTAACTATTTTTTTATGTGTGATGTATTTTAGCATGCACTAAAGACATTACTGCAAAAAATGAAAATTTTAAACTTAGAAATACCGATTTAAAGTAAACCAAATTTAACGATTTCCCGCGTGTAATGTCATTTTTCATTGGTTCCAAATAATTTCCTATACGATGCACCAACCCTCCTTTACACCATACGTTTACAAACATCCATGCCCGGACCCGGATTCGAACCAGGAACCTTCCGATCTAGAGGCAAACACCTTAACCAATATACCGGTTGGTCGGCGAACATAAATAGGATTTAAATCCAAAGTAAATTATAAAAATGTCTAAAGTGTTAAACATTTTTTCCCGTGTACTTTTCAATGTTAATTGCACTTTTTTATGAGACATTTTCTCTTAAGATAAATGTGGCAAGAAGGCCGTGGTAGAGCTTCTGCGTCAAACGTCCTTCATGTACGTATTCCGATGATGACGTCAGTTGAAGGTGATTTCAAAACTTGGAAAAATACAAATTCCAAAAAATAAATTAATATTTATTGCCCAACACCACGAATTAGAAATAAAATCTACGTATTGAATCTGGGGGATTTTTTTACACTAAAAATGACACAGAGAAACATGAATAAATCTAGTTTTAACTACGATACGAACTCAATCAATCTTGTTAAACAATTCTCTCTCTTTCTCAACCACAACAATTCTGTGTAATTCTACTAGTGTTCTTTATAAATACTTATGTTTCTTATCAAAAACTAATGTGCTAAAGAAAGTTTTATTATTTACTATTATCTCAAGAGTAGGGTATTGTATCCGAATGTACAACCGTCATAAAAAAAAAACTCACCCGATCGGAATTGCATAATTATTATCACAGAACAAAACGGAAGGTAGCAATCGATAGGGGTGACTGTTTTCTACAAATACCAATATTTAAAATTTGTCTAAGCAGCCGTATTCATATTAAATTGGGTGCTTGCTCCAATATTTTAAATACGAACCCCCATCTTTTATCACAAATTTGGATTCTACACACATTTCAGGCAGATTTGATGAAAAAATATAGTAAAACGGCGTAAAATTGACCGATAAAATCCATAAAAACCATTGAGGGAGCGTGTAAATGTTCGGAGTTCAATCACATTATAAATCTTAATAAAGACTTGTAGTGGCCGTCGCAGTCATGTTGCAGGCGCCTTGGTATGGAGTCCATTAAGATGGTGACAAAGTCAGAATCCATTCTGATTGAATCCCAGGATCTGTTGGCAGACATTTCAGTTTTCACTTTGTGAACAATCTCCAATAACTATAATAATTATAGAATTTTCCAAATAGTCTCTCTGCGCTACTAATTATGCACGTGATGAGCTGAAATTTGGAATTCCGATGTTTCAGTAACAGTTGAATCGCATGGAGACAAAATTTGCCCAGGTTCCTATTCATAATTTTTATGAATATTAATTTCATAATTAATAAAAAATAGTAAAATTTAGTTTGATGATTAAAAAGTTTATAGATTGTGTTTGGGTTTTTGGGTAACAAAGGATTGGAAAACAATTTCTAAAGAAAATTAATGTTTTTAGCAAATATAACAAAAAACGTGAAACACCAATTTAACATTAGGAGATCTTACTTTCAAACACTTACAAATCGGTGAAAAATCCAATACAATTGATGAAATTTTTTTCAT
This sequence comes from Metellina segmentata, assembly GCA_947359465.1. Classification (NCBI taxonomy): domain Eukaryota; kingdom Metazoa; phylum Arthropoda; class Arachnida; order Araneae; family Tetragnathidae; genus Metellina; species Metellina segmentata. The sequence continues at coordinate 12,952,406 of OX375875.1, forward strand.
ATCCGCCTGAAATTGTGTGTTGAATCCAAATTTGTGATAAAAGATGGTGGTTCGTATTGAAATTTTAGGAACAAGCACCCAATTTAATATGAAGACGGCCCTTTAGACAAATTTTAGATATTGATATTTGTAGAAAACATTTATCCCTATCGATTGCTACCTTCCGTTTTGTTCTGAGATGCAAATTGTGTAATTGCGATCGGGTGAGCCGTTTTTTTTTTTTTTTTTTGACAGGTGTATATTAGGGTGGAGCGAAAAACACGAATTTAGGAAATTGAAAACGCCTATGGTGGGAATAGTTGGGGACTACCATGCTTATTAATAACACAAAATATGAGCTAAATCAATTAATATCTTCAGGTGCCAAAATCACTTTAAAATTTCGAAATTTTGCCAATTTTTTCACAAAAATAATAATAACGCATTTGAAAAATTTAATACATCTTGTTGAAAGCCACGGGTGGGTGAAATGAACTTCCCTGCTTTAAAAAAAAATTTACAACTAACATTATACCGGAAATTTAAAAAAATATTTTTTTTTAGAGCGCCATCACGCGTTACTCTACTCCTCTCAATAGACTCACCATTGCCTTCCTCGTTACTACGGGTGCACGGGCGCTTCACTTTCTTCGCTTGTTTATAAGGTGGCAAACAACTCGTATGTCACCACATGGAGTGGAGGTATATGGGTTTCTTTATATACCCAACATTGTTTTTGTAAATATATAGTAGGTGCATGCTCCTGCAAATGCCCTATCGATCTAGTCTATAGGGGAAAACTCCTTTGTTCAAATTGTTTCGCTTTCGTTTGTTGGTACGTATTTTACAGTATACTAGGGGGCCCGCCCCCTGCTCGCTGACGCTCGCCAACCCCCGGAGGATTGTTCGCAATCCTCATTGGTTCGCTGCGCGAACATATGCTCGCTCCACTCGCATCAATGAAGACATGTGTCCTAGCATAAGAGAATGTTTACAAAATATAATATTCCAAAAAAATATTTTTCAAATCTAAATTTGTTTACTGTTTTTCAGAAAATATATATACAGTACCTATGGAATCAGAGTTCAAATGAATACTTTGAGCAAATTTGGCTCGAAATGTGAGCGCTGATTTGGAAATTGAATACCCAGCATGTTGTTTGTGTGTACATTTCCCCCTGCACTCGAGCCACCCACGCCTTTTTATTGAGTTTGTTGTCGAAAGTTGTAGTGCAAGCGTCTTGTTGAACTATAATTGTTGGCACTGAATATGACTTTTTTTTTTAATGGCCCTGAAAAGATCCTACGCTTTCTTTGATTTCTATTATTAACTGCAACAGCTCGACAAAAAAAAATTTTTTTTCAATAAAATTTTATCCGATAACGCTATAAATTCAATGGAAGCGCGAGGTTTCGTGATAAACAAACAATCATACAATGTTGCCAAAACGCGATTACAAATAACGTCTTTTTTGCGTGCCACGTAAGAGAATTATATATATAGATTTTTACTTAATTTAGATATTTTTTTACATAGAATTTTAATCTTTAAGTTCAGTATTGTTTGTTAAGGATACACGTTTCTGTGAATAAGTCTAAATGCCTCGTACACTATCAGTAGATGTATGTCCCGTGTTTGGAATGGCTGAAATAATGAAGCCGAACATGCTTCCAACATATGCAGATGTTATAAAGTATTATCTTTACAAACAGAAAGATTATAAAAGAGATGGTAGTATGGCTGATGTATGTTCTATTTCAATTAAAAAGCTTAAAGGATTATGAGAAAAAAGTTCGATTCCAACTGTAACAAACCATCGAATAATATATATGCTGAAAAAATACCATAAAGCATCTATGTATATAATTCTCTTACGTGGCACGCAAAAAAGACGTTATTTGTAAACGCGTTTTGGCAACACTGTACAATTGTTTGTTTATCGCGGTCTCGCGCATCGATTGAATTTATAGCGTTATCGGATGAAATTTTATTGAAAGAAAAAAGGAATTTTAATGAGCTGTTGCAGTTAGTTTATAATAGAAATAAAAAAAGCGGAGGATCTTTTCAGGGCCAATTAAAAAACGGTCCTTTTCAGGGCCAACAATTATAGATCAACAAGACGCTTGCACTACAACTTTCGGCAACAAACTCAATGAAAAAGTGTGGGTCGTTTGAGTGCTGGGAAAATGTACACACAAACAACATGCTGGGTGTTCAATTTCCAAAGCAACGTTCACATTTCGAGTCAAAATTTGCACAAATTTTCATTTGAATTCTGATTTTAGAGATACAGTATATATTTTTTCTGTAATACAGCAAATTTAGATTTGAAAAACATTTTTTTGGTAACATATTTTGTAAACAATCCCTTCTGCTAGGACACATGTCTTCATTGAGGCGAGCGAAGCGAGCATAGGTTCGTGCAGCGAACCAATGAGTATTGCGAAGCAATCCTCCGGGGGTTGGCGAGCGTTAGCGAGCAGGGGGCAGGCCCCCTAGTATTAAAATATTAAGAAACTATTGAAAAATACTGGCAAACTAGATTTGTTGAAAAAGATTATGTCCTTCAGGGAATCAGCAGAAAAAGATCTATTTGATATTAGCATATGTAAATGTAAGTACTTTCTCTGTTGTACTTGCAAAATGAAAGTACCTATTGCCTGACATACGAGTTGTTTGCCACCTTATAAACAAGCGAATAAAGGGAAGCGCCCGTGCACCCTTAGTAACGAGGAACGCAATGGTGAGTCTATTGAGAGGAGTGGAGAAACGTGTGATGGCGCTCTAAAAAAAAAGGGTTTTTTTTTAAATTTCCGGTATAATGTTAGTTGTAAAACTTTTTTTTTAAAGCAGGGAAATTCATTTCACCCACCCATGGCTTTAAATAAGATGTCTTAAAATTTTTAAATGCGTTATTATTATTTTTGTGAAAAAATTGGCAAAATTTCGAAATTTTAAAGTGATTTTGGCACTTGAAGATATTAATTGATTTAGCTCATATTTTGTGTTATTAATAAGCATGGTAGTCCCCAACTATTCCCACCATAGGCGTTTTCAATTTCCGAAATTCGTGTTTTTTGCTCCACCCTAGTGTACATGTTTTAAATCTACATAGAATCTGGAAATCGGAACTGTGCGATACTCTTTATACTTACACTGCATATTTACAGAGATGCCAACATGCGATGGAAGTTTTCAGCTGTACCAAAGGAAAAAATCCGTAGTTTTAAGAATTTTTCCGTAGTTAAGTAAGTTGTCAATAGCCCGTTGTGTTCCTCTAGTTCTACGTTTATTCAAAATTACCAAATTACCGTCGTCAAGTAAAAATTTCAGAAATCGTTTTTAATAACACAAATATACCATTAATTCAAATAATTTATTAAAAATGTGAAACATATGGGCAACACATTATATTATTTATAATTCGTTAGGTATATCATACATGAAAACCCATATATAGAACCAATAATTGTGTATAAAATAATTATACATAACAAAAACATTTAATAATTAAATTTAAACATTCTCTCTCCCATTTACCAAAAAGAAAAGTAAATTAATTGATTTGTTGTGAAAATTAAATAAAATTGAATTTTTCCTTAGAAAAAAAATAATCATGGATTCCGTAATCCGTAGTACGCGATTCACACTTCCTTAGAAACTGCGGAGAATTCGCAGTAGTTATTAGTATTATATTATTTATAATTCGTTAGGTATATCATACATGAAAACCCATATATAGAACCAATAATTGTGTATAAAATAATTATACATAACAAAAACATTTAATAATTAAATTTAAACATTCTCTCTCCCATTTACCAAAAAGAAAAGTAAATTAATTGATTTGTTGTGAAAATTAAATAAAATTGAATTTTTCCGTAGAAAAAAAATCATGGATTCCGTAATCCGTAGTACGCGATTCACACTTCCTTAGAAACTGCGGAGAATTCGCAGTAGTTATTAGTATTATATTATTTATAATTCGTTAGGTATATCATACATGAAAACCCATATATAGAACCAATAATTGTGTATAAAAGAATTATACATAACAAAAACATTTAATAATTAAATTTAAACATTCTCTCTCCCATTTACCAAAAAGAAAAGTAAATTAATTGATTTGTTGTGAAAATTAAATAAAATTGAATTTTTCCTTAGAAAAAAAATCATGGATTCCGTAATCCGTAGTACGCGATTCACACTTCCTTAGAAACTGCGGAGAATTCGCAGTAGTTATTAGTATTATATTATTTATAATTCGTTAGGTATATCATACATGAAAACCCATATATAGAACCAATAATTGTGTATAAAATAATTATACATAACAAAAACATTTAATAATTAAATTTAAACATTCTCTCTCCCATTTACCAAAAAGAAAAGTAAATTAATTGATTTGTTGTGAAAATTAAATAAAATTGAATTTTTCCGTAGAAAAAAAATCATTGATTCCGTAATCCGTAGTACGCGATTCACACTTCCGTAGAAACTGCGGAGAATTCGCAGTAGTTGGCCATCTCTGCATATCGATAACCAAATAATTTTAGGTAGGTATTTCAATTACCGTAGCACAGGAGCCACACAACGGGGTATTGGCGACTCTAAATACTCTTAGAGACTGCACTTAAAAAACACAAGCCCTGTCAGCTTTGTTCTAAGTTAAGTTTAATTATTCAAAGAATAAACTTAGTCAAACCTGGTGTGTTCTACGATAAAAGAGAGAACGTAAAAAGTATATTTTACAGCATAAGCAGAAAATAAATGTGTATTCTTATTGATCTAGTATAGGCTCGGTGTGAATAAATATTTATTCACTAATATGGGGTGTCAGACACCCAATAAGCAGAGGAAGGCCAGATTTTTGTGTGACCAAATTTCAAAGAGACATGATAGCGCAGAGCGGGTTATTTATTTAGCCATTACGAACACATTCAGAATCTAAGTTCAAATCCAAAGGCAGAAGTAAACAGTTCAGAGGCAAAGAAACCAATCACTCAGACGATTCGGAACGAAAAGAATGATAATAGTACGGAGTTTGCAATACTTGAAAAGTGTTATCACATCGTTTTTCTGATTACCCTTGGTTGGAGACAGGACTATGTCTGTGTTTTATTTTATGATGAACTAAGTTACATAGAACTGTCTGTGTATTTACATTACCGCAAAAATTTCTTGATAGATGACTTCGATTTGTTCACTCCTATCCTAAATTATTGGTTGTATTCCAATCAAACGGCCTTGATGCAAATAAGAACATGACATTAGAAAGCAACGTCCAACAGATTGATAGAAATTACACAAATCGTAAATTATGTCGAAAAATATTTATTATTTTTATACTGTCTTAAATAAAAGAATTTGATGGAACCGTCCCAATTCCTTTTCTTACCTTTTTATTTTGATCGCGAACACAAGATATGCAAATAATTGATTTTTACTTAGGGGTAAATCTATTCAAATTCAGGCAATCTCTGCTATTATAAATACAAGTGTTTCTCTGTGTTTCTGTACCCAGTGTCCTGACGAATCTATGGCACTTACAATTATGATATTCGGCACACAGGTAGTCCTAATTTTTTGCAATTTTTGTGTAGCTCCGGAATTTTAAAATTTAATCTAGAACATTTAAAAAGTAATTAATAATTTGTTCACTTTTCCGGAATGTGACGTCACCCCTACCTCGAAAGAAGGTATAGATTTGGCGATTTTCGACCACTGACGTCACAAGCGTTTTTCATCCAAGCCTTTGGAACCATGGCAAGTTTTCCGATTCTAGCGTGTTTTGATTTACGTTGTTGATAGCAGCCACTTCGAAACCATCACGGCGCACTTTGTGTCATTTTCGCAATGTATGTGGAAGAAATTTCGTTTCTTCAATTTTGACACTTAATAAACCCTAAACTAATTGCCGCATCGGAAAAAAATCTTAAGAATTGTCCAGGGAATACGATGAAGAACAAACCATGTTAATTTTGTTTTTTTCCGATCAGTACTTTCTTGGGAAACCGTCTAAGAATCGAGCTAAACAACACAGTTTTCAATCCTGCGGCGGCGGCAACATTTTTTTAATATAGAGAGATTATGGAAAGAAATACACAACAAACTTATTCTTTTACTGTAAATAAAAAATATTGGGGCCTATAATTATTATATGTATTTGTAAAAAAAGAAGTTTGTTAACTTTCCCCAACTTAAGCCAAAATCTTTTTTTCCCTAACTGTCCCACCAGTTATGGAAAAAACTGGCCCGGATTCGAACCAGGAACCTTCCAATCTAGGTAATGGTAATGGTAATTTTTAGTTAACGTCGTACTAGAGCAACACAACGGGCTATTGACGACGGTCCGGAATCAGTCCCTTAAGGGAAAGATTCGAGGACAACACCTCGTAATTTTGAACCACGGTCAGATGACGAAGCAACACCTGAGCTGGCACCCCACTCTCCAAACTTCCACGCCAAACCCAACGTGAGGACTTTCGGCCACGACAGATTTAAGGTACACCATCCGCCTCTACGCCATACGCTTACAAACATCCATGCCCGGACCCGGATTCGAACCAGGAACCTTCCGATCTAGAGGCTCACACCTTAACCACTATGCCGGTTGGTTGGCAGTTAAGATTGAAGTCTCGATATATCTATATATATAATTCTCTTACGTGGCACGCAAAAAAGACGTTATTTGTAATCGCGTTTTGGCAACACTGTACGATTGTTCGTTTATCGCGAAGTCTCGCGCATCGATTGAATTTATAGCGTTATCGGATGAAATTTTATTGAAAAAAAAAGGAAATTTTAATGAGCTGTTGCTGTTAGTTTATAATAGAAATCAAAGAAAGCGGAGGATCTTTTCAGGGCCATTTAAAAAACGGTTCTTTTCAGGGCCAACAATTATAGTTCAACAAGACGCTTGCACTACAACTTTCGGCAAAAACTCAATGAAAAAGTGTGGGTCGTTTGAGTGCTGGGAAAATGTACTCACAAACAACATGCTGGGTATTCAATTTCCAAAGCAACGCTCACATTTCGAGTCAAAATTTGCACAAAGTTTTCATTTGAATTCTGATTTTAGAGATACTGTATATATTTTTTCTGTAATACACAGCAAATTTAGATTTGAAAAACATTTTTTTGTAACATATTTTGTAAACAATCCCTTCTGCTAGGACACATGTCTTCATTGATGCGAGCGAAGCGAGTATAGGTTCGCGCAGCGAACCAATGAGGATTGCGAAGCAATCCTCCGGGGGTTGGCGAGAGTTAGCGAGCAGGGGGCAGGCCCCCTAATACAGAAATATTAAAGTTCAACGCTGATCTACCTATATAGGATGATTCTACGGTCACGGGACACACTTGGAGGGGTGGTACAGTTTACAAAAACATACATTTTTCCAAAAGGAATGTATGGTCTATTCGAGTTTTGCGGGGCGTTGGATTGGGCGTGGTGAACCGGGCCGATAGCCACCCCGATCACCAGATTAATTGAGCATCGATTATTTCTTATATAGGCATCTGAAGACCATTGTTTAGGTGACACCAGTTGACTCAATTAAGGACCTCGTTGCTCGACTAACCATTGCGGCTGCAAGCGAACAAGAAATGCCTGGCATCTTTGGAACTGTTCGCTAATCACTCTTTCGATGCTACCAAGCATGTATTAGGCCCGATACACACATCCGGTTTTTCAACGTGCGGTGCCGCTGCCGCAACGCAAGTGCGGTCTGAGATTCATTAGATCCAATGGAGTAGTGCGCACATACCTCCGGTGCCGCTGCGGCGACGCAGGTCCAACTTGCGTGTAATTTGTGCCGCAGTTCCCCACGGCGCCGCAGCTCACCGCACACGCTTCTCCGGTCTGAAGTACCTTGGTTTCACAAGTGGGTCATTCCACGCAAAATGAGCAAATAGGCTGTGGCTGACACATCACCGATTTTAATGAAAATTAGTTTCTAAATAGATCGCATATAGTAAGGAGGAACTGCCAAATATTAAACGTCAGAAATGGATATTTTATTTTTTATTGAATTTTAAAATTCAAGGTCACACAAATGTAGATTTTTGTAGCACTAATAGTAGCCTGTTTGAGACCCAATATTTCAAAAAGTTATTGACACAAATTATAAATTTTTATATTGTTACATTCTTCAGTAAAAGTTCTTTCAGGAAATGTCAGAATTTTGTTTAATATCCGGCACTTCTCGTTCTGAAGGATCGGCGAAAATAGAGATTTGTCCAATATGAAACCAATTTCAAATTGCTCTAGTACCTCTAAAAATGGAAAGACAATATCAAAAATAATTCTTAACAAAGCCCTTCTTCTATATAAAAGGTAGGTATAATTTAGTGATTGTAGTCCTATTCCTTATTGAAGAAAAAAATAATAATAAAAAAGGAAAATAATTGAAAACGGCGATTTTTCTGCATTTTTAAATACAAATTTTATTGTGAAGGACAGCTCCGAAAAACTCACAAATTTTCAGTATTATGTGTCCAGATGTATATTATCTGTCCTGAAATTTTCATCATTGTAATTTGCTTATTTTCGTCCCAGGAGCATTTTTAACTAGATGTAAACTATAGTTTTATTTTATCGCATGATGAAACAAAATAGGCGGAAAGACGCCATTAAGCCATCCATTTCCTCATTGAAAGAGATGCTATTACATTCAATGACAGATAATAGAATAAATAAACACTACTAAATGAATTATGGTTATAAATGTGCTTGGGTTGCAATAAACTGATAATTTTTTGCTGAACCGAAAGCTTTCGAACACCGGCGAATGTTCAAGTGGCAATCCATAAGTGTTCCATCCATTGAAATGATCATTAGTCGGTTAGAGAAGTCTTTTGGATTTTCTTGTAGTTTTTAGGAAATATAATAACTATGTTTGATTTTGATAGTAAAAGAGATTTTAAAATTCCTGAACTTTCGAAATGTGACGTGGGAGAAATTTTGCAAGAAAACTGCCATAAAATCCATTATGTAAAAGAAACCGGATTAAAAGAACTTTCCTAACTTACAGATAAAGCCAGAGAATTGTTGTATTTTAAATTAGGTAGGAAGTTTGAAAACATTTGTCTCCACCACGAGAAAGTGTATTTACTGAAGTATACTTACTTATTCCGACGAACTTGTTGTAATCCTTTTAAAAGTCACAAACGTGCCATGAAAAGGTCCCTGGGAATAATAGCACTAGATATTGCCAAGAAATCAGCTGGATTGCTCTCGCCAGGTAAAATAATCTGTCTGACATGTGAAATTGGTGCTAAAAATTTTATTACTGAAGAGGATGCAACAGATTTTGATTTTGAAACGGAAGCTTTAGAGAAACAGTACGAGAAACTCAATAACAGCCTGCAGGACATGGGAAATTTGCCTGTTAAAAAGGTTCGTAAACTCAGCATGACTCAAAGAAAACATTATGGCAGAAGAAAATTACAGAAATTTGTTTCAACTAATAAAATAAATTTGGGAACTGTTTTGCAAGTAAACCTCAATAAAATTAATAGTACACATGCGACTGAAAGTAAGGAAGATTTTTTATTGTTTAATAGAACAGCTGAAAGCAAAGTTTGTTGAAACAACATCCCCTGCAGAAAAAATTCAAATTCTAACTCTTGTTCCAAAGAGCTGGAGTCTGGAAAAAATAAGGACGTAATTTTCTACCACATTGTATTTAGCAAGGAAAACCTGCTAAGAGACAAGGCAAAAAAATTAATGACAATATTATTGCAATAGTTATAAACTTTTACGAGTCTGATGACATAAGTCGGCTATGTCCAGGAAAAAAAGACTATGTTAATGTAAATACAGATGAAGGTAAAGTCCCAAAACAAAAAAGGTTGATTCTTTGTAACTTAAAAGAAGGATACTAGAAGTTTAAGGAACAGCATGGGAGAGCAAAGATTGGTTTCAGTTAATTCGCTGAATTAAGGGGTTAGGTACCTTTTAAATGTCAAAATATGCAAAAAAAATCACTACATTTCGAATTTTAATACCTCCATGAATAAATTATTTACATAAATGAAATTTTGTATGCAGATTTTAACTACCTTTATCTTTTGTAAACTATGTTTAAAAAAATTTCTACCCCTTAAATATATTGTAAATTGGACCAAAAAGAAATGCATTGTTTTTGTTGTTAGAATATTATATGGTGCATTGCGCGCAGAATTCTGGACAAAATAATTATTATTCTGAGCTGAATTTTTTTATATACTTAAAAATATATAGTATAATTACAATGACGAACTATTGTATTTTTTTTTTAAATATTTCTTACAAAAAATGTTTTTAATAAAAAAAAAATTGAAATTTTTTCTTTTTTCAACACAAAATTAACTTTTTTTCAAAAACTTTCAACAGGATAGACAAAAAAGTTGGTCATTTTATACATATATATGGTTTACATAATCAATTAAAATTTCATGTAATTCTAACCAACCATTCCAGAGAAATCTTGCGCGCAAGTGGTAAAATCACAGTTTTGAGATATCGTCGTTTAAAAACAATTTTATTATTAAAATGCTCCAGGAGCATATGTTTCTTCTAATATCTCCATGAATAAATTATTAACATAAATGAAATTTTGTATGCAGATTTTAACTACCTTTATCTTTTGTAAACTATGTTTAAAAAAATTTCTACCCCTTAAATATATTGTAAATTGGACCAAAATGAAATGCTTGTTTTTGTTGTTAGAATATTATATGGTGCATTTCGCGCAGTATTCTGGGCCAAATAATTATTATTCTGAGCTGATTTTTTTATATACTTAAAAATATATAGTATAATTACAATGATGAACTATTGTATTTTTTTTTTAAGATTTCTCACTTTTTTCTTAATAATAAAAAAAAAAAACTGAAATGTTTTCTTTTTTTCAACACAAAATTAATCTTTTTTCAAAAACTTTCAACAGGATAGACAATAAAGTTGATCATTTTAAACATATGTATGGTTTGCATAATCTATTAAAATTTCATGTAATTCTATCCAACCATTTCTGAGAAATCTTGCGCGTAAGTGGTAAAATCACAGTTTTGAAATATCGTCGTTTAAAAAAAAAAAAAACAATTTTATTATTAAAATGCTCCAGGAGCATATGTTTCTCCTTCTTGCAGAAGAAAATTTTCTGCAACAACTTTTTGCTTTCTTCTTTTGCTCTTTCGAGCCTCTTTCGTGCTCTGAAGAAAGCGTAAATTGCAAATGTCTATTCTTTCAATATCTAAATTGACTAGACATTCTCGAGCAGAAGAACCAGTTATCAGACCGAATTCTTCCATCACTTTTATTCGACCTTTGTTACCCTCATTAAATAAGATTACTGCCTCATTGGTTGCAATTTCTACAACTCTCCTTCCAGCATTCTGGGTTTTAGGACACAGCTTCCATATCAATGAATTTAACGACTCGTTATTGTTCTGTGTCTTTCCTCCCAGACACCTCTGAAGTAATTTTGGATGTGTCAAATCATTAAAAGTTGGTTTGATTACTTCCATGACGCATATAGGTAAAGTTTTTTTATGAACATAGTCATTCACAGTACCACCAATAAGAGCTCTCTGATAACTGCACCACGAATTAGATCCTGACGGGCAGAAACTGTGCAACGGCTCTGAGTCGGTGGATCGAGTGTGAAAGTATACAGCCCACACTGCCTTGCGCATTTCACTCAAATTATTGTTGTGTTGTCGTATTGCATTTCCATAATACACTGTAAGTTTATCAATTACACTATCAGTGAGGCGACCTTTCCCACCAATTGATTTGCCGTCACTGCATGCTGCCTTCATTTGTTTTAACTTTCGAAGTCTGGTCCCCATTCTTTTCTGAATGTGACCAACGCATTCAATTTTTGATACGGTTTCCTCACCATAAGGGTTGGCTTCTGTTATTGCCTGGAACGTTCTTGTATCACCATCCCCTATGTATCCAACGTATTTTGTATTTCGCGTTTCTTCAGAACGTTGGAAAATGCGGACCATGCCAACCATTTCCATCTTCCCTGCAGATCCAATATGATTGACAAGGCATTTATTTCCATGCGTTGTTTTCCAAGCATCATATTCTTCAGTCCCTTTTCTGGTTTTAAAGTAATCGCATGACTTGCAATACGTAGACAAAACCTCAGTATCTAATACTTTCCCAGATTTGTCACCGATGATAGTGCACACACCAATACGAGAAGAATGCCCCCTCGTTTTCCATGTGCCATCACCGCTAATATTAACACTGGGTGAACCGGTCATTTCAATTTCCTCAGTAGCTGCAGAGTTCATAGATTGCTGAGCCACTGTATTTGTACATGTTTGCAAGTTTTTCACTGCTGCGTTGTAGGATTTTCTGGAAACTGGGTGGGGAAGATCCATAATACCACAGAAAACTTTCATGGCTGCATATCCCATTCCAACAGCACGCATTGAATATAAATATCTCCTATTAATTTCAGGAATATTCTTTTTCGCACCTATCATTGGGGAATTCCTAAACGAGCATAACTCATCACAGTTTTTGCATTCGACTGAAATTTTTGATGACAGTCCACACATAATTTCTTCTTTGAATGTCACATTATTGCCACACATTTTGCAGTTCAAACTGTTTTCTAGAGAAGAAAACAATAAGTTAATGTCGATAATGCGATAACCTTTAAATGTACAGTTGGTTTCACTAGTATTGGAAACACCAGAGTCAGCGCAAAGTTTTCTTTCAGAAGCACTTTCATTCAGTGCATTTTTTGATTCACATGCTCTCCTTGAATACATGTTTCCTGTGAACTTACGTTTCTTACTTCTTTTACCAGAAGCTCTCTTTTTCACTCGAATATCTACTGCAGAATTCATAATACAATATTTAAAAAGGAACTATTTATAATCAAAGATCAACAAAAGAAAGATTGGATTCAGAACAGTTTGCAAAAAGACTTTAGCTTGTGAAATTCTTTCACAGTAAAGAAAGAAAACAAATAAAACTAAAAGTAGAAGTCAAAGTACCTTGTTCCCAAATAAAAAATAAAATTAAGAAAACAATGTACATGGATATGGCTTTAGCAATATAGAGCGTAGTCAAAATACATTTTTGTGATCGCTAATATCGACGAAGTACAAAATGTAAACAAACCATCTGGCTCTAAATGTTTGAGTAAGGGCTTCACTCTTTTAACCATAACTTCCGTTCTAGAGTGAAATTTTGCACCAGGTTTGTTTTAAAACGTTGCTAAGAAACAGGGCATTAAAATTAGATCATAATATTTTTTTAAATTTTTTTGAAAATTTAAAAGGTACCTAACCCCTTAAGACCGAAACATTGTGTACTAGCTGGAAGTAATGGTACACATTCCGTGTGTGTGTGTGCACCATACATCAAAATATGAAACTGATGTTACACGCTATTAAACCTCATTATTCTTTGCTAGAGCTAATGAAATTATGTTTGTAACATTGAAAAGGAACAATTTATGTTCGGAGAATGTGATAAGTGTCCAAAAGATCAATTTCGTGCTCAAATAGAAAAGTTAGAAGCGTTGGATTTCGACCGACAGATCTACTCTAATCACACAAGTCCAGTCAACAGAAGAATTTCTTGACTCACTTGTTGAGAGTATGTCTGGATTGACAAAACATCATTTCATTGCTAAATCGCAGTCCAAATTTTTGGAGGAAAAGAAATTGACTGTTTCCCAGGAGGAGTGCATTGTACTCCTCGATTTTTCAGAAAATTATTTATTTATTGTTCAGGATGCAATTCAAGGATTCCATTGGGAAACTACTCAAGCTACACTGCACCCATTTGTACTTTATGGGAAGGATAACGAAAACAGGTTTCAAATCCTTTCAATGTGTGTTATTAGAGACCATACTAGACATGATACATTGAGTGTATTTGCATTTCAGACTGCGGTAATCCCTTTTTTAAAAGAAAGGTTTCTTTCTGTGAAGAAACTTATCTATTTCAGCGATAGGTGTTCAGCACAGTATAAAAAACGGAAAAACTTTTCCAACATTTGCCATAGTGAATCCGATTTTGAATTGAAGGCAGAATGGCACTTTTTCGCTACAAGTCATGGCAAAAGCCCATGCGATGGAATCGGTGGAACTATCAAACGGTTAGCCGCAAGAACAAGTTTACAGAGACAGTACAACAATCAGATTTTAATTGTAAAACAACTATTTTCCTTCTGTACTTCAACCATTTCAAGCATCAAATTATTTTATGTGCCTTCAACTGATGTTATTCAAATTGAGTCTTATCTTCAACAAAGGTTTAATGAAGTGACCGCAACCATTACGGGAACTCGTAACTGTCATTGCTACATTCCTATTCCAAATTGTACGACACTAATTCGAGTGTCATATTTATTGCAATCGCCAGGAAAAGAAGTAAAGAGTTTAAAAAGAATTCAGCAGCACAAACAAAATCACGTTTCAATAATAGAAGAAGCAAAGTTTAACTTGTGAGTTTTACCACATCGTGAATTTGAAAAGGTAATTAGTTAAAATTCATAATTTCTATGATACTACGTTGAAATTTTTAAGCTTGTTTTGACACTCATTTTTTCTGCTTTTATAATTCACCCTTAAAGTTAAACATGATTTGGTATTTCTTTGTTGAATTAAGGTTTCATTATCTATATTTTATTTCACTGTTATCATTGAAGTTCTCGTAACATGCATAGAGTGGGAAGCAAATGTTGTGATTTTGTTTTTATTATTGTTGCTTTAGGACTCAGATTACAATCCTGAATTTTTTTTTACAAGTAATATATATATTAAACTGTATTCCTGTGGAATGTCGGTTTTGTAAAAGCTGTCCTTCATTTGATTTCTTATGCCTATTTAGAGTAGAAAATTATCATTTTGTACTTTTCGTTAGCTATTTTGAAGATGAAAGAATTAAAATACGACTTCCAAACTCTATCAGTAATATTACCATATCTAGCATTGTAACTGGCATGAATTTAAAGTAGGTCGTAACATTTCTTTAGCCCATAGAAATGTTTTTAATTCCGTCAAAAATGACAATTTTCCATTTTTTGCAACTAAATTTTGGATTAAATATGATGTTTAAAAAGGTTGTTGACACAATGACAAAAAGAACATTTTGTACAGATTATAAAAATGTAAAACATGTTTGTCTACGTTAAGTAGTTTTTGAGAAACAGAACTTCAAACATGCAACATTAAGCGATCTCGCAACTGTTCTTCAAAGTTGGAAGTCCTAAAAATGCCTCCAATTTCGAAAATATTTAATTTTGAACCTAATTCTTTTGGATATCGTTATTTATGCATAAACTAAACCCCTGTACCAAATTTCATGAAAATCCATTACCATACGGCCACGGGTTTTTCCTGATTTTTGCTCATTTCAAGTGGAATGACCCAAGTACATGAAATATAAATAATAATTAATAAATGGTTGTATCCAGTAACGTCTATTTTGTTTCAAAATATACTTTTTTTACACCAAGTAGGCGAAATAAACACGTTTTCTTCGATAGAATATTCATCGTAAATGGCGCAAAATGAGTACTTGCGTCATTTTGCGGTTTCGTGTGCTTAGTAGGGCTTCTGTGCCGCAGCTGCGCCGAACGTTGAAAAAATGGATGCTTGCACCGGGCCTTACTGTTGGTTGTCGCAATTTTAAGCATCTATATATATAATTCTCTTATGTGGCACGCAAAAAAGACGTTATTTGTTTTCGCGTTTTGGCAACATTGTACGATTATTTGTTTATCTCAAAGCCTCGCGCTTCAATTGAATTTATAGCGTTATCGGATGAAATTTTATTGAAAAAAAAAATGAATTTTAGTTGAGCTGTTGCAGTAAATAATAGAAATCAAAGATAACGGAGGATCTTTTCATAGTCATTTTTAAAAAAAAGGTCCGTTTCGGGGCAAACTATTATAGTTGAACAAGACGCTTGCATTACAACTTTCGACAACAAACTCAATGGAAAAGCGTGGATGGCTCGAGTACTGGGTAAATGTACACACAACCAACATGCTGGGTTTTCAATTTCCAAATCAACGCTCACATTTCGAGTCCAAATTTGCTCAAAGTTTCCATTTTAATTCTGATTCCAGAGGTACTGTAAATATCTTTTCTGAAAACAGCATAAAATTTAGATTTGAAAATTATTTTTTTGGAATATCATATTTGGTAAACAATTCCTTCTGCTAGGACACATGTATTCATTGATGCGAGCGAAGCGAGCATAGGTTCGCGCAGCGAACCAATGAGGATTGAGAAGCAATCCTCTGGGGGTTGGCGAGCGTCAGCGAGCAGCGGGCGGGCCCCCTAGTTTAATGTAAACATTGTTACAAAGAAGCACTATGCAAGAATGTTGTAAATAAAAAATATTTTTATGTTCATGGTTCATTTTTTGTGTTTGTTGCCTCCACGCATCACTTCCGACCATTCATTTATAAACAAAAAACGTATTTTTGTTAGCTGTACCATCCCTCCCAGCTTATCCCATGTGTGTGTCACACTATATACATAAAAAAGGACATATGTGTGTGTATATTCTCTATACAATCTACATCATTTGACCCAATCCACACCAAATTTGGTACATTTATTCTTTAGAACACAGCGAAAAACAGGCTATTTCGTTCTTGTGTTCATACCCATCTGTAGACATGAACTGCTTGTGTATGAGGTAACACAGGGCAATGTGAAGGTCATATTTTAGCTGTGGCGATAGGAAACATGTTCTACAGAGTTTGTGAATTTGAGTTAATGCAGGGAAAATATCACGGTCATATTTGAAACCCGAGCAACTCCGAATTATTCAGTTAGCATGTCATAATTAAAGAAAATGAGGACGATAAAAACTTCCTTATTGAATGAAAAAAAATTATTCCACATCGTGCTGTCGCAGTAGAAAATTTCCTGCGCGTTTCACAACACAATCTTCTTATATAACGTTATTAGCTAAGTTCGTGACACGTTCTGTTCGCTTCGTCAGCACTGACCGTTTATGCAAGTCATAAATCTACGTGTTTTCAAATCTAAAAAAACCTTAATATGACGTTATTCTACCACATCTTCTTGGAAAAATTTGAGTAAACAATGTTGGTGTCTCGAGTTAAGAATCCGACTTATGTTAATGATTCTCAATTCGCAGAGAGAAATAGAAACACGCGTATATTCGTCTGTTCGCATGTTAAAAAAATTCACAGGCCCAACAAATTGTTCCACCGCGTTTAGTT
Source organism: Metellina segmentata (assembly GCA_947359465.1). Classification (NCBI taxonomy): domain Eukaryota; kingdom Metazoa; phylum Arthropoda; class Arachnida; order Araneae; family Tetragnathidae; genus Metellina; species Metellina segmentata. The sequence continues at coordinate 12,969,614 of OX375875.1, forward strand.
TTATTCAGCAATTGCCTTTTGGATAAGACGTTTTGCTTTACTATTTGCTTGCGATTAAGAGCGTGCAAGTTGAAACAGTTGAATCAGCTTTGTTTAATAGCACAATATTGTTATCGGATTTGTCGAAGCCAATAGCATACTCTGTGATCGAAGCCTGTAGCCTTTAGTAACATAGACTGCGTTGTCTTTTGAAGTGATATTGTGTGTCCTATAAAATATTTGATAGTCGAATGTGTTTCTTCTATCATGTGAAACGCTGCTGAAGGTAGACATTTTTTTATGAACAGAATGAATTAGAAGTTGTGGGAAGAACAACGCTGTCCACAGTGATGATTGGAACCATAAAGGTTTGATAAATTGTTATTGTTTACGAGACAATATAAATTAGCGTTCGGTTGCAAATAGTGATAGTTATGAAATTGTGTAAAAAGCAATCTTTCGAAAGGTAAGCAAGAGTAAAAACTGAATTATTTGAAGCCGTTAAATTGTTTCATCAGGTATGTTGGACGAAGCCCGTCTCATACGATGTCATCAAGCGAAGACTTTTTTAGACTTTGTGATACGATTCCCGCTTTGAATTGTATTTTAATAAGGATTATCAAAGGGCACAAGGATTAGTGTCGCGAGTGAAGTTTCTTGGAAACGTCAAAACGTTCGAGTTAACTAAAGAATGTGAAATAGCTGTAATAAACAATTATTCTGTATACAAATTGAGGTATGTAAAGTCAATTTATTTTGTGTCTGATGCGTTGAACGAAACAAAAGAAACTATTTCCTGATTTCATTGGATTTTCGCCTTGATCAGCAGTTTTCTCAAGTGTCAAAATGTCTTCCAACGGCTGTAGATAGACGACGCTTATGCCCATAAGAACAAAAAAAAAAACCTTCCAGTGACCCCAAGAGAAATGTGCTGAAATGTTCATCTTACGAGTAATCCAGAGTAAATTAAATAGCTATAATAAACAATTGCCCTGTTTGAGAAAGCATCTGAAAGTTGTTTCTTGCGCCACGTTAAGCTCAACCTACCTACTCGGGGAAAGTACCAGAGGATGAAAATTGAGGTATGACGTCGATTCGCTTGCGTTGTACGAACCAAAAGATGCAACTATTTTCTCATTTCGTGATTTGTTTCAAACGTTTCCAGTGCCTCAAGTGAAACTCGGAAATATTCGGCTTCCGAGGGATATCATAGCCATTTCACCTAGCTATAATAAGCAAGTACCTCGTTTCGCTCAAGTCCCTCACAGGGAAAGTACAGGATGTGCAAAGTTAGCTGATTTTGCTGTGGAACGAACAAGACCGATGCGATGTCACCAACGGAGCCCACCACTTACCGACTTCGTGACCTGATCCTCGCTTTGATCTGCGCTTTTCTGGGAAGTGTCAAAGGCCTCCTGGTGTCCCAGGTGAAATCCCTCGGAGCCGTCGAGATCTTCGGCCTGCGGAGCATCGGAGCCACCTGTTTCATCCTTCCCATCCTCGTCTTCTACGGCTTCACCCTCTGGTACGACGCCAAGTGCAACCTGGTGCTCCTGATGCGATCCCTGATCGGGAACGTCGCCGTTTGCGGGTACTACTTCGGATTCGTGTACCTGCCCATCGCCGAAGCGTCCATCCTGTTCTACTCCACGCCAGTCTTCACCGTCATCATCGGGTGCGTGTTCCTCCGTGAAAAGTGTGGTCCGGCAGAGGTCCTGTCCATTGTCCTTTCCCTGGTCGGTGTGGCGTTGGTGTGCGTGCCGGACTTCACCTTCGATGCGGACCGGTACTCGGACGGAGCGGCCAAGGGTGTGGTCGGTTCGCTGGTGGGTGCCGTCGCACAGGCCGGTGCCCTGGTGGTCGTCAGGAAAATAACCCACATACCACCCCCGGTGGTCAGCTTCTGGTGGGCATCGATGGGCATCGTCTTCTCCACCGTGTTGACCACCGCCCAGAGGAGGCCCGTGCTGTTGGACTGCGGGCCAGAGATCGTTTACGTCGTCCTCATAGCGGTGGTGGGGTTCGTCAGCGAGCTGTGCCTCGTGGCGGCGTTGAAGTCGACGAACGCTGTCGTCGTGTCCATCGCACTCACGTCGGAGATACTGTGGGCGTTCGTGCTGCAGGTGTCAGTGAGTCGCGAAGCACCCAGTCTGACGTCCATATTAGGCGGCGTCGCGATTGTCGTGTCCCTAATGGTGACGCCTTTGGTGAGTCTTGCGTGTTCTCGAGCCGGTGAGTTGGACCATAACAAAGTACCTTATGCAAACGGGAAAGTAGAGGGCGAAGGTAAAGTCTGAAAAAACGTGTTGAACCGAAAGGTCTCCAATACACCGTGGCATATTTCGGTCTTGTATTCTACTCATCAAAGCTTGTAATTCTGATGTGTGCTAGTCGAAAAAGAAATTAGCATGCTCGTCGTCAGCGAGTTGTGTTTCGTCGCATCGTCGAAGTCGACAACGCTATCGTCGTTTCTATTGCACCCACATGTCATAAGAAATCCTCTGGATCATTGCTGCAGGTATCCGTAAGTCACGAAGTGCCCAATGGGATATGCATATTAGGTGGTGTTACTAATAGTGACGTCTGTGGTGAGTGTTGTATTCTAAATAGTGAATTTTTCCATAGCGAAGTACCTTTTATAATGAAAAAGTATTGGTCATATATGGAAAAATGTGTATCCATAGAACTTCAAGGTGTCAAATATCAGTCGTATAATGCACCAATTAAAGCTTACATTTGGCTTCTGTTATACTAGCCAAGAAGGTGGAAGTCAAGTCTTTAGGATTACAGGTTACTAAACTGCTGCGTATAAATGTATCCAATGTCTTAACACGTAGGCATGCGAGCACAGTAAGTGAGAACCAAATTTTGTTGTACAAATCGACTTTTTTGAAAACTATTTTCATAATTTAGGTTTAAAGCTTTATGCGAAATCAGGAAGAAATTAATTTTTAATGCCTCTCAAGCATTTTATTTGTTTGGAACTTAAATATTGAAGTATGTGTACTATCATAGTATGCAAGCATGTTACGGTTCCATGTGTTAAGTTTTTACTAATATAAATGTTATATTTTGTGTAAAAATAAATACTTTATCAGTACATGTAAATGTAATTGTTTCTAATTTTAAATGTTGATTTGAAAATGTTAATGCATACAGATAAAATGTCAGTTTCAAATATTTTAAGTGGTGAACGTTTCATAAAATGTTTCGTCGTTATAAAAAAAAAAGTATAAATTTAGTTTTAGTGTAGTTCCAAAAATCATTTCAATTAAATTCGGATCTCTCCCTTAAGGGACTTAAGGACGTCAAAAGCCCGCTGTGTTGATCTAGTACGACGTTAGCTAAAATTACCATTACCATTTCAATTAATTTTTAATGTGTGTGTAACGGTTAAAAAAGGTTTCAATAGCTTGGATTCCAGTTTTAAATTTACTGTTATATAACAATATTTTAAGCCTCTCTACTCTTGAATTCTCACTGAGATGCATTGTCTTCGAAATATTTATTACATTTTTAAGGGATATCTTTAATGTTTCATTATATAAATGTTATGGAATATTTGGTACAGCAGTAGTAGTGTATTAGTGCAACGCTTTTAAGGCAATTTTTTGGTGTGTTTTTAGTAATTAGTTGGCTACCCCAACTAATAACAATAAACACACCAAAAATTGCCCCCAAAACGTTGCACAACTACACTACTGCTGTACGAAATTCCACTGTGCTTTTGGTACAACAGTAGTGTATTAGTGCAAAGCTTTTGGGGCAATGTTTTGGTGTGCTTTTTGTAATTAGTTGGGGTAGCCAACTCCGTTTTATTAGGCTTATAGCAGCCTCGAGATTATTTGAATATTATTTAATTTTTGAAACAGCCCGTTATGTTGCTCCAATGTATTGGTTCCCAAACTTACTATGCCCATGGACCCCTTATAGCAAAAATCTGACCACGAACCCCCAAGTGATAAAGCTATAAACATATCTGCATACTAGAAAAATTACAAACTTAACTTTGATGTCTTGGATGGTAAATGGTGACGTAGAAATAAAATATAAATAAAACATTTTGATATTTAAAGTAGTATTTATTGAGATATTAAATTTTGTTTTAAAACACAAAAAAACATTATTATATTTGAATGATATGGGTGAACATGATGGGATATATAAGATTATTTATGTTCGACTCTGAGTAACATTAGTAAGTCTCCACAAGCACTAATTTCCTGTTGGTTTCTTTTTTCGTGATGAGGCACTAAATCCACGTTTTACACAATAGGAAGACGAGAAAGCAACAGCTTCTGTACAGTGACCCATAATGCAGGATATAAAATTGGTATCTGTTTTTGTAACCAGAATTCGTGGTATCCTTGATCAAACATTGGTTATAGCTCCTCATTTGTGAATTGTTCAGTAAATTGCTCCTGTATAAGTATGGATTCATCCGAGTTTGTGGGTCTACTTGCAAAAGGGTCCCACACCCAATCGGGATAACCAAGTGAAGAATGTCTTCAAATCTTTGGCTAAGGTCTGAATTAAGAGCTGTTAAGTATTGACAATAAGCGAGCAAATATTCACCTTGTATTTTGCATTTTTGAAAGATTTGGAAAAGTGAGCATTTTCCTCTCCCCAAGTTTTGTAACAAACGCATATATCATGTTTTTAGTTTTGATTTAATTTAATTGATCACCTTCTAGCTTCAAATTGGTTTTGTTAAATTTGGCAAATAAGTCAGACACATAAGCTATGGAATTTTTTGAATTAATTAAATTCAGCCCCGTAAATCTTTCTTTAATTTCCAGGAATTCCAACACTGAATCAGTGCATAGAATCGTTCCAAACATGTACTTTTAGATAACCAACATAATTCCATGTTAAGAAGTAAATGATTATAATATTCATGATTTTTCAAAGTTGACCAAATGATCTATCATTTAAAGCATTCCTTTTAATTTTAATAACCTCTTTAATGACATATTCTAGTGAGCCATGCAAGAGTTCACTAAGATTTTTGAATTACACAATGCACAGATAATACATTCGGTATCGCTTGTTTTAAGTATTGTCAAAAATCCTCAGTGTTGGCTAACCATTACCGGAACACAGTCAGTAACAACGGAAAGGATATTACTCAAGGTTTAGCTTTTAAATCGAAAAATCTCTTTAATCCATTAAATATTGTTTCACCTTTCGTATCAGTTTCCAAACGTTTGGCAAATAACAATTCTTGGAATTTTTTTTCTTTTACAAATCTTACATAAGCTAAAAGTAAAGCTTCGTTTCCAGGCAAAGTGGACTTGTCAAGCTGTATAATGTGAATTCAGATGTTTTTAAGTACTCGCATAAAGAAATTTCTACTCGCTGATCCATTTTGTCAATCCGTCTTTGAACTGTATATTACTCAATGGAGGTCTGATGATATCGAAAGCTGGTTTATACAGCACGGTGCTCACTTCATCACTTACAGTTGGTAGAATAAGTTCTTCACCACATTGGTATGGTGGCTTTCCGGACTTATCAATCAGTAAAGAAATAGTATACGAGTAAGAAGCACGCAGTCCATCGTCCTTTCGATCAGATGTTGTCGCCATGACGCCGCAATGACGATGCTTTCAAATATTTTTCTTTATGCTTTAAAAAAAAAGTTAAATCATTATCTTTTTTGTCGCTATGGACTTTTGTAAAATGTTGCTTAAGCTCAGAAAGTTTCTTTGATTCGTTTGAAAAAGTTTTATTGCATTGAAGGAACAGGTAAAGTACTATTTACGGGAAACGGAATAAGGCCAAAAATTTAAATTTTCAACACTAATGTCTTAATTTTTTTCTTCGGCTCACTCAAACTGTTATCCGTCAAAAAAAGAACAAATTTAAGCTACTAGTGGGCTACGCCCCCTGCTCTCTATCGATTGCCAACCCCTGGTGATTGCTACGCAATACAAATCCGATTTTTTCCGAATTAAAAAAAAAAACACTATTAGGAACCAAATTGAAATTTCTAAAAAATACTCGACGAGCTGCACAAATTGAGGTTTAGAGGAACTCTAGAATAAAAACTCACGGCTGAGTACTGAAAATTTGTACGTCTTTTGCTCACTCGCGTTAGGGATTTCGCTTTTTTTTTTACTTTGACACTTAATTAACCTTAAACTAAAAGCCGCATCGAAAAAAAATCTTTTTCATCTTGTTACCTGTCAATGGGCGATTGTTATGGGCGTTATGGATCATCGCTAAATCACTTCCAAAAAAGAATTTTTCGGTGGGCCCCCTTATGTCTTTACCACGTATATTACTTAAAATTAATACACGCAATACTACTTTAAAAAGCATATACTCGCTTTAGTCTAGTAAACAACGCGAGACCAAACTAAACAATCCACCAAAATATAATAAACTACAAAGTAGCAGCATATTCGTTGGAGTATTATTACATTAAAATACCAGCGAGCCTTCAAGAAAGGGGAATCGTCATAAGCAAATATTTAACACCACTCCTTCTATGAACAAAAATTCCCCGCTTACAGTCAAACTCTTCAATCAAGAAACTGGGGAAAGTTTTTACAAGTAAAAATCCCACCGAAACAATATTTACCTCAAGTTTAATTTCACCCGAATGTGGATGGCAATTTCCCTCGCTCTTCCAAATAGCGTTTCGCTCAACGCTTAAACATAACGCTTTGATCAATTGAGTTTAATATATCGAGTCCACGTGCAAGCTGTTGTTGATGCCAGAGCGGTTTCCAATGGCCAGGAGCTGTTACTTCTCGCATAGTGCCTTTTGAGGGAAATCGTCCTAATCATTTATATCCAAGGGCGGTAGGGCGTTTTATTACGGTCCATGTTTCCCAAATTGGACACTAATTTCGCATTGTGGTCCAGGTAGCATTGTTTACTCTCAAGAAAGGACTTAATCTTCCATAACCTGATTAAAATGCCACGTCTGTGAGTTGTGGGAATTGCCAAGTAATGCAATTGTGTGCCCACCTTCCAGCGATTGGAGTTTGGGGTTACAAGATATTTGTATTCTCAAAATGGTGAATGCCAAATTTGATTAGACCACTAAAATTTCTGGAGAGATAATTTGCATATATTTTTGATGTCGAAACTTAAAGAAAATCGAAGCGTTTAAATGCAACGAAAATGTGTAAGTCATTCTAAATAATGAATATGCTCCATCAGCAAATCTTACATCCATACAGGGCCGTGATATCCCGGTGGGAAGATTAAATACAGTAAAACCCCGATTATCCGAGCTCCCATTATCCGAGTTTCCGCTTTAACCGGGCTATCAAAAATTTCTAGGATTTTTTTTTGGTTCTACATTTTTTATTTTTAAAACTATTGAAAAAAAATTCTGAACTTGATCTCACAAACACTCAAGAAAACGAAATCCGTGACTGGATAAACGTTGACGAGCAACAAAAGATTTCAGATAAATATGATCGTCAATAAGGAAAATGAATCTAGCGATGATGATGAAAAGACAGTGACGATGAAAATCTTCCATACATATGGACTAAAAGCTATCGAAAGAGCTATTGAATATATAGAACAACAAGAATAAGCTACACCAGCAATCCTGTTATCTCTCTATATTAAAAAAAAAGTTGCCGCCGCAGGATGGAAAACTGTGTTGTTTAGATCGATTCTTAGACGGTTTCCCTAGAAAGTTCGGATCAGAAAAATATGAAATTAACATGGTTTGTTCTTCATCGTGTGCCGTGGACAATTGTAAGATCTTTTTTCGATGCGGTTATTAGTTTAGGGTTTATTAAGTGTCAAAGTTGAAAAAGCGAAATTTCTTCCGTGAGTGAGCAAAACTCATAAAAATTATCAGTTTAAACCGTGGGCTTTTTTTTTAAAGAGTACCTCTCAACGTAAATTTTTGCAGCTCGTCGAGTTTTTTTAGAAATTTCAATTTGGTTGCATTTTTTACGATCGGGTTTGCCAGATATCCAATTTATCGCAGCCGCAATTACCATAAAAACGATTTCTTTTTAATCGGCGAGGAAAAAGGCTCGCTTTTTTCACTCTGTTCTCAGGCGGTTTACCGAGAAAGTATAGTTCATAAAGTTAGGACATTAACACGGTTTATTTAAAATTGTACACAGGGTACAAGATGCAGAAGGTTTTTTACTGAAGCGGCTATTAGTTTAGGGTGCATTAAGTGTTAAAGTAAAAAAAAAAACAAAAAAGTGAAATCACTTGCGAAATGAGTCTTGATTTGTGAAGCAAACCAAACGGGATTGCGTAGGAATCTCCGGGGGTTAGCTAGCAGGGGGCGGAGCCCCCTAGTCTTTAAAAAAATGGCTAAACAATGCTGCAGAAAAAGCCAAAGTAACATAAAACAAAACAAATTAAGGACTTTTTAAAGTAAGAACTCTTTAATTATCGTAACAATATGAACTGCATGTGGTGTATCTGTGTAACTTTTGTGTTTGTTAAAATAGACGTTTAAACCTACACGATTTATTTTGTTTACAACTTTCGCTTTAACCGATATTTTTGGTTATCCGAGTTAGTCGTGGTCCATATTAACTCGGATAATCGGGATTCGACTGTAAATATATTTCATTATGGGGGCAGCATCTAAAAATTCGAAAAAATTCATTTTTAAGATTTTTACTATTTATAAAAACTTGAATTTTTTTATTTTTTTATAACGATACCTAATTTGTAGAAATCAGTTAATTGGAAGCATTTTTAAATATTTTATAGTAGATGCACTATTAACGCGACATGCGTCCTTACGAAGCTTGTCTTTTTTCTCAGAACATACTTTTTTTCATGTTTGGGGGCCATTACTCAAAATCGTCAAGATTAATTAAAAGTTAACAATTACCCGGATCGTCGTTAGTTTTGCGTTGCTCTACTACGACGTTAATTAAAAATTACCAAATTACTCCTATATTTTAAGGAATTCTAGTTTCTACAGTTATGACTAAATATCGACAGTATACATGACTCTCCTTAACACAACTTCAATGGATAAACTCTAATGGGAATGGACACAAGAATGTGATCCAGCCAGACACTGGACACCTAACAAACAGCCAACCCCCTACTCCCTATTTACATTTTGTGCCACTTGACCACCTTCGTCTATGTTGCATGTCATCCATTTGGCATTTTAAATGCAAGTCCATTAGGTAATATCGATCAGGACACCGTAAGGAAATAACGAGTCAAGACCAATTAAAAGCCTCCTGGTTGACTTTGAACACCAGCTGTGCAACTATGAGGTGAAGGCGCTATGAGGAGGGTGGTAGTATGGTAGTTTAATTAACGTCACACTGGATCGCACAACGGGCTATTGGCGACGCTCGGCAAATCCACTCCGAAGGGAAAGATCCCAGGACAGCTCCACGTCATTTTGAAAAGTAAGATGACACTACCACCTGAGTTGGAAACCCACACCTCCATACTAGGGTTGCGACATCGATGTCAATGTTTTCAAAGCATCGATGTTTTTGTAACATCGATGTTTATACTTGTCGATGTTTTTACGTTGTCGATGTTTTATTTTTAAATGAGAAAAGTACGGTTTTAAAAATAACCTAGTAGCATAATTTTTATAATCGGCTAATTGAACATACTTTTAGACCAAAATGTCCAAAGGGTGAAGGGTCTGAAAAGTAGGGATACGACATAGAGGTCAATGTTTTCAAAACATTGATGTTTTATAAAAAACATCGATGTATTGGAGCCAATGTCGCATCACTAGTTGCTAAACCAGTTTTAAGAAATGGTGGAAAAAGTTAAAGTAAACAGAATTTTAAAAACAACGATGGTTTAGGTGCGATGTAACATCAACATTGATGTTTTAATTGTGAACATCGATGTTTTCTGTCGATGTTACATCACTAGGTGCTGAAACAGTTTTAAGAATGGGTAAAAAAGTTTAAATACTCTGAATTTTAAAACATCGATGGTTTTGGGGCGATGTATTATCAACATCGATGTTTTAATTTTGAACATCGATGTTTTGCTGTCGATGTAGCATCACTAGTTGCTAAACCAGTTTTAAAAAATGGGGGAAAAAGTTTAAATACACTGAATTTTAAAAACATCGATGTTTTCGGGGCGATGTATTATCAACATCGATGTTTTAATTTTGAACATCGTTGTTTTAAAACATCGATGTTTTGCTGTCGATGTAGCATCACTAGTTGCTAAACCAGTTTTAAAAAATGGGGGAAAAAGTTTAAATACTCTGAATTTTAAAAACATCGATGTTTTCGGGGCGATGTATTATCAACATCGATGTATTAATTTTGAACATCGATGTTTCAAAACATCGATGTTTTGCTGTCGATGTAGCATCACTAGTTGCTAAACCAGTTTTAAAAAATGGGGGAAAAAGTTTAAATACACTGAATTTTAAAAACATCGATGTTTTCGGGGCGATGTATTATCAACATCGATGTTTCAAAACATCGATGTTTTGCTGTCGATGTTGCATCCTTACTCCATACCACGCCAACGTCAGGACATTTGAAGCCACCACAGATTTAACGCTCGAGCCCACTTTGCACACAACGGTCTTTGGTCAGATTCGAACTCGTAACACTGCGATTGCCAACCGGGATCCGCACACGCTTTTGTCATTGTGTAAGGTAAGATAACGTAAATTAACGTCCTACTAGAGCAACAGAACGAGATATTGACGATGGTCCGGGATTAATCCCCTAAGGGAAAGATCAGAGGACAACACTTTGACCGGACATTTTGAACCACGGTCAGATAAGGAGGTTTTTTTTCATTAGGGCCGACCAACCGGTCTAGTGGTTAAGTTGATAGCCTCTTGATCGGAAGGTTCCTGGTTCGAATCCGAGTCAGGGCATGTGGATGTTTGTAAACGTATGGTGTAGAGGCGGCTGGTGTACCTTAAATCTGTCGTGTCCGAAAGTCTTCACGTTGGGTGAGTGTGGAAGTTTGGAGAGTGGGGTGCCAGCTCAGGTGTTGCCTCGTCATCTGACCCTGGTTCAAAATGTCGTGGTGGTGTCCACTGATCTTTCCCTAAGGGGATTGATTCCGGACCGTCGTCGTAATGCCGACCAACCGGTATAATGGTTAAGGTGTTAGCCTCTAGATCGGAAGGTTCCCGGTTCGAATCCGGGTCCGGGCATGGATGTTTGTAAACGTATGGTGTAGAGGCGGCTGGCGCACCTTAAATCTGTCGTGGCCGAAAGTCCTCACGTTGGGTTGGCGTGGAAGTTTGGAGAGTGGGGTGCCAGCTCAGGTGTTGCTTCGTCACCTGACCGTGGTTCAAAATTACGAGGTGTTGTCCTCGGATCTCTCCCTTAAGGGACTGATCCCGGACCGTCGTCAATAGCCCGTTGTGTTGCTCTAGTACGACGTTAACTAAAATTACCATTACCATTACCCGGACCGTCGTCAATAGCCCGTTGTGTTGCTCTAGTACGACGTTAACTAAAATTACCATTACCATTACCCGGACCGTCGTCAATAGCCCGTTGTGTTGTTCTACTACGACGTTAATTAAAAAATTACCAATTACCCGAACTATCATTGACAGTCAGTTGTGTTATTCCAGTTCGACGTTAATTAAATATCTACCTACCACGGATCTTTCTCGTGGGCAATTGATCCCGGACCGTCGTCAATACCCAGTTGAGTTGCCAGTACGACGTTAATTAAAATACCTACCAATCTATCTTGTGTTTGGCTCAGCAAGCCAGATATGGCTCTTGCGCTATAATACCAAAACAACCTTTAATAACCTGCAATACGCAATGTTTAAGCAGTTATTAAATACAAATCGAAGTTTCATGTCATTACTTTCAAACTTCAAAATACATGAAAAGCCATTCTTCCACACACTGCCGATAAACAATCCAACGCCATTGGAGTACGAGTAAACATTTAAAACCAGGAATCTTAACAATGCAGCATTCTGTCCCAAAAGCATCGTGCATTTCAAAGTCGTCATACAATTCCCAACATGGAGACAATGGCAAAACTCAAATAGACATGACCTTAATGATCAAGTTGCTGCGAGACACATGATCACGACACGCAAACAAGTTACAGTTACGGTAAGGGTTTTGGCAGCGGAAAATTGCACAGTACACACGTGGTTTTACCGAGAACTCTCAAAGCCCTTTCGGGCGCTTTTGAAGTGTTCTCGGCGTTCAGCTACTGTGTAGCAAAACCGTTTGATAAAACTATCTTCACATCTTTAAACCAAAACACTCGGTTAATTGCACCGGAGAGAGATCAAAGAATATACCGGCGTTCTTGAACGAAGGCGTTGCCAAAGTTTTCCAGTGACATAATTACTAGCGACGCTAATAAAACAAAACACGGGGATTAATTTGCGTTGTTAACTTCTAGGGAAGGCTTGGTAAGAAATGACGCTGCTTAAATGGAATCTTAAAATGGTTTCCTTTTTCGTGACAGAAAGGGAAAATTCAGTCACTGCGTTTGTTATTAAGAAAGTGTTTACTTCAAAAGAAAGCGAAAGATTTAATAAACGTCGAAACTTATTTGGTGATTCCGACAAACGCGTCTGGATAAAAAGCAGATGGCGGACTTTGCGTTTTTGCACAACGGCCATATATGGCCATTCTCTGCCAAACACGTCAAACAAAAAAAAAAGTCATGAAAGGGATAAAACAGGTATTGGGGAATTGTATAGTAGGTAAGTGGTTTTCTCTTTCGTGACAAAAAGGGAAAATTCAGTCACGGCGTTTGTTTTTAAGAAAGTGTTTACTTCAAAAGAAAGCGAAAGATTTAATAAACGTCGAAACTTATTTGGTGATTCCGACAAACGCGTCTGGATAAAAAGCAGATGGTGGACTTTGCGTTTTTGCACAACGGCCATATATGGCCATTCTCTGCCAAACACGTCAAACAAAAAAAAAAAGTCATGAAAGGGATAAAACAGGTATTGGGGAATTGTATAGTAGGTAAGTGGTTTTCTCTTTCGTGACAGAAAGGGAAAATTCAGTCACGGCGTTTGTTTTTAAGAAAGTGTTTACTTCAAAAGAAAGCGAAAGATTTAATAAACGTCGAAACTTATTTGGTGATTCCGACAAACGCGTCTGGATAAAAAGCAGATGGTGGACTTTGCGTTTTTGGCGCAACGGCCATATATGGCCATGCTCTGCCAAACACGTCAAACAAAAAAAGTCATGAAAGGGATAAAACAGGTATTGGGGAATAGTATAGTAGGTAAGTGAGGCAACACCTGAGCTGGCACCCCACACTCCAAACTTCCAAACTACGCAAACATGAAGACATTTGAAGCCAAGTGCACCAGACCACTTTGTACACGACGATTGTTTTGGATTGTATTCGGACCCCAAACACCAGACAGCAACGAGGGAGGAATAAAAAGTAAAAGGTTAGGTGAGGGTATAACAGAAGGGGGGACAGTTGACACCGGTTTCTCGGGGTTGTGATGCACGTAAGATGCGCGGTTGTGATGTGCGAAATACGGACAGTTTCCAGACGGGAAGTCCATCCCATTTCTTCACGGTAGTCACTTGGTCGATGGTCATGGTTTTGTGCAGGATGGTGCAAGGCCACACTGTACGTACACACCTAAAGATGCACCCCTGAGGGAGGAGTTTTAAAGACTTTTTTCCAAAATCAGTTTTAAGAAACATTTGATCCTGTCTTTAATGCTATTAGGATATTGTAATATAAATTAAGAATAAAATACACAGGGTGTCCCAGCGGGTAATGTTTGAAAAGCAGTCTAATAGACGGAGTGCTAGCGAGTGAGCCCAAACTTAGTGCGGATGTTCATTAAAGTGGGCAATTCCTTGCATGATGCACAATATCCTCCCGTGGTTTTGTGTATGGGCCAGTTTTCATCGTCGGCACATTAAACGCTGCGAAATACAGACGGGTTCATCTTTTCTTTGCTGTAATGACTTGGCCCATGGTCATTTGTTTAATCAGGATGGTGCAAGGCCACATCGTACAGCTTTCGAAGTGCTCAATGAGCATTTTTACTGTCGAATCAACGGGTTGGATTACCCATTGCACTTCCAAGGTGGTATTGAATGGCCACCCTGTTCCCCGGACTTAAACCCTTGCGATTTCCTCTTGTTGAGTTATTTGAAGAGCAAAGTGTGTCAGACAAGTCCTAAGACATTTCCTGAACTGAAAACTGCCGTTACATCTGCAGTCAACACGATTGACAACGAAGTCTGCACAAGCGTGATGGATGGATTCCTGAACCGCCTCACTGCTGTCCTTGTTAAAGAAGCCGGTCACTTCGAACTGCTATATCATTAATTGTATATTATTTAATTCAGTGTATATCATTAAAATCTTTTTCATCACTCTTATGTGTTTTGAAATTTCGATTAATTTCAAACATTACCCGCTGGGCCACCCAGTAACTTTAATGCTATGAAAGGAAGTGTTTGTTTGTGTTCCGGGCGCAAAGTCCTGACGAATCTATGGCACTTACAGTAATGGGATTTGGCACCCAAGAAGTCCGAATTTTTAGCACTTTCTGGGTCGCGGCGAATTTTAAAATTTCATTTAGAACATTTTAAAATCAATTTAATGAAATTTAATTATTACTGTTTTCCTTAGAATGCAACAACATAAAAGATCATAAATTCTAAATTTATTTTTTTCGTTTCCGTTTTCATTTTGCGTGGAGGAACGATTTGTCATAGACTAAAAAAAAAAGTAAACATTTTTAATTGGAGTTATTTAGTTCTTTTTTCGATCTTCTAGACCGTAAAATACAGAGTAAAAATTTCAACGGAATTGAAATCTGGAAAATTTTACATCAGATCGATACCTAAAAATTTGAATACATTTTATGTTTCACAAGAAGGTTGACGTCACGTCAACCTTCGCGTTCATAATAGTTTTTTTTTTGTTGTAAAATCGGGATCGTTAAAGATAGATTTAAAATTTCAGCGGATTTGAAATGTGCGGAAAATTTGACACCAGATAGATACCTCATACATTTGATTTTCTTTTAATAATTTTTTTTTTAAATAAATGTTGTGTTGTGTTGCTCTAGTACGACGTTAACTAAAATTACCATTACCATTAAAATAAATATTTATATTTTCGCAAGGAGGTTGTGACGTCACGCCGAATTCCCATTTGGTTTGCGAAGAAAAACAAAAAACCCACAAAATGTGTGGCTAGTGTAGTCATAAATACATCTTATTGCATTCGGAAAACAAAAAAAGAATGAGCTGATAAGTAGGAAAATAAGATCTGAAAATGTATTGGATTTTCATGTGTATTTAATGTTGGATACATATGTACTGTGACTATTTCATTCTCCCTCTCGCTCGTATTTTTTCCTATGAAGTGAATGTGGCACTCCCAGCACATTATTCAGGAACATTTCTGCTTAGACATTTGTATTTATAGATGTATAATACCAAATCCAATTGGCCGTGGTAGCCCGGTTAGAAGTAGGGATGCGACATCGATGTCGATGTTTTCTTAAAAACATCGATGTATTTAACATCGATGTATTGGGGTCGATGTTTTTGTAACATCGATGTTTATACTTGTCGATGTTTTTACGTTGTCGATGTTTTATTTTTAAATGAAAAAAGTAACGTTAGAAAATTTTTAAAAATAACCAAGTAGTATAATTTTTATAATCAGATAATTGAACATACTTTTTGACCAAAGTGAACAAGGGTGAAGGGTCTGAAAAGTAAGGATGCGACATCGATGTCGATGTTTTATAAAAAACATCCATGTATTGGAGTCGATGTCGCATTACTAGTTGCTAAACCAGTTTTATAAATGGGGAAAAAAGTTTAAATACACTGAATTTTAAAAACATCGATGGTTTGGGGGCGATGTACTATCAGCATCTATATTTTAATTTTGAACATCGATGGTTTGCTGTCGCTGTGGCATCACTAGTTCCTAAACCAGTTTTAAGAAATTGGTAAAAAAGTTAATGCGCTGAATTTTAAAAACATCGATGTTTGGTAACATCGATGTTTTTGGGGCGATGTATTATCAACATCGATGTTTTAATTTTGAACATCGATGTTTTGCTGTCGATGTCGCATCCCTAGTTAGAAGAGTAGCGGAGTAGTGACCGGAGGGTTGCGGGTACGAATCCAACCCTGAACTAAGGGGTTGATGCACAGTAAATATCTCTTGTCCTCAAATGTCCTCACGTTGGCGTAGTGTGTAAGTTTAGAGAGAGTAATGTGTAAGTTTAGATTTTCATTAACGTCATACAGGATTGGCACCCCACTTTCCAAACTTCCACACCGACCCGTGAGGACTTTGGGCCACGACAGATTTAATGTGCACCAGCCGCCTCTACACCATACGCTTACAAACATCCATGCACTGTCCCGGATTAGAGCCAAGAACCTTCCGATCTAGAGGCAAACACCTTAACCACCAGACCGGTGGGTCAGCTGTTTATATAAAGACTAGCCACTGCGTGGCCAGCACGGCATTGGCCGTGATAGTTTTTTCGAGGGGTCTGGTGTGGCCACTGCTCGCTAACCCCTGGTGATTGCTACGAATTCCCATTTGGTATGCTTCGTAAACCAACACCACGGACAACGCCGTGATGGCCACGTCAAAAATGTGACCAAATTCGAATTCCGAAGAGATGCAATCGGCGTGACGTCACAATCTCTTGCTAAAATATAAATATACAATTGAAAAATCATTTATTAACAGAAAATCAAATGTATAAGGTATCGATCTAATGTAAAAGTGTCCTTGCCCGTGACAGTTATTACGTGGGGTCAGTTGTGACCAGTGTTTGCCAATCCCGGTGATTGCTACGCATACCATTTAATTGCGAAGAGATGTAATAGGTGTGACGTCACAATGTCTTGCGAAAATATAAAAAGTATTCCATTGAAAAGGTATTCTTTAAAAGAAAATCAAATGTATTAAGTATCGATCTAATATAAAATTTTCCGTAGATTTCAAATTCGTTGAAATTTTCATTCTGCCTTTAACGATCGCTGAGATAGAAAAAATCACTGAACGACGCCAGCCATGGCTTTTTATTTGTTTTGCTTCAATCGAATACATTGCTCAGGAAATAAAAATGAATGAATCTCAAACCGAACGAAGGTCAAATTTTTTGCGACAACAAAATTCGTATTGGAAAAAACATGAAAGTAACAATTCAAAAATTATTTATTTAAAGAAAATCCTATTTTTAAGTATCGAGCTACAGTAAATTTTTCCGCAGATTTCAAATCCGTTGAAATGGATTTGAAATCTCAAACCATTTCACTCAAAAATAATTACTCTGTCTCTTTAACGATCTAGGAGATAGGAAAAGTACTACATAACTCCAGTTAAAACTGTTTATTTGTTTTCTTCGTTCGCTAAAATCGTTGCTCGGAAAATGAAACGGAAAAAAATAATTTTAGAGCCTGTGATCTCTTTATAATGTAGGTGGAAGGCCTTTATGAAGAAAACAATAATAATAAAATTCCCATAAATAAATTTTAAAACATTCTAGATTAAATTTTAAAATTAGGGCGCTCTACCAAAAAATTGCAAAAAGTCAGGAACACCTGTGTGCCAAATTTCATAATTGTAATTGTCATAGATTCGTCGAGACACTGCGTACCGAGAACGACACAAAGATACAGGCAGGCAGATACTTCCTTTTATAATAGTAAGGAAGCGACCGCGGTAGTATGATTGAAATCACAAGAACCAGCAAACGGATTGTAGAAAACGTAAAAACATCGACAATGTTAAAACATCGATGTAAAACAAACATCGGCTCCAAAAAATAGATGGAAAATACATCAATGTTTTTTTTATGAAACATCGATATTTGAAAACAACGACATTGATGTAGCATCCCTAGTTTTGAGACCCTTCACCCTTGTCCACTTTGGTCTAAAAGTATATTCAATTTACTGATAATGAAAATTGTTCTACTTGGTTATTTTTCTAATTTTTATAATGATACTTTTATCATTTAAAATAAAACATCGACAAGTTCTGCATATGGGTTACAGGAACAGTGGAGCCGAGTACTGTCTGCAGGGAGTAAAGGTAAAGGAGGGAGAAACAGTCAAGGATCTTGGGGTGATAATTCACAGGGATTTTAAAATGGGTCACCAATGTTCAGCTGCGGGTAAAAAGGCTAATAGGTTATTGGGGTATATTAAAAAGACTGTAACTTCAAGGGATAAGAATATAATCTTGCCGTTATATAAGGGTTTAGTAAGACCACATCTAGAATATGCTGTACAATTCTGGGCTCCATATATGAGAAAGGACATAGAATCAATTGAAAGGGTTCAGCACAGAGCTACAAAAATAAGAAAGGGGCTAGCAAATTTCGACTTTAATGAACGTTTAAGTAAGCTAAACATGTATACACTGGAAAGAAGAAGAAGGAGGGGGGATTTGATTCAGCTTTTCAAGTTTGTAAATCAAGGGGACACAGAGGGCTTAAATTTCAATAGGGATAACAGAACAAGGGGCCATGGGTATAAATTGAATAAGATACATTTTAATCGGGATTTAAGGAAAAACTACTACTTTAATAGGGTAATAGACAGTTGGAACGCGTTGCCTGAAAATATAGATAATTCAAAGGGAGTGTACGAATTTAAGACACAATTGGATAGTCAGTGGGAATTGGGGAATTCATAAACAAAGGACCAGCCTTGTTGGGCTTGAGCCTGTAGCTGGTCGTCAATATTTGTATTTGTATAAACATCCGATGTTAAAAAAACATCGGCAAGAATACATCGATGTTTTGAAAACATGGACATCGATGTCGTATCCCTAATCCCTAGTAGGTGCAGTAAACAAGACCTAATAAAACCATGCGGCACCGAGTACAGGTTCCTAATCTATGAAAGGTTTTCAGCTGAATATGCCATATCTGAATATGGCAAAAACAAATTCCACTAATTTATCGTGGTGAGAAGGTGAAACGGGTAGCACAGGAGAAGTGCATGTGAAGTATATACTCCTGGTAAGGACACCCAAGGCGTAATGACTATTCTGCCCAACCCGAATAGCATTTCACACACAAAACTGCGTGACTCGGTATGCCGCGTTACCAACCACCGAGTTGTTGGCTGCAGCACAAGACCCAACGCGTTCTCTCTTTTGTTTCAGTAAAACTCGTTCAGTCCATTCACTTGATATTGTCTCTCTTGTATTTTACACAAAAAGCATGGATGTTCATTCTGTTGAAAGCTACGAAACGAAAGTGATTTTTTGAACCTAAACGTAAGTTATTTATCTCTGTTATATACATATATCTTCAAAATAATTGTATCTATTATTTGGGATTGAATATTATATATATGTTGCACTATTTACCCACTTAATACCAAGGATTTAACTAAAAAAAAAACAATGGAAGGGATATATTTAGTCATATTTTTTAACGAAGTGAAATGGTACACAGTGAGACAAGGAACAGTGGTATAGAGTGAAACAATGCCTCACTGTGTACCATGATAACTATATTTATTCCATAATAGTAATGTGCATTAAATCTTACTGTAATGTATTTGTTACTGTATAAAATTTATTTAGCATTATACGAATTTTCTCAATTTTTATCAACTCAATTTTGAATTACTAAGATTTTGCTCTAACACAATATAATGAACTAGCAAAATACCCGACCTTACTCGGTTTGAATTGGTTTACTCTAAATTGAAGAGATAATCAAAATATATAATGGCTTACGTTTTTTGTAGAATTATAAATTATTTGAATACCTTTCGCCATCTTTATAATTTCTAAAACTTACTTTGGACACAAATCCTACACATGAATATCCATTCTTGTAATACATTTCACATACATCGCACCCTTGCTGTATGACAAAGCTACAAAATGACGAAAGATGACACTAAGGTTACTACTACAAAAGACTATTTTAAGGAAAATTTGGAATTCCCTTTCTTAAGTTCTTTTCATGTTCAACTCAATTAATAAAAATGACTCATAGTCAAAAAAAAAAAAAATGTTTTTTTTTTTTTTTTTTACTTGTGGCACTCTTGCAGCTGGCATGCGATATTGTGGAATTTCACAATCTTCTCCTGTCATTATGACAGAGAATTTTTTAATGTTTTGAAAGTTAAGATTTTGTAAACATTATAATTCTTTCAATAACGACATTATTCTTTCAATAACGGCATTATTCATTCAATAACGGCATTATTCTTTCAATAACAACATTATTCTTTCAATAACGGCATTATTCTTTCAATAATGGCATAACTACACTTAAAATGTACTGCAAATTTATTCTGACTTACCTGCCATTTTTAAGTCGAATACTTTGTGGTGGTGTTGCGTGTGATGAAAAGGAAAAAACATTTATTAAAATAATAACTATTTAAAACAGATAACAACGAAATAAAATAAAATAGAAGATGTCGGAAAAAAATGTTCTAAAGATATTAATTTGCGATTCATTTTTATCTCTTGATCTCGCACATTTGCCACAACTTACAACCAAAAGCGCACAAAATTTAGAAATGTGAAATTAATTTAGAGCAATAGAAACAGAAAATATCACTACTCGCGCGATCTTGTTCATTCCCGTTCGTTGAAAACTATCGTCTGTCCCAAATATTCGGAAATCGTTTTCATTGCTCAAAGAACAAAAATGAGACTCGAAATAAATGAAATATCAGATAAAATTCCATTTAAAATGTTTTTTTTTTGAAGAATAATTATTATTTTTTAGCTGTACTGGTAAAGCAATCGAAGTAATCGTAATGTTCAACTTACATTCCAATTTTTCCAAAACTACCAAATTATGATTGATTTAAGTATACTTATTCAGATGTTTTAGCATGAAAATCTAAATATAAAAATAAAGAAATGTTTAATATTGCATTCACTAAACTAATAGATAGTGTATACAATAAAACACATTTCAATAAAATACCTGGAATAAAATTCATGTGATGGCTGCACAAACGCACAAACACAAAATTGAACATAGAACAGAATGACGGACAGACAGACTTTTGCAACCAATGCCACTCACTAAATGAAGATAAGTACTCACTGCATGTAAATTTCCATGAAAATATATTAAACCGTGTGGACGTGCATAGGGCACATACAGACAGACACCAAACGCGAAAGAGGCGGATTTGGCATCTGAAGGGTCCAAAACGGATAGAAAACTTGAAATGGGTCAAAAATATTCAATGTACAAACAAACACTCCATTCTTATTTATATAGATTTTACATCTTAAAATTGTAACTTGTGATTTAACATCTTAGCTTTTATTTTGCTGTAGAGATACACAGAGCCGAGACTATCATTAATAATGTTATTTAAATATTTTCTGGTAATAATATGGTTTTTTTTCAGAGTTATGATAGTACGGCTTAAGAATGTTGCAAGGAAAATTGGAACAACTGGAGAAGAACAGATGGCTGCAGCTGTGAAATTAGTCCTACAGGAAAAGTACTCCATTCGAAAAGCAGCTAAAAAGGAAAATGTCCTCTTTCAAACATTGTATAGATATGTCAAGAAAAAGAAAGAAAATCCAGATGCTGATATACGAATGCAGCCACATTACAGTGTACGTCAGATATTTACAGAGAAACAATAACATGATCTCGTAGAATACATTGAAACATGCAGTAGAATGTGCTATGGATTTTCAACAATTGCTGTTCGAAAACATGTCTATGAAATGGTAAAAAAGAATAACAAAAAATGTCCAGAGTCCTGTGAGGCTTCAAAGTCTGCAGGTATAGAATGGTTGAGGGGTTTTCTACATCGAAGTAATAGCAAAAGTGAGAAATGTAATGCCTTTGTGAAGCCAAACATTCCAGATGTGGCCTCTGTAAATGAATTGGGTATTGTCATGGTTCTGCCTCAGCTAATGCCCATGACAACAAAAAGATTGTCAGGATATGTCCGTTTTGAAGTGCGGCTTGACCATATAAATGCTCGGTGACTTTTCCGAGATTGACAATTGATTGCTTTATGAAAACTTGTGTATAATGAACCATTGTTTGTGTTTAGTAATGTGGTAATATATTTTTTAAATAAATAAATTAGCAATGTCTCACTATGTACGAGGTGTAGTACACAGTGAGACGAATGCTGATATTATTTTAACGTTAATTATTTCTGGTTTCTGTTTATATGTATTAATAAATTTTATGTGAAAGATACTGCCAATAAAACAGATTTAAACATAAAAATACTAAATTAATTTCTTCAGTCGATTGTATTTAGCTCTTAATTAATGTTTTTTTTTTAAATTTGTCTCACTGTGTACTACTCTCCCCTATATGCAATGTTGACAATTTTTTTATTTGTCTTTGTCAAAAATTTAATCTTTCAATGTTCCAAACTTAACAAGAGAATCATGTTAAACAAAATTGCTTTCATTGTTTGCTTTGTTGGGTCTTTCAGATCGGAAAATTAAAGTACAAAATTACTTATAAACATTAATTTACATTTGAGATATATTCGTAGATAAGTGCCATTAATGTTGACGAGGAGTAATCGAAATTATTTTTATTGGTTTAAAATGTTTCTTTTTTTCCACACTTCCACTGCTGTGGACGGAGTACTGTTTAATATTTCCAATATGTCTGATCCTATTTGGAGTTATTTAAATGGTGTTGTTTCAGTAAAGAGAACTCACATACCATTTGGTTTTTATAGGATCAATTTTCAGAGTCCACGCGTGCTGCCATCTAGTGAGCAACAAAGCATATAAGATATCTCAAATAAATAAAATCCAGTTTGGAAATTGGAAAAAGTTTGATTGGACTTCAATGAGCTCAAGGGCCAATCACGGTCAAGAGTCAACGGATGAACTATGCCAACTTTTGAAATTTAAATGCAATGAAGGAGGGAAAAAATAAGAAAGCACAGAAGTTAAACCTTAGGAGAAATCCAAATAAAACGAAACTAACAAAGATTTTCTTTAATGCAACACTTACCCAAACGTGGAAACATTCATAAATATGTTGCTTAAAGATTGTTTAAAATTAATTCGTTGTATACAATAAATACTGGGTATACTCAGTGGTGCATCAACCACTATGCGGGCACATAGGGTAAGTTTTAGCAAAAGGGTCTCTAATACAAAAATTATTATTGATAAAAATAAAAAAATTCACGTTTTTCGCAAAATTTTTTATTTTACTTTCAAAATTATACAATCTACAAATTTTATTTTTCCGAAAATTTTTCCTACGTATATACACTACATGGAAAAAAAATGTATTTGGATACAGCAAAAACTCGCAGAAGGATCCATCTTAGTGTGGGATGGTTTTTCCTAGTTAGGATTCGGCCCATTGCTTTAGGTACCCTGAACGCTGACGTGTACCTCGCGCTCTGAATTATTCGGCTTTACCTACACTATGGCGATACTACGGCAATGATGGTTGTTTCTTCCAACAGGATCAAGCTCCATGTAATACTGCAAAACGTGTGCTGGCTTCCTGAAACTGAGACGAATTTACTTGATTGGCCTGTTTAGAGACATGATTGCAAGAGGCATGGCGAGCTATTCCTGCCCAAACTTACAGAGAACTTGTGGAAAGTATGCCACGGCGTGTTGCAGCTATAATACAAGCAAAACGAGGTTACTAAATATAAATACCCGTTAATAAATAAAATATTAAAGCACTTTTTCTAAAAAAAATACAGTGTTCAAATAATTTTGTCCCCTTTACAAAAACTGTTCAGTAACTCCATATTTATGTCGCACCCATAAAGCATTGTCTTTATTGGATACGCAGAGAGGAAACTTTCAACTGAGGTTGGTTGGTAGTTGAATTTACGTCTAACTGTAGCAACAAAACGGGCTATTGGCAACGATCTAGGGGCCATCCCGAAGGGAAAGATCTGGAAACAACACCTCGTAATTTTTAACCACGGTCAGATGACGAGGTCAACACCTGAGCTGACATCTCTCACCAATCTTCCACACCAACATGAGGAAATTTGAAGCAACGACCGTTTTAACGTGCACTAGCCCCCGTGTACACGACGGTCTTTGGACTT
Source organism: Metellina segmentata (assembly GCA_947359465.1). NCBI lineage: Eukaryota > Metazoa > Arthropoda > Arachnida > Araneae > Tetragnathidae > Metellina > Metellina segmentata. The sequence goes on from OX375875.1 coordinate 12,993,589, forward strand.
AGATTCTATCTCACTAACCTCCGAGGAGTATTCCACATAACAACCAACAGTTTTCCCTGCCATGATTTATAAACAATTTTGACCCACTTTGCGAATAGAATCTTACCATTGGTTGTTGGAGATGTTGGGAGCGAAAGGAGATGTTGGTAGGTAGTTGATAAACATCGTACTGAAGCAACCCAACGGGCTATTGTCGAAAGACAGGGATCCACCCAGATTAGAGTGCCTATATAATAAGAGTGGCGACAAGTGACCAAATTGGGCCCAATGCGCATGCGCGGCAGCCATTTTTCTACCAGAATCGTCTCAAAATAGGTTGCTGGGTGAATTAATATATCATTTCAGGGAGAACAAAAAGCATATGTTTGTTATATTATGGATTCATTCGGTATAAATTAATTATATAAACACTCAATTACATGTGCAATTGATGAGATGGATTGCACAACGCGCTAACTTAGACTGTGGGAAACACCATGTTGTTAAAAAAAAGCTATTTACTTAAAAAGTCTTCATATTTATACTGACAAAACACTAAAATAATAATAAAAAAACATTCTAGAACACGAAATGGAACATGAATAAGCTATATTTTCTATTTAATTTAATATACACACGTTTTTCTCGAACACACAAAACGTTCCCATGTTAAGTCTACGGGAGCTAGAAAAAGACCGCCTCGGGCGGTAGAAAAGGTCTCTAAGCCAATCAGAAAGTGTTTCCCGTATGTCGCCACTCTTACTATATAGGCACTCTAACCCAGGTGAGCGAGATTCGAGGACAATACCTCATAACTTTGAGCCACGGTCCGATGATGAGATCAGCACCTGAGATGGCATCGCTCTCCAAATTTTACACGCCGACGTGAGGTCATTTGGTGCCACGATAGGTTTAACTTATACAACAGTCTTTGGCTGAATCGAGTATTGAACTCGCAATCTTCCGGTAGCTAATGTGCGACGCATCCAACTAGGTTACTGTGTCCTCACTTTTCCCTGAGGAAAACCCCAAAAAAACCTTCCATCCAAAAGTCACAGTGAATCTATGTTCCTTTGCCTTACCAAGTCTGTGCATCCCTGCTTTGGATGTAACTAGCTGAATAACCCGGCGTTGCTAGGGTTACCGCGACAGCTAAAATATGACCGCCACATTTCCCACTGTTAACTCGTATACAAACCCCGGAGAACGTGTTTCCTTATTCATGTTCATTTATTGCAGAAAAAAACAAACTTTAGATTTTTTACAAAGACCTTGTACAGTGCCATGGCTCCCTGCTTTTGAGAAACGTTGATCTGAAGGATATCTAACGTGTCATTTGAAACTCACATGCTCCAAGGGTTGTCTTCACTGCCGATCAATTAATCTATTTTTACCTGAGGTAAATTAGATAATTTCCCATCTGGTAATTGAGTTATTAAGGTCTCCCACAAAATTTATCTTATCTGTTTGCATTCTGGTCCTGCTTTAACTCAATTCAGTATTAATCAGACATAGTTACATACTGATAATTTTTACGCAATGCATTTTTACTATGCGTCGCGAGAATTGTGTAAGAATTATTTCAAGTTAAAAAAGAAAGCTACTGTTTTCTCTAATACACTAATATTACCTTTCACATCACGTTTTATTGAAATACTGATGTACACTCTATAACAAAAAACAAATCGACGCACCAAGGAGTTGTCCGATTGCGATAAAAATGGGTGGAAGTGAAGAACATACATAGCAAAACAAATAAATTTAAAAATTAATTAAAAAATTAAATTTTCAGAACAATTGAATGATTTATTTCGGAGTTTGACCGTTACAAAGGAAGAAAGTCAATGTGTCGTTGATCCACCTCTGGCCTGGATGCGAGCTGTCATCCGGCGTGGCATAGACTGAAAAAGTTCCCGGATGGTGCCCTGCGAAATATCTTGCCAAATTGTCTCCAATTGTCGGTCTAAATAGTCAACATTCATGGATGGTTGCAATCGCCTTCCCATAACGTCCCAAATTTGCTCCATGTGAGAGAGATTAGGAGACCTAGCAAGCCAAGGAAGTGTTGAAAGCATGGAGACAATTCATAGCAACACGTGCCGTGACCGGGCATTATCTTGTTGACACGTAAGTCCGGGGTGTCGCAAAAGAAATGCTAACACAACCGGTCGTAAAATATCGTCTACGTATTGCTGTGTTGTAAGTGTGCCCGAAATGACTACCAAAGTGGTCCAGCTGTCAAAGGAGATGGCACCCCAGACCATAACGCCCTGTTGTGGGCATGTGTGGCGTGCGATAGATAGTAAAAGCAGGATCCCCATGTTGCCCTTGACGTCTCCTCGGTTTTCGTCAGGACACATTTTGAAACGGGACTCGTCACTAAAGACTATACGTCCCCAATCAGCGCCGTTCCAAGTGGATTGAGCCCGATACAACACCTGGACAACTCCTTGGTGCCTTGATGGTTATGGAGTATCTTTTATTTGCACTATTAAAGAACAGATGTGCTTTTGAAAGCAATTAGGACGTTTTGAATCGTCGATATTACACCGTTGATATCCCTATTCCAAAACGCTGATAAAATAATTTTATTTCTTCTTCAATAAGTCTGCGTCAGCAATACCATCTATAACTAAATAAATAAACCGTAATTTGGAAGTTTTGGAGAAGTCGGAATACATGTATTGAGTATTGGGATTATTTTAGAAGTATTAATGAAAAAACAATCATTTTTCGAAAAATTATTTTACGGAATTTCTAATCTAATGCTTCACATATTGTTTCTTTTTAAAACATAATTAATTTTAGAGAATTTGAGACAGATGGTGCGTGTGTTGAATATATTTAATTTTGCACTATAACAAGGTAGAAATTTATTATTTTGCATCCAATGTTGCTAAAGTCGTTAATTTTCTGGACGGCATGTGTACATTTTGATTAAGTTTTCTCAATCGTCCTTGGTTTAACACATACACAAGTGATCGTGTATTTTATTTTTATAAAAGCATACAGCACAAAAGCTTTTGAATAAAGATGGTAGCTAATCGAATTTATTTCAAAATTTAGAAATAGATTTCTTTCGTGAAACCATTATACTAATTAAAATTTGCATTTCTTTTCCACGTTTCAAGTAGAATTAAAAGGTTTTATTCAAAGTCGTACTCAATAGGCAAGTAACACCATTATCCTAATTTTAAACAGGTACTGGTTGCCATATCCAAAACAAAATCTCTGATTTGGAAAATGTGCTTTTAAAGTGCAGCCCGTGCTTAAACAAAAAGAAAGCTCATTTTTGTTAACCACGTGCAGCATTGTTCTCTGATTTGTTTTTTGCTCGCACTTAATTCTGCATTTAAAAAATTCTGTTCTACTTTAAGTTGTGAATTGTGGCAACTATGCGAAACTAGAGATAGAATAAAATTGTGAATTAATATCATTTGAACAACGCGTTGTTCTACCGCCGAATTTACATTAGTTTGATTTTGTTCTGATTTCTCTTGTAAGTTTAATAATCATTTATTTAAAAATATTATAATTTAATAAATTTATTCATCAACGCAACAACAACCACAAAAAATTCTATTTGAAACTGCAAATTTAAAGATTGAGAAAAATTCAAATGGAACTTTACCAATATAGAATCGTCATCTGACCATGTTCAAAAATACGTTATGCTGTACTCGGATCTTTCCCCTCGGGTTTGATACCGGACCGTCACCAATAGACCAAATCAGTTCAAAGTTAATGAAATACCTATCTCACCGATATTGAAAGAATATTAATGTTACAAAAGTAGTCGGAAGGTAGGTATTTTAATTAACATCAAACTGTTGCAATACAACGGCTGGTCCGGGATCAATCCCTCAAGGGAATGATGTAAAGACAACACCTAGTAATTTTGAACTACGGTCAGAGAACGAGGCAAGACCTGAGCTCGTACCCCACTCTCCAAGCTTTCACGCCAATATGAGGACATTTGAGGATACGACAGACTTAACGTGCAGCAGCCCCCACCCTCCGGTTGCTAATCCATTACTCTTACCGAGCTACCGCGACCTTTCAAATTTGGATTACGGTAGGACCATAAACTGCACAACTGTCAAAGATATCGCCATTCTTAGGCGACTATTGTTAACTATAACTCGTGCTCATGAATTCAGGATCCAAACGCACCGCATAACTAAGGCTCCAAAACCGAACCACAATACGGCATTGATAGGCTCTCAAACGGTTCGCACAGTTGAGTAGATTTATTTGCATAGAAATCAGCATTCCGTTTGATAACGAAGTCTCTCGTCATTTTGGGAAGACGAAATTTCCTGGGGTAAGCTTATACATACATCGAGGTAATGGTAATGGTAATTTTAGTTAACGTCGTACTAGAGCAACACAACGGGCTATTGACGACGGTCCGGGATCAGTCCCTTAAGAGAAAGATCCGAGGACAACGCTTCGTAATTTTGAACCACGGTCAGATGACGAAGCAACACCTGAGCTGGCACCCCACTCTCCAAACTTCCACGCCAACCCAACGTGAGGACTTTCGGCCACGACAGATTTAAGGCGCACCGGCCGCCTCTACACCATACGCATACAAACATCCATGCCCGGACCCGGATTCGAACCAGGAACCTTCCGATCTAGAGGCAAACACCTTAACCACTATACCGGTTGGTCGGCGAACATAAATAGGATTTGAATCCAAAGTAAATTATAAAAATGTCTAAAGTGTAAAAATTTTTTCCCGTGTACTTTTCAATGTTAATTGCAGTTTTTTTATGAGACATTTTCTCTCAAGATAAATGTAAGTGGCTGTGGTGGAGCTTCTGCGTCAAACTTCCTTCATGTACGTATTCCGATGATGGCGTCAGTTGAAAGCGATTTCAAAACTTGGAAAAATCAAATTCAAAAAAATAAATCAATATTTATTGCCCAACACCGCGAATTATAAATAAAATCTACGTATTGAATCTGGGGGATGTTTTACACTAAAAATGACACAGAGAAACATGAATAAATCTAGTTAACTACGATACGAATTCAATCAATCTTGTTAAACAATTCTCTCTCTTTCTCAACCACAACAATTCTGAGTAATTCTACTAGTGTTCTTTATAAATACTTATGCCGCCTCTACACCATACGTTTACAAACATCCATGCCCGCATACATCGAGGAGAATGATAGTTAGTAATGTTTAATTAAGGTCGTACTAGAGCAACACAACGGTCTATTGACGACGGTCCGGGATCAATCCCCTAAGGAAAAGATCCGAAGACAACAAAACGTAATTTTGAACCAAGGTCAGGTTACGAGGCACCAGAGCAGGCACCCCACTCTCCAAACTTCCACACGAACCCAACGTGAGGACTTGATTCCACGACAGATTTAAGATGCAACAGCCGCCTCTACACCATGCACGGATTCGAACCAGCAACCTTCCGATCTAGAGGCTAACACCTTTATCACCAGAACGGTTGGTCAGTTTGAGGAGAATGAAAGCAGTTTTTGTTTCTCTACTGTCATAAAAGCAAGTGTTTGTCTGTCTGTTTGTTTGTTTGTTGTTATGTGCAAGTTAATGACGAATCTATGGCACTTACGATAATGGAATTTGGCACGCTGGTAGTCTAAATTTTTTGCAATTTTTGTACGAATCCCGATTTTTAAAATTCAATCCAGAACATTTTAAAATGAATTTAATGACATATTTACTTAGTATTGTTTTCCTTGGAATGGCAACAGCATAAAAGATCAAAGGTTCTAAATTTATTTTTTTCCGTTTCCGTTTCATTTTGCGGAGGAATGATTTTTCAGTGGACGATAAAATAAAATAAAGTTTTAACTGGAGTTATATAGTTCGTTTTTCTACCTGTTAGCCCGTTAAAGATAGAGTAAAAAAGTGAGGATTTGAAATATACGGAAAATTTCACATTAGATTGATACCTAAAAATACGATTTTCTTTAAATAAATAATAATTAAATTGTAACTTCTATATTTTTTTCTTATTTTTGCTTTTCTTATTTTTGCTTTTCTTATTTTTCTCTCTTTATTTTTGCAATGCGAACGCCGCCGCTGCGAAGAATGGCCTTCGTTTGATTCGAGATTTGAAAAATCGCAGATTTTATTTATAGCGCTCAAACGATTCCGCAGCGAAGGAAAGCAAAGTAAAGTAAATAAAAAAAAATACGTCTGGTTAAATTATTATTATTTTTTTAATCGGGATCGTTAAAGATAGATTGAAAATTTCAAAGGACTCCAGATAGAAACCTTGTACGTTGGATTTTCTTTTAAAAAATAATTTTTCAATTCATGTTTTTATTTTCACAAGAGATTTTGACTTCACGCCGATTGGATTTCTTCGCAACTCGCATTCAACGCAAACCAAATTAGAATTCGTACCAATCACCGGGGATTAGCGAGTAGTGGTCACACCTGACCCCGCGAAAAGAACTGTCATGGGAAACTCCGTGCTGGCGACACGCAGTGGCTAGTCTACTATAATTTAATCAATGAGTGCAAAAACCACATGAGCCCAAAAGTTTGGGGATCTGACTTTTTTGCGTTAGTCTGCTTTTCTAGTGTCTACATGTTATGTGAGAAGAAACCACTATTGTCCATTGCTTCAGTTAGCAAACATATGGTCATAAGATAAAACGTTGGGTATAGTGTGTGATTGAAGTTTAAGGAAAAAATTCATTTTCTACTTGCGATAAAATTTGCATCAGTTTGAGGTATTTACAGTAAAAACTAAATTTTCTCTTTAGCCAGGGATTTTTATGTTATAACAATACAAGTTTGGTTTATGCTGTTTTACACAAGTCAATCAGGTTTCCATTACTTTGCGGGGTGTCGTGTATGTAGGGGCTAGTACATGTTAATTCTGTCGTTTGGTCAAATTCTCCTCACGATTTTCTGGTTTTTGAGAGTAGGTTTCCAGGTCAGGTATTGACACTGTTATTGTACGCGGTTGAAATCTACAAGGTGTTGCCTACAGATCTTGCCCTAGGAGATTGATCCCGGATTATTGCCAAAAGCCCGCTGTTTTGCTCCAGCTCGATGTTGATTAAATTCCCCTCCACTTATTCGAATTTAGTTTCGTGTTTGCAGCTTTTAGAATTTTTGCAATTGAGTTAGGTATTTAAATAGTAAAACTATTTCAATCATTAAAACGTCATAAAATCTGAAGTTATTCAATGAGTGAAAGTTGAATGCAAGAAATCCCCATGACATCAGGTTTCCGAAGTAGTTTTGTACTGTTTTTTTGCTCTCCTTAATAAGTTGAAAAATGAGATGCTTATTTTCTGCACACACCGATTCATTTTATGTTGCGTCATCAGGGAATCGGGTAAATCACCTTACCTCCTCACAAAAGAGCTACAAGACGAAAGAATCCATTCCTAAGCGAAAATTCCGTCCTTCATACTCAGAAAAAAATACCATATATTTGTTCGATATTTAAACATCGATGTTTGATCCTCGGAAACTATTTTCCATGACCATGATAGAACTTTCGAATATCTAAAATTATCTTGACCATTGTTTACAAGGAGCTTTCAGTGCTGACAAGTTATTTGATTTACACTATGTGACAAGTGCATTGAGACATCTAGAAAAAAAAATCTGATCACGTCGAAATGTGGTATGCAAGTTTCTATTTGCCAAGGTATGGTATTTTTAATTAATGTTCCACTGGAGCATCACAACGAACTGTTGGTGACTGTCCGAGATCAACCCCTGAAGAGAATGATCCGAGGACAACACCCCGTTATTTTGAACCACGGTAAGATGAAGAGCACCGGAGCTTTCACACCCACCTCTTCAAACTTCCACATCACGCCAACGTGGTTTTTTACCAAGGAGGCAACCGATCACATTTTGAAGCCAATATATATAAACTGCAGTGACAGTGCGTGTTTCAACTGAGCAACGTACTTCCTACAAAACAGATGTCAGACGCTGGATGTGATAATTCTGGAAATTGCGTTTTACCTGAGTTTACTAAGTTATCCAATGTCTTAACGAAGCAATCGGACGACGAGTAAAAGATTGTCAACAATTTGTACACAATCTGGGACGTACACCGACTTCCGTGAAAACATGCTTCCAGCTGTGTGGGGCAGTGAAGCAACATATACGAGTCAATGAAAACTCGTGTCGTTCCAGGACATATGCGAGAGAAGATAGGCTGTAATGTGACAGGCAGAAAATGCTCTAGTAGAATGCTTATAAACCCTTCACACACACAACGCGATATACGTCATTCTCTTTACAGCCACCTGTAGGAGCACACTATCAATTGCCCGAAAATGACGGGACTGATGTTCCGTCCCTCGCTAAGACGTCAGCTTTTGACCATCACACATCTTTTGCTGTGTCTTGAGTAGTATTATGCATATGAGGACACCTTGCAACCACCTTAAAATTGCATGACTTAGGAGTAGGGATGCGACATCGATGTCGATGTTTTTGACATCGATGTCGATGTTTTTAACATCGATGTATTGGAGTCGATGTTTTTGTAACATCGATGTTTATACTTGTCGATGTTTTTACGTGATCGATGTTTTATTTTTTAATGAAAAAAGTACCGTTATAAAAATTAAAAAAATAACCGAGTAGCATAATTTTTTTAAATCAACAAATTGAACATACTTTTAGACCAAAGTGGCCAAGGGTGAAGGGTCTGAAAAGTAGGGATGCGACATCGATGTCGATGTTTTCAAAACATTGATGTTTTATAAAAACATCGATGTATTGGAGCCGATGTCGCATCACTAGTTGCTAAACCAGTTTTAAGAAATGGGGAAAAAAGTTTAAATACAGTGATTTGTAAAAACATCGATGTTTTGAGGGCGATGTATTATCAACATTGATGTTTTAATTTTGAACATCGATGTTTCAAAACATCGATGCTTTGTTGTCGATGTCGCATCACTACTCAGGAGCATTGCTCCTAACAAGTGCTCGAGTGTCGAAATTAGTGGCACGGTGAGATTCATAGAGAATCACCATGACTTGACTGCCACAAGAGACTAACTTCTTTTATTACGCTATTTTTCTTGTGCAGGGTTCTTCAACCTGTTCAATCTGCATGGTAGCGGTGGATGTTATCCCTCTTTTAAGTGACCACCGGCATCTTTCACCATTTATGAGCTGTCAGCGACTGACCTTCTAAAAGATCCCTTCTTTTGTTCGTAGGCCCCCTACCCTACTGACCGTGAGGTGTGAACGCTTTGGGGAAATCAGAAAATCGTTAGATATCTCTTCTCGCGCTAAACGATACTATGAAAGGAAAGAGTCAGTCGTAAATGCAACTCACGGCCCTATAGCTACAGTTATATAATTAGATACAGGGTCTTGGAGAATCAGGAGAAAAGCCGTTCTGTGAGGCGATTGAAAAAATCTGAACGCCGCAGCGTATATTTTTCTGGCCCGGGTGTTCGCAGAATTGTAAACTGTTGGTCTGGGGTGGCCCGTTTATATTTTTCTCATGGAGGGACCAAGATAATTTAAGTGTTGTCAACTTGTTTGGTAGTCGAGAGAGGTCTGAATCCCCTATGTGGGAACGCGAGATTGACCGGTTGGCATCATCTTCAGTGGTGAAACCTGCTTCTGCCTTGGGGCAAATGATCACCGCATTCGCGTGCGGTGGACACCCGGCCTGCTCTTGAAATCTCAGATCTCTGTCAAGTAGTACACCAATGCAATATCTAGTGTAATAGTGTGAGGAACCATCATTTATGACAGCTGGTTCCCTCTAGTAGGTAGACCAGTGATACGGCCAGATCTTACATCCAGATCGGCCTTTCAAGCCACCTGTTAAAGTGTTACAAATCAGCACTATTATGCCAGTAACATACAGCTTGTCTCTTCAAGGCATATCTCGTAGTGTTGAAACCCTTAATTGGCAAGTGCGATACCCAGATTTGTCTCCCATTAGGCAGGTCTGAGATCTGAACGACTAGTAAAACCTTTGGACTTGGTCTACTATGCAACCCAACAATAGCTTTATTATACACTCTATAACAAAAAAAATCGACGCACCAAGAAGGCGCAGAATTACAGCGGTGAAACGGCTCGATCAACTTGGAACGGCTCTGACTGTGGACATATAGTCTTTAGTGACTGATCCCCTGTGTCCTGACGACAACCGCAAAATTGTCTGGAGACGTCCAGGGCAGCGTGGGGATCTGCCCTTACTATCGCACGCCACAGATGCCCATAACAGGGCTTTATGATCTGAATTGCAATCTCTTTTGATAGCTGGACCCCTTTGGTAGTCATTTATAGCCTTCTTACTACTTACAGCACAGCGGTACGTAGACATTCCACGACCGGTTGTGTTATTGTTTCTTTTGCGATACCCTGGACTTACTGTTCAACCAGATAATGGCCGACCGCACACGGCACGTGTTAGTATGAATTGTCTTCAAGCTTTCCCAACACTTCCTTGGCCAGCTAGGTCTCCTGATCTCTCTCCCATAAGGCACATTTGGGTCGTTATGGGAATGCGATTGCAATCATCCCGGAATGCTGACCATTTATCCCGATAGTCGGAGACAATATGGCAAGAAATTCCGTAGGACAAAATCTAAAAACTTTTACAGTCTATGCCACGCCGGGTGGAGGCACATCCAGGCCAGAGGTGGACCAACACCTTATTGACTTCCTCCCTTTGTAGCGGTCGAACTCTGAAATAAATCATTCAATTGTTCTGAAATCTTAATCGTTGTTTTTTCTGTGTATGTTCTTCTCATCCACCAATTTTTTATCGCAATCGGACAACTATTTCTTGGTGCTCCAATGTTTTTGTTACAGAGTAGAAATTCAGTAAAGATTGTGTGTGTGTGTGACTAATTTAAAATTTAGAATACAGACTACCCCATTATAACCCCAAAGCACTTTCAGGTTTCCCGATGTCTTCATATATGTGGTTCATTGTAACAACGGGCTTATATAAGCTTTGGCAGGAAGGATATTTTAGGAAATCTGAATATTGTATAAAATCAAATATTCTTTATTTTCGTCTTGGTTCTTTATATTTATACCGTGCTGCTCTGTTAGACATTCAATTTCATTACCATTCAAAATAAATATAGCAAAGAGTCTAAACCGGAGACTTAACTTCAAAAGTCTGGGCGATCGTTAGCTGACGCCCTCACAACGACCAAACTCTTCTCGAGTCTGTCAGAGAATGTAGATCACTGACCCAGCCCTCTCTGCTCCAAGCCCCCGTACAATGGTAAAAACCCTTCGGCAGTTTTACACCGTCCGAAAAACTCAAAGAGGAGAGCTTCCCAGCATTTTCACTTCTATTCCAACAGTCCAGGCGACTGGAGAATTAGGATGTCCTCTTTAATCACTTCCCCACAGCATATCTTTTGATAGATTGAAGTTGTTCTATACGTTATTTTTCGAAAACGTTTCTGATTTCCAAGAAGATGATTCCGATTGTCGTCTAGTTCAACAAAGACATCTGATTGTTTAACCCCACGAACGAAAATTTTGTTCTGTATTTTACCACTTTGATGATTTGTGTACTTTAAAAAAGAATTATTAGTATGCTGTCAAATTTTTCACTATTTATTATTGGTATCCAAGGGCAGAAATAAAATATGTTATGAATATAAACCTAATTTCTAAAAATAGAGTACCTCTTCGATTCACTTAATTTGAAGTTACTTTGCAATTGTATTTCGATAAAATGATACATCATTAAAACGGCGTTTATCGAATGGAAAAAATAAAAGTAATGTTGAGCGATACTACTTGCATGAGCGTATTGCTCTTTTTGAGTACCAACTTAGCAAAATGATGTAAGAATTTTTAAATATTTTTCGGAATACAATATTAAATTTTAAAACGATTCTTTCTTTATTTAAGATTTTAGTTTTAATCCCCCTGAGGGTGTAGAAAGATATGTCGTCTAAATTTATCATGAAATAAGAGTGCTCGAAGATAGTTGTAGCACAAATGTCACATGCTTCGTAATACTTCAATTTTATTTCAAAACAATGGCGAACATTTTTCTTTTTAATATCGAAAGTATTTTTTCAGTTTTTATTGATTTGCAACTTTAAAGAATCTGTGTGAATTATTTTAGAAATTTGAAAGTAATTGGTAAAACAATGAAAAAATAAAGGGTTTAGGGGACTTGAGGACCTGACTAGAAGATGTAAATGGGATTCTACCTGAATGAGATCTGTTTTCCAACTTTGTCATGATGGTATGTCAACTTGATTTGGAAGAATGCAAACTTGTCTAACTTTGGTCCCACAACACTACCATTGATACTACCTGTCAAAGGAATGTATGTGTTGCTTATAAGTGTTCGAGATTATTCATTTTAAAAACCAATAGTTAGTTTCAATAGTTAGTTGTGTTATACTTGAATTGATCAATTGTAACACAACATACCATTGCACAAGTTTTATTGAATACAACATTATATTGCACACAATATACTATGAACCCTTTATACTCGTAGTAGTTGCCTTGGAGAGGTATCTCGTCATTAGAAAAAGCTGACCCTATCTCGATTTCGTCATGATCAAACAATTGACAGTATTTTGATGACGAGATATCTCGTCATTAGAAAAGTTCGTCAGACCTTCATGGACGCTATATTTTGTTAACCACTTCCCATATTCAACATGAACAATATATTGTACTTCCACGTAAAATTATTCTTTAGCATTTAAAACAAATCTTCCTTCGAAGTTTTTTCTCTAAAATTAAAAATTGCAAAAATTAAATATGTCTTACAATTTTTTTTTGTATTTTTTTGGCAATTTTCACTTAATTGCATTTTTGGAGTCACCATTTCATGTTTTTTACTGTAAAAAGGCCACGAATCTTGATTCTTAGTGGAAGTGCCGATTTTCATGGGAAAACAATAACTATTGAGTCGTAACTCGAGTTTTCCCGAATCACAAAACTTTGAACGCTTTTATTGAAACATCAATTTTGCAGATTCGTGCCTTTGTCCTGATGGTAACAGTATGATTCGGTTTGAAAAATGCTCTAAATAAATATTACTATGTGAAACATTTTACTTTTAGTAAAGATGAAATGTGTTGCGCTTACAATACAACTTAACTTAATGCAATCATATAAGCATTGATATTTATTGCATAGTTACTAAGGCAACTTTTTGCACCAAATGCAACTTTTTTTTCACACGTTCTACGCAGCATGTAAAGCACTAAAATCGAAATTCATCCTTCATGGGGTGTATTGTAAGCGAGTTATCACCGCAACATAGATGCAACTTTCTGCATAAATGCAACTTTTTGCATAAATACAACCCACCTTCAACTTTTTAAAATTTAGCTTAAAATAAGTAAATATGAAATTACTATTTCATTTTTTGCCCTCTGAACCAAGCCTTTGATCACATGCATCTGATCTTGCGAATGCCGAAGTATGGCGGATCAAACAAGAAGTTCATGGAAAGAAGGTGTTCGTCATAACAGACGAAAGTGAAATAAATGTCAAGAAGTATTTTTAACACATTAGTTGCCACTCTTGATAATCCAGAGGAAACTTGCGTAATCGACTGCAGAGTTTGCGAGGTGAGTGTCAATCATCAATATGTTGTTCGCCAGGTAGACGACGTTTTAAAATCTCTGAACGTTGAGCGAAAGAATATTGTGCTTCTGCTACCCGATACAGCACATTATATGACTGCGGCTGTCGCAGTTTTTCAGTGTTATAGAAATTACTAGCCAAGGATTGGCCATTCAATGTTCTTCTGTATTTCAGTATGTATTATAACACTGTTATATATGATTAAAATTGTCAATATATTTTGAATTTTTTCATTCTTTACGAATAATTTATTTTAGAATTTAGTGTATCAAAAATAAATAAAACTTTATTTCCATAAATGCAACTTTAGAGAAAGATATATGCAACTTTTCCCATTTTTACTGCAACAAAAAAGTTGCCCTAATAATTACATAATGGGCACTTAATGTTAGAAATATGTTTTGAAGTGAGACGATTTTTTTAAAATCATCACTAACAATAAATACACACAGAACTGCAGAATAACCATATTATTTCTTTATTTATAATCAAGTGAAATCACTCAATTCAATTTTTAGAACTCACAACACGTGCGTCCTCAAAAGTTACAATTTTCACGACTACATATCTTCCATTGAAAACACAAAAAGAGACAAACATACAGTACATCCTCGCAGAAGCGCGGTCACTTCTTAAGATTCGGTTCCGCGTTAAGAGTGGACAATTCCGGACTCTAATGATAGGTTAAACCAAACATACAACACTGAAAAAGAGTCGCCTACGATGGAATTTAGACGGTTTCAAATGCGGCCTCGTTCACATGCAATTTGGATTGACACGAGAAGATGAGAAAGTAACAGAAATGAAGTTATGGAATATGTTAGGGTAAATAGCAGAATAGGATAATACTGGATATTGATAATATATATATATATATGTAGTTTACGATATATGATGCCATAATACTTTTAAAAAAACCTTAGTACAGTTATTTTTTACTATTGATTATTTTTTCGAAACAAAATAAATTTTAAAATGAGTAGATTGACTAGATGTTATTCTTATACTTTGCACATATTTATTGTATTATTCATATACTTAAAGGTCTTACGATTGAAATGTTAGTATATTGACTTTTTATTCGTTTACTTTATACATATTTGAAGTGTTATTAATATACTTTATTGCTGTTGCGATTAAAGTAAATAGATTAACTGTTTTATTCATATATTTTATTTTTATGAAGTTACTTTAAGCCATTTTAAGGTATTTCGTGAGAAGGTATATGTAATAAAATTCACGCAGCTTATGAAAAGCGTCAACAAAGTAATATTCATGATATTTTGTTTTGCGTTTCCAACTGAAGCAAGAGATAAACTATATTTGTAGACTGAAATATGTGTAGCCATGTTTTAAGTGCATTATTATCGACCACTACGCTCATTATATTAAACAGCTAAAAAAGTATTTGTTTTATTTAAACTGATATTTTTGCTGTATATATTTACACAGGTGTTTTATGTAATAATATGGTGAGATGATTTTATGAATCGTTAGTATATATGATTTGGGTAAATGAGATCAAGGAATGAAACAAGTTTGTATTTTCACATAAGAAACAAAAATGTATTTATTAGACTGATATTTATATATAGTCCCCATACTTAAATTTATTTATTATTGATCTTTATACATACTTAATAGTCAAAAAGTTACTTACTTTATTGTATTTAAAATGTTTACATAGCTTTATGCCTTTAAATTATGTGTTTTATGTATTACTATGGTGAGATGATTTCATGAGTGAATAGTATATATGATTTGAGTAAATAAGTACAAGGAATAAATAGTGATTAAATAAATGCAAAATAAGATATTTAGATGCCTGCATCAGTATTTTTACAAAACAAACAAATCGCTAGGATCGCTGTTTATTTAAAAGGAACTAAATGCTACGTATAGATCAATACCTGATTAAACAGTGAAATAAATAAGAAGTTTAAATAAGACGACGAAGAGTTTCAAACCCTTTGTGAACGAGGACACATAATATACGACTCGTATGACCCGATTATTCGGGATCTTCTCTTTCGAATTCACCTCCAACACAACCCACAAACGTTTTGTAAAAAAGAAAATTTAAAAACCCGTCACGAATTTCCCGTTTTTTCCCGGAACAAAACACCTAGGGGCAAGGGGTAAAACAAAGAGCTGGCGTTGAGAAACTGTTCCCCCCACAATTGCTCGAATCGGGCTTATCTGGCCTCCTTCGAGTTCTCGTTCTCGAACTCCTTCTCAGGGGGGGCCTCGCGTTTCCCGAATCTTATGAAAGTGTCGTTCACGTTCTCCTTCTTGTACTTCTTGAAGGCCCGGATGCAGCTGGGGTCGCTCAGCAGGGCCTTCATCAGTTCCTGACCGCTCCTCAGTCGACAGCCGTTGTGGTTGAGCAGGTACAGCTGGGGCAGGTCTGGCGAGTCTGGGGCGGCCTCCAGGGGAGCGGGGGAGTCTGAGAACAGGTTGGAGGGGATGAGGTGGCCGTCCAGGGACCGCTCGGCCCTGCCAGTGGCGTCGGAAGGGGCGCTGCGGCCGAATCGGATGAAGGTCGAGTCGACGGCTTTCTTTCTGTGGGCTTGGCTGCTACCTGGAATAGAAGGGACCAGAGATGAGCAAAACTGTTATTTTTACGATAACAGTGTTGATGTGGTTAATGCTATTTTCAAGAACAGTCGCTTGTCAATACTGATACAGTCGAATCACGTTAACGTGCAATTCCTATAGCGCGTCTGACGCATGCGGCTGACGTAGTGCGTCTGAAGCAGAACACTACTGCAATGGGTTGTTACGGATACAATGGGGTCAATTACATCATTCCTCAACCTATTTTTACACATGATAAACCATATTAAAGAAAAACTGTTCTTTAAAATGAGCCATAAAACATGAAAATCCGTTAAGTAATGAAATGAATGATTAAGGAATAAAATTTAGCAAGATGTCTGATCCAAAAGTATCGCGGACAAATTCTATAACTTCGGAGACAGCAACTTAAAGGACTTGGCACAAAGGGACCTAGACACATACTACTAATGTGCCATGAGGTTACATAATTAATTCTTTCATCGACCTTCTATTAAAATAGATGAAGCTGTCATCGACTTTCTAATGAAATGGACAAAGCTGTCATCGACTATCTAATGAAATGGACAAAGCTGTCATCGACTATCTAATGAAATGTACAAAGCTGTCATCGACTTTCTACTGAAATTCAAAGAGCTGTCATCAGCCTTCTAATGAAATAGTCGGAGGATGTGTGTGCAGCTTTATGTTATTTTTTACGACGCTCGGTTTGAAGATCTGTCAAGTAGTTGTGGGAAAAACATGGATCCCAAATTTTTGATTAGTTAAAATGATTACCCACCATGATCAAAAACACTAATCTGCTCTTCGATAGCTAACCGGCTAAGTCGATTTGTAAGCCCACGTGAGTTAAGCTAAGGTTTCCTAAGAAATCGGAGCCGTTATCTAGCAGCCATGATACGTCCTGATGCCGCGGGCATAACTAGGCGGCCGTCTTAACAGAGACCAGAGGTGTCAACTTAGACGGACATAATACGGTGGAGAATGGGCAATGCAGTCGGCTATCGTGGTTTATTTTATTCGAGAAACACAACAAAGTGACATTTTTATTGTCTAGTCCAAGTTTCTAACTTCGGGATCGTTGAAGATAGAGTGAAATTTTCAACGGATTTCAAATCAGCGTAAATTTCTGCGCCAGATCGATATAAAAAAAAACCAGATTTATTATTAATTTATTTACCATTTGATTATTTAATTATTTATTAAATAATTAATTATTTATTCAAAGAAAATCACATTTAAGGTATTGTGATCTGGTGTAAAATTTTCCGCAGTTTTCAAATCCGTTGAAATTTTCAAACTATCTTTAACGATCCTTATTTTACAAAAACGAACTAAACAATGCAAGTCAAAAATTATTGTTTGTTTCGCTTCCCTCCGCTCGAATCATTTGACTCAGGAAAGAAATGTTACCGCTACAAGAGAAAAAACGTTCCTCAACTGTTTAAGACAGCTCTGACAATCGTCATGCAAATGGCGGCTCCGCTCATTTTCGTCACGCTCACAAACAACGCTCTGTAGGAAACCAACGCCATCAGTTTATATAAACAACGTTTTAATGACGTCATCCTCAGCTACATTACGGCTGCAAGATAACGGCTCCGCTTTCTTAGGAAACCGTACCTTTACTCTTCAGAGATCTTACAACAGCGACTCCATCCAAACGCTTTTGTCTGTTTCATTGGAGGATCCATGAGATCTTTCAGTTACTTTACAATGCGCGTTGTTCTTGCATTTATGAAGCTAGGAGTCGAAAATGTATGTCGAAAATACTCAGATATGGAATTAGCATCAGATTTTACGAAAACCTCTGTGAAGCTTGCAGGCTTACTTAAAGTTGCAAAAAGTCTATGCGAAGTTTGTCTGAATTACATGCAAGTTTGTGGAATTTATAAACAGACACATTTGAAGATAATCAGTTTTGAGAATGATCAGTAGTCTGAGAAGCCCACAGCAAGTAAAAGTGAATCCATTGTCGAACTTGTGCTCAGATATGCACCGAAATATCATCGAAAAACAATTGAAGGTCTTCGAACATATATAGTCCAATTTTGAATTATTCAGGATAGATATTTTAAAATTATCCAGATTAGCCATTTATTTATAAATTTCCAAAATTATAATGGTTTATCCGCTATTCAATAGGTCGTTATCTTAAACTTTCAAGCATTAAACACTCATTCTAGTAATCAGAAATCCTTTTGATCCTCTTATGAATATTTTATTTTTTATTTCTTTCATTCTGGAGCATATTTCTGTAGCTTATCACTATGTTGCCCTGAGCCCTTTCAATTAATAAAGTAAATGGTCTTATCATTAGTTAGTGTTTAGTTCATATAATTCTAGAGGACAATATTTGGATATGAGACACGTATCAGCCAAATTGGAAACAAATTTGCTCTGAGCTAAACAAAAACAAGACCGTGTTTGGATTGTTTGCGGCATTGTTTAATGCGTCGAAATGAACGGTGATTTCGGAACAGCAATAAGAAATTGTGGAAAATTGTTTGTCTTCGGATGTTATCCAAAACCTAAAGCCTAGACTTTACAATGGAAAACTTGGTATCTGTGGAAATTATTTTAATCTTAAAATGGCGCTGGTATCGATGACGTCATGCGCCTTCCCTGCTCTCACACACCTGCAACCTTTCGTCACGTTAGAAGTTAGAAATAACCTAAGCGCTCTTCATTTGATTGATGTTTCGATTTGCATTAATATGTAATCTTTTTCTATATTTGTAAATAGTGTAAAATAGTAATTAAACTTTAATTTAATTGAAGAATCTCTCCAATCGAAATTTTTTTATTTGTAAACCAGATCTAAAAATACCACTGAACCAATTGATCATAGAAATAACGCCATTCTGCGTCAATATCTTTCAACTTCCATGAAAGGTCACGAGTTTCACACATTTAATTCATATACAAAAGCTATCAGAACTTATGAAATAATAATGAGGATAAAATGATTTCGGAAGTAATATATTATTGCCAGATTCGAATTCGATACGAGAAAGATGTAACGTTTAAAACATTTAAAATACTTTGAAGCCACATTTAAGTAATTACGAATTTTTTTACATTTTTTCACAATTTAGCTTTGCAGTCTGGAATTATATAAATTCCCTTTCTTCCGAAATCTTTGAAAACAGATAATTTCTTTTCTCTTGCAAGGATTTAAACACGAACTGAAAAGAAGTGAGAAAGTATTCTTAAAATGTGGTTCGTTCGCATATTCAGACAATTACAACTTATCGAACGATGGCACAATTCAAGGACAGAATTAATTTCAAAGTTCAAAGAAGATTAAAATCGGAAAAAAATCCACTCAATTGGTATTTGAACAACTTTTAAAGAATGCAGTTATTAAATGTGAGAGTAAATTAAATATCTTCCTTTCCCCCCTTCAAGGTTTTAATTCCTTAATAAGATTTTCTTCAAACTTACAAATATTTCGCCCAAGTTACTTCCTTAAATATCATTAGAGTATCATTAAGTAAAATTCAAAGGGTGGTGGAGAGCTTAATTAAAATACTAAGTACCACACTTTTGGTTTTGCACTGTTTGATACCAATCAAGAAATTAGATTTTTTGGTTTTGCTTTCAGGCAGTTTTTATTTATAGTATAAATACATCATATCAAATGATTATTTCAGAAAAGGTTAAGTATTTAAGTTATTGCAAAAGTTTGTGTTTAAGCTATAAGATTGAAAATTTGCGTTGTTAGAGAACTTAAGACGCAAGATGTTTAAGTATTTTGCAAAATGTCTACCAGTTGCCGGTTTTATATTTAACTAAATATTGGCTTCATCAAATGAAAGAAAATAATAATCCCTCTCAAAACAAATTACTGTAAAATTCCATAATTTATGAATTAATACTTCCAAATATTTAAATTTTTAGTCCCAGAATACCTATACATAAGCTCAAGGTGATTCCAATTTTTAATATTTTTTTTTCAGTTTTAGCATGTTTGATTACTTTGAGACGCTTTTCCTCTGAAGCTAAATGTAGATGGCGCAAGTGTGGAAGAATAATGAGATTGAATGTGCTTCCTTTCTGTATTAGGAGACCGGAAGTAAAATCCACGCTTGCCGTTGGTTTGTTTTCCCAGAAAAATCTATCATCGCCCGTCTCAACTTGAGACAGAATTACGGGATAGAATATTTCTAGGTGTTCGCAAAGAATAAATATAAATTTCCATTTCTCTTTTGTTTTTCCATATTCAACATTAATTAAATCGAAAAGTAGAAATAAATTACGAACACATTATTCAAGGCTATCTGTTGTTCTTCTCAATTAATTTAAGGAAAAAATTAGATATTTGGGAGAAAAGTTTTCCTTTTCTACTTGCTTTTCAATAGCGGCCATTGAAATTAAACATAACACATTTGGTATGCTGATGAGTCATTGTACTTTATAATTGGTGGCTAGCAATTATAGAAACATAGATGTAGTTTTATGACAATAAAGCTTGAGAAATACGAAAATAGAAAATTGTCCAGAAAACATTAGAGACTTATAAAAACAATGCAATAACCTAAAGTTTTCCCATTTCTTTACTTGTATGTGTAGCAAACGATACTTGATAGACATATCGCACCCCAACAAGAAAGTAACACAACTCAAAATTGCAGAATTTGAGAAACATCAACTTAAATGATACTATAAAACTTATATTGAAATAGTATAAGCTTCTTTTAAATTTTAGGTAAGTATTTATGGTGTTAACTTCTATTATATTCTACAGAGGAAGTTTGCTAGAAAAGCAATGCATAAAATGCGAAATAAAATTAATATGGTAGAGATATAATGAGTATGCACAAAAAGGCTTGTTACGCAGAAGTAATATTGAGTTATGAACCTGAGACGTACATGTCTGTTTAATTTTGATACCAGGGTTAGCAAGCTGATTTATTTTTGTGCAGTTTGAAAAGTATTTTCATACTATATATTATGCCTCACTTAAGCAACATTAGAGAACAAAAAATGATATGACATTTCCAACAAACATATGACCTTCACGCTTCTTAAAATAAACACGCTGAGAAAAAAAAATAACACTGGAAAGTTAAATAAATAAACGATCACATAAATTTCAAAACGCGTGCTAGGCGAGGCTGTTGCATTATCTTTTTAACAACAGTATTTGCGTAATGATACGCGAATATCTCGATATATTTGGAGGTTCTATTTTATTTTGGTTTCAAGTGACATCGTTATTACTTCGTATTCATACACCGCCACAATTTCGAAAGAAAGAGCATAAATTGTTTATTCTTTTGTTCATTAGGTTCGCGCGAAGAACTTATATTTTTCATAACTCTCCGATTTCAGTTCAGAATGGCACCCTGAAGACAGCATTATTCACATAAAAGAAAATGTGACGCTAACACGCATTCCAAGAAAATTTTATGAGGTAAAATTGTTTCAAGGACAAAAAAGTTTAGAAACTTCTTTCGATGGCATATATTTATTTACGTTATTATTTCCAGCGTTCGCTTCTTTTAAAGGGCCATAGGAAACCAGAGCCTTTTTCTGCGGAATCAACTGGCTACTTGTTCCGATACGAATGAATGTTCTGGTGGTTCGTTAAGCTTTTGGCCACACGAGAAGAACGTATTTACTTACGATGGTCACGTTTCACTCGTAAACGTCCGCCTTAACAAACTATGCTTAATCGAATCTATTCAACCGTTTAGTTTCTATGGCAACTGCTTATGAGCATTTGCAAGATCAGTGAGTATATTGTGGATAAGGTAATACAGGGTGCCATATTAATTGGTAGATTTTTCAAATAATTATTTAAAATGAATGATTTGGCGTATTAAAGTACAAACATTCACATAACGGCTTGTCGAGAATTCGGATTTTTTGTTAAAAAAATGTTTTAATTCCTATTTTCACTGATGGATGAGACTGCTGTACTGTGATTTAATTCCTTTAAAAGAGATACTGCAAAGCTGGCAGATTATAATCGACCGTTGCATTGTGAATAGTTTGTGCAAATTAAGTTATTCTCCACTTGCGATATCTAGTCGCGCGATTTTTCAATCGCAAAAATAAAACTCATTATTTCAAATACAAGTGTACAAACGTGCAACTCAACAATCGCCACGATTGAAAAGTTGCAACCGGTTCTATTTTCGCTGCGACGCGACTGTCGCTCTACCCAAAGAATCACATAGACAGGCATGGACATGCACCCACTCGCGATAGTTTAGTAGCAGTTCTGAAGCAGTCTTGTTCTGGTCTCTGTTTAAAACACTGCAAACACTTGTCTGAACTGTCTGACAACGAATCTACCGGAGGTGTTGATGGACGAATATGAAAAGTAATTGATACTGAGTTACTTATTTAAAAAAAAAAATTAAAAGAAGAATTTGAAGATTATTTTTGATGGAGCAATTATTCCTAGCAATTCATAAAACTACTTTTTGTCATTCGGTAATACTGGAAAAACTTTCCCGGGTGGATAAATCTTCAAATAACATGTAAAACTGCCCTTTCAATAATCTTCAACTTGTACCCAATAACGATCCTTCCTCCGTTTACTTCTCTCCTGTAGCAAAAGAGCGATAGCACAAGTAGTTTCAATGACATCCAATGGAAAACTGTTGCAATTCAGCGATTTATCTATCGCATTGTGTGCACCTCGTAAATTTTCTGTTGCAGCGATTTTTGGGTCGCCGCGACTAGAAATCGCAAGTGTCGCATTAGCCTTATTGCGTTTGTTGAACTAAATGTCCTTGGAGCATAAGGCATTTCTGGTGAAATTGTTTTACCAGAAATTGTTGTTGGGATGATAATACGCTTGCTCTGTCATTGGTTGCAGTGTTCGACATATTGAACAACTGCTTTTGAAAGTTTTCCACAAATGCAAATTACTGAATGTAACACCATTTTAATTGCTTACATGTGTTCTTTTTAAGTGATATAGTAACAATGCCATCTATCGGTAAAATATGAACTAATCTTTTTCCTTATGCCTAAAAGAAATCCAACTCCTCCAAAAGAATTTTGATGCGAACAGCAATTCAATTCAAATTGAATTTGGAAAGTATACGAATGTATGGGGTAATTTAGGTACAGAGAAGATAATAATTATATAAATACGCCAAAAACACGAATCTGAAATTTTTTTAGAGGTATTATCTAGAAAATTGTGCAATATATTGAAATTTACGTTCAGTTTAAATTACTAATCAAAATACGTAACTCTGGCATATCATGAAATATCTAATTCGCGTAGTAAAAGCATGCAGACAAGAATGTATATTCATACATATGAGAAGAATTTTCTGGAGTAAAAACAAAGAAACCAGATTGAAACTGAATATTTTACTTCCGTTATACAAATGATTCTTCCTCATACTATCGGAATTGCCTTAAAATTGAGTTAACTCTTTGAAACAAAACTTATAAAAATATATTAATTAATTTAAAAACCAATACGGTTAACTCTAGTTCTTGTGCACGTTTAGCATAAAGTTCTTTATTAATTTATACAAGATCTAAACTAAATACGATTAATAGAGAGACGAATACAGTTAATTTGATAACATTGTATAGCAGTATTTCAGCTCGATTGCCAATGTTTACATGTCTTAAAAGACGACCCAATGGAAATTGTAGACCAGGTTAGACAATTAAGAGTTGAGAAACGCTTTGAGAGAAGTAGTTTTACTTTCGGTGTAATTTACTAATTGCACCTTAATGCTAAAGTTTCAGGTTACAGATAGTGCGTTAATTAATTCAATCCACCGTTAAACTGGGCATGAAGGAGATAATAGCCATTGGAAGTAATCAAAGACACGGTGCCACCATTCTTTAAGTGCTTATAGGATCAGAGGAATAGTTTCCCTCATTAGAAGATTCATTATTTAGTCGAAGTCGTAGGCACAGTGTCTTAGATTCAACCCGCATCCAACAAATCTGTGGTGTGATCACCATAATATATATTTATCAATAATATTTATAAATAATGTCGATAAATAAATTTGTTGATGATCGCTTTGTTGAAATCTAGTTTGGTTTAAGTGTCGGAGTAATGTAATATATATATATATATATATTACTCCGACACTTAAACCAAACTAGATTTCAGATTAATTATTTAATTGAGACCTTGTATATACTTC
Source organism: Metellina segmentata (assembly GCA_947359465.1). Taxonomy (NCBI): domain Eukaryota; kingdom Metazoa; phylum Arthropoda; class Arachnida; order Araneae; family Tetragnathidae; genus Metellina; species Metellina segmentata. The sequence goes on from OX375875.1 coordinate 13,017,877, forward strand.
CTTGAATTTAACCCACATCACATACCTCTGTAGACCACCATACGTTTATTAAAGGTAATTTAGTAGAAAACAAGTTTGGAATTTAGCATTGGAGTAAAATTTTGCAAATAAACTATTTAGTAGAAGCCTTATGAATATAGCCTTAGAGTAAATCTGTATAGGAAAACCGTTGTTGATCACTATTCATTTATCAACTATAGTCATCAAAAAGCAATTTCGTTGAACAGTAATTTGGAATTAGAGTTGGTTTATATTTAGTAGAAATAGTCGTAGTTTAGTCTTATACATACAACCTTGGATTAACCTTTTAGAGTATTATAGAATTATTAACATTATTTATCAAAAAGTAATTTTGTTGAACACTAGTTTGGAATTCAGAGTTTTTTTTTTGGTGGATTAATTATTTCGTCCAAATCTTATATATATACCACCTTGGATTAAATTTTCAATCGTAAACTTTAATAGACCACTATACATTTATAACAATATTTATCGAAAAGTAATTTTGTTGGATATTAGTTTGGAATTTAGAGTTGGTTTATATTTAGTTGTTTGATTATTTAGTCGAAATCTAATGCCTACAGCTTTGTATTAAACCCTCAATCAAAAACACACACATCTGTAGACTACTATACATTTATTAATAACATTCATAAAAAAATTATTTAATTGAATACTAGTTTTGAATTTAGCGTTGGAATAAAATATTTAACGGATTAACTATTTAGACGAAGCCTTATGCATACCATCTTGGATTAAAACAGCATCCAAAAACCTCTGTAGACCATACATTTATTAAAAATATTCATTAAAGCAGTTGATTTGTTGACTAATAGAATATAATTCAGTGTTAAAGTAAAATATTTATTTTTGTGGTTTTTTCATAAACTAAACATAAAATTAGTTTTAAATAAATAAAATGCATTCTTGGAACACTTAGTTCGTTCCATGAATTTCAGCATAAAATAATTGAATTACGTAAAAGTACTTGAAAGTTATGTCAAACACTAAGTATATATATAAGTTGTTACTTCCCCCGAAACTCTCCCTTCTCAAATAAATACTTATTACTGGTTCTGCTTGGTTTTGGAAGACTACATTTCGATAGTTTCGACAGCGTATTGGCCATTGGTTCGATCCATCTGTTTTCGTTCATGGAATCGTAAAAAAGGTCACAGAGCTTCCTATTACTTGTCTCCAAGATAAGTGTTCCCCAATATTTACCTTAACAAATAAAATACCAGGAAGAGTAATGATGTCATTTCTTCAATAGTCGTATAGTGATTCAAAATATTTTCACGGTCGTAGTTTTTCTCTTGTTTACTGCGCTTCCCTTAAAGAGTGTTTGATTTTAATAGTTAGTGACCAATAATAATTCACGTGACCCAATTTTGCACTTGGTGACTCATCAATTGAGAAACATGGACGATTTTAAAATAAAGGGATACTTTTCGCAATTTGAGAAAGGCATTGAATCTTACCAAAGCTGTATGTTGCCTTTAAATTCTCTGGAGTAAGTTATAACTTCTGGAGACACACACCAGTTATAAAAAAGATTACCAGTTTATAAAAGGATATTAAATAGATACAAGTTTTTTGTGACTTAAAATGTTTCTTTAAAATGTGTAGAATGAGCAATTATGTAATACATTATGAAGAATATAATTCAAAGAAGGTTTATGTCAAAAGTTACTACAAAAATCAATTTTCAAATTTATGAAGATCGTAAGTAGTTTATCACCAAGTCTGGACATTTTACTTGACAGTTTCAAAGATTAAAAAAATATTGTAGATAGTAAGAACTAAAATTTTATACCTCAAATTTTCTAATTGTATGTTGCATTACTTGGTACTTTTCAACGTGCCCATTTGTCTTTCTGTATATTTTATTCGCATTCGACTTAGTCATCTGTTATTTTGTTTATTGTCATGTAAATAGATTTTTGTTGTTTGAGAAAATATGAATAAAAAAATAAACAGATCAAACAATACACTCTCGTTTTAACGAATTTTAAAAGTGCCATGAAGAGCAAATTTCAATTTATTTTCACCAAACTTATTTTCTTACGAACTGTTCCTGGGTCTCTGAGGAAATGTTCGTCGTAGGAAACAGTCGACATTCTTAAAATAATGTCAACTATAATTTTATTCGAAAATATTTGTACAAAAACATATACGAAAATGAGAATAACAAACATGAATGTAGAAGAGTACAGTATAAAAACTACTTCCAGTGAAATTTAATATTATAATGCTTTGAGATGGTCTTAAAATTTGCACTTTCAAATTTGAATACTTAACTCCATTTCGTTTCAAAAATCAAATTTGCATATTTTTATTCACTTATGGACGTTTGAGAAAAGAAATCAAAAATAAATTTAAAGAATTTACGCCTTTTAATTTAACTCTTTATTCCACAATACGACGCACACCATTCCTTACCAAATTTAGCCTTTTTGACCATTCAAAAATCTCCATTTCTATCTCTAGGAATATTTCAACCAATAGCTGTGACTGTTGAATCATAAAATGTGTGTGGGTAAATATAATTGGGTTGAGTGAGAACTCTTAATAATCTCGTAACAATGAAAGCATATAATTAATAAATTAATAATTATAGTTTTGTTTCCAAAACAAATTCTTCCAGTGCGTTTCGAAGACTTGAAGTAGATTACAATAACGGAAGATGATATTCAAATTTTGTGATATTAAAAACCGATATTAATATATAATCTCTTTGTTAGCACTAATTAACTTAACAAAACGTCGTTTGTAAATAGATGAGGCTCATTGAGATAAATCTTAGAATGCCATCAATAGTTAATGTTCAATTGCTGTTGTTTCTAAAGGATATAGAAATGTGGTACTTCTTAATGGGAAATGGAAACTTCAAGATGTTTATAGTAAAACTAACAATACATTAATGAAAATATTAATATGTTTTAAGCCTCCAGGTTGTTTATCTTTGTATCGAATACTGACTTGTAGTGGCCAGTAGTGATGCGACATCTTCAGGGAAACATCGATGTTCAAAATTAAAACATCGATGTTGATAATACATCACCACTCATGTTTACATACATCGCCATCGTCATCATGTCTCATACATTGCCCTCGATGTTTTAAAAATTCAGTGTATTTAAATTTTTGTACCCCATTTCTTAAAACTGGTTTAGCAACTAGTGATGCGACATCGTCTGCATGTTTTGAAAACATCGACATAGATATCGCATCCCTACTTTTTAGACCCTTCACCCTTGGCCACTTTGGTCTAAAAGTATGTTCAATATGCTGTTTATAAAAATTATGCTACTTGGTTATTTTTAAAATTTTTATAACGGTACTTTTTTATTTGAAAATAAAACCTCGACAAGTATAAACATCGATGTTACAAAAACATCGACTCCAATACATTGATGTTAAAAACATCAATATTTTTAAAATATCGACATCGATGTCGCATCCCTAGTGGCCAGCCTTTGATGTAACACAGTTTCGTATTTGGATCTTCATCCCCCCTGGAGTAATAAGGCAGTTTTGTCCTAAACAAAACTGACCATATCTTGATGGGCGAGATATCTCGTCATTGACAAACTTGAAACTGATCAAATTGTTATAATCCTAAATGAGCATTTCGTTAGTAGATGTGTTCGAATATGCTATTCGATTTAAGCATTCAAAGCGCTAAAGAATCGATCTTATTGTAATCGATTTTGCATGCCATTAACAAAACTGAACATATCTTGATGGGCAAGATATCTCATCATTGACGAACGTGAAACCAATCAAATTGTTGGAATACTAAATGAGCATTTCGTTTGCAGATGTGTTTGAATCTGCTATTCGATTCAAGCATTCAATACGCTTAAAATTATCGATCGAATGGGAATCGATTTTGTATTACATTAACAAAACTGACCAGATCTTGATGGACGAGATATATCGTCATTGACAAACTTGAAACCGATCAAATTGTGAAATACTATTTAAAAGAGCATTTCGTTTGCAGATGTATTTGAATCTGCCATTAGATTTAAGCATTCAATGCGATTAAAAGAATCAATGTAATGGGAATCTATATATATATATTTTGTTAAACAATTCTGAGTAATGAATACATACTTGATGGGGCTCCCAAATAATTATACGGTGACGATATAGCGTCATTGTAAGGGTTGTACGGCCTCTTCGCCAAGCGCATTCCGTAGTTGTCGTAGAGTTGAAAGTTTCCGCTGTCTTGAAGAGGATAGAGGCATACTGTCTGCAAACAGGCCAAGAGAGCGATGATGTGGATAAGGAAAGCCATAGCTATGGTCACTTTCGAAGTATTGCTGCTAGCTGGCTTAGCTCTGTATACTCCCGGCCGAATCCAAGCGAATTTACTTGGCTTGAAAATGTGATACTGGTACACGATACTTCAGTGATACTTCCTGAAACAAAAAATGACAAAAGTTCAAGTTTTACTTTAGCTAAATAACGAAAACATTAATAATTTATCCTTAATCTGCAGGTGGTTGTCCAGATAATAACCTCTTCATCAGTAAAATATCTTGCTAGCTGCGAAATCTGTTAGATCTTGATGGACGAGATATCTCTTGATCAATTGGGTGTATGGAGGGTTAAGGAAACAATTTTTCAAATGCAAGGTGAACCAGCAGTTTTCGTATTGCTGCTTATTCCTTTTGGTCTATCTGTCTGCTAGACCAAGTCCAACAAGTCACTCGTTCACAAAGAAATTATTATGTCAACAATATTCTGGAATAAGTCTAAAGGGTTCGTTCCAGAGCAGAAAATAATGTGACAACTAGAAGCATGTTCCCTTAGCACTTAGGACAAACTGGAAGAGATTTGTGACCATTCAAGAACTCCAAGTTCCTAAGGTGCGCACTTGGAAATCCAGATGTAAAGCTGTTTGATTCCCTTCTTCCCCCTTTGTAAGACAAGGATAGACTCTAAATTCTTCCTTGGTATCAGTAATGATAGGGAGGAATTTGCATAAAATTGCATTAGAGGAGAATCAGACATCCCCCAAGAGCATCTGAAGAACTCTCTTATTCAATTTGTCAGCAAAGTCGTTTCGTTGATGTCATGATGATGTTCTAGGTGGACAGTACCATTCAATAATTGATCAATTAGTGTACACTATATGCATTTTAATTAGTGTACATTATTTGCAGTTTAATTAGTCTACATTATTCATATTTTAAAGATTTTTTGTACTTAGCGTCTGTTAAGGAAGATGATAAAAATATGCAATAGATAATATTTAATATTTGATAGCTTAATATAATTTTTTTCCTCCAGTTTTAAATTCCATAATCCGTTCAATTGGGCAATTGCTGATCAAATGGTGGTTTGATCAACAACTGACCAACAAACACCTAGTTTTAATCCCTTCTACATTTGGTTGGTGAGCGTTTATTCTAGTCGTTCGTTAGCTGTAAGAATACTCAACTGATCGATTATTGATAGACTGTACTCGTTTGCCTGTTTTAGTTAGAAGTATGGGAAAGTGACCAATTACTGGTAAATTTCAAAGACTGTCTGGTTCACCCTGACAAATTTGATTTGATGCCAAAAGTACGTAGTTAAACAGTTTTATTTATATAAAAATGAAGGTTATTTGAAAGAAGGTATATTTTAAAATTTGGTTTTATTTTAATTATTTAAGAATATAAAAGCATTTTTTTTCGAATATTTCTTTTGGTTGATTTATATTTTTAAAATATAGATAATTCAAACTTTTATAAATTTTCATAAAAATTACAATATAAATACGTTTGAAGAGAAAATGGTATGAAATTTGAAATGCATAAAACATAAAATTCTCCTATATTGCGAAAATCTTGAAATATTTCACTAAATTTTTCGAATTTTCATTAATTAATTCCCTAATTAAATAATTACATTTTATAAATCAGTCATTCTTGTATAAAATTCTAGAAATAGAGGTAGGTACGTATTTAATTAACGTTGCAATGGGTTATTTGAAATAGAAAAAGGTGTATAGTATACTTAATTTAGACGTATACATAAAAAAACTGTGCAAACATTGAATTGACGTGTCAAACTAGCCCCACTCTGAAAAATGTTTATTTCCTGTTATAAAACTTGAAATAATGCTTGCTTCAGCTAATTTTGATGATGAAAAGTAGGTGACAGCACGAGTAAAGGAGGCTGAACAGTTTTATCAGCGCTGTTTTCGTCACGAATTTGCAATTGATGTCAACTATTTTACGATAGTGCAATTTCAATAATAAAGTTTTTAGTTCGATATCTAACTAATGATGTCAACTAAATTCGACGTATACATCTGCGTTCCGACGTAAGGTTCTGACGTGAAAACTATCCATGTCGTTATGAAATATACAGACACTTTGGACGTTTATATCAGAACCTCATAGAAAAGCGAATAAGCAATTTATAACTTCTTTAATTAGAAGCGTGTTATATTTCCTATTTTGGATGCTTGATACGATAATCTCATATTTGAATACACAAAAATGATTTATGCCCTAATTTTTGGAACTACTTTTCCTCCTAAAGATAGAAGGTGCTTACCCAACTGACTAATCTGTCTACATTAAAAAAAAGTTGCCTCCGCCGTAGCAGGATTGAAAACTGTGTTGTTTAGCTCGTTTCTTAGAGGGTTTCCCGAGAAAGAACTGATCAGAAAAAAACGAAATTAACATGGTTTGTTCTTCATCGTATTTCCTGGACAATTATAAAGATTTTTTTCCGATGCGGCTATTAGTTTAGGGTTTATTAAGTGTCAAAATTGAAAAAGCAAAATTTCTTCCGCGAGTGAGCGAAACACATACAAATTTACAGTCTTCAGCCGAGAGTTTTTTTTAAAGAGTTCCTCTCAACGTAAATTTTTGCAGCTCGTCGGGTTTTTTTAGAAATTTTAATTTGGTTCTTGATAATATTTTTTTGAAATTCGGGAAAAATCGGGACATTTTTGTTAATTTTTTTTATAACTGCCGTATCTATATCTTATTAATATTACTTTTTAAATTTTAAAATATTGCAATATACCTCAGAATGTACTCTTTCTCAAGGTACAATTATTTTTGAAATCGGTTAATAATTAAATTCAATGCGATCAAAAGTTGGTCATACACATTTCGGAATCTTTAGATATTTTCGTCACTTTTTGTTAAAACTGTCATATCTATAGCTCAGTTCTGTTTTTTTTTTCAAATTTGAGAACATCACTGAATGCATTACATTACACTATTTCTTATGGTACAATTATTTTTTTAATTGGTTTATAAATAAAATCAACGCCCCAATTAAAAATTCGACAGACAATTTTCTTAACTTTCAGATCGTAATTTCCGATACAAAACTAAAACTATCAAATCTATATCGTATTACTATTAGTTTTTAATTTTGAAAATATCACAGTATACCTCAGAATGTACTCTTTCTTACGGTACAATTATTTTTCAAATTGGTTCATAAATAATGCAATCAAAAGTTGGTCACACAAATTTCGTGTTTTTTAGTTCGCATAACAGGTTTCGCATTCAGTTGTGGGTTGCATTTTTGACTATCGGGTTTGCCAGATATCAAATTTATCATAGCAACAATTGCCATAAAAACGATTTCTTTTTATTTGGCTAGGAAAAAGGCTCGCTTTTTTCACTTTGTTCTCAGACGTTTTACGGAGAAAGTACGAAGTACAGATCGTAACGTTAGGAGATAACCACGGTTTGCTTAAAATTGTACAGGGAACAAGATGCAGAAGGTTTTTTTACTGATGCGGCTATTAGTTCAGGGTGCATTAAGTGTTAAAGTAAAAAATAGTGAAATCACTTGCGAAGGTATTGGTTTGCTTCGCAAACCAAACGGGATTACGTAGCAATCCCCGTCGGTCGCCGAGCGCAAGCGAGCAGAGGGCGAAGCCCTCGCTGTGAAGTCATGGACCGGAAAGTCAAATCAGGATTATACGAATTATTTAGATAGTTTCGCTGTGCAGGAGATGCACTCTGTGAAAGTAATGTTGGTTTGCGAAGCAAACCAAATGGGATTGTGTAGCAATCCTCGGGGGTGGGCGAGCGTAAGCGAGCAGGCGGCGGAGCCCCCTGGTTTACTAAATTTATCCTATTTTCAATCGAAATATCTTTCATGTTAAAAAAAGGAACCCAATATGTTCAGCACGAAATTTGTTTTCTATCATTCATTTGTTTCAGCAAACTTAAGGACTATGCTATGTTAAGTTTTGTATTTGTATCTGAGTTCACTACAATGATTCTCCATGATATAACAATGGCTGAATTCGATATACGTTACCACTAATCGATTGTGAGACCGTAGCAAGAGTTTTAAGAGAGAAACTTAAGCAAGAGTTTTGAAAGACAATGCTCTGTTAAGATTTGTAGTGGTACCAAGTTCATTATAATACTTCACTTCCATTATTTAGCAGTGACTGAATTATGTTACCACTAATCGATTTATTGCAGATTGCGTGAGACAGTTGGAGCTGTATTAAGACTGCCGATGAGCTTCCTTAAGTGTGGTAATTCAAGGGACGATTGTTACCGTGGAATGTCCTGTGTTGCCTTAACTAGCAGAGTGTGAGGCTGCATGTGAAGAGATCACTAAAAGGCTTTGAAGAATGAATCCGTGATAGGAATAGAAGTATCTTATCACAGTTCTTCGCATAGTTGCTGGAAGTGCTTGGCATCGCACTCGCTATTAAATTGTTCATCGTGAACGATTTACTGAACTGAGGATAGATTATTGCGAGCACAATATTGTATAACTCAGAAAGACCATCCGACTTAGTGTTTTAAGTGCGCATTCTGAAATCACTACCGCTGGTCATCAATTTAGCAAGAGGTGTAAAAAGCAATGCAACTTTGTCTACCAAAAAGTACTTGATGGTGAAGATAGGTTACATCGTATAAAAACTACTGTGTTGTAAATTATTTTTGCCGAGGTTGCTTAATTCACTATACCACTTATGATTTTATGGTTTTCAAGCAAAAACCAGAAAATTATTTGAAATTTTCTCTTTCTCAGATTTGCAATGCCACATACTGGAAGTTCAAGCTGTTTACTGTAAGCATGTAAATTTTAATTTTTGAAAGCTTCCTAGACTTTTAAAGGTCAAATAATTCGGTTTCACCGGATGAATGATTGGATTTTAAATCAGGTGTGTATTTTTTACAAGACGTTCACACAAAAGTATATCAGCTGATTTCACTACAAAATAAATTTTAACAGCACAAGTAAAATATATAACATTTTGTTAAAACATTAACATCCTCTATTTGCCGAGTAAAATGACAAGTACATTTTATTGTAGCATTTCTATATAACTGGATACCCGACAAACGTCAAATCAGCAAGTCATTAAAATTAAACTTCGTATGCAGGTAGGTAGTTAATTAAACGTCGTAAAGCAACACAACCGGACATTTGCGACGATCCGGGATCAATCCCGATGAGAAAGATTTGAGGACAAAACCCGTAATTTTAAACCACGGTCAGATGACGAGGTCACACACCTGAGCTTGCAACCCCCTTCCAAACTTCTACATCACGCCAACGTGAGAATATTTAAGACCACTACAAATTTAACGTGCTCTTAAAGTCCTCGTGTTCAAGACCGTATTTGACTGGATCGAGTTTCGAACTCGCAACTCTACGTTTTGTAATTCGTGGTTATTCCAACTGCGCTTCTGCGTCCTTTTGAACTTGTAGCTTCATTTTTATAACAAGAACTAATCTAGTTTTAAGCTTTGTACAATTTTTAGAATATAGTACGAGTGAATAAACGTCAAATATTTCATAAATGAATTAATTTATTTTTACATTTTTCACCTTCAGAAATACGTTACTAGTCAATGAACGTCAAATCAATCTATTCAAAGCTTTCAGCTAATGATTTCACCGATGCATTCGCAATTAAGTGAACTATTGTATCTTATAAGCTTTGGCATTTATGGAAACATTTAACGGAGCTCAAAGAACGCTAACCGAATGAAAGATTTCTCTGAAATCAGTTGCTCGACAATCTTAGGGTTTCATTCAAAGCGTCCTTTTTGGACACCTTTGATGTAGCACGCAAAGAATAACACGCCTAAGCGAAACTGTATTCTATTCAAACAACACAGATATTCCGTTTCCTATTAATTGAACTGTAGAAATCGCTGCTTTTGAAGTGCAATGATGACGGTAGGATTTAAATTGAGTACTCATTTCGTTTTTTTACAAATTAAGAAAACGGACCGAATTAAATGCAAAGAAAGAAGGCGGGTTGATCAATTGAGACATCTAGAATTCCGAAGACGTATCTGTTATCAGGTGTGGAGACTTGAAACTTTTATGCACATTTATGATCTTTAAAAAAAAATGTTTGAAATTTATTACTTGTAAGCAATGGATTTCAAACAGGCAATTATTTCTTCAAGAACTCTGTGAATGTTTAAGAAAATCTTTGATCAATTGAGACACTTAGAATTCAGAAGGATTTCTTTCGGCACATTTGGGAACTTTTTTAAATAGATCGTGTTTGGAATTTGTTACTTGTAAGCAATGAATTTCAAACAGGAAAATATTTCTTCAGAAACTTCGAATGATTTAGAAAATCGTTCAAACATTACATTCATTTCTACAAAATATCTGAAATTAAAACATTCGTAGAGGAAGAATTTCCTTTTTTTTTGCACTATGCTGAATCTTGTTGTGTAAATGACAAAACTAGGTATGGCAGCCGCGGATTATTTTGTTGCCTCTATAGCTGATGTTTCCTTTTTGAGGTTTATCTATTGGTTGTCTTGACTAGGTATCTCGCCATTCATTAGAGTGGGTCAAATATTACCAGATCTTTTAGAACGAGATACCTCGTCACTAGAAGAAAACTGACCAGACCTTGATCTCGTAAACATAAAAAAGTCAGCAATATCCTGATGACGAGATATCATAAGCAAAATGGATCAAATCTTCCAAATCTCTTCGTCGAAACCACGCGAAGGGTTAATAAAGCGTTTCTGATTATGAGTTATGTCCAGAACAATGATGCAGTTGAATCAAAACACATACAGGGTGAATCAAAGTTCATAGACCAAACTGAAAATCGGTGGGGAGGACTAAATTAAACATTTTTGTCAAAGAATGTAGGTCTACAACTTCTGCACGTAATTTCTGGAGAGCTTTGTTTAGCGGGTTTGAAAACCGTTCTTTTAGTGTCGTTATTTGTTGTATGGATTTGGCATATGATGGATCGTAACACAAATTCCAAGATGGCTGACATGCGTTTGGGGCTGCCAATGGAAATGGAACAGCCGCTGCCGATACGAGAGTGCCGAATCATCGCCAGAATTTTGAACAATTGCATCGCAATCTGAGTGAAACGGCAACATTTCATATAAGCAGACATAATGCAGGTTGTCCGGGAAGTTCGAGATTGCCGCGGTGTGGAAGTTTGGAGAGTGGGATGCCAGCTAAGGTGTAATTTCGTCAACTGATCGTGGTTCCAAATTACGTTTTATTGTCGTGAGATTTTTTCCATTTGGGTTTTATCCCGGACCGTCGGCATTACGACGCTGTGCTGCTCCAGTGCGACGTTGATTAAATACCTACATACGTACCAAGACGTCCGAATGCTCCAGAAATAGAACAAGTTATGTGAGGTTGAGGGAAGTTAGCTTCTTGGGAAAGCGTTCACGTTACAATCTTTTGTAGATAAGTAAATAGGTAGATAGGTAATTACATTGTTTTATAGCTTATTTTGCGCACATTTTTCGATGAAATTATTTTGAATGCTCCGTTACTGACTAAACAAAATTACACTCTAGGCCGCGGTAGCTCAGTCAGTAGAACGTCGGGCTCGCATCAGAAGGGTTGTGGGTTCTGTCCTCGCCGGAGCCTGCAATTCTGATGATTGCGAGATCGGCGCTTCGACCTGGCTAAAGATCGTCGTGTTCACTAATGGTGACAGGGGCACGTTAAATAGGTCGTGGTCACAAAGTCCCCCATGTTCCCATATCAAATCAATACCTCTGGGGGTACCTGATCAGGGGGTTATCGGCCTCTGATTGGGATCTAAATTACGATATGTGTGAGTGAACGGATGTATGAAAGGGGCCTTCCTGTAAAACGGATGTGTCATGTATGTAAAGCAAAGTCGGACTTCCTCCCAAGGGGGCTCAATAACATGGAACCCCCCCCCCCCGTCGACGGGCCTGGCACTCCTCTGGTCTGCCAGTGTAGGCATGAGAAACAACAACAACACTCTAAGTGAATCTCAACAAAACTAAAATGAAATTTTAAGTTAACTATTATGCAAATCAACACACTGCCTCTTAATTGAACTCTGCTGATCTCTGAGACTTCATAGCAAGGACAATTGAGCTCCTTCTGATCCTTTAATTCATGTTCTGGAGTTATTATGTAAACGAAGAGGGATTTGCAATCGAATACAATATCCAGTAAATTGCTTTAACGGGGCAATCTGACATTAATTTACAAATCAATGATCATTCATAGCCAATCACATAATAAATTATTTATATTCATAAAGCATCTAGTTCTATGGATGGACTCGAACAATGTCGATTCCGTTCCAAGATCTCACCAGTCCGCCGGACAAATGGATACTATTTACATACAGATTTATAATCATCCCTATTGTTAAATAAATATATCTAACTTCAACAAAGTAACGCTGCATGTCGTGCAAATAGGCATTCAATAACCACCATTGCGTCTTAAAGATGTACATTTATAATAATTGATGTAAACATTGAACATATCCGTTCTGTTGGAAATTATTGACGAATCTCTTTGTTTTCCTTGACGTCTATTCAATTTGTACTAAGAATAACACATTACCTGTAAAACTTTGACATCGAAGACGGGGGAAAGATACGTCTTGAAGGTTTAAAAATAATGTGCAAAATATTTGGCCTTAGGAACATGAGCGTGATACACACAGAGATTTTACTATTCCAAATGAAATAAAGATCACAGTACTAAGTACACTTGGGTCAAATTTTTTTAGTTGGGAACGGTCTGTATGAGGCATCCTAGTGATCTATTCTCTTAATGGGGTTTACTGGCTCTGTTAAACATGGGTCGTGGAGTCAGGAATCCCAAGCGATTTTTCTCTACTTTCTCTTCAGAATTACTTAACACTGTATGTCTTGTGTTTGGCAAAATATGGCTCTTGTTCCGTTAAACCCAAGGGAAACCAATCCAAACTCAGTATTAAGCTCCATTGAATCTCAAACTGCGTGTATTCCACGATGATTCGTGTGATGGTAGAATACAGAAATCCACCTTCAGCCTCGATTTTATCTCGACTTGTGACGAAACTACAGACAGTTGAATCTGAGGACGTGTGTAGAATGCCTTAAATGCAAACCCTGATGGTCCGACCAACCGGTCTGGAGGTTAAGGTGTTAGCCTCTAGATCGAAAGGTTCCTGGTTCGAATCCGGGTCTGGGCATGGATGTTAGTAAGCGTATGGTGTAGAGGCGGTTGGTGCACCTTAAAGCTGTCGTGGCTGCAAGTCCTCACGTTGGGTTGGTGTGGAAGTTTGGAGAGTGGGGTGCCAGCTCAGGTGTTGCCTCGTGATCTGACCGTGGTACATAATTACGTGGTGTTGTCCTCGCATCTTTCCCCTAGGGGATTGATCCCGGGAATTGATTATCCTAAGAGACTAAGGAAAACGAACTTTTTTCTCACCTTGCATGACGTGTGTGTGTGTATATATATATATATATATATATATATATATATATGTAAAAGGATGTGTGTATATATTTTCTATACAAATCCACTCAGTTTGACCAATCCACATCACATTTGGTACACTTATACTTTGGAACACTGCGGAAAACATATGCTATTTCTTTCCTGTCTTCAAACCAATCTGTAGTCACGAAATTGGTACAGAGGTAGTCCTAAAGTGCCTGTTGATGCCCCAATTTTAAAATCTAAAGTTTGTTTTTCTGCTATAATTGGACATGGACTAGGAAACACGTTTTACAGGTTTTTTCGTATTTGAGTTAACACCGGAAAATGTAGCGGTATAAAACACGTTCTACAGGGTTTGTGTATTTCAGTTGGGAAATGTCGCGGTCATAATTTAGCAGTCGCAGTCATAATTGAAAACCGAGCAACGCCGGGTTATTCAGCTATCATGAAACATTATATTCCATGAATACGCTTTCGTTTTAAGCTCCACAACTGGGTATTAGTGTTATGAATACATAATATAGTACTAATACCTCGAATTAGGGTATCCCCTTATAAGTATTTTTAAGGTTCCCGCACTTGATAATTCTTTTCGTAATCTTTTTAATAAACCCATTGAATTAAAAATCATTGAATCGAAAAAAAGTGAGTAGGAAGTTAAAGCTGAAGTCTAGACAGTTGAACGAAGAATGTAAGAAACTTTTGGACGACATATCGAAAACGAATCAAAAGGTACTGCGGGATTTATTCGTTTATTTAAAAAATAAATTTGAACTGGGTAAAGTAATAAAAACATTTACTGATTCCATTTCGTAGACCCTAGAAAATTCAAGAGGAAACTCTATTCCGGTTTACTCCGATAAACGACTCGTTATTATCAATCTTGAAGCATCAAAAATACAAATATGTATTTCAAATTTAAGTAAACTATAAAATTTCATAGGGTTGACTTTCATTTAAAATATCATTATTTATAGAACTTTTAAAATGAGATAGACTAATGACTCTGTATTTGTTTAACGTTGTAGCCATGCAAGGGCTATTTGTGCTTAAATTATTTTCTTTGCCTACGCATGAATAGAAATTCCATTCGAAGCGTTGTTTTATACTTAAATATTTTAACGACTTACTTCATAAATCTTGAATGTCAAAAGCAAATTTATCTGTGTTTTTCAGTTTAGAAAGTTTTGAATGAAGTAATTGGTAACCTAATAAAATATAGTTTAAGCCTAAGAGAAACTAAATTATTGTGCATGCGAAGTTCCGGGATTGATCTCGGTCCTTATTCAAAGTTGACCACAATCTCAAATTTACATAGGTAGGTTTTTAGTCAGCGTTGCACTGAAATATCACAATGGGCTATTGGCGACATTTTAGGATTAAATCCGGAAGGAAGATATCCGAGGACAACACCACGTCATTTTGAACCACTTTCAGATGACGAGGCAATCCCTGTGCTAACACCCCCTCTCCAAACTTTCACACCACGCCCACGAGAGGAGATATGAGGCCACGACAGATTTAACATGCGCCAGTCCCCTTCTTACATGACGGTCTCGCAACCCTCCGATTGCTATCCGTTTCTCTCCTAACCGGGCTATCATGACTCTTCTAAAGTATAAGATTCAATGGAATTTAATATTAGGCGTTGCAGTTTTACCAGGAGTGAAGAATGCCTATAGCATGTAAGAATAATCAACATTCCGATGGAGGTAAAATATTAGTTAACAGTGTTGCTATGACACGGTTTTAATTTTTGTAGGATCAAGCGAATGCTTAATAGTTATGGAAGACGAAAAGCTTATTAACCCTTCAATTCGGGATTGATCCCGGACCGTCACTAATACGATTCTCCAATTCGAAGTAAACTCGTCTGCCGACGAACCAACCATTACCAGCTATACTGTAACTAGTCCGTTTTTACATCTATTACACGTTCTTTTCAAATTTTCTGACTTCACTGAATTTCTTGAATTTTTTTCACCTGAACGCCCAGCGTTCTCAAATGAGGACAGCCTGTAATTTTAAAACAAAATCACAAATTGTTTGAATTTTAGTTTTTTTTTGCATTCAGGGGGTCATAATTACATAGATTTGAGATAATCATGAAAATATTTTGAGCAGAAATAATTCGGGCGTTAATGGGTTAAAGTCGTTTTAGTGGAACTAATTCAGGGTTCGTATCAAATATTCTTTCATTGCGTCAATGGACTCAAAACGGTGACCACAAAGAGGGAGTTTCACCCGTGGAAAGAAGAAAATGTCACACGGTGCCATATCAGTTGAATACGGAGCTTTTGGTGCCGTATTTGTTGAATGCTTAGCCAAAAAATCTCGAATAATAATGGCATTGTGAGTAGGCGCATCATCGTGATGCAAAACCCATGAGTTATCTCGCCACGATTCAGGTCGTTTTCGATTTGTCGTTTCGACGAATGATATAGGAACGCGTTCAATAATGTATCTTATTGTTAAACGACGATCACTAAGCACCAATTTTCTGACCTGCATAACATGTTGATCATTAGACGAAATGGATGATCTACCAAATCGCGAATCCTCTGCGACGGATTCTCTACCTTCTTTAAACTTTTTATACCAATCTAACACTCTTCAATTTCTGTAAAACAGTAGTCTGTAAAAGTTTGTTGACACATTTCAAATATTCAGAAATTTCCAAAATTTAATACTTGTTCTCATGCTTCGACATTTTGGAAAATCATCGAAGTGAAAATTCTTCTCTAATTAAAAACAAATTTATTTTCATACGATGAAATAAAATAAATCCCTGATTGCTGCCACATCTATATAAATAAGAATGGAGTGTTTGTTTGTACATTCAATATTTTCGACGCATTTCAAGTTTTCTATCCGTTTTGGACCCTTCTGATGCCGAATCCGCCTTTTTCTCGTTTGGTGTCTGTCTGTCTGTCCGTCTGTCTGTATGTTGTGCCCTATACACGTCCACGCGGTTTAAGATATTTTCATGGAAATTTGCATACAGAGAGTACTTATCTTGATTTAGTGAGTGGAATTGGTTGCGAAAGTCTGTCTGTCCGTCTTTCTGTTCTATGCTCGATTTTGTGTTTGTGTGTTTGTGTGTTTGTGTAAGCATCACATGAATTGTATTCCAGATATTTGATTGCATTGTATTTTATTTTATACATTATCTAATAATTTAGTGAATGCAATATTAAACATTTCTTTATTGTTATATTTAGATGAGTTTCATGCTAAAACACCTGAGTAAGTATACTTAAATCAACCATAATTTGGTAGTTTTGGAAAAATTGGAATGTCTATTGAATATTACGATTAATTCGATTGCTTTACCAGTACTGCTGAAAAAGTAATTATTCTTCAAAAAAATATTTTTTTTTATGGAATTTCATTTCTGATACGTCATTTATTTCCAGTCTTATTTTTATTCTTTGCGCAATGAAAACGATTTCCGAAAATTTGGGACAGACGATATTTTTCAATGAAACGAGAATGAACACGATCGCGCGAGCAGTGATATTTTTCTGGTTCTTTCGCTCTGAATTAATTTCACATTTCTAAATTTTGTACACTTTTAGTTGTAAGTTGTGGCAACTGTGCGAGATCAAGAGATAAAATTGAATCACAAATTAATATCTTTGGAACAATTTTTTACGACATCTTTTATTTTGTTTTACTTCGCTGTTTCCTGTTTTAAATATTTATTATTTTAATAAATGTGTTTTCCTTCTCATCACACCCAACAGCACCACAAAGTATTAGACTTAAAAATTTTAGTTAAGTCAGTATAAATTTTCAGTAAATTTTAAGTGTAGTTATGCCGTTATTTAAAGAATAATGCCGTTGTTTAAAGAATAATGCCGTTATTTAAAGAATAATGTCGTTATTTAAAGAATAATGCCGTTATTTAAAGAATAATGTCGTTATTGAAATAATAATAATGTTTAAAAATCCAAACTAGAACTTTTTCCAACATTAAAAAATTCGTTGTAGTAATGACAGGAGAAGATTGCAAAATTTCACAATGTCGCATACCGGAGGCAAGAGTGCCACAGGTAAAAAAATATTGTTTTGTTGACTATGAGTGCGAGAGCACTCGCCGTAAATCGTAATTTTAATTAATTGAGTTGCACATGAAAACAACTTAAGAAAGGGAATTCCAAATCTTCCTATAAATCGTCTTTTATAGTAGTAACCTTAGTATCACCTTTCGTTTTTTTGTAGCTTTGTCATACAGCAATTGTGCGATGTATGTGAAATGTATTACATGAATGGATATGCATGTGTAGGATTTGTGTCCAAAGTAAGTTGTAGAAAATATAAAGATGGCGAAAGGTGTTAAAATAAATTTTTATTCTACAAAAAACGTAAGTCATTATATATTTTGATTATCTCTTCAATCTAGAATAAACGAATTCAAACCGAGTAAGGTCGGGTATTTTGCTAGTGTTTATATAAGTTGTAAAAATAGTTGCTAAAAATCTGCAGACGATATCTACTAAATATGTATTTTAAAGGAAGCATTTCTGATACTTTTGGATCACAGTGGTAAATACCATGTTCTGTTTGATTTGTCTACGAAATATTCAAATAAAAATAATCTATGTAAACATTTACATTGTAGGAGCGGTATTTCTAGAGTGTAAATTTATCTAGAATCTCTCGTGAATTTTAGATGTTTATTGAAATGAGCCCCAAAAAAAATGACGCAGATCAGTTATCCGTGTCGTTTCCCAAACCATTATGGGTCAACCTTTCGTAAGCTCTCTAAGTCCCAACTCATTTTATCTAAGCTCAAATCTAAGCGGCAGCTTTGTTTATCAAACATAACTAGCATGTGTGTAAACTGCATTTAAATCAAATATTTAAACTAATTGTATATGAATTTACTAAATCCATTTTACAATCAAAATTGTAAAAAATATTAAATAAAATGCCAGGTTAAACTAAAACAAAGAAAAGATATAATTGGACAACAAAATACACATTTTCCTTTAGCGTATAAAAGAGATAGTTATTTAATTAACGTCAAACTTTAGCAACATATCGTGCTATTGGTGACGGTCCGCAATCAAACGTGAAGGGAAAGATCAGAGAACAACACCACGTTATTTTGAATCACGGTCAGATGATGGGGAGGTCACACCTGAGCTGGTATCTCATTCTCCAAACTTTCACACAACGGCAAAGTGAGGACATTTAAGGTTGGTCCACGTTAAATCTGTCGTAGTCTCAAATGTTCTTACATTGGCGTGGTGTGGAACTTTGGAGAGTGTGGTGTGTGACCTTGTTTCTAAACGTGGTTCAAAAGTACGAAGTGTTGGCTTAGGATTTTTCCCTTCGGGTTTCATCCCGAAGGGGAAAATCCGAAGCCAACACTTCGGTATTTGGAGGTCTACACTTGAGACATCTTCCGACCTCTTGAATCTTCCACACCACACCAACAGGAGAACATTTGATACCACGACCGATTTATCGTGCACCAGCTCCCATGTACACGACGGTCTTTGGTTGGATCGAGTTACGAACACGCAACCCTCCGTATGCTAATCCGCTACTATTTGAACCGGTCTCCCGCGGCTACCAAAGAATTTATATCCTCTCGTGATTTAGATATTGTATCACAGAACACCAAATTTCGCCGGCTTAGAGAGCAGAGACTCATTATATATTTTCATTAACATTTACATTCCTCAACACACCTGTGACAGTTCTTCCTTAGGCTGATTTCCTAATCCTCTGCCTTGTCGTCCTCCAAACAGCAACACTAGTCCATGAGCATATTTCACTTATTTATTTACAAATTTCTTGACTATAGTATTTACAGGTATAATACATGGTCGGGAATAATACCCTTCGATCTCCAGCGCAAAACAACGCGTCCTGCTTCCTCGCTGGTCTTCGTGCAAGTCCCTTCTCTTTTCAACCCTCCCCAAACGGGTTCCTTTTCCAAAAACCCGAGGGGGACCCCCGTGGAGTTCGATTCTATGTCCATCGACCCGTCCCAAACCCGGTGAGGTTACGGGGAACTTCACAACACCCCAGTGACATTAAGCAGACTCATAACTTGACGAAAACAATTTTCTACAGTTGTTTAAACACTAATTACGAGTTTTTAGGTGAAAACATTTACAAGCATTTTGATAGTGTTATATACTCTACAAAAAAAAAAAAATCGCCGCACCAAGACGGAGTTGTCCGATTGCGATAAAAATTGATGCATGTGAAGAACATAAATGGAAAAACAAATTATTAAAATTTCAGAACAATTGAATGATTTATTTCAGAGTTTGACCGTTACAAATGAAGGAAGTCAATAAAACGTTCGTCCACCTCTGGGATGGATGCGTCACCCGGCGTGGCATAGACTGAAAAAGTTCCCGGATGGTGTCCTGGGGAATTTCTTGTCAAATTGTCTATAACTGTCGGGCGAAATGGTCACCTTTCAGGGATGATTGCAATCGCCTTTCCATAACTTCACAAATGTGTTGTATGGGAGAGAGATCAGGAGACCTAGCTGGCCAAGGAAGTGTTGTGAAAACTTGAAGGCAATTCATAGCAACACGCGACGCTTGCCGGTGGGCATTATCTTGTTGAAAATAAGTGCGGGGTGTCGGTGAGGGAACGGTAACACAACCGGTCTTAGAATGTAGTCTACATACCGCTGTGCTGTAAGTGTCTACATACCGCTGTGCCACAAATGACTTGCAAAGTACTATCAAAGGAGATGGCACTCCTTGCCATAACGCCCTGTCGTGGGCATATGTGGCGTTCGATAGTAAGAACAGGATCTCCACGCTGTTCTGGAAGTCTTCAGACACATCTACGGTTGTCGTCAGGACACAATTGGAAACGGGACTCGTCACTAAAGACTATACGTCCCTTGTCAGCGCCGTTCCAAGTGGACCGAGCCCGGCACCGCTGTAATTTCGCACCTTCTTGGTGCGTCGATTTTTTCGTTATATAGTGTATGCACACCTTTTAAGCTGATTTCAATAGGACAATGTGTATCTCAGCATCATTAAAACAAGCGTAATGTATCTCTAAAAAATGCCATTTATGGGTTTTACTGCTCTAAACTGACGACATCACATCTCACACACTATCACCAGAACACATAAGAGTAGTTGGACATTCACAGTTCTCCTCAACAAGCAGCTTCGTTGCTTATTTTGGTTAAAAGCCTCTTGAACTAAGTAAACTATAAGTTTACACATATGATATTGATTGAAATCGATGCGTAGACTGTATTGGTTTATGCATTCAGTCAAAATTAACGACTTCAAATCCAGAGTACTGGATGTTGATAATGGAATACCTATTAATGATTCATACAAACATGGCGCTGGTGTACGTAAAATCTGTCATGGCTACAACTGTCTTCCAGATCCGAAGTCAACGCTTCCTAGTTTTGAACCGCAGTCAGATGACCAGAACTCGTGTTTGAGGGCATATAACTTTTTTATGATTCCCACACTAAATTTAAAACTAATAAATAATAACAAAACAAAATCACGAACTCGCGAATTCTTTCAATAAATCGGGTACATTTGGGCTTTTTGAGGTAGGTGTTTCAATTAACGTCGTCGCACTGGAGCAACACTAACGGGCTATTGGTGAAGGTCCGTAATCAATGTCTAAAGAAACAAAATCAAGGACAACACCACTTTCGAATAGGATCAAATGAAGAGGTCACACCTGAGCAGGTACCCCACTGTTAAAATCTTCACACCACGCTAACGTGAGGACATTTGAGGTCACGACAGATTTAACGTACACTGACCCCCTTGTAACGACGGTCTTTGGTTGGATTTGGACCAATAATATTGCAAGCGGGCTACCACGGCCTCTATACTTTTTGAAATCAAAATCATTATGGAAAAACCATTAGGTTGATAGTAAGCATTCAAACAAACTTTTCTGCACAGTTATGAGAAAAGATTTTTCTCAATTTCCTTTCAAAAGAAATGTGAATTTAATGTTGAAATTACGAAATGGTTGACAGAACAAACACCTCAGTGCGCAATAACATTATCTTAAACCGTACCAAATTAATCACGATTCATTTGAAGTCTCTTAAAATTAAATAAACGGAGATGAAAAATTGCACTATTCCTCCTTGCGGTTGTCGCGACGATGTATCTCGTCAGTAACAAAACTGACCAAATCTTGATGGACGAGATATTTCGTCTTGAAAAGAACATTTAGCATATTGAACAATCAACACTATCTTGATGACGATGTAACTACAGATCTTTATGTATGAAGTACCTCGGCGCAACCACTTAGAGGGCTAAGTCGAGAATAATAATAACTTTCCTAGGACACTGCTATTACAAAATACGGAGATATTACCTCAATTGTTTTCGAAAAAAAAATTATAAAACAACTATAAATAAAAATCATAGATCACAACTTCATTCGACACAATTCTACATTATTCGTTAAAACTCTTTTAAAAATAGAATAATGTTGAAAAAAGCTTCCTGAACAATTTATCAGTAAACCTACCATTTCATACTAGTATTAAATGGTAGGAAAATAACTATTAAATGATAATATTTTCCACATTTTCAAAATCAATAATTATTAGTTTCTAAAACTTATAGAAATATGAACAAAACTAATAACAATTACATCCATCAAATCCTTTTTTTACATTTTTCGTCATTCATTTGGGAATTAAATAAAGGTGTTGGAAAAAGCATTAAATCAAAATAAAATTTCCGGAGGTAGTTATGAGATAACTTTGGAGATATTTCCCCAGTTTCGACAAATGCACATCAAATTTGAAATCTAAATGTAACTAGAAAACGATTAGGTAACTATTAAATGATAATATTTTCCACATTTTTAAAATCAATAATTATTAGTTTCTAAAACCGTAAGAAATATGAACAAAACAAATAACCAATAACATCCATCAAATCCTTTTTTAACATTTTTCGTCATTCATTTGGGAATTAAATAAAAGTGTTGAAAAAGCATAAAATAAAAATAAAAAAATTTTCCAGAGGTAGTTATGAGATAACTTTGGAGATATTTCCCCAGTTTCGACAAATGCACATCAAATTTGAAATCTAGAGGTACCTAGAAAATGGAACTCTTAACGCATAAGTTCATCAGAGAAAACGTACACGATTCTATCAAGCTAGTAGAAAAATGACGAAGATGGGAAAAAATACTTAAGTACTCACAGAGAGAGAGAGAGAGAGATGGAGATGCTCTCGAAGAGCAGCGAAGAGATGTTGGGCGATCACCGGAAGTACCTGTGTCGCAGCATCCCCAAAGTATTTTAGAATAGGTTTATAAAGTATGCCGACGCCCTCTGTTCGCGCACCCCTCGACCAATCGCAGGGCAGTCAGAGCCACCAATCAGAAACCCGGCCAGGCGCCCACAACTTTAACTCGCGTTTTGTCTAAATCGAACACAGAGGCAAAAAAAATAATCGCATGCGTCTTGGGGAAAAAAGGGGTTGTTTCGTTTCAATTTTGCAATTCAATTTTTTCGGATGATAAATCTGTCTCGGAAGATGTCGTAATTCAGTCAGAAAAGTTAGATCTAGGTGATGAAAATCTTATAAAATACATAAATAAATAAATAAAAAGGTAGGTATTTTTATTAACGTCGTACTGGAGCAAAACAACGGGCTGCTGTCGCTGGTCTAGGATTAATCCGGAAGGGAAACATTCGAAAACAATTAGACATTTCGAACCACGGTCAGATGACGAGGCAACACCTGAGCTGGCACCCCACTCTCCAAACTTCCACACCCCGCCAATGTGAACATTTGAGGCCACGATGGATTTAACGTGTACCAGCCCTCTTTGTACACTTTGGTCATTAGTTGGATTTGAACTCGCAATCCTCCGGTTGCTAATCCGTTACTCCTCCTACCTATGTGTTCTATGCAAATTAGACCCAAGAGAAATCTAAAATTTAAAAACAAAAAGACTAGAGCAACATAGCGGGCTAGATATTTGTTTGCATTCATCCCACTGTATTATGCCAACCAACTGGTCTGGTGGTTCATGTGTTAGCCTCTAGATTGGAAGGTTCCTGGTTCAAATCCGGGTCAGTGTAGGTATATTTGTAAGCGTATGGTGTATAGGCTGCTGGTGCACCTTAAATCTGCCGTGGCCGAAAGTCCTCACGTTGGGTTGGTGCGGAGGTTTGGAGAGTGGGCTGCCAACTCAGATGTTGCCTCGTCATCTGACCATGGTTCAAAATTATGTGGCGATACACCGAAAGGGTTAAGCTGGGACGGTGGTAACCAATTGAATAATGGACGAACATACAAAAAAGTCACGTGCCTTTTAAGTGGTAGATAGCTAATTAACCATCCAAGTGGTTGTCTAGGATGTAGTTCGTCATTACCAAGACTGACCAAATCTTGATGAACGAGATATCTCGTCATTAGCAAAATTAGTCAGAACTTGCTGGGCGAGATATCTCGTCGAAACCACTGGGAGAGTTAACATTACACTGGAGTAACAGAACAGGCTATTGAGGAAGGTCGGCTTCAGGCCCGAAGAGAAAGATCCGGTATCAACATCTCGTCATTTTGAATCATGGTCAGATGATGTGGTTCACGCCTGAGCTGGCATCCCACTCACCAAACTTCAACACCCTGTCAACCTGAGGACTTTTGAGGCGTTGACATACTTTTAACGCGCGCTAGCACTCGTGTACACGAAGATTTTTGTTAGGAAATAATTTCGAACACGTAACCCTTCGAATGCTTCTGTGTTACTCTTCCAACTGTGTTACCTCAGCTAATAGGAATCTTAAGAAAAAATGTTATCAGTTATGTTTTGAATATGAGGTAGCATTGAAATTAAATTTCGGACAATATATCATCGTAAGATCGGAAGTTTTACTTGAACGATGAAATCAAGTTATCTGGGTATTTCTTCCCGTAGTCTTATTTCAAACTGCGTGGCCAGCACGGCGTTGCTCTTGACAGTTCTTTTCGTGGTGTTAGGTGTGACCACTGCTCGCTATGGCTCGCCACCCCCCAGTGATTTGCTACCTATTCCCATTTGGTTTGCTTCACAAACAAACTCCACATGCAAAGCCATGATGGCCTCAAAGTGGCTATTATCAACAACGTAAATCATACGCTAGAATTTTAAAACTTGGCATGGTTCGAAAGGCTGACTTCAGCGGTCGAAAATCGAAAATTCGTTCCTTTTTCATTCGAGGTTCGTGTGACGTCACATTCCGGTGGGAAGAAAGAATGGTTAAAAATACTAATAAATAAATTTTGAAATGTTCTAGATTAAATTTAAAAATTCAGGCTGGACACAAAAGTCTCAAAAAATGTGGACGATTTCATTATTGTAAGTGACAGACCTAACCCCACGAAAAGAACTGTCACTTGCAACGCCGTGCTGGCCAAGCAGTTTGAAATAAAATTTCAAATTTCATTATTGTGAGTGACATAGATTTTCCAGGACACTGCGTAGCGATGGACAAACACTTCCTTTTATAATAATAAATACAATGATGTAAGTATGACTTTTAATCTAGCTAAAAAAAAATTTCTATTGCAGTAAATACTTTTTGCAACTGATGCAATTATTTATTCATCAAGTCTGTTAGAAGCTAAAAGCAACACCTCTATTTTCAAATCTCGTGACACTCAAAGAGTTAAAAGTACTCAAAAGATCATAAAAAGTAAACTTACTCACTAAGAATACGTGTCTTAAAATAATATATTTTTGACTATAGCTTTAAGCCATCAAAGTATATCATTATTAACGTTATATACAGATAACTGATTACATCGTTAAATAATTGGCAAAACCTGGTAATACTAATAAATTTTAGTTTTTGAAAGTAACTCGCTAAACTTTAGTTTCCATTTTGTTCTGTCTGAAATTTTGAATTTTTCAATTGTTTTTTTTTCTTGTGATTCGGATTAATTACAATCTTTCATTCCAATAATAACTAGAAAATGTAATGGAAATGTGTTAAAGAAAAATTTCACTATTTTATCATATTTGATCACTGTAAAGCACGGCCACACCGAAAATAGTTTATTTTCTAGGTGGATATGAACTTTTCCATTTCAAATTTACTAAAACTAAACAAATAAAAAAATGTCTGAACCAAAAGAATTTTGAATTTCGTTTCATTTATTAAGCATTATTTTCAAATGCCAAGACTGTACTGTTGATTATGATGAATATGCTATAAAGAGATTGAACTGACACATGTTATATTCTATTATTCTATTCATTCTATTTCAATTCGAAGCCATCCCTAATAGTATGGAAAGTAATTTGTTCACATATAACCGCTTTTCAAAGAATAAGCAGTGTAGCAAATTCTTTTAAGCTTGTGAAAAAATATGTAAATTAATTACATAATTTTCTCTATCCATTATGTAGCTCAATGTAAAACAAGAGAGATTCATCATAAACCTACATTATCTGTGAACAAACGGAAAAATTATAGTTTTACTATTGTAATTGGTCTATTACCATTACTTACTGTTTACAAAGATGTTTCTTCTCATACCATACCATCCATATTATGAAATAAACACGAATAATACAATTGTATGTTTTCCAAATTATTATTATTTATTGAAGACATAATCGACAAGATTGTTTGCTTAAAAAATAGAAGGCTAAAATATTATTTCAGATAGATTCACATGTCAAAATAAAATCGTCACAAAATTATAATCACTGAATTTTTAAAAATTCCCTAGAATAAACTAAATTCAAAGAAATTATTTAAAGTCCTTATTACATATATTGTTAGATTTTTAAGCGTAGTTTAAATAGAATCCACTTCAAACAATACATTTGTTAAAGTAACAAAATAACTAATTAATTACTTTTATTTTAGGAAAAACTGAATTTTTTCCAAACCTTATGAATAAATAATGCAATATTTTCAGTTCATTTATTCTATCTTTCGTAATTCAGATCGCAGACGATTAACAATTTCAATTTCCGTTTAAAAATATCGTCTGCAGTATATCTATCGCATGAAAGAACAATACCGCTTGCAAACAAATAAAGCTACGCGATCTAGACTTTTTTAAGTTCCGTATTAGTCATCCAGAGTTTCTGAAGCGCGTGAATCCGCTTCTATCCAGCAGGGACTAGTTCCTTTTCAGTTTTTTCTTTTTCATCTTTTTAAGAATAAATTTCTTGCTGTCACTCGCACAATTCAGCTGAGGTGATTTTACACCAAACTGATTACCGTTTCATCCCTATCCACTCAGAAATAATCTGACGATATTTGAATGTTATATAACAGTCGATTGCTCGTCTGGAAAACAAATGGATACCTCGTTTTAGAATGCGGCTTCGTTTCTCCTAAATCGACTCAAAAAGTAAGTGAATTCTTCTTTTAAAACACTTTGTTTAGCTAAATTGGACTTTGAATAGATATAATGTCTTCAAATATATGTTATTTGAACGAAACTGCTTTAGCAAAATTATTTGAAAGTGAAACGGGACAGAAATATGAATCAATTAATATTCCAATTTTTACGAATGAATTAGTGTTTCATAACTAACTTGATTTGCTATAATTTACACATAATTGTAGTTTATAACATATCCACACATCAAAAATAGACAAAACAGACGATTGCCAATCTGTGATACAAATCGTTGGCTTAGATCAAAAACTGATTAACTGACATTCGAAGATGTTAAAAGTTTGTTTTCATAATGTCAAGCATGGTTTTCAAAACGATCAACATTATGAAACTACGATCTGTTTAAAAAAGGTACATTATGTTATAAATTATGTAGTATTCCTTAAATAACTGTAAAGCAACAAATTATTTTGTAAGTTAATGAGTTTCTGCTCTAAGCCAACGAAATGAATACCGCATTTTCAAATGTAGCATAGCTTCTTCCAAATCAACTCAAAACGTAATTTACCATACGTTCGTGTTATAGTTGTTGTAGTTAATCAAACGAGCAGTGAACTTTATATAGATATAATGATTCCTATATCTATTATTTGTGAATAGTTTTTGTTACCTTATTCAAAGTGGAGTGGGAAAATAATGTACAGTAAAATCCCAAATTTTACTAAAGAACTCTTAGAATTCAAGGGTTAATTTAAATTGCTATTATTTACTTTCCGTTATAATTTACAATGCATAAATATCGCCTATGCGATTGATTCAATTTCTTCTTAAATGTAACTAATAATTTGATTAGAATTATTAAATGATTCAAAAGTAATACTCCAGGGGTTTCTAATTTTTATGTGGCCTAAGACCACAGCACACATCTTACCTCCTTAAACAAACTAATTAAATTTTCCCCTAATATAGTAAACTTATTATTTTCGCCATTTTCTGTTTTCAAAATTCCAAACTAGGTCAAGCGGAACCGAATAAGTTTAATCAATGTACGCAAAGAAAGGTGCTTCTGTGATAAGCTTTTCCCGATTTTTATGTCTTCAATTATGTATAAACTCATTACTAAAAACTTTTCGGAAAAACTTTGATTACATACGGTAAAACAATTCGATTAAACCAGAAAATGAATGATAGCACCCTATATTTGCTCATAGTATTCGCAAAATCCGTAATCTTTAAAACGTTTAAAAGTATAAACGATAAAAATTTTCCTGTACCATAATTAATACAATTTAACTAATAATTAATGATAAATTAAATAATATAATAATAAGTTTTATGTACATCTGCATTAATTTAGCTTAATTTAAAGGAAGTTTCATCACAGATTAGACAAACGTAAATGATGCTTAATGACATTTCTTAAATAATCCAAGCTGATTTATGATATTATTAGAATAATAAGATATACAATGTAGGACTTCCGTATTTAAAAAGATTTTTAAATGCTTCTACATGTGTGTATACAATAATTCACAATTGTAGTTGAGAAATATATTGCTTGTTTTATTTATATTATTAAAAATACCTTTTTAGTTAACATCGAAAGAAATTCTTGTATTTATTATTTATATTTTAAAAAAGCTGAAATTAATATTAGTCTTCAACAAAAGTTTCCATGATTTTTGATTTCATCTAGTAAAAATTCCACTCAAAAGTTTATTCAAAATATATTTTTCTCATTTGATAATTTTTTAAATGGTAAATCTTATGGACTTTTAGTGCGCGTAATTAAAGTAGGACTTAATATTTAAAACAAATTAAGTAGCATTAAGCTTAAATTTATATTTATACCAATTTTCAGAAAAAAGTTTAATGAATGCATATTTAAATTAATGTTAAGTTGGATGAATGTCTGGAACAAATCAGGAAGTATTTCATTTGAAATTCTCCTACTTTTTATAAAACAAACAAATCATCATAAACACCAACAACTCGCTTATGACGGTAGTTAACTAAAGTTTGGTGTGACTGATTTATTTGTACATTAATTATTCAGTTTTGTGCAACCTGTACACAAATATTGAGACGCGTGTGGACATTTTATATTTCATATAAATTCCATCTTTCTTAGCTAGATTGAATAGCTTTGAAAAAACAGTCAACTTATGACGATAATAAACGATTTTCTTATTAAATATTATGCGAATAAAACACATTGGGAACTATATTTTTACCTTCTGAGATCTTTTTACTTATAACATGTCAAGGACATGTTTGTTACGGTTGAATATAATTTAAATTACATTATAAAATATATTAAAATGCAACTTATATTGGAAAACTACTTTTAATTGAGTTCGAAATATGACAATCTTAGGATTCAAATTTTAGTTTCCAATTCTGCCCCCCTAGATTGATTTAAAACCAACTATTTTCCTAATATGCTAATTTTGTATCTGAGAGGCAATTCGTATTGTTTGATTATTGATTATCTACTATATATTCATGTTTGTAATAATAATTCTAAAACATTCATTGAAATGAATTTTAAAACATCAAAATTAAAGTTTTACTATATTGCTCTGCACTTTTAATCAAATAACTAAGATGAGATTATGGTTTTCTTCTATTTGCCTCTCAAGTTGCGATTGATCAAATCTGATATGTAAAAACTCATTTTTATTTCATAATTCATAACATTATTTTGAAAATATTTAAATATTCATTCCACTCTTTCTGAGATATTTGGGATTTAGTTCTAAAGTGCAATAGCATTATCACGACTAAAATTGATAGGCATATCTGGAAATGCTTTAAAACGTTGCTAAAGATTCGAAATGTAGTTTCTTAGAGTTCTGCAATAATGTTATTAATCTAAGAATTTCGATATTCATATGAGAGTACTTCTGTTTGCAAAGTGTTTTATTGTTTTCTTCTATACGTTGGAAGGTTAATTACAGCATATATTTTATTTTTCATTGTCATCCTTACTGTCTGCAAATACATGTGACATGAAGGAACTTTCTTTGGTGGGTCAAAAAATAAATTTTAAATGAATTCAAAAGTGAAACATTAATGAACATTTCTTAAACAAATCAATACATTTTCCTATTTGCGCTTTTTCCACCTTCCAGTTTTAAATAGTAAAGTATTTAACTACAAAATTCAAATACTAAAACATAACTTCTTTCTATAAGAAATAATAAAATGAACGCTTTACTTCGTAAAGTATTATGTATTTTTATGAGGTAAAAGGCTAATATCTGAAAAAACTTATACAAAATATTATTCCTATTCTGGAATTGAACATTTAGGTTAACTATTTCAGAACTGAAACTGGATGATTATTTGAGACGAAAAGTAGCTCCATTTACCTAGGAAAGCGTGCTTAATTTTTTTAAATGCCCCTTTTAAGGTGTATTCAAATCTTATGCAAATGACATTTCTTTTTACACATAGAGTATTCATTTTGAGTTTAACTCAAATATTTCTCACTAAAAAGGTATCTTTTTTATAATTTGGGGTTAGTTAATTTTTGGGATTGAATTTAAAATGATGATAATATAATTATATTTAAGTATGAATTGATGATCCGATGTAGACGTTGTATTTAAAAATATCAATTATGTTTCCAGTTTTGATCGTGCTATATAGCAAAATTCATCAAAAAACGTTCAAAATATGGACTTTTGAGTGTGTGCCTGTATAATGCATGATCAATTTTAAAACTAGATAGTGGATTCTTCTACTTCTATTTAGTGTTTATCTTGAATATACAATACTAAAATTAAAATATGTCTTATACAACACTATTAATCTATTAACAACAATTGCTAATAGATTGATATTTTATGCATTCATAAAATGTTGCGGTTAATGTTATCTGTTAAATGTAAGTTTTGTGGAATTCATAACGCGTCTTATAGAATTCTTTCGAACATTTCTCATTCCATATACCAAATTCGAATATACCAAAGTACCAAAAATAAATAGTAATATCTATCCGATTGAAGTTGTATACGGCAATTGAGACAAGAATTGCTTTTCCAAAGCAAATACGCTTTTCTATTCCTAAAATTTATGTAAGAGATGCACAAATTTAACATCGGTAAGAAATCCCACAGAATTCTTTTTATCCTTGTCTTCTGAATGCATGCAATATTTTTTATTCCGTTACAAAACCCGAGAGATATATTGTTGCTTTGACACAACGCTTTTAATATACAATGGGGCAGTAATAAGACAATGCGTTGAAATAAATATTTCAATAAAGCGCGTAAAAATTTAGCAATAACCGTCACCGAGTTCTTTTGCTGATTTGATGACATTGGTTTTCTTTGTTCTAAAAATGGAAAACTTCAATATCAAAATTTCCATCTTTTCACAACGAACACAAATTTCAAAATACGTTTCAGCTAAAACATATTTACTAGCCCAAATTTAAAACTTGTAAAGTAAACAGTATACAAGTCGAGTGAACGCTAAGATGTATCGCACTTTCTTGGAACAAGGAAACGTGTGCGCTATACCAGAGAGAGAGAGAGAGAGAGAGAGAGAGAGAGAGAGAGAGAGAGAGAGAGAGAGGACATAAACTATATCTTAAATTACGTGTTTCTAATTAAAATTATGTATAAAACCACACGCACAAAACTCTAAAAACAAAATCCATACTAGAATCGTTCGAATGCAAATAGTAAATATGATTGACTATTTTTCAAAATAAATTTATTTATTTCATTTACGCTCTGTAAGCTACCCGAATTCCTTAAACCAGTTCATTAAGACAACCGTTTGCAACAAGCTCGAATGTCAATGCTCGAGCTTTCTAATGAAATAAAATGAGGTAACAAGTGACCTTTGATATCTTAAATTTCTAAATAAATAAATTGATATTCATTTTCTTTTTCACAACAGGGATATTAACAACACTCTCAATTCTAAGGAAATAAAATGAGGTAACAAGTGACCTTTGATATCTTAAAATTCAAAGTAAATAAAGTGAGATTCCTTTTCTTTTTCACAACAGTGATATAGGCAACACTCTCAATTCTCAGGAAATAAAATGAGATTCATTTTCTGTTTGCAACAAGCAAACTTTGAACTCTCAATTCAAAAAATACATTGAGGTTCATTTTCTGTTTACAAGTACCTTAATTCTAATGAAAAAAAATTAGATTTATTATTTTTTGTTTGTAACAAATTATACTTTAACTCTCATTTGCATAGAAATAAAATGAGATAAAAAAATTGACTTTTAAACCCTCAATTCTAAAAAATGTAATTTTAGATTAATTTTTTGTTTGCAACAAGTGCTGCTCGATTCTAAAGAAACAAATTTAGAATAATTTCCTGAGTGCGGCAAGTGGGGGAGGTGATCTTCTAACTCTCCATTCAAAAGAAAAAAATTGAAGTTCAGATTTTCTTCTCTAAACGAAAATTCATTTGGGAACAATAAATCTAGGAGCGATATAACGAGAGGTCACTGAACTGATATAATAGTGAATAATATAATTATGATTATGAAATGTATACCTGACGAATCATTTTCTTTAATTGAGTATTGAAGTAAAAGCTAACGAATAATAATGGTAAAAGCGGACTCTGGAATGTTTGTTTACCAATATGGAAATTTTCAAACCCATAATGCAGGGTATTAAGCCCTCTCTTTTAAAGACTTAACAACTAGGGTCTCGTTCTTCTCAAAGAGACTCGTAATATTAAGTGTATATTCTCGAGTGTGGAAAGAGCTTCGGTAAACATGCTAAATATTCATACTGTCAGTTAGTTTTCTGTGGTTTTCTGATATGCAAATTTCTTCTAGAAAGTAACGATGATTATCCATTGTTTGAAAGATTATTAAGAAGATTAGCAGCATGTTAATGATTAATTTTCTCGTGTAACTTCAAGTCTGTAAATCCTTGTTTGCAGAAGTTCCTCTTGCATCTCTGAAAACAGTGATCAGAATCAAGATAATGTAAATTCGCTGAATTTTGAGTTAGGGGTTAATGTGTGGACGCATGATGTTGTTTAGTAAAACAAGAAGGATAAACTGTACATCAAACGTAAAAATGTGTTGGGTTTTGTATTAAACAATGAAAATCACTGTTTGAAAGGTCTACTTTTAAAAAATATCAAAATTAAGAGTCTATTGCTTGTCTGTAGTGATAACAGTAGTAGTTAAACACATTTGATATTTTCTTTTAGTTAGTTTTGTATTTAATTATATTTATAGAAATCAATCATTTACGACTATTGCTTTAATTATATCTCCTTAAAGATTTTTTTATTTTAAGGATAGTAAAACTTTAAGCAATTTCTCATATTTCGGAAACAAAATATTGACTTTAAGGGGGTCCGGGACACAAAATTCGTCAAATTTTCGAAATGTTTTTTATTATTTTAAGAAATTCTCTGTGTTTTTCTGCTTAAAATGACGTCTAAATCATGTTTCTATCTTAATTAGAACTAGAGATATGATACTTTTTGTGGTACGTTGTTTTGAAAATCTAACACTCTTGACAGTTGTTGTCATAGCAACAACATCTGTCTTTAAAACTTTAAATGCGTTTTTCTCCATGATGCATTTTTTCAAGATTTCCTGTATTCAAATTGCTATAAGTCGAAAACCGATAAAGTTTAAGGGTTGAAATTTGGAATATATCTTTTTCAAACATTATACTTTAATTTTGATTCAGCAAATTTAAAACAAATATTTACTTTTAAAATATGACTTTTTTTAAAAAAAGTACCTTAAAATTTTCAAATATTTTCATTCAAATATTTTTCATTTTTTATTAAATTAATATTTTTTAAATTCCTGAATCAAAATTAAAGTTAATAAATTTGTGAATAATTTAATGCAAGAATTTTGAAAATGGATCAATAATGTTTTGAGCCTTAGCAATTTAAAATGACCCCTCTTTTTTTCAAAAAATTTTAATTAAAAATTTTTAAAGAACTTTTGGAAAACTTTTGTGTTGTGATTTTGCTTATTAGTTAGATGGGTAATCAGTACAAAAAAATTCAAAATTCTAAATTAATTAATAAAAAATTTTTTTCAATGTGTCCCGGACCCCCTTAAGATGAAAACCAATTGAACTCATAACATATCTTACGAGGAATGACAAAGTAAGCACCAAGCATAAATAGAATATAAAATAAATATAAGGGACAAGATAAAATTTATACCATCAATTTCAACTTAACTAGCCATTTATAATGGATTCAAGTAAGCTTTATTGTACAATTCGTATTTTCAGATGAAATAAAGTTGATAAAATAGAAGATAACATTTTGTACATTTTTAGGGGCGTTTAAATCGGGTTTTTATGAAGTATTTTTTATGAATAAAATTAATAAATCTTTCTTGTATAGTGATGCTATACAAGACATTTAACTGGCAATGAGATATAAATACTATCTTTTTATGTATCCTTTTCCGCATTAATAGTTCTCTTAAAGCATTAATATATTTTTAATTTACTTGAGTAACATAGCGTCTATAAAATAACGTACACGATACAAAATAGCTTCATACGATATTAGTATCTAATATTTTTCTAAACCTATGGCGTGCTATATTATCGCCATTACATCTCTAATTTATTTTAAGAAACGTATTATTGTAATTCAATGCAATTCAATAAGTTCCAGGAATTTGTGTGTGATGTTGTGTTCGCAAATGAAAATAAAATAGGAATGAAATTAACAAATATTTCTTGTTGATAGTGTAAGTATGACCTTGATAAAGATACTATTATGAGCTTTTAATATAGTCAAACCTTTCCCCTCTTAATTTTTCGATTTTATTTTTCAATATTGTGCATGCATTTATTTTCTATTTCAGAGAAACATATCCTACGCGACATACCACGAATAATCAAAAGTTTTATGCGATATTGGTATACAATTATTGAATAAACATGTAATGTGCGATATTATCCTTATCACATATTTAGAGAGATGTGGCATTGTTATTAAATGTAATGCTTGTTATCAAACAGGGTAGCATGCCATCCTAAAACAAGCTAGTTTCGCGAAACTTTCAGTGCGTATTAAAATATTTCAATATCTAGTGTTACGTTTCGGTGAGTTTATTCCAAGTCCAAACACGTACAATAACTAAGATAACTCGAGAAAACAGTGATTTAATATTTTTCCGCTAGCAATTTGAACGAATTAAAGAAGACGCTACAGGGAGTCACAGCGCTGACGTAAATTACGTCACATAAAAGACGACAGGGGTTCAGCGTAGATACTAAGTAGACACTACTAAATGACTTCCATAAAACATTATATCCAGACCATACACGTTAACAGTTAATTAACAGATGCATTAGCTTTTCTTCATTTAACCTAAGAACTGCAGTCGGTAAAAAAATGGAATCACTGGCAAATGAATTAGCTTGAAGAAACGAATAAGAAAATAAAGTTAATATGCCTTTATGATGTAAATAATTATGTGAAACAGAAACGGCTGAAAAAAGCAAAAGCTTCAGGTATGTCATTCCGCATATATAAATAGCACACCATTACGAACAGTTAATAGTGATTCCAATTAAGATGCAATTATGTTACACCAATTTGCCGATTATCTGAAATTTCACTTATTGCATTAGGAGGTAGAAGAACCAGAGAGGGTTTTGAAATTAATTTGCTGCGCTTTAAAAAAGCATTCACTGTTAATTAAGTATTAAGTAAAAAGAAAAGAATGTTCATTTGAAGTCCAACATACGTTATAATGGTCGTTAAGTAAAGAAGAGGAGAGTACTTGAAATTAAAAAAAGTGAGTAATTCCAATTCTGCACTCTTATGGTTTCGCGAATTGAAAACTTATTTGCAAAAGTATTCTATTATTAAATTTAACATATAAGGGATGCATATCACATACGGCCAAGTAGAAAGTGAAACCATGGACAAACTCAATTTATGACGCCTATATGTTCTGATTCGACACAGTCTAGTCGTTTTTCGAAAGTTCCAGTTAAGGAATCATGTAGATTAAATTCTGCAATGTCCCGCAATCGAGCTCAACAACTTTCGTTAGTCCCGAAATTGAAATTCACAACATAGCAATGACCAAAACTTAATGATGGCGCAATCCGGTATAAACCCCGTACCAAGAACCTGCACCGAAGTACCTCAATTGAAAAATGACTTTCACAAGCTGCGTGAAATAAAATAAGAACCCCTAAGTGTCACGTGGTTCTACAGGAAACTCTAAAAACTAAAACTAATACTTAGGTTAGCATAATAAAGTATTTATTCATTAAAAAAACATTTTTGCTATGTTAAAAGAAACTAAATAGGGAATGCGCTGGCCTATGACCCACTGTAGACATTGGAACTTACATACATGCTTTACACAGTCCAAGACACGCTTTACACAAGACAGTTCAAGACATGCTTTACACAAGACAGTCCAAGACATGCTTTACGCAAGACAGTTCAAGGCATGCTCTACACAAGACAGTCCGAAATGCTTTACACAAGAGTCCAAGACATGCTTTATACAAGACAGTCCACGACATTCTTTACACAAGACAGTCCAATGCATGCTTTACACAAGATCGTCTACGGTATTCGTGTGGAACTAGGAGTTTCCTTTGGGTTATAAAATACATCTTTACTCTTGTACAGTCCTTGGTGGTGGGGCTGCAATGCAAGAGGTCCAAAAGCATAAAGAATGTTCTATTGGATTGACAATAGGCGACCTAGTTTGATACAAATTCAGGATTATCATTAAGTTTAGGCCGCGCTTCAAAATTATGAGGCGTTGTCCTTGGATTTGTCCCTTCGGGATTGACCTCGGAGTAGCCAATAGCCCACTGAGTTGCACCAGGGAGACGTTAATTAACTCTCTACCAACCTGAAGTTTTGGACATGAGTGTTTACATGAACTGTGGGATCTGATTGGTTAAGTGTTTGTCAAAAGTTATAAAAGCGGTTCTTCAACCTTTTATGGCATCTGCACTTTACAGTACAAACATTTGTGTCATAGCTGCACTTTGCACTGAATCATTACAATTTGGCTAGGAGTCTGCTGTTAAGCGTTACTAGGTAATTGTCTGGTAATTATATCTGTGTCAGTGCATCCCGTTCTGATGACATATAACACTATTGTGATCGTATAAATAGATTTCTGAACCCAGGAAACCTTCAAAGATGTTTTGTTTACAGTAATTTTCGCAATCTCAAACACCTGTTTCTATCGGTACTCCTACACACACATTTTCAATTTTTAAACCCACATATATATAAGTTTCTTTGTTATAATTAATATAGTCAACATTCGTTACAACAAACTTCGATTCAACAATTCCTCACGATTTTACAAACTTGCATCAAATTCAATACACCCCCCCCCTCCCTCAAGAAAGATTAATTTCATTTTTGCGAAAATGTTTTCTTTTATAAACACTTTTAAATGCGAATTAATTTATAAATGAATGGGGTGCAATCTAATTTTGCTACCTTTGTATCTTATACACACGCTCAAAACGTCTATTTAATTCAAATAATTAATATAAAATTTCAAAGTCACTAGTTGTGTTAATATCTTATTTTAAAATTAGTGTCTTGTCCCACCGATTAATTGGTAGATGATTAAGATCACGGTGATAATCGACACTATTATAACCGGTTAACTGCCGCAAGGTTACCAATAGATCCGCCCTTAAGCCTAAATTACAAAAGGATGCAAATTCTACTGTGACAAATTACTCACAGGTGACAAGCAAGATCACTGAAGCGGACGCATATAATTTGGGAGATTTAACATTTCGATGCCATTAAAATATTTTCCGCAGGTGAATAAATGTAATCAATATTCATATAAATTCACGAAGTTCGTTTTGGCATTCAGTTTACTCTCGTTGCAATTTGAGTGAATGGATATATTTTCCATGTTGTTCAATTGAGATGGTAATGTGGAAGGTATATTGGAATTGAGAAAATTCAGTTTCTTTTAATGTTAATATCCTTGAGTTTGAAGTATATCATTCATTCAACACACGCATTGAAATTTAAACGGATAATATTTAGTTTAGATATTCATACCACGCATTCAAATCTTTATTAGTTTATGCTATATACATATATTTTATTTAAAATATGTATATGTTACCGCTAGAGCTCGAAAGCCGTTAATGTGCACATTATTTAGCTGATCTGCAGATTAACTGATTTGCTCCGTTAACGTGCGGAATCAATAGTTTTCCGCATTTATCCTAGGTAATGTGCACATTAACGGCTTCCGTATCGTTAAAGTTCAAAAGTTTGTTTCCCTCATTTCCTATCCTTACACCTTCCCCCTCTCTCTCCACTTTTAATTTTAGTTTGGTTTCGCCAGCTTCTTGTCGTCGACGGTTGTTTTATTTCTCATAATTTGCGTCGGCTGCCAGTGCGTAGCATAGCTAATTCTGTTTCCAATTACAATTCGTTTCTGCCTGTTAGCGCGTGTATTTGTGTCGTGATTTTTTTTTAAACAGATAAATTTAACTCCTAGTATGCAAGCAAGCACCGAATTGGTGAGTAAAATGAAGAAAAGATTCTTAGCAAACCTCTTTAGCGAAAATTTAAAATATGATAGTGTTTTAATGACAAAACGAAAGTTTGATTCCATAAATGAAAATGTAAAGCGAATAAAAGTTTCTAAGAAAAAAGAATCATCTCGAGATTATCGAATAATTCAAAGGAATGTGTTGACTTTACGTTTCTGTTGTTCCAGCAAAGATCTTATTTTCACTTTAACGAGTGCCTAGTAGGTAATGTGCAGATTATCTAGGTAATTTGCAGATTATCTAGATTTATTATTTTTATTAGGATATACGAATTATGCAAATATGGCTCATATTTTGCTCATTATAATTGCTCATTACTTGCATTATGGAGTAAAAATAAAGTATCAGATGTGGTTCTACCAGTAGATAAATACTGTTTGAAAAAAGAGTAAATGTTATGCACGATTACCCAAGTATTTGTAGGACTGCGGAGGACAGTAGGAGTAGCGGACTAGTAATCAAAGATTTGTGAGTTCGAATCCAACCAAAGACCGTCGTGTGCAAAGAGGGCTGGTATACATTAAGTCTGTCATGGCTTCAAATGTTCTCACGTTGGTGTGTGGTGAGGAAGTTTGGATAAGGCCATGTTCAGGTGTGATCTTGTCATCTGACCATTGTTCAAAATTATGTGGTATTATCCTCGGATCTTCACCTTCAGGTTTGATCACGTACCGTTGCCAGTTGCCCGTTGTATTCTCTAATGCGACTTTACTGAAATACCAGCATACCAAGTATTTGCATATATTTTTAAAAAGCACATGCAGTAGCCTATTTTCTTTATACCGTCCCCATGGGACCCGAAAACCACTTCATAAAAAAAAGGGAAATTCCTAAAATAGGGTACTTAAATATGTTCATAGATTAAAGTTCGTAAGGAGCGTTAAAATATTTTATCCTTGGGTCTTTGATTAGTTGCCTGGTGTTATCTGGTATTTCCTTTGTCTACGGATTTGGTGGTAGTTTAGATTACAGTAATATTTTACAAAAATTAAATGATTCGTCACAGACAAATGTTGGTTTGGTAGTTTCGGTTCGTAAAACAGAAATTTGTTAAAACCGAGTGTTGTTGTCAAGTGCTTAACACATGCCATCTATTTATTCGTTACAAGCAAGAACAGTGAGAAGTGTTTTGAATCGGCAATTTTTATGACTTCTATCTCTTCTAAATAGCTTTATGTATTCATTCACCAATGCCATTAACTTCGTTGTGGGCAATACTGTGTAATTGCAGTAACAAAAATATTTAATATATAATAGTTACACTTGCTTTTATTGCTTTGAGTTAGGCACTATATAATACGCTTTACCAAGACAAACTGTTAGAACAGTGGATGGAGAATAATAACACTCGTGAACTGAGCCCTGAGGGAAACAAATTCTTGTTTTCCCTTTTCGATGGAACTTCGAGACAAGATGACGATTGAGTTTGGAATTTAACTGAATTAAAGTAAGTTTTACTTGGAAGCGCAGTGAAGTTATTTGGCGTGATAATTTTAAGCAAGAAACTTTCTCTTAACCTTTAGACTGCGGCCAGTACAGCAGTTGTACCATGATCGCGCCAAGAAAGAATTTAGGCTACGGCCGTTACAGCAGTTGTACCTTAAAAATTATAAAAATCTCGCCTTTTAGTATATTTTGTATTTGAACTTCACCGATAAACTTGGTAGGGTGATGGTACGCATCAAGACGAACAAAAATGCTACGTGGGTTCGCCAATGACGTTGAGTGTGTAAAAATCGAGAATATGCGTCTACAAAGTGCGACATCGTTAGAAGTGGTCAGGCTGCTGGCTGTGGATTGCGTACGTCAGTCGTCGGTTGAATCATTCGTGTAACGCAGTGGGTCAATTGGTGTGCCTGACAACACAACGAAACAGTCTAATTTACAATTAACTTGCGTTTAATTTATAAAGAATTATGTCCTTGTGTTCAGATTTTTCAGGGAATAGATTAAAATCACTTGCACCCAAAACCATCAGGACGCCTGTCAAAGACAATCTGCGCTGTCCAGACTTCGTTCACCTTCCTACGTGTAGCGAGAAATGTGGTTCTGCATAATGGTGCCCCACCCCATTTTTCCTGCGCCGTGTGTACCACCTCGATGAAACGAATCCAGTAAGATGTATCGGACGCGGAGGCGCCATTGTTTGTCCTCCACGCTCACCGGATCTTAACCCGTTGGGCTTCTGAGGTCACCTGAAATCACTAGTTTATGAGACACCAGTGGATACACCAGAAGATCTAATAGCGATGATTGTGACTCCTGCAGCAGAAATCCAGGAAAGATCTAGAACCTTCCAGCGTGTCTGCCATTCGTTTCTACGTCGTTGTGTCCTATGCAATGACCTCCGCAAGCGCCACTATGAACAACTATTATAACGATTTTGTTTGTTCTGTAAAAGCTGTACTTATGATGTTCAATATAAGTTTTAAGTATAAGTCAATATAAGTAATAAGTAAAATAAGTCAATATAAGTACATATTTGTTGCTTCTTCGCCGTCACACTTGGCAGACGCATTTCCGCGATTTTCACCCACGCTACGTCTTTGGCAACCCCATGTTCCATTGCATTTTTTTGTTCGTTTTAATACGTACTAAGACCCCTCCAAGTTTGTCGTTGGAGTTCAAATACACCCTGTATAGCCGTAGTCAAAAGGTTCTACTTGTTACCATATATAAACTATGTGTAACTAATTTTTAGCTCAGTTACAGCTACGTTCCGGAAGGAGATAGAAGGCCTTCGGCCTAGAATTTCCGGCCCACCCGCTATTCTGTTCTGTTCTGTTTAGTCAAAAGGTTAAATTTCTTTTACGGATTGTGATTCTTTTGTGGGTTGGGGTTTTTAAGGTGCGGGTCATATTTGGAGTTGCGCCAAACAACGTCGAGTAAATAAAGATATAGTCAAGGAAAGCTTTACTAGCACAGGAGATACTCAGGGAGGAATAGAAACAATCAGAAACCCGCGTTACCTACAACTCACAGGCTGATAGCACAGCGGGCAGGTCTGTGAAAAGACACTCTAAAAGAATACTATCACATTAGTGATCCTACTAATCCATAGGATGGAAAGTGGTTTTCGTCGCAGCCGCAGCACTATTGACAATGCATTTATGCTTGAATCCTCCATACGTGATGCATTCGTGACCAAAAACTACTATGTTTCGGTGTTCTTCGTTATGGAAAAGGCTTACGACCGAACATGGCGCTACGGTATCATGCGAGATCTATACGGGATGGACTTATCATTTTTATTCAAACCTTCCCATTTTTATTCAAAACTTTTTAACGACAAGAACTTTTAACGTTCGCATTAATGACATTTTATCAGTTGACTTTTCGCAGGACGAAGGCGTTCCTCAAGGCAGTGTCTTAAGCGCCATACTTTTTATTATAAAGATAAATGGCATTACTGAACAACTTCCACCATATGTGCACGAAACGCTATTTGTTGACGATTTCCAAATATTTTGCTCAGGAATAAATATCCCTTTCATAGAGAGACAACTTCAGATGACAATTCGAATCATTAGCAAGTGGGCAAAGAAAAATGATTTTGTATTCTCATCGCAAAAATCAGTTTGTGTTCACTTCACTAGAAAACGATGCTTGTATCCCGAACCTCAAATTTTACTAGACAGAACAACTATTCCAATAAATCCTGAAACTAAACCTTTGCCTTTACCATGATCCTCCCCAAATTTATTTTCCATTCAGCGGAAAAGTTATAAGAAGGAATAAAACATAAATGTTCTCTGTCTTAGTTCGCGACATGGGATCAAAACATTGAAAGAAGCTATGAAAACTTTTAGCCTAAAATTTCCTTTAAATCATCACATTTCTTA
Source organism: Metellina segmentata (assembly GCA_947359465.1). NCBI lineage: Eukaryota > Metazoa > Arthropoda > Arachnida > Araneae > Tetragnathidae > Metellina > Metellina segmentata. The sequence goes on from OX375875.1 coordinate 13,060,339, forward strand.
CAAATTGATGTGATACCATACTCATGTGGGACTTTTACAGCCGCTTTTAAACATTACTTTAAGAAATAAAGAGATCATTCGCTCAAAGGTATAAATCAATACGTTAAAGAGGGATTCCTTCAACGTGAATTTCTATCTGCATTTTGACTGTCAAACGGGTACGTAATCTCAAGCAAATGGGAAGAGTCGTCAAAGTCTGGTGACATTTTTTTTCTAGACAAATCCTTTTGGGGGTGTTAAATCTCTGGTTTGATGTTCGCTCACGGAAGACTTTCTTTCTTAAAATATATTTTAACCGTGGGATTTCCGAAATTTGAAAAGTATCGGAATTGGAATTTTCACGTACTCGCTTTGAAAGTTGTGTGAAAATTCGAGACAAATTTTTTTTTTTTTTTTACGATTTGTAAAAATGATAAAATTTAATACCTTTGTTGTGTGTTCATTTATATTGCAAAAAAGCGAATCGGTATGTTAAGATGCTCTAAAATAATTTTAAATCTATCTTTAATCTGGATTAGTTTAGAGGGCATTTTATGGGGGCTATTTGAACTATAATGGTGAGTCGTTTTATGGTCGTTTTTTACTGTACGGGGGTAAATTGTACACACTCCAAAATAGTGTAAACTGTAATCTGTGTCAGAAGCTTTTTAAGCTTTTTTCCATGCACTTAGTCTAGAAAAATAGGGCGGACATTTTTATCAAAACGTTCAGAAATGAAAATTAAGGGGACCAGTGCACAAAAATCTTTCAAAATTTAGGTTATATTTTATAAATTTAAATAAATGTTTACATAATTCGATTTAAAATAATATATTATTTATGAAGATACGTTAATTAGAAGTATTTTAAATAGTTTTTTTGAAAAAATATATATACATGTATGCGTTTGAAGTAAAGTCAATTTTATGCTTTAAATTTCAACACCTCAAAATGTGTATTTTTTCCATAAAAGGAACATTTTTGTCAATGTATATTCAATCAAATATAAAAACAATTAGTTTACAAGTGTAACATACCCTATAACATATTTTAACACAGATATTTTTATTCTATTTGCTCAGAAAAATTCATTTTGATTATTAAAAACGATGAAATTTGTTATTTAGAAATCCCTGTGTTTAAGTGTTTAAAAAGGTATCTTCAGAACCTGTAAAAAAAATTTAAATCCATACACATAAAAGATATTATGAGAAAATATTTCTTAAAATTTGACCATTTTAACAATATAGAGATAGGCCTGCATAGGTCCTCTTAAATCTTTTAGAAATTAAAAGTAGTGAACTCCTGTACTCATAAAGTGAGAGAACGCAACTTGCAGGATTTGAAACCTTGTGACAATAAGTTTAGACTTGGTCTTAATGTTACGATGGATTCTGAAAGCATTAATGATCAATTTATCTACAACATAATACATCAGAAATGGTGCTGATGTGTTCATGGAACTATAATTCACTGTTCATAGTATTCAGAGTATCATTTTACAAAAAAAAGGCTCTTTTTCAAAATCTAGGATGACATTCCTAACCCTAACCTTATCCATTTTTATTTTCCTTTTTAAGAAGGCTGCGACTTATATTTCAAATTTAACTGTGTGTCTGTGAAAATAAACGACACAGTTTGCCTGTAAAAAGGTGTTTGTACTTTTGGTTTCATCGAAGACTGTTCTATATAACGGACTTATGAACTCGTCAAATGCTGAAAGTACTTTCATCTCATTCATTTGCAATTATTTTCATTGACTTTTCTTTAAACCTTCATTTCATAAACCATAAATTTCAGTTTTATGTTTCACTGATGACATCACATCCAGGCCTTAACTTTTTACTAAACTGAGCAACTTAATTGAAATAGACAAATGAATATAATGACGATTGGTACTTAACAGACTATTTTCTATATTGAAAATATTTTCTATCAATTTAAATGCTTAACCATTTAAATAAATATCTCGTAAGTTAGCATTAAATTTCTAACTGCTCGGTAATAAATCTTCTCAAGCTTATGAACAAGGGGATTTTACTTTTTAGTCAGATAAAAACCAGACACATCCTGGTCTTATATTCTTTGAGTAGAAAGGTTCCCCAGTTCACAGAACGTTATCGAACTTTTATGGAAATTTAGTTGCAGATGCTCTGTTTAATTTTTATTGAAATGCAAGTCGTTTATCCCAAATCAATCTATTATAAATTTACAATTTAAATCTTGAGCTCAATCAATCAAAACTGTTTCATTCCGGAAGTTTTGAATAATAAAAATTTTTGCATGCTACCTTGATTGTCTTTGATCCGAGCTATACGTTAGACATATTTGAGGTTTGTATAACTGGATAGAATAGATAATATATATTTTAAAAGCCTCAGTTTTTGAGATATATCTTGTATACATAAGGCAATGATACATTTATTATTATCATAAAGGATTCTCAGTTATTTAAATCTATTGATGGCAGAATTGTTATTCTCAATAGATACTTTATTTAAATGTATTTATAATGAAATATCATCAATATACATATTTCATACATACTTCCAACTGGTATTAATTCTTTTTACAATAAAGTGCATAGCAAAACGTACACACCTCAGTCAATTATACAGTTAGTCTATGAAAGTTTATTACAATTGCATACCAATCACTTGTTAGAGAAGATTCGGTATTTTTTGACGCCTCCTTCGGCCTTTGACCATTTTTTGCGTTTGCTTACTTTGCTGATTTCTCATTATCTTTTACAATCTGCTGAATAATTTCATTACAGTGGCGAGCTCTTGTATGTAGTTTTAGCACTATTATGCACCTCCATAGCTCAAATCATGCATAATCAAACTAAGCTGAAAAATTGGCTAATGAATCTTGTTGTGGTAATTTATATAGTGTTCACTGTCATACAAATAATGTCATTTGTGGGTTACGTACATTAATGAAATTGATACATAGGTAGTTATTCCTGCATATTTTAGTAACACTTGTAGACAAAGAAGTTACTTTAAAATGTAACCAAGAGATGCCACTTCCGGATGCGCGTTTTACCTAAAACACAAGCGTCATATACATTCAGCATTACGAAAATCTTTCATGAAAACTCAGTGAGCAGGCGCGAGACCGAATTCTTCCCAGAGACACGTCTCTCGTAACTTTTTACAACGAGAACTGCCCCTGAAACAGTCTGCCGTTATGTGTTACCGTAGAAACGGGCGTTATCCACTTTTCCATAGGGGACGCTTGAAGAAATACATCCAGTTTCGTCATACCGATGCACGTAATGGTAATTTGGGAAAATAGTTGAGATTTTTTATTGGCCCCCGTCCAAATCTATACTCGTACATTACCTCTTTCCATCACCAACATACATGAAAAACGAAAAGAAAATCAGGATCCCCGAGAATCACCCCTAAACGAAACCTGTTTTCAGTAAATTACTTCTTTCTACTGCCAACATTTGTGAATATTATCAGGATCATTGTGAATATTATCAGATTCATCAGGATCCCTGAGAGTCTTTCTACTCACCATGAACGAGCCCTGTTTCTATGACGACCAACGCCACCTGGACTTCGTGTCGGAAGTAGTTTTAGTGGTAGAATACTACCAACAATCCAACAATTGTCGCGAATGTCTTCGATGTACATTTTTTTAGATATTTTATTTCCGATCTATTTTTTATGAAATCTTTTTGTTTGGACAGAATCAAAACAACTCACTAAAAACGAATATTGGTCAAAGAACACAGATATTAAACGTATTTCAGTCCCACCTAAATGAAGACTGAATTCTTTCGTGTCAAATACTTATATATAGAAACGAAAATGGATGCTTCAAGTCAATTAATGAATTCCCGAATAAACCATTTGAGACAGATTTTGGGGAAAATATTTACCTTATTAATCCACTCCCCCTCTAAGTTGTAGCATCGAATAAATGTTTAAGTGTTCAATCCTGTGGGTCTGTAAAACTAATTATCTCAGTATGCTTGGAATTTAATTTCGGCTACAACCTGGAATTTATCAAACGCAGAATGCTGACATCATTTTGGGGACACTATATTCTACATTGAATGCCTCTCAGAAGGATCGCGGAAAATGAGATTTTCGCAATAGGAAAAAGGCATAACCACTCTACTCTTGTTTGTTTCGTATTTTTTATAAAAACGACGGCGTAAAAAGTGCTTCTAAGGATATTTACGAACGAATCTCACTTATTTCGTAATCAGTTAAGAAATGTTTTAAGTAGATACGTTTGGAGAATGAGTACAAGGGATTTCATAAAGTGTTATTCAGAGAAATGACTGAAATATAATTTATTTTAGAGTAGTCATATGTATTTTAATGTGCAGAGACAGAGCTTTGGTCATTCATCAGCTTTTGGTAAATTTTTTAAATACTCTTCAAGTAGATGCGACTAAAGGAGAGAGTTCATGGAATTTTATAAAATGTATTCAGAGAAAAGACTGAAATAGAATTGATTTTAGAGCAGTTATATATACACAGTCCAGTCACATTAATGTGACCACCACCTACTTTCGACGTCAACGTGAAATAACCAATCACAAAAGGCAGGTGGCAGCACATTGCAGTGGAGTGTATATAAAGGATGTCCTAGGGCATCGGAAAACATTTCAATCGTTGGCGAATTGCAGAAACGTAGCGATTTATCCGACTTCCAAAAGGGCTATGATTATTGGCTTTCGGGCCAAGGGTGGAAGCATTTTGGAAACGGCTAATTTTGTGAACTGTTCACGTGCCGCCGTGGTAAAAGTATACCGTGCATGGCAAAATGTCATTATCCAAAATCAGCGGCGTGGCACATGTGGTGCACCACAGGCTATAGATGACAGAGGCGAACGAAGGCTACGGAGATGCGTTCGGGCGAATAGACGTGTAACTGTTGAGCAACTGACCGCCCAGATGAACCAAGGGGCTACCAAGAGTGTATCCTCAACAACGGTTCAGCAAACGTTACTGCGCATGGGCCTTCGCAGCAGACGCCTGGTTAATGCACCTATGCTGGCTGCTGTTCATCGGCGACGAAGGCTCTTATTTGCACGCCAGAAACGCAACTGGACGTCCACAGAGTGGTGACAGGTGGCTTTTTCCGATGAATCACGTTTTATGCTCCATCGGACAGATGGACGTTGGCGTATACGGCGTGAAACGTCTGAAAGCAAACACCCTGCATCCACAATCCATGGTTCCTCAACCGCGTAGCTGGCCATGGCACTGAAGTCGGCATGGCTCAACATCCCAGTGAACACCTTCAGAAACCTAATTGACTCTCTTCCTGCACGTCTCGCAGCGGTCCGCTCTGCCAAAGGTGGTTATTCTGGCTTTTTTGACAGGTGGTCTTATTAATGTGACTGGACTGTGCATATATATATATATATATATATATTGATAATTCATCAGCTTGTGTTAAATTTTTTAAATACTCATCAAGTAGATGCGTCTGGAGGAGAGAGTACATGGAATTTTATTATAAAGTGTTATTTAGAGAAACGACTGTAATCAAATTGATTTTAAGTAATAGACGCATTTTAATGTGCACACGCACAGATCCGTACATTCATCCATTTTCGCGCAAAAATTATGTCTCATTGCCTTCATTACAAATCCAGTTGTGTCGTTTTAGTTATGTGCCCAGGAACAGTTCCAAGTAAAAATTAGAACTTAAAATGGTATTACGGGAGGCGAATATCCGTCGGTAATGATAATAGTAATTTTCAAAATCTCTAATCTAAACTGTTAAAGTAAGGCGGATTAATTAAATTTGAAATGTATCTAATCAGTTTTATACTCTCTATGGAATATATTTTCTGTCAATCTAAATCTAAGTGGCGGACCATTTTCTTGCACATAGTTGCGAAGGTGAGTTGTGTTTTCAGTACAATTTCAACATGTCAGTAGAAATTTCAAAGAATGAATTAAAAATGGATACATAACTAATTGGTCGAAGTCAAATAGATTAAACACCGAACAACCCCCAATTCTCCACAAACTATGTTTTTAAGGTAGTCTCAATATTTATCATGTTGGAACATGTGGTTAGAAGCAAAATCTCCGTTTTACGCCGGTCTTGTTTGTTTTTACTCTGAACATCCATCTCATGAGTGGCGTTCCACGGTGCATTCTTAAAATCTCCAACAACACGCACTAGTTCTATACTTTCAGTAACTTGTTTTCAATTCGATTGGGCTTTTCTCAATGTCTCCGATAATGAGGTGCCAAAGAAATTCTTCATGAATGAATTCTGACCGATCTAGCCTTAACCTTTGTCTTCAATCCCGGCGCATGTCGTTGATGTCGACTGTCATCGATATATTTAAGTTCGATTCACGAAATAAAGTGGCATGTCTTCTTATCCACGAGTTTCGTCACTTTTTCGGCCTAAGACTACGACTACCGACGCCATTAATGTGTCGGGATGTGTGTGGGCGTTGTGTTGATGGCACTGCCTTGAACTGCAGCAGTCTGCTCGATTAGATTTTGCAGATTTCTAGAGGAAAACAACCGACAGGAGCATTTTCACGGCTGTTTGTAGTGGTAAACGAGGTGTTTTTAATTCGAGTGCAGCAGAATGTGATAGTTTTTAGATTAGGTTTTGCTTTGGTTTACGATACCAATATATTTTGGAAATCTTACAGCTGTTAAAGTAAATGAATTTTCTGGTCTTTGATATGCTGAACTTTACTAGTGCCGATGGAGATATAAGAAATCTCACCCAAGCCTTAAAATAATCTAAAATACTAAATTTCCGTTACGTGTAAAATACATTCCTATTAACAGCAATGCACGACTATTTCAGGGAAGGTGGGCTTCCCATTATTCCCAGAAATCCCTTTGAAATGATTAAGGCTAGCTATACGAATATTCTAGGCATGTTAGGTCTGTGTTATGGTACATAATTTTTTCTCTCATTTGATATCGATATCTACTATTGCTCTGGATGACCGATGGATCAATAAGTTGTCCCACGCTGAGCATTAAAATAACATGCAGGTAATAATTATGTATAAAATGCACCTCCCCCATTTATATTAAGTCATATATTATTTTCATCCATAAAGTTTTTGAAACTAAACTCTTATGGGCGAAGAACTGTATAAAGTTAAAAAGAAAACGATTTTTAGAACTCTGCCTTGCAAAGGATTAATACAATAAACACTTTTATGAACTCTTTGGGATCAAGAAATCTTGTACAACAAATAGTTCGTAAATATAAATTACAAACATATAAATATAAAGTACAATACATAGGATATATAGATACAAGAGGCGAAGAGGCTGGAATTCCAACCGAAACGATTCAAATGCTTATCGATTTGAATTTCCAACTAAAATTTATTTATCGAATGAAACACTGGAATAGACGTATGTTTCCTCTTATCATGCAATAATCATTGGTTTGTTATTTCATTGAATCTTCCCTTATCCCAGTTAGGTTTTGACAATACCCGGAATATATTGCAACATGTTTTTGGGTAACAGAAAACTGATTCGTATCCGAAGTATTCATTCTCTTTTTTTTATTCGATGTACTCGTAAGACGGTTCTTTCCTGTGTGCACGTATTAAACCAACATTTTATGTTTCCGAGTATCATATTTTGTTTTGGACAATGAATTATAAGTTCAATCAATCGTTTCACGTCTTTGCGACATGTCATCAGAGAAATATAATTTTATGTTGTTAAGTGATTAAATAGCAAAACATATTTTCGAACATTTAATTTGAAATTTAAAAAAAATTATTTTAAATGTGATGATCATGGTAGAGAGTTGAATTTTAACACTAGTTAATATACAAATGTTAAAATTCAACTAACAATACAATAAGGTCTGTTTTAAAATAAAAAATGGAATACAGTGAAAAACTTTTGCATGAATTATAGTAAAGTTGTTTATTGAAAATTAAAAACTTCGTAATAGACAAGAAAATAATATTTTTACTAGATTATAAGCTAATATGAAATGACAGTAAATTTCAAAGAAGGAAGATTTTTTTCCATGTAAGAAAGAAAAACATTAGATGTTCATAAGGAGGGTATAAAGTAGAATGCTTTAATAACTCAATAATAGATTCAATATTTGAAATTTTCTTCACAATCAAAATATAATGGCAGCTATAACGTGCATTAGATAACATTTTTCATTAACATAAAAAAATTTTTATAAAAGCTATTTTTATCGAAAATTATCATTACCAAATCAAGTCATTAACCCGTGCAATATATATTGGTTAATGATTTGATCTAAGCATGTGAAAATGCAAGAAGATGCAAAGTATTATCTGTTTAAAGTGTATGAGTTCACACAGTTTTCATCTTTGGACCCCGATATCGAGGGATTTTCGAGGGATAAGACCTTGAATTGGAAAGACGATTGATGAAAGATGTTTATAGATCAAACCAGGTCCTGTGAAAGTATAGAAATTTGCCCTTTTGAGAGTGTTCACAGAATCATAAACATTTGCCTCATCACTCGTTACAAAATTGATATTACAAATTTAAACTGTTATTTTATATTTTATATGTTACTAATCATAGTAGTTATGTGTTAACACCTCATCATTTTTTAATTCCACTTATAAATTTCAAACCATTTCGGTTACCTCATCCAAAAGTTCTAATAATTCCATTATGCTTCGGTTTGGTTTATCTATCTACGATCGCTTTTTACTACACGAGGACTTTTAGACCATTAAAAGTGACTCCAAACCATAGATGAGATGTAAAAGTAGAATGACCAATGGTAACTTTTTATGTGCCCAAGATAATGTGATCAAAACTGTTGCTAAGGTGACCCTTGGACTACTTTCGTCAGCCAAGGTTGCTAACATTCATCATTTAATGGGTCCATCGATTCAACAGGTGATTGGTCCTCGCGACCTAGGAGTAAACTTTTGCGACTGCACCAATTTTGTCACCAGTATACAAATGCATATTCTCACATCTACCCTGTCATAAGTAATCTCCAAACGCCAAAATAGTTGTCTCCAAACGAGGTGACAACGTGCCAGATCGGAAAACAATGTCAATTTTCCACTGAGCAGTCAATTGACTCTAGTCGACATGTTGGCCATAATCCCCTCTAAATAGCAATGCTCGTTTTATATTTGACTTCCATCTTCCGAACTATTATGAATATCCATGTGTAGACCAGGATTTCCGCCCAGGGAATGTGATTGGAGGATAAGGGGTCCTAAGTCACGACGCTTTCTCTGTACGTCTCTTGGGCAGCAATTGTTTCAGCACGTGCAATTTAGAAAAACCTCCCTAAGTGCACACGAGTATAAAAGTTATGCGGATAAACATATGCGTTGAGTAATTTTTGTGTGTTATTCAAGACACTTCCAGTTTCTTGAAACTGGTGCTTCGGTAAGTTTTCATCCTCTGCTAATTATTCCCACAGTGACTTAATGTGACGATATTTTTGTTTTGTTACCAAACGCAGTTTTTGATAAAATATCCTCAACAGCGAAGTACTCATGAATTTTTATTTTGGGTTCATATGGGTAGAAAGGAGTGTCTTTCTTCATATCCCACGAGAACAAGAGGTTATCAAAGTTTTGCAGCTCCTTAGAAGGAAGACCACAGCTCCCTATGGATCCACGAGACACAATTTGAAAACACTTGTGCAATGGACCGAAAAGAATCACAGAGAAAAACTATATTTATTGAAAACACATACTTCCTGCATATAAGTTTAAATTAGTATGCGGGATGAAGAGCCTCCTAACATACCAAAATTTTCAAGCTATACACTTTTCCAGACAAGATTTTGGTGATCTTTAGACTGGTGCAGTCCACTAAGACATTTTTTCTTTGCCGAAAGACTAGACTTCTCGAGAAACAAACTGAGTGAGAAACTTTTAGAGTAGGAATTTGAGAGTAGGAGAGTAGGAATTTTCTCAGAACTAGGTTTTTGAGTGTTTTACTTGTAAGCCGACAGTATTGCATCGTATATGCATTATATACTATCGTACACTGCACATACCTTTCATATCTGGACAAAAGGGGTTAAGTCAGAATTTTGATGGTTCCAAAAGACTCAAGGACATCATTAATTTAATAAATAATATAATATGCTTAAGAAATCCAAACTAACTGTGTGTGTAAATCTACTAATATAAATTACAATTATTTGTATTATGGGGCATGCTTCTTTTTATATATGAATATATCTGTGAGAGATAGTTTAATATTAAAGATACAACATGCTTATTTAAAGTCAATCTCTTTGGAATCCTGCCAAGCCTTTGAATTTCACCATGCCAGTAATTTTGACACTCGGGCCTTTGCTAGAAGCAATGTTCTCAAGCCATGACATGTGGTTTTGTGTGTCATGATATTGTAAGAGATGAACTTTGATATAGTTCAGAAGTGTGCCAATTCATTGAGGTTAATTTCCTAACCCAATATCACAAATAGAATTAACCATTTGGCTGTTTCTTCTGAGGGAACGCATTATTAATTGGTGGACATATCACCCATATGAATCAATACACCGTGGTTCGTTTGGTTTGGAAAGTTGCTCTAAAGTAATCTTTTGCTATACAGTGATTAATTGGATTGGGGCTCACCATTGTGCTATGACAGACAAGATCATTGTCCTATACACCTCAAATTCATGGTCAAGGTCAAACTATTTAAAGATAAGCAGGATGTCCGTTTTTAGATCAAAGGTCCTATCGATGATGAAAAACTTATCGATTTCGAAACAATCTATAAAGAAACAACCGAAACACAGAACGTGTATTTTACGGGCATTCTCACCCAGACTCGTTATCAAAAGCCTCAAGTAGACTTAGATACTGGACTTTTCAACCTTATTCACTTTGTAAGCAAAATATATTCTAGAAACACCGAAAGTTCAAAGGTATCCTCGTTCTAATCTATATTGAGACGTGCAAGGATCTGAGAACATAAGCATGGTATTGCAAACTAGATATTTTCACTTATCATTGTCTTATCAAAAATGTTAGATGAATCCACAAACACACATAGACGGAATTCTTGTTAGCCAGATAAACTTTTTTTGCCATTAAAAAACATTGTTTAGTCAACACAAATACAGGTTGTTTCAAAACATTTGTAAGATTTTTGGGGCTTTTAAATCATATTGGAATTGATGGAAATGAAATTACTGCTCAAGAAGTCAAAGAGTCCAGAGAAGACACAGGAATATCAATAGTTATACAAATTTTTATATAAACCAAATAACCACATATTGCTTAGAGCATTTGAAACTTATCAAGCTGGATTTCATAACGAAAGTACCTCGCGGAGAACATTTGATCAAATGGTATATTTTTGAAAAACTATGGAAACAGCATTAGGACAAGATTGATCAAATTTAATACAGATACCAACTTTGGAACTTAGTAAGAACAAAAGCAATATCGAATTTACTAAACTTATGGGGTGATGTAGATTGTTTTAGAAAACAGATTAATCTGTAAATTTTTATTACTTGTTATTTGTAAAACACATTTAGAATTCTGTATTTTATCATGATAAGCGTTTTAAAAGTTTAAATTATAGTTAAGCAAAGTAAGCGGGACCCAGTTGGAAGGTTTGCGAATTCGAAACTAGGTTCATTCAAAGACTGCCATATACGAATGGGCTGGTGCAGGTTAAATCTGGTATATCCTAACGTTCGCACATGGTGTGGAAGTTCGGTGAGTTCGATGTCAGCTCCACTTGTAATTTTTATTTCTAAAAAATAATTCCAATTCAGAATAAATTTTTTCGATTTATTACAGTTTTGACGATATATAGAAAATAGCGCCATGTTGAAATAAATTACCCTAGAGTTACATGCCACGTTTCTTCAAGTTACGAAGCAAGTCGCCAAAATGCAAGCGCCAATTTTACAAAAAATAAAACTCTCAAGAACTGTAATCGCAAAGGTTCCTATTAATTCAGTACACTAATTTAATTATTTCCTTCATCCAAATTATCGGTTTTAAATTTGTCTGCTTTCGTAACATTAAAAATTTCTAATAAACTGATCCCCTCCAGATAAAGTTTTTAAGGGTTAACTAAAGTCTTAAAAAAATTCTGTACTTCCATTTAAGCACCGTGCTTCTAGTTTATTTATAATCCAGTTCCCAATGCCTCAGTCGCTTCAATTAATTGTTATCAGTTGCTCTTCAAAGTGGAAGCCAAGTGTCGCCAATCAGCGCCATCAACAATTAGCGGAATCTAAAAGACGCTTTTGAGTGAAAGTAGGAAGTTGCTTTCAGTCCTGCACTGCACATTTGTCGTCTCCGTTCTGCCAACTCTCAATGAAGTTCTCTTCGCGACATCTCCCGCGAACGTGACGTGACAATAGTTGATAGGGATGAAATGTTTTGGGGGACGAAGAGCTCTTCTAATCGCGAGCATTTCTAAAGTACATTAAAGATAGCTTCTATCTTCGCCTGTTGTGATAAATTCATTAACAATGATTGATCACAAGTCTTTTAACTTCACGAGATTTCATTGTACGCTTTGGGAAGCTCTCATCGAGTGTGTTTAAAAGTTTAGATATTTCATTATCAAATTTGATGGTTCTGTTATAGATTTATTTTGTGATCATTAATGGTTCTGTTTAATCATATTAATTCCACTTTATTTAGTTTTATAGAGATCTAATATACTTAACTATGTACTACATTGCATTTTCAACAGTGTCAGGGTGGGTTGTGTTTATCATTATGGTTATTGTTTGCTACACATTGGCTAATTTGACCGGGACTTCTACAAGTTCAAGGGTTTCTTTTTTATTGTATTTTCTTATTAAAGAGAAAAAATGAAACGGCTTCGATAGAATTATTCTGAAATGGTTTCAAATTTTAAAGACGTTTAAATAATTTTGAAGGTTATACTAGTAATTTTAAATTTACTGATTGTTTTTACTTTTTCCAATTGACTTGATGTGCAATATCATTAATTTACGATACGATACTTTGAAATTAATAGATAATTTTGTTTAGTTTATAACTTCAAATTTACTAATTGTCCATTTTTAGCCAATTTATTTGATAGACAATATTATTTGATTTAACTTACAATATTCTCATGAGAAATTTGATTACGTTCTCTTGGTATACAGTATGTATCCCACGTTCTCATTGTTTAACTTGCTCAAATGTTTAATTTTATGTAAATTCACTTTAAATTTTATAATAATGAATGCAACTAAGATTTGACTTTTTAAACTTAGAAAATTGACTGTTGTCATCCTCGAGAACTGTACACGCCACAAAGTGTAAGTGGTGGCAATAGCTATAGGAACAGGGATCGTTTCTTTTGGATAAGTGTGGACTGATAGTATATGTACAGATTTTATTTTCTAAGTGTTTTATTAGCATTATCTTCTCAGTTAAAAGTTAAAAGCAATATAAAACAATTTTTTCCCAATATTACTGGTTAAATATTGCTTTGCGCCCCCCCCCCCCCATACAACCTAATCCAAGCAACTTCCACAAATCTCCTTTTCTACGCCTTGGACCAAATTTCTATACATTTCTTCAAATATTCCTTATGGAAACTAGGATAAGGTTTTTTTCTATGCCAACACTCAAGTTGGCGTGGTGTGGACGTTTGGAGAGTGGGGAGACAGCTCGTTTGACTTCGTCATCAGTTCAAATTTACGTCATGTTATCCTCGGATCTTACGCTTCGGGTTTGACCTCGGACCGTCGCCAATGTCCTTTGTGTTGCTCCAGTGCGACGTTAATTTAAACACAAACCATCTACGGCAATACACAGGAACATATTTTTTGAAGGATTCTTGTGGTAGACATTTTCAACCCGAAAAGTTGTCCTAGTTTTCCAGGCGTCGGCCATATTGTACCTCCCATTTGAGAAGTCCTGTCCCCCGGAAAATATAATAAGAATAAATTGATTGAACGAAGCGAGGATAATAGTATCGTGTTAGTAAGTTCGAGGGAAAAAATGATCGAAGCTGAGAAATCCATCTAACTTACTGTTACCTAAAAGCTAAGAAATTCACCTTACTATTATATAAAGTAAATATTTGAATAGTTACAAGAAAATCGGTAACCATAGTTAAAATTTTACTACAAATGTGTCGTAACACCTATGAGAGGATATGAAGTTTCTTATTTTCACTTGAAAACTGTTTAGAACTATGCTTAACTTCCTCACACCGTCGTCTTTTCCAAAGGAACGTAAAAGCCAAATGTATGCACATAATATATAATCCGTGTAAATTAACAATGACCAGATTAACATTGTCAGTCTTCTCAAATTCAAATTTGTAAGTCTTTTAGCTATATACGTTTTACAATTAGCTTTGGAAAGTATTAAACTGCTTTTGGAAAAGACTTCATACATTTTAAAATTCACCCAAGAGTATCGTACGAGTATAATGATGCTTTTCCTTAAAGAAATAACGTTTTTATCTCTTTATTTAATTTAATAATTTATTACTCTTGCCCCACCCTAAGTAATGGGAATTTTGAATTGGTTGATACAGGGGTTTGTTGTTTGGATTAGATTTTATAGCACAAGAGGAACCATATTTTGGCCAAACTGTGCCAAACAAGGTCAAGTATATGGATATACACACGGACGGAATGCTTTACTGACACACAAGAGCAAAATACAGCGAGGGAGGAATTGAACCTCTGCTACCTACAACTCGAAGGGCTTATACAAGGTGTTTAAAAACTTGCACACATTTTTAATGGGAGATATGAACACAAAACTTAACAGTATTTACACAGGGATGCATGCTCATTATCATCGTTTGGTATGCGCTAGAGCATTGATTTTAAACCGTTTTTATATCATGGCACAATAAACTAATTACTAAAATACTGTGGAACAACAAAAAACTGTATATTTTTGCTGATGTGACAAAAATAGATATAATTTTGATCGCTGTATATACGAAAAAATATTAATAACCTACTGTTTTTACTTCCAAGTGGCTTTTTAAAATACTTTTTAAAGCAATTTATTTTTTAATACATTGAAATAAAAGAACCTAATACTCAACACTTATTTATACTTGTATTATTTATAAGGTTGTTTTAAAAGTACCGATAAATTAATTAAAGTCATCTGTTATTTTACTTGTCAGTCATTTAAACCCAAAGAGTTGAAATGAAACAATTCTTACAATTCCCGAACTGTTTCACTGCCTCCGAAGCACACCAGTGCTGTTCTTACTAAACACTGGTTGGAAATCGCTGGATTAGGCGATACCGAAAAAGGCTGTATGGTTGGTTGGTTTTATGGTACAACATTTGGCCAAAATGTGCCACCACTTCAAGTAAAATAGGAAGTACATGAACAACAAAAGTTTGCAGATACAAGAAAGATAAATACACACAGGGAGGAATTGATTCCGTGTCGCCTACAACTCGCAGATTACAAGGAGCAAGCCCACTGAGCTTCGGTATGAACAAAATTCTTGTACACAAAGAATTCGATGTATACCTAAAGGAAGAAATAAATTATAGGTTCTCCAATTTTCAGACACCTACTGGAATTAACGCCTGACAGCGTCGAAGCATGAATTTCCGTTATTACTCAACATTTCTGGCATTTCGCACACGCTACCATGACAGCAATTTGTATATGAAGTCAGCTTTGGAGTTGATGGGGTCTTGCGCACGATGAATTCGAATTATCCCCAAAAGAAAGAAATCAAAACGTGATAAATCTGATGATCGTGGTAGCAGTGACGGCTCCTTCATAGCAATCCATCGGGCCTCAAAAGCATCCTTGCAAGCTCCTTGCTTTAGCATGTTTGTTCTCACAAGGGGCAAACTTTTAACTGTGGTGTACCAAACAACTCAATTGAATTGTAGTTAAAAACTACATACGGTTGCCCTCGGATCTTTCCTTTCGGGGATTGATCCCTGACCGTTACTAATAGCCCGTTGTGTTACACCAGTGTGACGTTAATTAAATACCTACCTAATTGAATTTTAGAAAGATAATACTGTATATTAAACAATATAATGCTCTATATCATGTAACGTGACTAAGGAAAAACTATTAGTAAATTTAAATTCATAAATTAAAAAATAATAATTAATTTCAAGATACAACATTGTAAATTAAAGATAATATTATAAAAATCAAGTCGATTAAGTTAAAAAAAAAACAGTTAAACATTTTAAAATTTTATACTTCAAGCATTTTAATTTCAATTTTTCCAGCCAATCAAAAGAAGTACCAATGTATTAAATGCATTTTGCTCTACATCTATGTGAATTCGGTTTAAATCTTTGTTCCTTACCTCTCCTTAAAGTTGGTATAAAAATTTTTGAAACATCCTGTATAAGTGTTTGGAGCATGCAAATATATTTTTGATTTGATGAACATGAAAAATCCCTTTATCCCTTTTTTGACCTTCGTTTACATAGAATCAAAAACACAGTCGAACAACATCGTATATTCTGTTTACATTTACCCACAAGCATTCTTGTTTTTGTATCTATTCAGGATATCTAAATGTCAAGTAAGATTTTTTCGTACTTTTACAACACATTGTTGACTCTATTCTTACTCCGCTTTGTGTTATTGCAGTAAAAATGTTAAAAAACTGAAGGAATAGACAGAGAAATGCCAATACCTTACTGGTAAGAATTCAAAAAACTCTTCTGGGTGCGTTTAAAAGCTGTATTTATATTTTATCTGCTCAAATAACTTATACGAACGCCCAATGGGAATATTTTTAATCAATTTAATTGTTTTCTTTTCACTTAAAAAAATTTTGCCTCCCTTGTTTCCAAAGGTTGATAAAAGCTTTTCAAAGATTAAAATACTAGGTAGTTTTTGTTCAGCATACGTGTTCAAACAAATGTTACTTTTTTCAAGATGAGGAGTGTGTCAAATTATTCCGGCTTTCGAAGTGATTAAATTTCAATTTGTAGAATTGTACTAAACTATTGTAATATGTAACATAGTGCAACAATAAACTATGCTTTTGTAAATATTAATAAAGTTTTTTTTTTTTTTGTACAAGTTATGTGTTTCAAAATAGTATTCGAGAAAGTAAATTGGTAATTTTTTAATTAACGTCGTGCCAGAGCAACACAACGGGCTATTGACGACGGTTCGGGATCAATACCCTAAGGGAAATATACAAGGACAGCACCTCGTAATTTTGAAGCACGGTCAGATGACGAGGCAACACCTGAATTCCACTCTCCAAACTTCCACACCAGCACAACGTGAGGACTTTCGGCCACGACAGATTTAATGTACACCAGCAGCCTCTACATCATACGCTTGCAAACATCCATGCACTGACCCGGATTCGAACCAGGAACCTTCCGATTTAGAGGCTAACACCTTTCACCAGACCGTTTGGTTGGCTGTTGAAGAAAGATGATTTTATTTTTGAGTTTAGTAGGATTTTATATGGCGTATTTGGCCACGCTGCACCAGCCTCAAAACAGACACTTTGAAGTGAAAAACATGCATGCAATAAGGTAGATGGGTAGGTATTTAACTAACATCGCAATGGATAAACACAACGGTGACGGTTCGGAATCAAATCCGAAGTGAGAAATCCGCGCACAACATCACTGCGGTAAGATGATAAGGTAACGCCTGAACAGGTATCCCACTCTCCAAACTTCCACACCACGCAAACTTGAAGACATTTGATGCCACCACAGATTTGACATGCCCACGCAACAAGGAAAGTTTTACTAACAAAGAAGACAGAAATACATCCAGAACGGAATCGAACCTGACAGAAATTGAACTTGCGGCTCCTACGACTCTCAGGTTGCTAGTGCAGTAGACACACATTACCCTATAATAATGGACCGGACAGCAAGATGTGATGGTATAAAGGAAAGAATACATGCTTTAATAGGAGGATGGTTCAACACGTCCTGCAATTTCACTAACAATCGTTCTGGGCATACTTACAACAGGGTTTTGATACACAGCTATGGATATTGATGTCCACTCCTGTTGCAAGAATGTCGCTAGCTCATCTGTACATTTCGGACATGGATCCCTGGACCGTAAGCGTAGATCAAACGCGACTCACAACAGTTCTATGGGGTTTAGTTCGGGACTTTGAGCAGGCCAGTAAAAACGTTTCACATCCATATCTTGATGCCACAGATTGACAGTGGCTGCAACATGACATGGAGCGTTGGCGTCCTGGAAGTAACATTCATCCATTCCATAACATTGCCAGAGCGTAGGAAGGACCTGGTTGTCCGAAATGTTCATGTAGGCGTCGGCGTTCAATTAACCAGGAACAGCATGCAAAGGTTCCAGGCCATACCACGAAAAACACCCCCAAACAAGTAGTTGGATTTTAAAGAAAAACAACAGAATATTGACGACGGTCGGGGATCAAGATCCGAGGACAACACCACATAATTTTGAACCACTATCAGAGGACGAGACCACACCTCACTTTCCAAACTTCCACATCATGCCAACGCGAGGACATTTGAGGCCACGACAGATCAAACATGTACCAGCCCTTTTTGAACACGTCGGTCTTTGCTAATCCGATTGCTACTCCGGTTACTAAGCCGTCCAAAAGTCGCTCGTTTTCGTGTTTTTACTGGACATGTTTACTTGAAAAATATCTTTTAAAACGGTTTGACTGACTAGTATGTGGGCTTTCTTCTGACAGGAAAACAGATAACACACCTCAATTGGTGACCTGATTTTGTTAACGTCTCACTAAATAACAACGCTGATATTTTCATATATTATTTCCGTTTCAAACCTATTCTCTTCTGAGAGAAAGATATTTAAGGCAGAAAGGCTGAGGTCTGGAGCAGAAAGGCTGAGGTCTGGCGCACAAAACAAAAATAAATTGTTTTTGTTTTAAGCTATCAATATTTTATCTCTTATTTTAAGATAGTACTTTTTTTTGGAAATCGTGTTTAATTTTTGGTTCACCGAATTAAGATAAAGACGTACAAGTTTCTCACGAACATTTTATTTCAGTTTAAAATTTCACAACCATGCAAAACACAAGATTTTTTCCGCTTTTTATTTTGAGAAATTTCTTTTTTTCTCCAATAATCAGGAATTTCCACTCTTTTACTTTGCCGGCCTTACAGATTCTTGCCTACGTCTGTGTTTTTTCCAAATCCGTGTCACGCTGTCGCATTTTCTCAAGGGAACCCCCAAAGGGACGAAATTCCTATTTTTATTCTTTTTAAGATTTCCTATTATCCCAAGACATATTTTTGCATTCGTCGACCGTATTTTTGTTCAATAATCGTGAAGTCCTTTGGTTTATTGAGAACAACTTCAATGCTTTCTAGGATAAACTACGAAAATATTATGCTTGGATAATAAGAAAAACCCAAAACTAAATAGGCATTTATTATGTCTTGAAATCTAAACGCTCTTGAGGAAAATTAACAGTTCCGTTCTACGAATACGATAAATCGATGTAGAACGTGTGATACACTTCAGTGCTTTGAAATTCAAAGCATATATACTTTAATTTCTTTTATGTCTAATCCCTACTTGATCAGCCCAAACCAGATAGGGTTTAAAAGACGGATAGGGTCGCTGTCCGCCGTGTTAATAGTACATGCCGACCAACCGGTCTAGTGGTTAAGGCCTATGGATCTGAAGGTTCCGGAGTCAGTCATGGACGTGAAATGTGATGTTCTTAGTTAGGTGTAGCGATGGCCACCCGCTGGGTGGCCCTTTACAGTTGGCTCATCGAATTATAGTGACGAATAATCAAGTGTCCGACGTAAAAAAAATGTTTAAGAATAGAAGTAGAAAAGATAAATTGTATTTACCTTCTTTTTTAATTGAATTGTAAAGGCAAGCATTTTGTCAAGCTAATATATATATATATATATATATATATATATATATATATATATATATATATATATATATATATATATATATATATATCAGCATGTCTTTCAAATTCAATTTCAGCACTTTGGTAATAAAAAAAATTCCAAAGAATGAGTTCTGTACGGACAATATGATAGTGATAGTTGGTTTGAACGTCAACTAGATTAAACACCAAATGTTGCCATAACGGTGATAATTTACCTTTCGAAGTAATCCCGATGTCGTGTTAGAGCATTTGGACATCAGAAGTAAATTCTACTTTGACTGTTCTGATTTACTTAAATACACTACTAGCCACTGTATGGCCAACCCGGCGTTGCCCGTGCCCGTGATATAAGGCAGGGTTCCCACGGTCCTTGAAAAGTCCTTGAATTTTGTTTAACTAACTAGGGGCCCTTGAAAGTCCTTGAAAATTACGAAACTTGGTAAAAAGTCCTTAAAAGAACTTGATTTTTTTTTTGACTAGTACATAATTGCGTTGGAACTTGTATCCAAACTAGTTTCCTTCACGGCAGGTGCGCATTTTGAGCGTCATTCTGAAGTGTTACGTGTTTTGACACCACGTTTTATATATATGAAAAACCATAATGGGTGATGTATACATGAACCACGTGATATGTATATATGAACACACAAGGTCATACACCATGTTTGATTGACGCGTCGTCCAATCGCTGTTTTTTTGCATAAACTATCTATATATATAATTCTCTTACGTGGCACGCAAAAAAGACGTTATTTGTAATCGCGTTTTGGCAACACTGTACGATTGTTTGTTTATCGCGAAGTCTCGCGCATCGATTGAATTTATAGCGTTATCGGATGAAATTTTATTGAAAAAAAAAAAGGAAATTTTAATGAGCTGTTGCAGTTAGTTTATAATAGAAATCAAAGAAAGCGGAGGATCTTTTCAGGGCCATTTAAAAAACGGTCTTTTTCAGGGCCAACAATTATAGTTCAACAAGACGCTTGCATTCTCAACTTTCGGCAACAAACTCAATGAAAAAGTGTGGGTCGTTTGAGTGCTGGGAAAATATACACACAAACAACATGCTGGGTATTCAATTTCCAAAGCAACGCTCACATTTCGAGTCAAAATTTGCACAAAGTTTTCATTTGAATTCTGATTTTAGAGATACTGTATATATTTTTTCTGTAATACAGCAAATTTAGATTTGAAAAACATTTTTTTGGTAACATATTTTGTAAACAATCCCTTCTGCTAGGACACATGTCTTCATTGAGGCGAGCGAAGCGAGTATAGGTTCGCGCAGCGAACCAATGAGGATTGCTTCGCAATCCTCCGGGAGTTGGCGAGCGTTAGCGAGCAGGGGGCAGGCCCCCTAGTACAAACATGAAAGACTTCCGCCTCTTTGAACATTTCTTAAAATTGTCTCGGGGATTGATGAAGAAATACAAAGAAAATATTAAGGTTTTTGAAGGGGGTCACTGTTTTTTTTTCATTTTTATACTATTAAAGAAATTATACAATTGACGTCGTACTTTCAAGAATGAAAACTTAACAGTTTAGGATACTGAATTATCCGTTTTAGTAAAACGAAGAAGTTTTTTCAAGCACGCTCACAATTCGGGCTTTGCATAAAATTCGGACTACCTGAGGTATCAGTCTGGTGTAAAAATTTCTGCAGATTTCAAATCCGTTAAAATGTTTGCTCTATTTTTAACGATCGTGAAGATAGGAAACCTCTAATAGACATTTTTTTGTGTTCGTAATGAATATCTTCGTCAAATGTGGCCGAATTCGTATTGCGAAAATATAAAAGTTACAATTGAAAAATTATTTATTTACAGAAAAGCACATTTAAGGTATCCTTGTAAAATTTTCTACAGATTTCAAATCCGTTGAAATTTTTACTATCTTTAACGATCGTGAAGATAGAAACTTGGACCAGAGAACAAAAAAGCCATAACACTGCAGTCAAAACTTTGGATTTATTTTGTTTCTCAAACAAAATAAACCACAACAGCCGTCTGCTGTAGTGGCCGTGGACGAGAGCAAAAAGAAAACGGAGATTGTGTCTTGTGTCGATCGAACCATGTGCAAGCTAACATATTCTTCTTCGTGCCACGAAAGAATTTCTCGTACGATATTTTACCGCACGACTGAAATTGATATGTGTGCAAATAGCCTGATAGTTAGCTTTGAGACGAGAAGCCCACAGGTTCTGTGATAAAAGAAAATCCAAATTATAACCAAAATTGAAGACAACCTTTCCTCTTTTCTTTGACTCTCAGTAGTTTAAAAAAGAGTAAAAAAATTGGTGTGTGTTTTTTTATATTTTTCAATATTTTTCTTTTTAATTGGCAACTTTTGCACATACTTTGTTTTAGGTCTCTATAAAAAATTTTAGGTCCTTGAAAAAAATATTTTTGGTTTTGAAAAGTCCTTAAAAGTCCTTGAATGTTTTTGGACAAAGGCGTGGGAACCATGTAAGGTATTAATCTGGTGTAAAATTTTCCGCAGATTTAAAATACGTTGAATTTAAATTTTTACAAAAATAAGTGTTTTATTCAGCATCAGTTTAACTGAAAGATTTTAATAAAATACGTACATGCTGTTATATTTTTATGTTCAGTACCGATTTTCGGAATAAGAACTCATTATTTGTTTTGACCATATTATATCTATTTTGTTTCATTTGTTTTATCATCGCATACCAAACAAATGATCCACATTCCATAGTTTGGACACATCTGTACAATATAAACAGCTGATAAAGGAAGCAAAGAGCAGGAATTTCAAAGCTTTCAGGCATCTTTTTTCCTTTCAAACAACTTTCATCTTTTTTCTTCTTTTAGTCGCGCAATCACATAATTCTGAGAAATACGTATTTGCACACAAGTCAAAATATTTGCCAGGATCGTTTTTTTAACCGTTTCAGAAAAACAGCTCTCCTTGTCAAAAAAGAAATTTTAATTTTCTTTTTAGTCAGGAAGCATTTTTTGTGTTCTTTTAGCATTTGTAAAAGAAAAGCGTGACTGCCGAGTTTCAGATTACTGTCCTGGTGACAGTCAGAATGTCAACATGTCAAAATGAAATTTTCCAATCTGAGAAAGCCGCACATATTTAAACGGGAACATAATTGAATGGGTATCTAGAACACAGTGGTGTGCGCAAACTATTTTCTTTTCTACCCCTCCGCATATTATGTACTATTTTATCGCGACCCCCTAGATAGACAATAGAGGGTTTTTTTTTATCGTCAACGTTGTTATTTTAGAAAAAAAAAGACTTTCTTTATAAACATTTTAATACCTATATTGATTTTTTAATAAATTGTTTGTTACTGTCCGAGCATGCTACTGAACTTTTCAATACTTAAAATATATGGTGCTTACCCAATTGCAAATTTTACATAGAATTAACAAAAGCAGTAAATAAACAGAATTACAGAATGCATTTAAATGAACGTAAGAAGCAGCAAAACCGAACTACTGAGGCACAAATGGAAATAACTACACGATCATCCCTGTGATCACAGTATAGCAGACTCTCCAACTGTTACGGAATTTTCAAAGTTGCTACGGAAATCAGGTGAAGACTACGGAGCTACGGATGTATAGTAAAAAACTACGGATCTCGTACAAAAAAAGCCGAAGATACTCTTCCCCAATCCCGCTTTCGCTTTGTGGAATTTGCTTTTGCATTAGAATTTGCATATAATCAAGGTGATAGTCTCTCATCTGAAATTTTGGAATCTGATAGAGCTGATGTAGCTTGGTATATAATTTACCAAATCGAGTATAGCAATAGCAACTCAAAATATGTGGCATTGCCTAAAATAATGTTGTTAGTTCCTCACAGCAATGCAAGCAGTGAGAGAATTTGCAGCATGGTCGAAAAAACCAAACCGAATCTCTGTCCAGAATGAACACTAAAACAATGGAGCCATGAATATGGAAGTTTGTTACGATGTCAAACTAAGCATTGAATACTTAAAAAAAGCAAAAAGTGCTTGCTATTCAATGCGAAAAAAAATTGTAGATGAGATGTTAATAAATAGGTAATTAGTTTGATCATCAAAATTATGTTGTGTGACTTTTAAAAAAAGATTAATTCACTTATATATTTAGTCAATAATTTTGAATATTGATTAAAAATATTTGTTTCAATTAATTATTCAATGTTTTAATTATATTTATTAATTTTCATTATTTATTAATTAATTATTTTATTATTCAGTAACTTTTTATTAATTTTAATAATTAATCAATAATTTATTGATACTATGTCGTATGTAATGTGTCGGTAAGAAGTGCTACTGATGACTGGGTTACCAATGTTGGAGAGTATGGTATAGAAACTAAATACCAGAGGGGAGGGCACATTTAAATTGAAAAAGCTGTAGTAAAGATGGCCACATCTTAACCTTAGACCAACCCAAGTTGTATAAGAATTCCTACAGAGAGCAGGTAAAGGGAATCTCAAATTGACAATTATCTTTTATAACTATGTCTGTTCGCCTGCCGGTTGCCGAAGTATAGGTATTATATACTAATACAGACACTTGTTTTCGTAAAAAAGAATATAGTTCTTTTCTTATAAATAATATTGTCTCATTTCACTATTTTACTGGGATTTGATATTCGTTGAAGAAAAGCCTTATATTTTTATTGTCAAAAAAATTTCTATGAAATTGGCGACCCAAAAAAGTTTTCACGCGACCCCCAGAGGGGTCGTGACCTACTGTTTGCGCACCACTGGTCTAGAAGAAAGGCGTATGTTACAGTTTTGAAATTTTACAGGAGACGCCTAAAACAAGTGAGCTTTTTTTAAATCAGAAAACGCTTAGCCTTTGATGTAACAAAAACGCCCTTCTCTATCAATGATTCTTTCCGCAATGATTCTTTAACAGGATAGATATTTGAATTTTTAAATCTTAATGATGCAATCATCAGAAATAGCACAGTTGAAAACACTCATGTACTAAAAGCAACAAATTAAATCCCTGGGATTGCCCGATAGATGTCTCAATGAACGACATGGCATTTCTAGCCAAACACGCATGGATTTAACCATCTCTACTATTATAAAAGTAAGTGTTTGTGTACTGTAAGCAGTGTCCTCACGAATCTATAGCACATACAAGAATGAAATGCGAACAATAATTAAATGCAACGCCGTGTTGTCCACTAATTGGCTAGTAATTTTATATTTACCAAATCAGTTCTCCATCCTTCATTACTTTGTTAGCATGTCTGCTGACTGGATAAATGTATTGCGAGAACTGCGAACTGGGACTAGGATTTGAAAATTACTGACTTTCTCATTACCGGTCAATAAACGACGAATATTCTCTTTACGCGTTGTAAATTTTTGTTTTGACGTAAAAGCGACCTTAAATTTGGTCCGGTATGGGCAACGTAACTTTAGATTGCAAAGAGATGGGACACTGAAATTGGTGTCGTTTTGTATAGAACAACAGAATATATAATGTTATTGGGCAATTATAGCCAGTAAAATTTTTTTAAATTTATATGCTGATAAATGCAAAGTCGAATAAAGTTTTCATGACGTCGAAATTATTGCAAAGGTTGGCTGGACAAGGGACATATTTGGCCATGCTGCGCCATACACAATACAATACACATATTGATGGATTTATTTTATAGTTAATTTAGTACAATTATTTCTGAAATTGGCTTATAAATAAATTCGGTGGGATTAAAAGTTTGTAATACAAATTTTGGAATTTTGGGAAATTTTCGTTGGTTTTTATTCAAATTGTAATATCTATAGCTTAATACTATTAGTTTTTAAATTTTAAAATATCACTGGAAAGTATAGAATGCACTCTTTCTGATGGTATATTTATTTTTAAGATTGGTTCATAAATAATTTCGATGCGATGGAAAGTATAATTTCGCGATAATGTACAAATGCTTGCGAAGGAGTGTTGGTTTGCGAAGTAAACCAAATGGAATTGCGTAGGAATCACCGGGGGTTGGCGAGCAGGGAGCGGAGCCCCCTAGTGTATTAAATCCTTGTAAGATACATCAATGTAAAAAAACTGTGCCATGTGTATCTTATTTCTCCTATCACCAACCTTCAAAATATAAACTTATTACTTCACTTACAACCACTAAGACTATTCATTTACATCTTAACCCTTCCTGTAACAACACAAAGACGGTTTCATGCCTTAAACAATTGCGGTTGTGTCCCCACAAAAGCCCCATCCCAATTTTTTCCTTAATGAACTATTTTGAGCACATTTCCCAAAGGATATACGAGACACGTAACTTGTGTCAATAGTTGTCTGTCGAAAAGGTGGCCAAACTCGCGGATAAAAAGACATGCCACATTATTTCATGAATCGAACACAAATATGTTGATGACATTCGACATCAACATCCGCCAGGTTTGGAGACAAAGATTAAGGCTAGATTGGCTAGAATTCATTCATAAAGAATTTCATTCGCACTTCATTATCGGTGACGCTGAAAAACCTTCGCCAAGTTGAAAACAAGTTATCGAAACTACAGAACTAATATGTGTTACTGCTATTTGGAAAATGTGTCCTGGGAAGCCACTAATGAGGCGGATTTTCAGTTGAAACCTACTACACGGAAAAGAAAGATTTTCTAACTAAATGCCAGCATGATACCTGAATGTGATAGATTTTGCTAATTAAACATAATAAAGTATCTCGAAATTCATTCTTTGAATTTCTGTTGGCTGTGCTCAAAAGTTTTCTAAAAACAAGCCAAGTCACGTCACGGTCGCAATACGTACTGAAACCCTTTTGCCACTTAGAGACAGAAAGTCTTTCACAGTTGCGCTAAATTCCATTGATTGAAGTCGCCTTTCTAACAGTATATAGATTGGAAGAGCAATAGGATTATCAAATTAGTGAAAATCTCATTAACGCGGCTAATTACCGTCGGAAATTCTCAATACCGGCTTTAAATTATTTTCCCCTTTAGAACTGTTCTTAAGACCTTTTCCAAAATGGCGCACTTGTTATAATAAATACAATGAGACGTAAGTTTTGTTTAACTTTTAAATATTTGCAACTTTTAAATTTTTATAGCGTGATTTACTACCTTCCGAAAATTTGCTTGAAATAGGGTTGATTGGTAAGATTTTTGGTATGGTGCAAGAATCGTATTTGATCATGCTGTTCTAAGCACAAGATAAACAATGTCAAGTAATGGACATACAAATAAGGAAATTTTTACTGATACAAAACAAATAAATACACAGTATAAGTTACAAGAAAACCGAGCCTGCACCACCTCCAACAGGTTGCTAGCGTAATGTACAATATTTTGATGGCAATCGACATCAACGACATGCACAGCTTTTGGAGACAAAGGGTAAGGCTAGATCGGTCAGAATTCATATATAGAAATTGTTTTGACACTTCATTATTGGTGACAGTAAGAAAACCCCTGTCAGGAAAACGAGTCACCGAAAATATAGAAATACGTATAATTGCAATTTGAAAATGTGTACTGTAAAGCCACTTTTAGAAGAGCAAAAATTGAGTAATGATACAATGCAAATTTAATAAATACGCGTAACCTTTTAACATTAGAGTAAGGCTTACTTCAAATGCTACAAAGAATAGCTGGAACGGGATGGGGAATAGGGCATATATTTCGAAAGCTGCTGTACGAAACAGTGACTGAAAGAATGTTGAGTCATGGTGCAGTGGTCTGGTGTCACAACCCAACTCAACGTACTGTAAGAAAGTTAAATGGGACACAAAGAAAATTTCTGATCTCAATAACAGGAAGTTACAGAACAGCACCCACTATGGCCCTTCAAACAATTGCGGGAACTGCACCACTAAATCTTTCACTTCAAAAAGAAGCGGTGTGCGTCAAAATGAGAATGAGAATAAGTACAAAGCTTCGAGATGCAAATTATGACAAAGATTACTACGAAGAAAGAGCGATAAGCTGGTCTATACATCCAGCTAAAACCCTTTCGAATGACAGAATAAATCCAGCAGTGGGAGTTCTTCACATTCCGGCATAAGCTACTATACCAATGGCTCCAAAATGGAGAAACGAGTGGGAAGTGCATTCTGCTCTATTCAAGAAGGGCGCATAACACAACAATGGTCCACAAGAATGCAGGACAATAATTCCATTTTCCAGGCGGAGCTTTATGGAATACTTTCAGCCATAAAAGCAGCAGAAGCAAGAGCAGACAAAAATCTCAAGACCTGGTCAGACAGTCGAGTTGGTCTCCTGGCACTTAAAAACCCCAAGACGCCTAGTCCACTGGCACGAAAAGTACAACAACAAGGAACTTTGCCTAAGATGGATTAAAGCCCATGCGGGTCACGACGGAAACGAAGAAGCAGGTAGATTAGCAAAAGAGGTAACAACAATGGAATGCGTAGATGAAGCGGTGAAATGGCCCAAGAGCCATTACAGAAAGGAAACCACTAGCTGGCTACTTGATGCGTGGCAGAACGAATGGGACGAAGGGGAAACAGGCAGGACGGTGCACGATGTGTTACCAAAACTGTCACTAAAGCCAACAAGTTGGACCAGGGAAGAGACATTTTTCTTCACAGGGCACGGCCCATTCTCATCCTACCTAACGAGGTTTAAGAAAATCAAGTCCGAAAACTGCTCCTGTGGTGAAATTGGCACACCTCTACATTACATCACAGTTTGCCCCCTTACAGCATCATGGCATATAAGAACACCTGCCGACCACCTTAAAATTGCATGGCTCAGGAACATTGCATGCAACAAGGGCTCGAGGGTTAAAATTATTAACATGGTAAGATTCATTGAAAATCATCAGGACTTGATCATCCTAAGAGACTAAGAAAAACGAACTTTTTTCTCACCTTTCATGATGTATATATATATTTATAATGTAACCTAGTATAATGATTTAATGTATATATTTATAAAGTAACCTAGTATAATGATTTAATGTATATATTTATAATGTAACCTAGTATAATGATTTAATATATATATATATATATATATATATATATATATATATATATATATATATATATATATATATATATATATATATTGTATAGATGTAAGGATGTATAAATGTAATGTAATGTGCTCTAACATTCTGGGTAGACATATCACCTTGGTGGCATGCTCTATTCATCCAACCACACATTATTTAAACTAGTACAGTGTCTCACGACACTAGGCACGGGAGTGTGGGTTGCTGTTAGTTAGTTAGTAATTACCAGGTATTTACATATGGAGCTTCTCAAAACAAGTTTTTAAATTTCATTTTTTCCTTACCGAACTGTTTTTAAGCACGTTTTCAAAAGGACAGCAATTGCTGTTGTAGTGAAGGTAATTAGACGCAATTTTTTGCTTACCATGCAAATATTTGGTAAACCATTGTTTGCATTTTAATGTCTTTCAAAAATTCATTTTGAATAGGAAAGGCAATTGGTGTTTACTTCCAATAGACTACGTCAAAATGGTGAATAATACCAGGAGTCCCTAACCTTATTTCGTGGCCATATTTGGCTACAGTCATTCCTGAGATATGAGCTGTCGCTGTGACTACCTCAGCAAGCCCCCAGACATTTAATCAAACATATTTAATTTTCTAAACTAACGCCCTTCTTCAATTACGATACTTGAAAGATTGTCCAGAAAATCTTTATATCGTATTGTGAAATGAACATTGCGTTTAATTAGGTTTTTTCGGCAGTATATTTTTCATTGTCTACTTCGTATGTGTATACGTCTACTTCCAAACCATTGACGAAATAGTACATTTATTATTAGACACATTAGTAGAGTATAGTAGTATATTTATTAGTAGACATTAGTATATTTACTTGTTATGTGCGGATTTTTATGATATTACTGTTATCAACATGTTTATGGACTAGTTCCAAATCCCTCTCTCCCTTTGGTTAGTGGTTTTTAAACACTAATTTTTTTACTAATATATATATATATATATATATATATATATATATATATATATATATATATATATATATATATATATATATCATGACTTCTAACAACCAGTTTTGACAACTTTACCAATAGACAGATTACCAGGATCATTTCAATCCATAGATGTAATTAGTATGTTGGGTTGGTTTGCTAGGGTTTTATGGCGCAAAGGCCAAATTTGGTCATGTTACGCCAAACACAATACACAAACATGAAACCCTGAATTCACCTGACAAGAATCGAACCTGCGCCGCCTTACAACTTTTAGGTTGTTAGCGCAGTGTCCATACCCATTGAGCCAGGACGGCCCTATGTTATGTAGGGTAAAGTCAATATTATACTACTCGTAAGTCTCCCGACGACAGGAATGTTAATTTAATAATATGTAAGAACCGTATGCTAATAATACGACTATACTAGTAATACGAATACACTAATTTAAACTAAGAAATATAAGACGATATAAAAAGTGCTAATAATAAATTATCTATATACGAAATAAATTATATGTAGATTCAAACATATATTTTATAGTAATCCCCAAAAATTATGTACATTGGCGAAATAAATATCAATTGAATAACGCAAAATTTAATACTGGTCATGTTTATTTAAAGTTGTAGGCATACTGCGCCTGTCTTTCGGCCGATATTAGTTTTAGTACGTGTACATGCCAAGTGCTTGTCCTTCACACCACTCCGCATCACCAATGTTTTTAAGTTGAAAAGCCACTACTGGTATACAAAAGTATTTGCACCTAACTACTTTCGTATAAAATAATACCTTTAGTATAAATGATCTGAACTCTCCAAGTTATTTCGATGAGATATCTCATCCATCAAGATATGACCAATTTTGCTAATGACGATATATCTCGTCCATGAAGATACTACAGGTCTTTCGATGATGACGAGATCAAAATGTGATCCGTTTTTTACTAATCACAAGATATTTCGTACATCAAGATCTGTTCAGTTTTGCTAGTGGTGAGATACCTTGACAAGACAAACCCCCAGGAAGTTTAAAATAAAGCAGTTTCGCTAAGAAAACTATAATGTTTCTTCTGTAATTCTTACCAGTATCCAAAAAATTGGTAAAAACAGACAATCCATTACCGGTTTATCCATGAAGTATGATTTTAAAAGTTTCATAAAATATCATGACTAAGAACACCTGTAATGTTGTTTCAGTTTATTCTTACCAATCTCCAAAACTGGTAAAAACCGATGCAATCCATTACCAGTTTATCCCAGAAGTATGATTTTTAAAGTAAAGTTTAATAAAATGCTATGGCTAGAGAACGCCTGTAATGTATTTTCTGTAATTCTTTACCAATCTCCAAAACTGGTTAAAACAGACAATCGATACATGTTTATCCTTGAACTACGATTTTAAAAGTAAAGTTTAATAAAATATACCATCGCTAAGAACACATGTAATGTTGTTTCGGGTAATTCTTACCAATCTCCAAAATCGGTAAAAACAGACACAATCCGCTGCTGGTTTATCCCTGAAGTACGATTTGACAAGTAAAGTTTCATAAAATACAATGGCTAAGAACACCTGTAATGTTGCTTTGATTAATTCTTGCCAATACCCAAAATCGCTAAAAAACTGGCAATCTATTACCGATTCTTAAGCCCCATTGAGCCAATCCCTACCTAGATCAACCTAGATAATGGAACTTTAATCCTGTTAATTGGGTGGCGATAGTGAAAAGTTCGAGAATCTGTTATGGGGCCTGCGGAAACTAGTTATTGGATCGTACAAGTTCGCGTGACCCATCATGTATTTCCTATGCAAAATGAGGCGGAAACGATGCGAAAGACTATTGATTGATTCCCATAGAAGATGAGTAATTGTTATAGCTGGATGTTTGCACCCTTTTATGGTAAGAAATAAATCTTGAAAGATAAATGATAAACACACGATAGGGGGGGGGTGACACGAAGTGGACAGTCTTTGTATGCATGTTCTTTAAACCGGGATAATTTACTACGTCTAACTGTTAAGTTGAGTCAAATGTACAATTAAGTGAAAAACAAATTGATGATTTAGTGCACAGGTGCAGAATTATATCCAGTGTTCTGCAACACAACTGCAAGCAATTGTAACTGTCATTCTGTCTGAATTTTGAAAACTGCAGTAAAATAAATAATAGACGTCAAACACAATTATCGGCTAAATATGTATGACATATTAAAAAAAAACACACACATCAAAATTAATTAACTTACTTTATTTAAAACTCATGCATACTTTCAAAATTTGCAAGTCTTTTGATAACTTTTGAAGTTAATTATTTTGTCATTGACATAGAAGATGTGTTATTTATAAAGTGTTTGTGGCAATTTAGTACGGCAAGTGTACGGAGATATTCCGTAGCTGGAGAAGAAAAAAATGTGTCAAGGAGTGCTATTGCCACTGTACAGTGCACAACATCGTAACTTATGATTGAAAAAATCGGCCAAAATTTTTATAAAATTAAGGAAAAATTGCTCTGTAAAGACTTTGTTCTGTGACGTACGTCGCAGTTTTAAACACTTTCTGCTCCCGAGATTTAGTGTGCATAGTTTCCTAAATCCTTTTGGCTCAACGCTCCCTTTTCAAATACGATTCTTTTTCGGCGCCTCCTCTGGGAAAAGTCTGTTATATATATAAAATTCAAATACCACTCACTCACTCACTGACTGACTCACTTTCTGACTCATCACTGTAACTCAAGAACTACAAGTCCTAGGAAGCTGAAATTTTGCAGGGTGATTCTTTTTATACCGTACGGTTCCCCTAAGAAAGGATTTTGAAAAATTCGAATCCTACGAGGCCTAAAATTGACCTAAGACCTAAGCCAAAAGCAATTTGAAATCGCTGTAGAAATCATATTCAGTATAAAACGATTGCTGTACGCATCTTAGATTGCTTTACCAGTGTTGATTGAAAAACAATTTTCTTAAAACAAATTAAGGTATAATGTTCATGTTTGAACTGAATTTCTACTTCTTCCCATGATGAAAATAATATTTATAAATATTTGATTGATGAAGAAAGAATATTTAGAACATTTAATTTTATAATTACTTAAATTTTATAACGGAGCACAAAAAGCACAAACGATAAACTCATTGATCATAAAAGCGTAATTTTGCTACTCGGTATCTGGTAACCTCAGAATTAAGGTTTAATTTTTTAATTTGATTTATAATTCTTTTTTGGGGTATTTGAATTGAAAACGCGATGGCTGTGGTCATATTTGGGGATTCCCAGGTGCTATAAATATGTGTTCTTTTTGCTTATAAATCATTGTCTTTATCAATATTGTTCAAGTTTTTTGTCGAATTGTTTTCCTTCAGAATATATTCAGGAAGTCGAAATTCAACACGCTAGAAATTTTTTTTTTCCTTCAGGATTCTGCCTTTTTTAAGGATTGGAATTTCGTTCCTGTTTGCTTATGTGTTCCGGTATATTACCTATTACAGAAATATTATTTAGGAGTTGGATTTTATTTATTTATTTCCTGCAAAATATCATTACACATGGGTACTTTCGTGGTGGTATATGTATATTTCCATTAACTTTCTTTAAATCTTTGGTTGAATACGTAATAGTGTGTAGATAAAAAATAAACAAATAAAATTTACAAATAAAAATATTTTTTAAGTGTGTAATTTGTTATTTTAAAATGACGTGAAAATTTTAAAAAATAACTTTTAATAAGATGGGCTTTTTTAAATTAAAACTGATAGTCATACTTTGTAGTTTAAAATATATTTCAAAATTTTGGTATAGCTTTTCAAAAAAAAAAAAGAAAGACAGTTAAAATAAACTAAATTTCATTTGTTTTTCGTGTTTCATGGGTGTTATTGAAAGCTGTACTCCATAGTCAAGTAACTACATCTATCATTCTAAAGAGATACGTGCTTACCATTTAAAAACCAAATTTCTGATCTTAAAAAGAACCATAAGGGTACAATTTAAAACTGTATGTGTGTTGGAGACAAGGGAATTTTTAACAAGACTTTGTTTATCTTGGAATAATATCACTCTAAGTAATTTCGAAAAATTGAAATTTTATGTCTTAAGACAGAAAGTCGAGGTTTCTTACTCTATTTAATGAAGCTGTTCTTACGCAACTTAGATGCATATTAATCGTTCGTTGAAAGTGATTTTCTATTAAATGTTATCGATTGGGTTTAATTTGTCTACTCTGATGACATGTATTTCTAGCAAAAACTCTGTTATTCCACTTGCCACTGAATAGAATTTTCTGGGAAAAGTGCATTTGCTTCAAATTAAATTAGTCACGAATGCCGTAAATTTTTAACCCCCCCCCCCTGAACAAAAAGAACGCCGGTTGATATGTATTCTATCATATCCGCAGGGTTTTAAAATATAAGTGTACCAAATGTGTGGTTTGGTCAAAAGGTGGATTAGTGTAGAGAACAGACAAACGTCAACTCTGCTTTATATATCTAACAGAAGTTCGGTTATTCCACCTGCCGCTGAATGGAATTTTCAAGAAAAATTGCTTTTGCTTCAAACTAAATTAGTAACGAATGCTGTAACAATTTAACTTACCATCTTCTCATATTGATGATGAAATTCGAAAATATCGCATACTAGGTGAAAGAATGGCACAATGAAAACATATTCATAGGAAAACTAAATGCAAGACTATCCACCGAAATTTCGCCATTTTTACTGAAATTGAATGCACGGGAATATTTGTAGTCACTCGAAAACTTAAAATCAACTTCAGCAGAGGTGTGACGAATATGAAATGGTGTATATGGTTGGATACAACATATGTGCATATTTGCGTCCGAAGTAAATTGTAGAAGCGATGGAGAAATTAAATTGGTATGAATATTAATGAATTTTTGTGAATTATGAATTTATGAATATTGAATGAATTATGAATTTTTTTTTTCCGCACACTTACATGATGCTAACATTTTTTTATGAAAAAGAGTTGATGATGACTTTTCAATCAACATGTTATTAATTCAACCCAAGCAAAGCCTGCTAGTTAATAATAAAACTCAAGTACGATAATATTTTAATTTCACCAAAAAATATTTTTATTGCTACGTGTAATTTTTTTAGAATTAAAAAAAACTAGAAACTCAACTTGGAACCGAAATTGTATAACTTTAATAAAGAAATGAATAAATAAATAAACACACTAGATTACTCACTATTATAACTAATTGATATTTATCAAATCAGTAAAATTAAGTAGGTAGGTATTTTAATTTACATCACATTGGAGCAACACAACGGGCTATTGGCGACGGTACGGGATATAAAACTTAAATGGAAAGATCCGAAGACAATACCACGTAATTTTGAGCCACGGTCATCTGAGCTGGCACCCCACTCTCCTAACGTCCACACCATACCAACGTGAGAACATTTGAGGCCACGATGAATTTAAGGTGCAAACATACTCCTTTATACGCAACGGTATTTTGTTGGATCCGAACTTGCTCAGAAACTTTTTTACTTTAACACTTAACACACCCTAAACTAATAGCTGCAGAAGTAAAAAACCATGTCCATCTTGTTCCCTGTACAATTTCGAATAAACCATGTGGATCTCGTAATTTTCTGATATGTACTTTTTCGGCATACCGTCTGAGAATCGAGCAAAAAAATTAGCTTGACGTCAGAGCGAATTTCATTTTGGAGAAATAAAAAAAAATTGTTGCTATAGTAATCTTGTTACGATAAATTTTATATCTGGTAAACCCATTAGTCAGAAAATGTAACCTTCATTTACGTGAAGAAGAATGATTTTGGGGAGCAAGCTGCTAACGTAGTGGTAAACCTATGAATCTATCCCTAGAAGGGTAATTTCTAACAACTAAAAATGCACCCGATATTACGATCTTCAATCTTTTTTTATTTCCAGTACACAAAGGACGTAAAAGAATCATTTTAGTTCGCAATTTTATGAAAGAAAACGAATTCACAGAAAATCGTACCTCACATTTGTAGAGCTCTTATTCTTTTCTGTGCCATTTCTTTAATGAATCATAACAATAATATAGATTTCTAATAATTCCTCCCATCATTGTTATTTATTTTCTATCTTAACTACAAGGTACGGTGTTATCTGTAGATAGGATTAGAATTTGGCCGTTCTTGCAATGATGGAAATTTTGAATATAATTTTTGCTGTTACGTATAATAGTGCACTGTGTGAGAAAACGATTGATTCATCGGAAAACATTAGCGTAGTTTACAAACATAAACATTATGCCTATCAAGTACCTACAGTAATGATTTGGAGTCGTTTAAACTCAAGAAAGAAAAAGCTCTGTATCTAAGATTAGCTTTCGAACTTCACAATAGGAAAAAAATTATATCGTTATAGAGATTTTGAGCAGCATTAATTAGAGGTGTTAAATACTCACTTTATATGCGTCTGTTTGAAAAAAGGTTTGATGATGATGCATAGAACATTTACGGTTGAAATTAACTTACATACACGATTGTACGCAGTTAAGGGTATAACTTATGTTTTTAAAAAATTAAATTTTTTTCATTACTGATTAATTCCTTATCGTAATGAATACAATTAGGAAATATTCAAAGAAAATTATGTCAGGTTGGTAGGTATTTTAATTAACGCAGCACTGGAGCAACACAACGGGCTAACAACGATCGAAGACCTGTCAGAAAGGGAGAAGATCCTAGGACAACATAACGTAATTTTGAACCATGGTCAGTTGAAGAGGAAACATCACAGCTGGCACCCCACTCTCCAAACTTCTACACCATGCCAACGTGAGGACATTTGAGGCCACGGCAAAATTAACGTCCACCAGCCCGTTTTTGACACTACGGTATTACTGTTGATAGCTAGGTATTTAGTTAACATAATACACTGTAGCAAAACAACGTGCTATTGGCAATTGTCTGGGATTTACTCCCGAAGGGTCAGATTCGAGGACGTAACGTAATTTTGAACAACGTTCCAATGACGAGATCACAGCTCACCCAACTCTCCAAACTTCCACTCCACACCAACATGAGAACATTTGTGGCCACGACAGATTTAACATGCACCAACCTACTTCGTACACGGCGGTCTTTGGTTGGATTCGAACTCGCAACACTCCTTTTGCTAGTCTGTTTCTCTTCCAACCGGGCTCACGTTGGGTTGGCGTG
Source organism: Metellina segmentata (assembly GCA_947359465.1). NCBI lineage: Eukaryota > Metazoa > Arthropoda > Arachnida > Araneae > Tetragnathidae > Metellina > Metellina segmentata. The sequence continues at coordinate 13,097,282 of OX375875.1, forward strand.
GAAGTTTGGAGAGTGGGGTGCCAGCTCAGGTGTTGCTTCGTCATCTGACCGTGGTTCAAAATTACGAGGTGTTGTCCTCGGATCTTTCCCTTAAGGGACTGATCCCGGACCGTCGTCAATAGCCCGTTGTGTTGCTCTAGTACGACGTTAACTAAAATTACCATTACCATTTTACCATCCAACCGGGCTACCGCGGAGGCCCAGCAAATTATGATGCATGTGCGTGTTTTTAAATATTAAGTTTATTTTATGAATAAAATTAAAACATATTTTTGTCACCTTCGTGTTAGTTATGACTTTTCAGAATGAATTAAACAGAATAAATATATTATACTAGGGGGCCCGCCCCCTGCTCGCTAACGCTCGCCAACCCCAGGAGAATTGCTTCACTGCTCGAATATATGCTCGCTTCGCTCGCATCAATGAAGACATGTGTCCTAGCAGAAGGAATTGTTTACAAAATATGATGTTCCAAAAATATATTTTTTAAATCTAAATTTGTTTTGCTGTTTTTCAGAAAAGAAATATACTTGTACATATGAAATCAGAATTCAAATTACAACTTTGAGCAAATCTTCACTCGAAATGTGAGCGTTGATTTGGAAATTGAATACTGTTTAGCATGCTGTTTGTGTGTACATTTATCCCTGCACTCGAGTCACCCAACCTTTTTCATTGAGTTTGTTGTCGAAAGTTGTAGTGCAAGCGTCTTGTTGAATTGTAATTGTTGGCTGTGAAAAGGACCTTTTTTTTAAATGGCCCTGAAAAGATCCTCCGCTTTCTTTGATTTCTATTATTAACTGCAACAGCTCGACTAAAATTAATTTTTTTTCCAATAAAATTTCATCCGATAACGCTATAAATTGAATTGAAGCGCGAGGCCTCGTGGTAAACAAACAATCGTATAATGTGGCCAAAACGCGATAACAAGTAACGTCTTTTTTGCGTGCCGCGTAAGAGAATTATATATATAGATCTCCTTGTCATTTCATCTATTTATATTGCTTTTACACAACCCTACAATAATTTACCGACAGCAAGATGTGATGTTATAAGGGAAATAATACACACTTTTATAGGGGGATGGTCCTCACGTGCTGCAATGACACTAGCAACCTTTCTGGGCATACTTTAAACAAGGATTTGAAACACAAGTATGGGTATTTGTGTCCATTCCTGCTGCAAGAATGTAGTCAGCTCAGCTGTAGATTTCGGACGTGGTTCCTTGGTCCGTAAGCGTCGCTCTAACGCTTCCCACAAATGTTCTATGGGGTTTAGGTCGGGACTGAGCAGGTCAGGGAAGACGTTTTACATCCATTATCTTGATACCACTGCTTGAGAGAGGTTGCAACATGACATGGAGTTTTGTCGGGCTGGAAGTAACATTCGTCCATTCCATAAAATGCCAGAGCTTAGGAAGAGCCTGATTGTCCAAAATGTTCATGTAAGCGTCGGCGTTCAATTGACCAGGAACAATCTGCAAATGTCCCATGTCATACCACGAAAAACACCCTCAAACAAGTAGTCGGATTTTATGCAAATCCGCTGGCGTCTGGACCACTTTTTGTCGGGTTGTGTACATTGATCATAAATTTATTTTACGTGGAAATTATCCATGGCCTACATATTCATACATTTCACGTTGTGCTACCATCAAATATAATTCATTTTAGAGTTTAAGAATTTTAGTTCGTACAACTGAAATTTAAAACAGCGTAAGTAATTCTTGCAAGAGTTTTTAAAGTGTGACAACGTCTAAATTATCAAGCGAATTCCAAATAAATAAATCTACATTTCGATTACATTTATGTTCAAAATATTAAAGTAAACTAGGCAATTAACGCTAATTAGTGTTATTTTTATTTTTAAGTAGAATAATTTACGACTTTGAGAATTTAGCTTTTACAGATCTGACTATTTGCATGTTTATTGTGCTATAAACTCTCTGCATCAATTTCAAAACATTATGCAATCAAATTACTAATTACTCTCCTCACACGGGATTAAATTAATTTAAATAATTTCTAATATTCAAAGTATCGTAATTCATGATCGATTGAAGAGGGACGCATAGATTCAGTATTAAATTATTCAGTAGAGGAAAATTCTATACTGCAATATTTTTTGTTTCACTTTTTGTAATTTTAATGCATTTAGTACCAGGAACGTAATTAGGAGCCCAAGGGGCCCTGCCAGCTCCTAAATTGTATCTGAGGTAGCAAAAATTATTGCTCAAGTTAGCTTAATCTCTGCAAAATCGAAGTTTTGTGAAACCCAACTGTATAGATAGGTAGTTTTAATTAACGCCCTGATGGAGCGAAATAACGGGCTATAGACAACACTCTCCCCACTCTTCAAATATCCACACCACACCAACGTGGGTACATGAAAGTCAAATTTACACATGTAATGAGGAACATTTCTTTTCAGTGGTTCAGCTGTGCCCAACTCAGATATAAAACAAACTTTAGAAACCTTTGCAATGACAAAAATAATTTAGGAAATAGATCAAAATTTTATTCAGCAGGTTCAGGTTACGGTAAAGGATTCTGTGATAGGATCGGGAGCTGTTAAAATGAAAGCAACAAGCACGAATCTACAAGTCACCCAAAATTAGATCGTGGTACCTTTAAAACTCTGGGCAAAACAATCTTTCCATAACCATTTGTACAAACATTGCAAAAGAATATAGAAGACGAAGGGCTCATTCGTATTGCAACAATGTTAAAGAAACTCAATAAATATACACTATCATTCCTTCGAGGTATTAAATAAAGTTAATCTTTAATCGAGGTATTAAATAAAGTCCAGTTTACTTTTTAATCAAGCAATTCAGTCAATCCTTTCCCGGAGAGAAATTAGATTTTCTTGAATTAAATGAATAAGTCATTTCAGACAAGCGACATGTGGCATCTGAGCTGTTTTAGGTAAATGGCATGGAAGTAACATTTTCCCCTTTTTATAGACCTTTCCTCCTCTTCTTAGCCTTAAGCACATGATGTGCTATGGAGTTCAATCTGATGTTGTATTTTGCAAGTGAATCCAGTTACACCAACTTGGGCACTCGATTAGAAAGTGAAAGAAAAATTTAAAGAAGTCATTAAGAACTTCTTAAAATACAGAAAAGATAAATACATTTGAGTAAAGCAGCAGTCATCACATCCAGCATGCGTATTAATTACATAATTAATAATTAATTAAACATCTAATAATAGTTATATAGTTATGATTTTAGCGGTTGCATGCTTAGAAAATGTAGACATAAATGTGCACCATAATTTAATTCTGGATTTATATCAGAATCCATCCAAACCATCACATGTTTAAGGTTTATGAAAAGCTGCATACTGTATATGAGATATATATCCTTAAACGTGAAACTTATACCTCCCAGTAGGTATTTTAACTAACATAGCACTGCAGTAACACAACGGACTATTATACCTCCAGTATTCCCTGGTTCCTACAATATCCCAACACGAAATTTTCAGAAGTGTTAGATAGTTACAAAGTAATTTATAAATTTTTGTACTTGTAAAACTTGTACTTAAAAAACTTGTAATTTTCGAAATATTTAACTTTTATACTTAATAGAATTTTTAAGAAACTTTAAGAAAAATTGCGTTACAAATTCAGATTGAATTAAATACCATCAAAAGAGATTTAAAATTGAATATTGCCCGCGACTTGGTAATGTTCCATACATGCAGGAAAAATGACAGCAAACTATCTCAAGATGCAACTATTTTCATTAAAAAGTTTAATTAATTAAAGCCTAACAACTTTTGAACAGGAGTCGAAAATGTTTTTTCTTCTTTTTTCCCATACTAGAGGTAACGTTACTAGATACACCAAGTTTCATTAAAACTCAAGGCGTCATGGATAAAGGGTTTCGAAAGTGCGTTGATTTTATGTTGATTAATCATATGTAGAGGCATTATTCATGAAAGTAAAAACATACTGAGAAGATTGAGCCACCCTCGAAATTATTTTCTAAATATATGTATGGTTCCATACATATCTCTGAGAGTCTACATCAATCTATTAATCATAAATATAGCATCCGCACAAACGCGGTTAATATAAGCTTTCGATAAACTTTAAATGTACTCGGAAATATTTAAAATCAACTAAATAAACAGTTTTAAGATTTTTTTTTTCATTTCACATTAGGTACAAATATCAAGACTACAGCACTCAGACAACTTTGATTGAAATGGAAGCAACTTTGATATTAATTAAGATTTAAGTAGAAAAACCTTTTGTGACATTACGTTTCTTTGTCATTTCTCTATGTCATATGTCATTTCTCTCCATGCCATTTCATGACTAACTTGATAAAATTTAAAGAGCAGCAAGGGCCATATAAGAATCATTCCAGTTATATCTATAGCCGTAGTCAAAAGGTTAAGTAAGTAAAAAGGACAGAACTAGTGTTGAAAACGTGACGTTTCAGAATTAACTTGTTTTGCATACCCACAGATTTATGCGATAGTATTTTATATTTTTAATTACCGTTGCCATGGAGCAACCCAGCAGGTTATTGACGACGGTCCGGGATTAATCCCCAAAGAGTTATGCGATAAAATATGAAGAAAAACATTTAACTGGAACCGCTCACTTCTTTTGCACCGATAAAGCCTTTCAGAAAACGTACAAATAATTCCGAATTCCTTCGTATTCAAATCACTAAATTTTCATTACAAGGTAGATAAGCAACAAAAACAATTATGAAATAATGAAATCTTTTTTAATTTTTATAGCTAAAGCTTAATATAGGTGATAAATACAGTTAAATAATACGACATGCGTGCGTACCATTTATTCATAATTATAAAAAATACAGGTGAAATGAAGATAAAAAGTTTAAGAGATGAATTATAATTTCAAGCAACAAAGATTCATATACAACACCATAAAACTTCCAAATAAAACTTCTGAATTTTCGAAAAGAATTAAACTGGTAAAGAACATAAATACGTATGCCAATCTGGAAGATTATTTCATCATAAACTATAATTCAAACGTTTTATGTCTCGTATTTATTAATAATAAATAATTAGCACACCAAATAAATGTTTTGATGGAAAACAATACTTAAGTATTGCAATAAAATGTTTCTCGCTCTTTAATATCCTTTTGGTAACCGTAAAACACACAGAAATTTCAAAAGTGAAAGTTTTTATTTTTTATATTTAAAATGAAAAAGCGAACATCCAATTAGAGTTCGCGGAATTGAAAATCAATCGAACTTACCAAATTATTTTTCTGTTTAACTTTTTCTTTTCAAACTGTAGATCAATACTTTATTGAAAGCAAAACGCAGGAAAAAATGTTTCCTCTCAAAAAAAATTTTCCTTCCCAAAATACAAACGTGTGAGAATTCCTTATTGTCTATCGATTTTCTTTACTCTTTGAATATGTATCGAATACAAATGGGACACATGCACAGACATATGTACTGCTGTGTACCAACACTTTTATACGTCATCTGCGCAGGCGCGGATCCTCAAAAAAAGTTCTACCTATCACCTGCCTCCTCTCGGAAAGCGGAAAGCGCGCGGCGCACGCGCAGAAGCTAGTTCGAGAAAGTGAGGGAGGGGTGGAATATTGAGATGGGGCGGGAGATTGGAGAGACACTGAATGACGAAGGGAGAGAGAGAAATGGTGCGGGGCGAGTGATTACAAGAACTGCGAAACGATTGTCGCTCGTCTACAAGCGTGCACGAGATATTTGTTTAGATAAACACTCAAATGCCGCTACCATAAGCTTGTTGACTCTCAAAGAGTTCTGGAAGCGTTTGGCGAACTTTTAATTGAGCGATTCACATCAACTCGAACGATAAATTGAATTCCGCAGCTCCAGCTCAGAGGGGATTGGTAAAAAACTTTTCAAAATTTAAATGGATTTCATATTTGTAGAACATTTAACGAAGAAGAGGTTGAGGAAGATAATCTATTAGGATTTCACTTGTTCCCCTTTTCGACAAATGCACTTAAAAATCAAAGATCGAATTTGGTCTCAAGAACCATAAAATTTTGCGCTTAAGCCGAAATTTCGTTATTTTACTTTCGAGGCAACAAGAGTGTCAGGGAAATGTCCGAATTCACGCTATTCAGAGCGTGTATTGTGTTGGGAATATCTAATTCTCATTGCTATTTGCATACGATTCAGTCCACGCAAATGCCATCTGTGCGAAGATTTTTCAGCATCCGCGAACAAAACCAGACGGAATACGAAGATTTCACTTCATCAACTCAAATGCTCTCATGATACAGAACTCGGTTACCTTAGTTGTTTATCGCTCTTTTGATAACTTTTCGAGTTTATACTAATTGCCGTTGACCAATCATACATCAATTCGGAATTCATGGTTTCTAATTTTTATTGGTGAAGTGCTGAAAATCGCGTGTATTAAAAAAACAAGACAAATGGCTCCACGTTCGGAATACGTCCAAATGAAGTCGCGTGTTCCACCGCTGGAACACTACCATTGCTTGACAGAAAATTCTTCTCATACATATGCATTGAATTCTCAGGTGAGTAGACAGTTGAATCACGTGGTTTTGAGCGAGTCTATTCATTATATTAGGATACAGATTTAAACCTAAGCAATATGTTTCTCCGATTTGAGCGGATTCATGCTCATAGTGTATCATTCATCGCTATAGCCATGATTACGAGTTCAAGAGACAAATCATCACATACCTCGATCGTCATACATGATATCGTGTATCATAGCCCATTCCCCTGGCAAGTTTACTGCCTTTCTAGAAATCTACTAGCAGTAGACATCTGCTTTCGTACCAGAGCCACAAGATACTCCTACATCACATTTTCTGTCTTCAAGTGTTGTTATTCATGATGATATATAAGAGATATTAAATATATCTGTGAACACATAATTAAAAAAAAGCGTCACTACCAATAGCAGCACTCACTCACATAAGCCGCAACGACCGTGTATTGGAATAGTTGGGCCGTATAATGGAATGGTTGGGTCTGGTAATGGAATGGTTGAGTTTGGTATTGGAATGGTTGGACCGTGTATTTGAACAGTTGGCCCATGTTTATGGAATGATCAAGAAAATGAAATGGTTGTGCTGTGGAATGTAATGGTTGTACCGTGTAGTGGAACTGTTGGACAGTGTAATGGAATGATTGAGATGGATATAGTTGCGTTAGGGATTGGAAGGGTTGAACCGTGTATTGGAAAATTTAGGCTGCGTAATGGAATGATTGGGACCGGTAATAGAATTGTTGGGACGGGAAATAGAATGGTTGGGACTGGTAATGGAATGGTTGGGTCTAGTGATAGAATGGTTGGAACGTGTATTGCAATAGCTGGGCCGTGTAATGGAATGGTTGGGCTGGGGAATGTAATGGTTGGACCGTGTATTTGAATATTAGGTCAGTGTAATAGATTGATTTGGATGAGTAATGGAATGGTTGGACTGGGAAATGGAATGGTTGAACCATGTATTGGAACAGTTAGGCCATGTAATGGAATGATTGGGACCGGTAATAGAATGGTTGGGACAGGGAATAAAATGGTTGATTCTGGTAATGGAATGGTTGGGACAGGTAATAGAATAGCTGTTCATCACACACAACACAACTACAAAGTATTCGACTTAAAGTGGCAGGTAAGTCAGAATGAAGCAAATTTTAAGTTTAATTATGCCGTTTTATTGAAAGAAAAATAATATTAAAAAAATCAGTACCAGAACTTTTCCAACATTAAAAATTTCCGTTATAATAACAGGAGAAGATGGCGAAATTCGACAATGTCGCATGCCTGATACAAGAGTGACACAAGTTTAAAAAATATTGTTTTGTTGACTAGGAGTGCGAGAGCACTGGCCGAAAGTCGTCGTTTTAATCAATTGAGTGGAACATGAAAAGAACTTGAGAAAGAGAATAAACAATCTCACACAAAATTGTCTTTTCTTGTAGTAAACTTAGTGTAACCTTACGTCGAACTGGAACAACACAACGGGTTATTGGTGACGTCCGTGATGAATCCCGTAGGAACAGATCCGAGGATGACCTCGTAATTTTGAACGGAGGTCAGATGATGAAGTCAACGTTCAAGCTGACACCTCACTCTCCCAGCTTCTACATTACAACAAGATACACTACCCTACAATAATAGACCGGACAACAAGATGTGATGGTATAAGGGAATGAATACATGCTTTAATAGGGGAGGGTCCCCCACGTACTGCAATCAGACTGGCAACCCTTCTGGGCATACTTTCAACAAGGTTTTGATACACGGCTATGGGTATTTATGTCCATTCCTGCTGCAAGAATGTCGCCAGCTCGGCTGTAGATTTCAAACGTGGTTCCCTGGTCCGTAAGCGTCGCTCTAACACGTCCCACAAATGTTCTATGGGGTTGAGGTTGGGACTCTGAGCAGGCCAGGGAAGACGTTTTACATCCGTATCTTGATAAGCTGCAACGTGACATGGAGCGTTGTCGTCCTGGAAGTAACATTCGTCCATTCCAGAAAATTGCCAGAGCGTAGGAAGAACCTGATTGTCACAAATGTTCGTCGGCGTTCAATTGACCACGAACAAAAGGCAAAGGTCCGAGGCGATACCACGTTAAGCTCCTCAAAACAAGGATGCAAGTTTTATGTAAATCCGCTGGGGTCCGGTCCATTATTGTAGGGTAGTGTATTTGAGACACCGGTATATTTAACATGCATCAGCACCATTTATACGACGGTCTTTAGTTGGATCAAGTTTCGAACTAGCTACCCCTCCGGCAGCTAATCCGAGCCTACCAACTGGGATATCGAGGCCCTTCATATGAACAGAAGGGGTTCTATACATCCTCTTAGTGGTTGTCTCGACGAGGTATCTCGTCATTAGATATTTTGAACGAAGTACGTATAATTGTTCTCGAAGCTTTAAAAAAAACTCGAGTGCTTAACACAGACACTCCGATAAAATCAATGTTCTATATTTGATGGCCTTGTCTGTCTATCGTCATCTGACCGCAGTTCAAAATTACGTGGTGTAGTCCTCGGATCATTACCTTAGGCTTAGGGGATTGATCCCGGACCGTCGTCAATAGCCCGTTGTGTTGCTCTACGTACGACGTTAATTAAAACTATCTTTCTATCATAGCCTGTCTCATTTCTATACTATCGCCGGAAAATCAAATTCTTCTTTATTAAGGTAGTGGAATTGATATTGCACTAGAGCAACAAAACGGGTATTCACAACTGTCCGGAAGTAACCAATTGGTAAAATGCAAGGATAGCACATCGTAATTTTGATCTACTATCCGATGACGAGTCAACACCTGAGAGCTGACTTCCCTCTCTCCCAACTTCTACATACACCGACGTGAGAACATTTCTGGTGGATTTCTTAGTGCATTCTACTAATCAATACCAAACTCTCGTAGCGCTGATCTGGTTGGTATCTCACTTTTGATATCACTAGTACCGCTTGTGCGCTACGTTACGAGCCTCACCTTTTTCACTCTTCGCAGTCACGTGCACGAACAAGAGACGTTCGTGATACTATTCCGTTTTAAATAAGCTTCTGCTACTGCTCCGTTTCAAATGAAAATGTAACTACTTCTTTTTTGAACATAAGGCCGTGTAAATATATAGAGATTAAGGCCCGGTGCACACATCCGGTTTTTCAACGTGCGGTGCTGTAGCGGCAACGCAAGTGCGGTCTGAGATACATCAGATCCAATGAAGTAGTGCACACATGCGTTCGGCGACGTTGCGGCGACGCACGTCCAACTTGCGTGCAATTTGTACCGCAGTTCCCGACGTCGCCGCACACGCTTATCCGGTCTGAAGTACCTTGTTTTCATAAATAAATGGAATATAAATAATAATTAATAAAGGGTTGTATCCAGTAAGGTCTATGTTTGTTTCAAAATATACTTTTTATACTCCAAGTAAGCGAAATAAACACGTGTTCTCCGATAGAATATTTATCGCAAATGGCGCGAAAAGAGTTCTTGCGTCATTTCACGGTTATATGTTCATAGTTGGGCTTCGGTGCCGCAGCGGCGCCGAACGTTGAAAAACCAGATGTGTGCACCGAGCCTTAAATTGAATAGTTTTGGTCAAAATGGAAGGATTTGGACTTGACTTACTTTGTGTGTAAAAATAACTATTGCGTGGATCGAACATTGGTCAGCGCGACCAATTTGAGTACATGACAGACTTGACTTGCACGCTTCCATTGCTGATTCTCGACTGTACTAACAAGGCTACCGAAGCCCTTCGCCCGAACAGAAGTGATTTTATTAAAATACGGACAGCATTTCATAAAGCCTCGCTAAAATTCTTAGTTACTCAGTAAGAAACGAAAGCTCTTTAATGACCGCTCAATAATTCTCCCTTGAAGTTGCCCGAATTATCTTTTTAAAAGTGGGGTCAGGTTATTTTCGTAATCGTTTCAATGCACAGTGGAGAAAATTGATTCCCGTCATCCAGGAAAAGCTTTCTTTGAAGTGAACAAAGCTTACAACTCGTCCCGCAGTTTAGTCACGAGTTCCGAAAGTCAAAGGAGATTGTGTATTATATACACGCGCACTGTTCTCTGTTAACCGAATTTTACAACTCGGTTTAGTTTCAGCTAACTAGCTTCGAACTCGAAGCAACGAAACAGGCCGTATCATTACACTTCTCGTAGCGCTCTCGGCTCACGTGAACATGCAACTTAATTACGAATCCTTAAAAGAAAGTTTTATCTCTTTCGCTCTCGTGTCGCTAAGTTTAAGAGTAAAGAGTCAATGGGAAACTAGTTGCTCTGTTCTTGTTTGAGAAATACTTAGTGGAAGGAATAGAAACTGAGATAGATGTTGATTGGCGTTTTATAGTTTTTTGATGCTTACCACTCGGGACTGTGAAAATATGACCTTAAAACTAAGTTTGTTCCTCGAAGGGATTTAATAAATATGTTTCGCAAAAGGATTAAATAATATATTTCGGCGTTAAGCGCCACAACGGACCATCCCACCTTTTTTATTTTACTACGTGAAGGCTGTTTCTACCCCGTTTTGTTAAAACCATTCACTCCAGAACGGACCAAATGTGGTTTAGATTAGACTAACTACTGCGTGGCTAGCCCGGCGTTTCCCGTGCCCGTGATATAAGGTATTAAGCTTGTGTAAAATTATCCGCAGATTTCAAATCCATTGAAGATATATTCAGTTAAAAAATTATTTATTTAAAGAAAATCATATTTTTAAGTATCAATCTAAACTGAAATTTTCCGCAGATTTCAAATCCGTTGAAATTTTTATACTATCTTTAACAGTTAAAAGTTTTTTCGTCTGGCTGGGAAATCAATCGCGCAAAATCAAAGCGGAAACAAAAAATTAATTTTCTCCGCGTTCTGCGGATAAAAAAAAACTTGACATGATTCCAAACCCTGACTGCAAGGTCGCATGAGTAGAAAAAGTTCTCCGCGTTTGAAAAACCAAAGGAGAATAAAAGTATGAATTTCATTTTAAAATTTTCTAGATTGAATTTTATTTTCGCCGCGATCCAAACATTGAAAATAATTCAGACTACCTGTGTACCAAATCTCATTGCTGTAAGTGCCATGGAACCGTCAGGATTTAGCGGCTCCAAACAGACAAACAAGCACTTTCTTTTATAATAGTAGCGATAAACCACATTTGGTGCACCATACAGTACGCTTTATTTATGAAACAGTTGTGGTAAATATCTCATGTATTGTAAAGGGCGCTGTGTGAGCGTGGGAAGTGTTGTCTCCCACATACTGTAGAGGGTACTTTATGAACGGGTGGGTGACATTCAGGCTTGAGACACGGAGGAGAGAGGATGCTCTCTTGGACCTAATGAAAACGAGGCTTCCTTAGCCCTAACGAGAACCGGGCTTCCTTAGCTGTAATTAAATTGGTTCATCGACAACCTTATTAAGTTTGTTGTCAAGAATATTGTTTTTATTGCAACAAATTGTGTTAATTAAAATACTGTCCACTATTGAACTATCGGATCAACAAGTTATATGAAGTATATATTATAATGGTGCACATAAAGGGGAGTGCCACCATCAAAACAGTAGAAGCTTTAACCCGCTGACGGGTTCACGCGCATAATTTCATCTTACTACTTATGGTCTTCTCTGCGTGATTTTCAACAAGTTTAGCTTTGTCTACCAATATAATATTTTAAAGGATTCTAACACAAGAAAATACAGTATTTGATATTTTTAATTAATGTTGTACTGGAAGCAACACAATGGGCTATTGACGACGGTCCAGGATCAATGCCCCATGAGAAAGATCCGAGGACAACACCACGTAATTTTGAACCACAGTCAGATGACGAGGAAACACCTGAGCTGGCACCCCACTCTCCAAACTTCCACATCTCGCCAACATGTGGACATGTGAGGTCACGACAGATTTAAAGTGCACCAGGCGCCTCTACATCATACACTTACAAACATCCTTGCACTGACCCGGATTCGTACCAGGAACTTCCGATCTAGAGGCTAACACCGTAACCAACAGACCGGTTGTTCGGCTGCATAGATTGAAAAACGAATGCTTCAATATTCTCCATCATAAATTTGTTTGTCCGCCATTGAACCTTGCGCCATTAAACCACAAAATCCAATCTAATTCAATCCATCGTAAAATTTGTACATTTTGCATGCACAAACTAATTTTTCTTACAAACAAATTTTTGTTTTATTTTTGCACTAAACTGGAGAAATATTGAATCAGGATCGATCGTGGAATTTTGGGGAAAGAAATTCCATAGTACTGTAATTTTATGATCATCTTCTCGCTCCTCTCACTAAAGAAATATTTAAGAAACATATCATTAGATTTTTTTGTAGCACCTATTTTGAAACTATTTATTACCAAATAGATGAAATCACTCCACACAAGTAATGCAATATGTCATAAAGCTATGTTCCTAAACTAAATTCAGTTTTTGACAACTTTATAAGATTTAGTATTTTCGTGGCCGCATTCCATTTGTGAGCGTTTCCTTTCTTCAATCTTGAAGGAAGGGAAATATTCCACTCGGTACTGTACCTCTGAACAAACGCCATTTGATTTGAACCTGTATACACCGCTATGCTGAAGCCACCCCTCACGTACATGAAATATTTCTGTCACGATTCTCCCGATAACATGTCGAAATTCCTACAGTACACAAATCAACGGCCATATATTCCATTTACAAAAGCCCAAATCCGGATTCAAATATAAAACCTAAATGTCGCAAAAATGGGAGGTAAACATGTTTTTGAAATGTTAAACAAGGGAGTTTTTGTTCGCACGCTTCTGTGATTTCGGTCAGTTTTCTTTCCTCCGTGGGTGTTGTTGAATTTTCAAAGATTTATTCAAAAAACCTCTTTAGAAGAAAAGTAAGGTTTCACTTACTTTTCGTCTCCAAATTCGCTCCAAATACTAATCCGGGCTGAATTGGCCTGTGTATTTTTTCTAGCACATCGAAAATAAATCAGAAAGGATCCAAACCACATCGATGAGTCTACCCATAGAGTAAAAATACTTCCCTAGTTTTAATGTTGTGACGGAACCAAAGCAAGCGCTCGGCGGAAAATTTGAAAGGAGGAAAAGACTAGATTCCAAGAGGTCACGCCGTGCATGAACCCAGAGCGCCGGACCGAGAGTTAACGAACTGGCGGCGGTCAAGAGATTGGATTTCACCGGAAGGGAAAAGCTATATGTCTTTGTCGGGATGCCCGGGAAGACGTAGGGGCAGAAATTCATTTCCGCAGCTTCCAGGATCAGAGGAGACCGCAGAGACCTTTGTGCCACCGTCTGGCTAATGACGTTCCGGAAGGGGAAAATGAACCTCCAATGGACAGCCCGATTTGAACCCAGCCAACGGCGAGAGGACAAGTGTGTCGAATGAAACGAAAAAAAAGGGGGGGGGGGTAAGAGCGAAGGAACTTTCGGAGTCGAGAGAGAGACGAGAGAAAAGTTACGAAGAGAGAGGTCAACAGACCTGAGGAATCAAACTGATCCGACGACGTGAACACCCGTTCACGGTTTCCGATACCTCGTTCTCTGGAGAAGTGCTCGTCTCGAGCATGGGAAAAAGGCTAGCATAAGCCTGCAGAACTCGCTACTACTGTTCGTTGATTCTGAGAGAAATTGCCCGAACCGGGATGATGTCTATCAGACGTGAGGAAAGTTCAAACCTGAGCTGCTGCTCCTGCTGATTTGAAGCGGACATAGAACCTGTTTCTAAGCTCACATGTGAGCTGTGAATCACTCAACCGAGTGCCATTTCAGCGAGATCAGCTGAACTGCGAATCTATCAATCGCGTGCGAAAACGCTTGGAGAAGCTCACCCGAGCTAGGAATCTTACTCGCCCGAGTACGGACTGGAGAAGGGCTCTCCCGAGCCGGATAGTCAACTTGGAGTCCCGAGGCCAAGGGCAATTCACCGTATTCAGCAAAATTAGTACCTGGATACCTGTATAGATACGCTACCTAAATATCCGTCAAAACTGTTTAAATGTAATTAATAAATATATTAGTCCAGACCACTGCGAACGATCTCGACGCTAGACGACGCTACCATCCCCAAAACGTCACAATGGTATCTACATCAAATTTTTCTCCTAACTTGAAATTTTATTCCACAGAACACTTAAGTACTATATGTTGTCTTTATATCTGTCGTGGTAAACAAATAATCGTACAGTGTTGCCAAAACGCGATACCAAATAGCGTCTTTTTTTGTGTGCCACGTAAGAGAATTATATAGGTATAGATTTTCTTGATAATGATGGTTGTAGTGGCGTGGAAAAGTTTGGAGAGTGGTGTGCCAGATTAGGTGTTACTTCGTCATATGACTGTAGCTCAAAATTAAGTGGTGTTGTCCTCAGATCTTTACCTTGGGAGATTGATCCCGGACCATTGTCAATAGCCTTTTGTGTTGCTCCAGAGAGTACGACGTTAAATAAAATATCTAACGACCTACCTAGATAATGATTCTAAACAATATGCTACGATCAAAGCTAGAGGACGCATTTTAATTCAGGCAACTGCACCCAAATTTAGAATTTCCTTTAAAAATTGATACGAAAATGCCGTCAATAAATCTGTCAGCCCTGTAAAATTCATTTTGAGAAGTAAACCTATCATTCATTTACCAATGACTTTCATTTATGACAGCGACACGGAATGTTGAGGTGGTGGTAAGATTTACCGGGTGGCGAACAAATTTCTGCGTTCACGTCATCAAATGTCGGTAATTAAAAGGATAAATTTCCATATTCTGCTGCAGGGAGAAAATCACGAAGTAATTCCCCTCGATAAGCCTTCGCGTCTTCGATTGCGAAAGATGACAAATTGTCACTGTGCATCGAGAAACATTTTTAAACTAAACGCGGAATGTGTTAGCTTGAGAGAAACTCCTATTCCTCTGAAATAAAAAAGAAAAAAAGTACTTGCAAAAGGCGAAGGGATCGGAGTAAATTATAAACGTCTGGTGTTCGCAGTTTTCGATGAACACAAGCTACATTTGTGAGAATAAAGAAATTATGTGTCTTCCTACAGGTGTGCGGTGCTTAGTTATTGATTTTTAAAGTTCGTTTATATCCTTTTAATAGGGGCCGACCAACCAGTCTGGTGGTTAAGGTGTAAGCTTCTAGATCGGAACGTTAGTGGATCGAATCCGGGTCAGTGCGTTGATATTTGTAAACGTATGGTGTAGAGGCGGCTAGTGCACCTCAAATCTGTAGTGGTCGAAAGTCCTCTCGTTGGGCTGGTGTGGATGTTAGGAGAGTGGGGTGCCAGAACACGTGTTACCTCGTCATCTGACTGTGGTTCAAAATTACGTGGTGTTGTTCTCGGATCTTTCCCTTAGGGAATTGATCCCGGACCGTCGTCAGTAGCCCGTTATGTTGCTCTAGTATGACTTTAATTGAAATTACCTTACCTTACCTCCAGTACGACGTAAATTAAAATACCTACCTACCTACCTATTAAAGGCGCGTTTTAAGGAAAACGTTTTATTTTTTTGAGAAGGACGCATTCAGACGGCTTGTAACGATCATAACAATAGATCTTGGTAAGGATTCAGTAAGGTAAGGTACCACGTAGTTTTGAACCACGGTCAGATGACGGGGCAACACCTGAGCTGGCATCCCACTCTCCAAACTTCCGCATCAATCCAACGTGAGGACTTTCGGCCATGACAGATTTAAGGTGCACCAGCCGCCTCTACACCATACGCTTACAAATATTCATGCACTGACCCGGATTGGATCCAGGAACTTTCCGATCTAGAGGCGAACACCTTAACCACCAGACCGGTTGGTTGGCGGTAAGGATTCAGCGACTGCTGGTCATTCACTGACTGACAGTCGTAAATCTCAACGTATCTATCCACCCCCCCTGAAAGATCTTCTTTTCCATTCTTCCAAGCATTTTGTATTTGTTCTGTGTTGAATATGTTAGTTTCCTGATATCGAATGGAGGTGTTCTTAAGCAGTAGAACACAATTTTCCTTGATCCCCGCAACATCTTAATCTCTTTTTACAGCGTACACGTTGAAAAGATGCAAAGCTCTATTTTCTAGCACCTATTTTAAAATTCAAATCTAAATTATTCGGGGTAGTAAATATTTATCTTAAATATCGTCACTCGGCCTAGTACGTTGTATGGTGTACGTGTATCTTTCTGTTTAAATTGTTGTTTTTAATTAAAATTATTTGTTCAAATCGATGAACTGTCAATGTTTTTTTATTGCTTCGAGGGTGATTAACCCCTGGGTACATTTGACGACTGAGACTTATAGTGCATTGTTTTGCCTAAATTACGGCTGACGAGTCTAATTTGTCATTCAAACTAGGACAAAATTATACATGTTCATTTTTGTTCATGGCAAGAGTGATTGGTGTTACTAGACTCCCCTTGATTCAAATTATATAATCGCGTTCTCTACAAAAATACATTTTATTTATCTGAATCCATACATAGAAATATTTACACGGCTGCGTTATCAGACATTCGTTTTTGGAATGAACGCGGAGATCGAAAGCTACGCGATCTCTCTCATGCTGTTTCGATTCTTATCAAACGAAATTATACGAAAATATAACAGTAACTAACGTGCAAACGATATTTCGAACTACTTTTTTTCAAATAAATCTGTACCTAAAGGGGTTAAACACGAAACAATCCATGTTTCAAATCGAAATTAACAATTTCAAATTATTGAATGGGGTCACGGTAGCCCGATTGGAAAAGAAGCGAACTAGCAACTGGAGGGTTGCGAGTTCGAATCCAAGCAAAGGGTACATAGGGGGTCGTGTACATAAAAGGTTGGTGCACATTAAATTTATCTTGGCCTCAAATATACTCACGTTGGCGTAGTGTGGAAGTTTGAAGAGTGGTGTGCCAGCTCAGGTGTAATCTGGTTAACTGACCGTGGTTCAAAATTACGTGGTGTTGTACTCGTTATTTCACTTCTGGTGTTGATCCCAGATAGGGCTGGTCACCAATAGCCCATTGTGTTGCTCCATTGTGACGTTAATTAAAAATACCATTACCAAATTGTTGAAGAGTTAATTTTTCTATTGGTTTGGAGATAGCTGAATCCCATCAGACAATCGATGTTTCTAATAAAAAATAACTGTTCCAATCGATGATCAGCTAATTTTTCTATTCCGCTGGGGGTGGAGGAATCCCATTAACCAATCGGTGTTTCTAGTTTGATAGTAATTGGTAATTTTTAATTACCGACGCACTAGAGCAACACAACGGGTTATTGACGACGGTCCGGGATCAATGGCCTAAGGGAAAGATCCGAGGACAGCGCCGCGTAATTTTGAACCGCAATCAGATGACAAGGCAACACCTCAGCTGGAACCCCACTCTCCAAACTTCCACACCAACCCAACGTAAAGACTTTCGTACACGACAGATTTAAGGTGCCCTAACCGCCTCGACACCATACGCTTACAAACATCCATGCACTGACCCGGATTCGAAGCAGGAATCTTCCTATCTAGAGGCAAACACTGTACAGATTTATAAGTGGTTAATTTTTCTATTGTTCTGTTGCTCATCAGCCCCTCCTTTGGGAGTGTCGTTGGAGTAGGCTACCGAACGGGTGTGCAGATTAAACGCGTAATGTTCCAAACCGAAACTAAACAATCTGAAATTCTAGGGCAGTTAATTTTTCTATTGCTTTGGTGGTGGCTAAAGTTCATCAGTCAATCGAAGTTTCTAATCAATAGTAACTGTACAAAAATTAATGAGCGATTGATTTTTCTATTGCTCTGGAACACATCAGCCACTTCATTGGGAGTGTCGCTGGAGCAGGCTACCGACCGGCTGTGCACATCAAACGCCTAATGTTCTAAACAGAAAATAAACAATCTGAAATTGTTGGACATTTAATTTTTCAACTGCTTTGGTGATGGCTAATGCCCATCAGGCAATCGAAGTTTGTAATCAAAAGTAACTGTACAAATCGATGAGCGATTGATTTTTCTATTGATCTGGAGCACATCACACACAGCCAATCATTTGGGAGTGTCTCTGGAGCAAGCTACCGAACGGCTGTGCAGATGAAACGTGTAATGTTCCAAACCGAAAATAAACAATCTGAAATTGTTGGACAGTTAATTTTTCTATTGCTCTGAGCACATCAGCCACTTCTTTCGGAGTGTCGCTGTAGCAGGCTACCTACCAGTTAAACACGTAATGTTCCAAACCGAAAATAAACAATCTGAAATTGTTAAACCGTTAATTTTCCTATTGGTCTGGAGCACATCAGCCACTCCTTTGGGAGTGTCGCTGGAGCAGGCTACCGAACGGCTGTGCAGGTGAAACGTGTAATGTTCCAAACCGAAAATAAACAATCTGAAATTGTTGGACAGTTAATTTTCCTATTGCCCTGAGCACATCAGCCACTTCTTTATTAGTGTCGCTGTAGCAGGCTACCTACCGGTTAAACACGTAATGTTCCAAACCGAAAATAAACAATCTGAAATTGTTGGACAGTTAATTTTCCTATTGCTCTGGAGCACATCAGCCACTCCTTTGGGAGTGTCGCTGGAGCAGGCTACCGACCGGCTGTGCACATCAAACGCCTAATGTTCTAAACAGAAAATAAACAATCTGAAATTGTTGGACATTTAATTTTTCAACTGCTTTGGTGATGGCTAATGCCCATCAGGCAATCGAAGTTTGTAATCAAAAGTAACTGTACAAATCGATGAGCGATTGATTTTTCTATTGATCTGGAGCACATCACACAGCCAATCATTTGGGAGTGTCTCTGGAGCAAGCTACCGAACGGCTGTGCAGATGAAACGTGTAATGTTCCAAACCGAAAATAAACAATCTGAAATTGTTGGACAGTTAATTTTTCTATTGCTCTGAGCACATCAGCCACTTCTTTAGGAGTGTCGCTGTAGCAGGCTACCTACCGGTTAAACACGTAATGTTCCAAACCGAAAATAAACAATCTGAAATTGTTAAACAGTTAATTTTCCTATTGCTCTGGAGCACATCAGCCACTCCTTTGGGAGTGTCGCTGGAGCAGGCTACCGACCGGCTGTGCACATCAAACGCCTAATGTTCTAAACAGAAAATAAACAATCTGAAATTGTTGGACATTTAATTTTTCAACTGCTTTGGTGATGGCTAATGCCCATCAGGCAATCGAAGTTTGTAATCAAAAGTAACTGTACAAATCGATGAGCGATTGATTTTTCTATTGATCTGGAGCACATCACAGCCAATCATTTGGGAGTGTCTCTGGAGCAAGCTACCGAACGGCTGTGCAGATGAAACGTGTAATGTTCCAAACCGAAAATAAACAATCTGAAATTGTTGGACAGTTAATTTTTCTATTGCTCTGAGCACATCAGCCACTTCTTTCGGAGTGTCGCTGTAGCAGGCTACCTACCAGTTAAACACGTAATGTTCCAAACCGAAAATAAACAATCTGAAATTGTTAAACCGTTAATTTTCCTATTGGTCTGGAGCACATCAGCCACTCCTTTGGGAGTGTCGCTGGAGCAGGCTACCGAACGGCTGTGCAGGTGAAACGTGTAATGTTCCAAACCGAAAATAAACAATCTGAAATTGTTGGACAGTTAATTTTCCTATTGCCCTGAGCACATCAGCCACTTCTTTATTAGTGTCGCTGTTGCAGGTTACCTACCGGTTAAACACGTAATGTTCCAAACCGAAAATAAACAATCTGAAATTGTTGGACAGTTAATTTTCCTATTGCTCTGGAGCACATCAGCCACTCCTTTGGGAGTGTCGCTGGAGCAGGCTACCGAACGGCTGTGCAGGTGAAACGTGTAATGTTCCAAACCGAAAATAAACAATCTGAAATTGTTGGACAGTTAATTTTCCTATTGCTCTGAGCACATCAGCCACTTCTTTAAGAGTGTCGCTGTAGCAGGCTACCTACCGGTTAAACACGTAATGTTCCAAACCGAAAATAAACAATCTGAAATTGTTAAACAGTTAATTTTCCTATTGCTCTGGAGCACATCAGCCACTCCTTTGGGAGTGTCGCTGGTGCAGGCTACCAAACGGCTGTGCAGGTGAAACGTGTAATGTTCCAAACCGAAAATAAACAATCTGAAATTGTTGGACAGTTAATTTTCCTATTGCTCTGAGCACATCAGCCACTTCTTTAGGAGTGTCGCTGTAGCAGGCTACCTACCGGTTAAACACGTAATGTTCCAAACCGAAAATAAACAATCTGAAATTGTTAAACAGTTAATTTTCCTATTGCTCTGGAGCACATCAGCCACTCCTTTGGGAGTGTCGCTGGAGCAGGCTACCGAACGGCTGTGCAGGTGAAACGTGTAATGTTCCAAACCGAAAATAAACAATCTGAAATTGTTGGACAGTTAATTTTCCTATTGCTCTGAGCACATCAGCCACTTCTTTAAGAGTGTCGCTGTAGCAGGCTACCTACCGGTTAAACACGTAATGTTCCAAACCGAAAATAAACAATCTGAAATTGTTAAACAGTTAATTTTCCTATTGCTCTGGAGCACATCAGCCACTCCTTTGGGAGTGTCGCTGGAGCAGGCTACCGAACGGCTGTGCAGGTGAAACGTGTAATGTTCCAAACCGAAAATAAACAATCTGAAATTGTTGGACAGTTAATTTTCCTATTGCTCTGAGCACATCAGCCACTTCTTTAAGAGTGTCGCTGTAGCAGGCTACCTACCGGTTAAACACGTAATGTTCCAAACCGAAAATAAACAATCTGAAATTGTTAAACAGTTAATTTTAATATTGCTCTGGAGCACATCAGCCACTCCTTTGGGAGTGTCGCTGAAGCAGGCTACCGAACGGCTGTGCAGGTGAAACGTGTAATGTTCCAAACCGAAAATAAACAATCTGAAATTGTTGGACAGTTAATTTTCCTATTGCCCTGAGCACATCAGCCACTTCTTTATTAGTGTCGCTGTAGCAGGCTACCTACCGGTTAAACACGTAATGTTCCAAACCGAAAATAAACAATCTGAAATTGTTGGACAGTTAATTTTCCTATTGCTCTGGAGCACATCAGCCACTCCTTTGGGAGTGTCGCTGGAGCAGGCTACCGAACGGCTGTGCAGGTGAAACGTGTAATGTTCCAAACCGAAAATAAACAATCTGAAATTGTTGGACAGTTAATTTTCCTATTGCTCTGAGCACATCAGCCACTTCTTTAAGAGTGTCGCTGTAGCAGGCTACCTACCGGTTAAACACGTAATGTTCCAAACCGAAAATAAACAATCTGAAATTGTTAAACAGTTAATTTTCCTATTGCTCTGGAGCACATCAGCCACTCCTTTGGGAGTGTCGCTGGTGCAGGCTACCGAACGGCTGTGCAGGTGAAACGTGTAATGTTCCAAACCGAAAATAAACAATCTGAAATTGTTGGACAGTTAATTTTCCTATTGCTCTGAGCACATCAGCCACTTCTTTAGGAGTGTCGCTGTAGCAGGCTACCTACCGGTTAAACACGTAATGTTCCAAACCGAAAATAAACAATCTGAAATTGTTAAACAGTTAATTTTCCTATTGCTCTGGAGCACATCAGCCACTCCTTTGGGAGTGTCGCTGGAGCAGGCTACCGAACGGCTGTGCAGGTGAAACGTGTAATGTTCCAAACCGAAAATAAACAATCTGAAATTGTTGGACAGTTAATTTTCCTATTGCTCTGAGCACATCAGCCACTTCTTTAAGAGTGTCGCTGTAGCAGGCTACCTACCGGTTAAACACGTAATGTTCCAAACCGAAAATAAACAATCTGAAATTGTTAAACAGTTAATTTTCCTATTGCTCTGGAGCACATCAGCCACTCCTTTGGGAGTGTCGCTGGAGCAGGCTACCGAACGGCTGTGCAGGTGAAACGTGTAATGTTCCAAACCGAAAATAAACAATCTGAAATTGTTGGACAGTTAATTTTCCTATTGCTCTGAGCACATGAGCCACTTCTTTAGGAGTGTCGCTGTAGCAGGCTACCTACCGGTTAAACACGTAATGTTCCAAACCGAAAATAAACAATCTGAAATTGTTAAACAGTTAATTTTCCTATTGCTCTGGAGCACATCAGCCACTCCTTTGGGAGTGTCGCTGGAGCAGGCTACCGACCGGCTGTGCACATCAAACGCCTAATGTTCTAAACAGAAAATAAACAATCTGAAATTGTTGGACATTTAATTTTTCAACTGCTTTGGTGATGGCTAATGCCCATCAGGCAATCGAAGTTTGTAATCAAAAGTAACTGTACAAATCGATGAGCGATTGATTTTTCTATTGATCTGGAGCACATCACAGCCAATCATTTGGGAGTGTCTCTGGAGCAAGCTACCGAACGGCTGTGCAGATGAAACGTGTAATGTTCCAAACCGAAAATAAACAATCTGAAATTGTTGGACAGTTAATTTTTCTATTGCTCTGAGCACATCAGCCACTTCTTTCGGAGTGTCGCTGTAGCAGGCTACCTACCAGTTAAACACGTAATGTTCCAAACCGAAAATAAACAATCTGAAATTGTTATACAGTTAATTTTCCTATTGGTCTGGAGCACATCAGCCACTCCTTTGGGAGTGTCGCTGGAGCAGGCTACCGAACGGCTGTGCAGGTGAAACGTGTAATGTTCCAAACCGAAAATAAACAATCTGAAATTGTTGGACAGTTAATTTTCCTATTGCTCTGAGCACATCAGCCACTTCTTTCGGAGTGTCGCTGTAGCAGGCTACCTACCAGTTAAACACGTAATGTTCCAAACCGAAAATAAACAATCTGAAATTGTTAAACAGTTAATTTTCCTATTGGTCTGGAGCACATCAGCCACTCCTTTGGGAGTGTCGCTGGAGCAGGCTACCGAACGGCTGTGCAGGTGAAACGTGTAATGTTCCAAACCGAAAATAAACAATCTGAAATTGTTGGACAGTTAATTTTCCTATTGCTCTGAGCACATCAGCCACTTCTTTATTAGTGTCGCTGTAGCAGGCTACCTACCGGTTAAACACGTAATGTTCCAAACCGAAAATAAACAATCTGAAATTGTTGGACAGTTAATTTTCCTATTGCTCTGGAGCACATCAGCCACTCCTTTGGGAGTGTCGCTGGAGCAGGCTACCGAACGGCTGTGCAGGTGAAACGTGTAATGTTCCAAACCGAAAATAAACAATCTGAAATTGTTGGACTGTTAATTTTCCTATTGCTCTGAGCACATCAGCCACTTCTTTAAGAGTGTCGCTGTAGCAGGCTACCTACCGGTTAAACACGTAATGTTCCAAACCGAAAATAAACAATCTGAAATTGTTAAACAGTTAATTTTCCTATTGCTCTGGAGCACATCAGCCACTCCTTTGGGAGTGTCGCTGGTGCAGGCTACCGAACGGCTGTGCAGGTGAAACGTGTAATGTTCCAAACCGAAAATAAACAATCTGAAATTGTTGGACAGTTATTTTTCCTATTGCTCTGAGCACATCAGCCACTTCTTTAGGAGTGTCGCTGTAGCAGGCTACCTACCGGTTAAACACGTAATGTTCCAAACCGAAAATAAACAATCTGAAATTGTTAAACAGTTAATTTTCCTATTGCTCTGGAGCACATCAGCCACTCCTTTGGGAGTGTCGCTGGAGCAGGCTACCGAACGGCTGTGCAGGTGAAACGTGTAATGTTCCAAACCGAAAATAAACAATCTGAAATTGTTGGACAGTTAATTTTCCTATTGCTCTGAGCACATGAGCCACTTCTTTAGGAGTGTCGCTGTAGCAGGCTACCTACCGGTTAAACACGTAATGTTCCAAACCGAAAATAAACAATCTTAAATTGTTAAACAGTTAATTTTCCTATTGCTCTGGAGCACATCAGCCACTCCTTTGGGAGTGTCGCTGGAGCAGGCTACCGACCGGCTGTGCACATCAAACGCCTAATGTTCTAAACAGAAAATAAACAATCTGAAATTGTTGGACATTTAATTTTTCAACTGCTTTGGTGATGGCTAATGCCCATCAGGCAATCGAAGTTTGTAATCAAAAGTAACTGTACAAATCGATGAGCGATTGATTTTTCTATTGATCTGGAGCACATCACACAGCCAATCATTTGGGAGTGTCTCTGGAGCAAGCTACCGAACGGCTGTGCAGATGAAACGTGTAATGTTCCAAACCGAAAATAAACAATCTGAAATTGTTGGACAGTTAATTTTTCTATTGCTCTGAGCACATCAGCCACTTCTTTCGGAGTGTTGCTGTAGCAGGCTACCTACCAGTTAAACACGTAATGTTCCAAACCGAAAATAAACAATCTGAAATTGTTAAACAGTTAATTTTCCTATTGCTCTGGAGCACATCAGCTACTCCTTTGGGAGTGTCGCTGGAGCAGGCTACCGAACGGCTGTGCAGGTGAAACGTGTAATGTTCCAAACCGAAAATAAACAATCTGAAATTGTTGGACAGTTAATTTTCCTATTGCTCTGAGCACATCAGCCACTTCTTTAAGAGTGTCGCTGTAGCAGGCTACCTACCGGTTAAACACGTAATGTTCCAAACCGAAAATAAACAATCTGAAATTGTTAAACAGTTAATTTTCCTATTGCTCTGGAGCACATCAGCCACTCCTTTGGGAGTGTCGCTGGAGCAGGCTACCGAACGGCTGTGCAGGTGAAACGTGTAATGTTCCAAACCGAAAATAAACAATCTGAAATTGTTGGACAGTTAATTTTCCTATTGCTCTGAGCACATCAGCCACTTCTTTAGGAGTGTCGCTGTAGCAGGCTACCTACCGGTTAAACACGTAATGTTCCAAACCGAAAATAAACAATCTGAAATTGTTAAACAGTTAATTTTCCTATTGCTCTGGAGCACATCAGCCACTCCTTTGGGAGTGTCGCTGGAGCAGGCTACCGACCGGCTGTGCACATCAAACGCCTAATGTTCTAAACAGAAAATAAACAATCTGAAATTGTTGGACATTTAATTTTTCAACTGCTTTGGTGATGGCTAATGCCCATCAGGCAATCGAAGTTTGTAATCAAAAGTAACTGTACAAATCGATGAGCGATTGATTTTTCTATTGCTCTGGAGCACATCAGCCACTCCTTTGGGAGTGTCGCTGGAGCAGGCTACCGAACGGCTGTGCAGGTGAAACGTGTAATGTTCCAAACCGAAAATAAACAATCTGAAATTGTTGGACAGTTAATTTTCCTATTGCTCTGAGCACATCAGCCACTTCTTTAAGAGTGTCGCTGTAGCAGGCTACCTACCGGTTAAACACGTAATGTTCCAAACCGAAAATAAACAATCTGAAATTGTTAAACAGTTAATTTTCCTATTGCTCTGGAGCACATCAGCCACTCCTTTGGGAGTGTCGCTGGTGCAGGCTACCGAACGGCTGTGCAGGTGAAACGTGTAATGTTCCAAACCGAAAATAAACAATCTGAAATTGTTGGACAGTTAATTTTCCTATTGCTCTGAGCACATCAGCCACTTCTTTAGGAGTGTCGCTGTAGCAGGCTACCTACCGGTTAAACACGTAATGTTCCAAACCGAAAATAAACAATCTGAAATTGTTAAACAGTTAATTTTCCTATTGCTCTGGAGCACATCAGCCACTCCTTTGGGAGTGTCGCTGGAGCAGGCTACCGAACGGCTGTGCAGGTGAAACGTGTAATGTTCCAAACCGAAAATAAACAATCTGAAATTGTTGGACAGTTAATTTTCCTATTGCTCTGAGCACATCAGCCACTTCTTTAAGAGTGTCGCTGTAGCAGGCTACCTACCGGTTAAACACGTAATGTTCCAAACCGAAAATAAACAATCTGAAATTGTTAAACAGTTAATTTTCCTATTGCTCTGGAGCACATCAGCCACTCCTTTGGGAGTGTCGCTGGAGCAGGCTACCGAACGGCTGTGCAGATGAAACGTGTAATGTTCCAAACCGAAAATAAACAATCTGAAATTGTTGGACTGTTAATTTTCCTATTGCTCTGAGCACATCAGCCACTTCTTTAAGAGTGTCGCTGTAGCAGGCTACCTACCGGTTAAACACGTAATGTTCCAAACCGAAAATAAACAATCTGAAATTGTTAAACAGTTAATTTTCCTATTGCTCTGGAGCACATCAGCCACTCCTTTGGGAGTGTCGCTGGTGCAGGCTACCGAACGGCTGTGCAGGTGAAACGTGTAATGTTCCAAACCGAAAATAAACAATCTGAAATTGTTGGACAGTTAATTTTCCTATTGCTCTGAGCACATCAGCCACTTCTTTAGGAGTGTCGCTGTAGCAGGCTACCTACCGGTTAAACACGTAATGTTCCAAACCGAAAATAAACAATCTGAAATTGTTAAACAGTTAATTTTCCTATTGCTCTGGAGCACATCAGCTACTCCTTTGGGAGTGTCGCTGGAGCAGGCTACCGAACGGCTGTGCAGGTGAAACGTGTAATGTTCCAAACCGAAAATAAACAATCTGAAATTGTTGGACAGTTAATTTTCCTATTGCTCTGAGCACATCAGCCACTTCTTTAAGAGTGTCGCTGTAGCAGGCTACCTACCGGTTAAACACGTAATGTTCCAAACCGAAAATAAACAATCTGAAATTGTTAAACAGTTAATTTTCCTATTGCTCTGGAGCACATCAGCCACTCCTTTGGGAGTGTCGCTGGAGCAGGCTACCGAACGGCTGTGCAGGTGAAACGTGTAATGTTCCAAACCGAAAATAAACAATCTGAAATTGTTGGACAGTTAATTTTCCTATTGCTCTGAGCACATCAGCCACTTCTTTAGGAGTGTCGCTGTAGCAGGCTACCTACCGGTTAAACACGTAATGTTCCAAACCGAAAATAAACAATCTGAAATTGTTAAACAGTTAATTTTCCTATTGCTCTGGAGCACATCAGCCACTCCTTTGGGAGTGTCGCTGGAGCAGGCTACCGACCGGCTGTGCACATCAAACGCCTAATGTTCTAAACAGAAAATAAACAATCTGAAATTGTTGGACATTTAATTTTTCAACTGCTTTGGTGATGGCTAATGCCCATCAGGCAATCGAAGTTTGTAATCAAAAGTAACTGTACAAATCGATGAGCGATTGATTTTTCTATTGCTCTGGAGCACATCAGCCACTCCTTTGGGAGTGTCGCTGGAGCAGGCTACCGAACGGCTGTGCAGGTGAAACGTGTAATGTTCCAAACCGAAAATAAACAATCTGAAATTGTTGGACAGTTAATTTTCCTATTGCTCTGAGCACATCAGCCACTTCTTTAAGAGTGTCGCTGTAGCAGGCTACCTACCGGTTAAACACGTAATGTTCCAAACCGAAAATAAACAATCTGAAATTGTTAAACAGTTAATTTTCCTATTGCTCTGGAGCACATCAGCCACTCCTTTGGGAGTGTCGCTGGTGCAGGCTACCGAACGGCTGTGCAGGTGAAACGTGTAATGTTCCAAACCGAAAATAAACAATCTGAAATTGTTGGACAGTTAATTTTCCTATTGCTCTGAGCACATCAGCCACTTCTTTAGGAGTGTCGCTGTAGCAGGCTACCTACCGGTTAAACACGTAATGTTCCAAACCGAAAATAAACAATCTGAAATTGTTAAACAGTTAATTTTCCTATTGCTCTGGAGCACATCAGCCACTCCTTTGGGAGTGTCGCTGGAGCAGGCTACCGAACGGCTGTGCAGGTGAAACGTGTAATGTTCCAAACCGAAAATAAACAATCTGAAATTGTTGGACAGTTAATTTTCCTATTGCTCTGAGCACATCAGCCACTTCTTTAGGAGTGTCGCTGTAGCAGGCTACCTACCGGTTAAACACGTAATGTTCCAAACCGAAAATAAACAATCTGAAATTGTTAAACAGTTAATTTTCCTATTGCTCTGGAGCACATCAGCCACTCCTTTGGGAGTGTCGCTGGAGCAGGCTACCGACCGGCTGTGCACATCAAACGCCTAATGTTCTAAACAGAAAATAAACAATCTGAAATTGTTGGACATTTAATTTTTCAACTGCTTTGGTGATGGCTAATGCCCATCAGGCAATCGAAGTTTGTAATCAAAAGTAACTGTACAAATCGATGAGCGATTGATTTTTCTATTGCTCTGGAGCACATCAGCCACTCCTTTGGGAGTGTCGCTGGAGCAGGCTACCGAACGGCTGTGCAGGTGAAACGTGTAATGTTCCAAACCGAAAATAAACAATCTGAAATTGTTGGACAGTTAATTTTCCTATTGCTCTGAGCACATCAGCCACTTCTTTAAGAGTGTCGCTGTAGCAGGCTACCTACCGGTTAAACACGTAATGTTCCAAACCGAAAATAAACAATCTGAAATTGTTAAACAGTTAATTTTCCTATTGCTCTGGAGCACATCAGCCACTCCTTTGGGAGTGTCGCTGGTGCAGGCTACCGAACGGCTGTGCAGGTGAAACGTGTAATGTTCCAAACCGAAAATAAACAATCTGAAATTGTTGGACAGTTAATTTTCCTATTGCTCTGAGCACATCAGCCACTTCTTTAGGAGTGTCGCTGTAGCAGGCTACCTACCGGTTAAACACGTAATGTTCCAAACCGAAAATAAATAATCTGAAATTGTTAAACAGTTAATTTTCCTATTGCTCTGGAGCACATCAGCCACTCCTTTGGGAGTGTCGCTGGAGCAGGCTACCGAACGGCTGTGCAGGTGAAACGTGTAATGTTCCAAACCGAAAATAAGCAATCTGAAATTGTTGGACAGTTAATTTTTCTATTGCTCTGAGCACATCAGCCACTTCTTTCGGAGTGTCGCTGTAGCAGGCTACCTACCAGTTAAACACGTAATGTTCCAAACCGAAAATAAACAATCTGAAATTGTTAAACAGTTAATTTTCCTATTGCTCTGGAGCACATCAGCCACTCCTTTGGGAGTGTCGCTGGTGCAGGCTACCGAACGGCTGTGCAGGTGAAACGTGTAATGTTCCAAACCGAAAATAAACAATCTGAAATTGTTGGACAGTTAATTTTCCTATTGCTCTGAGCACATCAGCCACTTCTTTAGGAGTGTCGCTGTAGCAGGCTACCTACCGGTTAAACACGTAATGTTCCAAACCGAAAATAAACAATCTGAAATTGTTAAACAGTTAATTTTCCTATTGCTCTGGAGCACATCAGCCACTCCTTTGGGAGTGTCGCTGGAGCAGGCTACCGAACGGCTGTGCAGATGAAACGTGTAATGTTCCAAACCGAAAATAAACAATCTGAAATTGTTGGACATTTAATTTTTCAACTGCTTTGGTGATGGCTAATGCCCATCAGGCAATCGAAGTTTGTAATCAAAAGTAACTGTACAAATCGATGAGCGATTGATTTTTCTATTGATCTGGAGCACATCACAGCCAATCATTTGGGAGTGTCTCTGGAGCAAGCTACCGAACGGCTGTGCAGATGAAACGTGTAATGTTCCAAACCGAAAATAAACAATCTGAAATTGTTGGACAGTTAATTTTTCTATTGCTCTGAGCACATCAGCCACTTCTTTCGGAGTGTCGCTGTAGCAGGCTACCTACCAGTTAAACACGTAATGTTCCAAACCGAAAATAAACAATCTGAAATTGTTATACAGTTAATTTTCCTATTGGTCTGGAGCACATCAGCCACTCCTTTGGGAGTGTCGCTGGAGCAGGCTACCGAACGGCTGTGCAGGTGAAACGTGTAATGTTCCAAACCGAAAATAAACAATCTGAAATTGTTGGACAGTTAATTTTCCTATTGCTCTGAGCACATCAGCCACTTCTTTCGGAGTGTCGCTGTAGCAGGCTACCTACCAGTTAAACACGTAATGTTCCAAACCGAAAATAAACAATCTGAAATTGTTAAACAGTTAATTTTCCTATTGGTCTGGAGCACATCAGCCACTCCTTTGGGAGTGTCGCTGGAGCAGGCTACCGAACGGCTGTGCAGGTGAAACGTGTAATGTTCCAAACCGAAAATAAACAATCGGAAATTGTTGGACAGTTAATTTTCCTATTGCTCTGAGCACATCAGCCACTTCTTTATTAGTGTCGCTGTAGCAGGCTACCTACCGGTTAAACACGTAATGTTCCAAACCGAAAATAAACAATCTGAAATTGTTGGACAGTTAATTTTCCTATTGCTCTGGAGCACATCAGCCACTCCTTTGGGAGTGTCGCTGGAGCAGGCTACCGAACGGCTGTGCAGGTGAAACGTGTAATGTTCCAAACCGAAAATAAACAATCTGAAATTGTTGGACAGTTAATTTTCCTATTGCTCTGAGCACATCAGCCACTTCTTTAAGAGTGTCGCTGTAGCAGGCTACCTACCGGTTAAACACGTAATGTTCCAAACCGAAAATAAACAATCTGAAATTGTTAAACAGTTAATTTTCCTATTGCTCTGGAGCACATCAGCCACTCCTTTGGGAGTGTCGCTGGTGCAGGCTACCGAACGGCTGTGCAGGTGAAACGTGTAATGTTCCAAACCGAAAATAAACAATCTGAAATTGTTGGACAGTTAATTTTCCTATTGCTCTGAGCACATCAGCCACTTCTTTAAGAGTGTCGCTGTAGCAGGCTACCTACCGGTTAAACACGTAATGTTCCAAACCGAAAATAAACAATCTGAAATTGTTAAACAGTTAATTTTCCTATTGCTCTGGAGCACATCAGCCACTCCTTTGGGAGTGTCGCTGGAGCAGGCTACCGAACGGCTGTGCAGGTGAAACGTGTAATGTTCCAAACCGAAAATAAACAATCTGAAATTGTTGGACAGTTAATTTTCCTATTGCTCTGAGCACATCAGCCACTTCTTTAGGAGTGTCGCTGTAGCAGGCTACCTACCGGTTAAACACGTAATGTTCCAAACCGAAAATAAACAATCTGAAATTGTTAAACAGTTAATTTTCCTATTGCTCTGGAGCACATCAGCCACTCCTTTGGGAGTGTCGCTGGAGCAGGCTACCGACCGGCTGTGCACATCAAACGCCTAATGTTCTAAACAGAAAATAAACAATCTGAAATTGTTGGACATTTAATTTTTCAACTGCTTTGGTGATGGCTAATGCCCATCAGGCAATCGAAGTTTGTAATCAAAAGTAACTGTACAAATCGATGAGCGATTGATTTTTCTATTGATCTGGAGCACATCACACACAGCCAATCATTTGGGAGTGTCTCTGGAGCAAGCTACCGAACGGCTGTGCAGATGAAACGTGTAATGTTCCAAACCGAAAATAAACAATCTGAAATTGTTGGGCAGTTAATTTTTCTATTGCTTTGGTGGTGGCTAAAGCCCATCAGTCAATCGAAGTATCTAATCAAAAGTTAACTGTACAAATCCATGAACGGTTGATTACTTAATTGCTCTGGAGCACATCAGTTACTCCTTTTGGAGTGTCTCTAGAGCAGGCTACCGAACGGCTGTGCAGATTAAACGCGTAGTGTTCTCTCCAAAAATAAACAATCTGAAATTGTTGGACAGTTAATTTTCCTATTGCTCTGAGCACATCAGCCTCTTCTTTAGAAGTGTCGCTGTAGCAGGCTACCTACCGATTAAACACGTAATGTTCCAAACCGAAAATAAACAATCTGAAATTGTTGGACAATTAATTTTTCTATTGCTTTGGTGGTGGCCAAAGATCAAAAGTAAATCGATGTTTCTAATCAAAAGTAACTGTACAACAATTGATGAGCGGTTGATTTTTCTATTGCTGTGGATCACATCACACACAGATACTTCTTTGGGAGTGTCTCTGGAGCAGGCTACCGAACGACTGTGTTGATTAAACGTAGGTCTGCTCCAACCCATACAGTTTTCATAAATTTTTCAAATCTGTCAGTACTCTTTTCACTCCTTCTATCACATTTTTCAGCGAGCACTCGAGATTATGACTTTGTCGAGCTATATTCCAAGTCCGGTATTCACCGCGAGTCCGTATCCCCCTAATTGGGATGGGCTAAACTTCGCTCCAGCTGACGGATTCTGTATTTTATCGCTGTGGAAAGATAATGCATCGCTTTTAAAAGTTTCTTCACCTCCTTGAGGGGTTACTCGAGCTGATAACTGCCGTCACTTTCACTCGCATCCGACCGCCATCGGAGGCCTGAGTGGAGGCACGTTCAGCGGGTATTGATTGACTTGATGAGATGAGAAAACTCGGATCGCATAGAATTTGGACAAAATAAATTTAGTCTCTGCATGTGTCTTCCATGTACGTCCAGAGATTCCTTGTTGTGGATGGTAGGTATTTAAATTAACGTCACTCTGGAGCAACGAGGCATTGGTGACGATCCTGGATCAGTTACAAAGTAGAATATCCGAGGACAACACTACGCAATTTCGAACCACAATCTGATGACGAGATCAGTAGCATCCCAATCGCCAAACTTGCACACCAACCTGAAGACATTTGGAAGGTGGGTATTTTAATTAACGCCGTACTAGAACAACACGACAGACAGTAGGAGACGGTCCGGGATCAACCGGAAAGGAAAGATTCGGAGGAAGCATCACGTAATTTTGAACCTCGGTTGGATAACGAGGTCACAACAGATCTGGCACCCCTCTCTCTAAACTTCCACACCACTCCAACTTGAGAAAATTCGAGACCTCGATAGATTTCACATACACCAGTCTCATTTGGACACTGGGTTCTTTGATTGGATTTGAACTCTCCGATTGATAGATCGTTAATTTTCCATCCAGGCTTCCATGGCCCGGTGTTGTCCTCGGTACTTTTCTTTCTCTACTGATCTCATACCGTAGATAATAGTCCGTTGTGTTGCTCCTGTTTGACGTAAATAGGGGAAGACGGGGTACAATGAAACAAGGGGAACAATGAAACATTGCTTCTAAAATCAGTAAAATTTGTCACAGAAAGTTGCAATTTATACGTATATTATGTAACTATATGTTCCAATTACTGATGTGATTTGGATACATTTCCACTTTTACGACATTAGCAATAGAAGATTATTGGTTTTTCACCATTGAAAGTAAGTTTCTTTACTAAAAGTAATTTTGTTACTTTTTCCTCGATCTTATATGT
The DNA here is from genome assembly GCA_947359465.1 of Metellina segmentata. NCBI lineage: Eukaryota > Metazoa > Arthropoda > Arachnida > Araneae > Tetragnathidae > Metellina > Metellina segmentata. The sequence goes on from OX375875.1 coordinate 13,130,819, forward strand.
AATAATTATTTTTTCTATCCATTGTTATCTTTGTGTTATTGTCTTCATACCTCCAAAACCAAAATTAAAAAAAAAATATTAGATACTTGAAAACTTTTTTTATTTAGTAACCTCAGTACGGGGTACAATGAAACACTTGCAGAAGGGGTACAATGAAACATGTTGTATTGTGCCCCGGGTGAATGCATTTACTTGAAGTAATATATCAATGGTAAATATAATATCACTGGTATAAAATAACATATTATTGGTTGTCACTAATATAAATAAAACCCTTTTACTGAGGAAATGGCAACACCTAACATTAATAAGAAAGGGCAACACCAAATCAAAACAGTAATTTTGGAAGCATGCAAAATTAAGCTGTTTTTTTTCTACCAAAAAAAAAAGAGATTTTAATAGTAAGTTAGTTTTTTTTATTTTTAAAAACATTTAAGAACAGTTTATGTATTTCATTGGCCTTAACTGCTCTTACTACACAGTTCACAATCCTCCTAAAGTTCTCAGTCATAGGGGCCAAAAACAAATAGGTCAATTAACTTCTGGTGAAAGGGGTGTTCTTGTTACTATGTGTGGATTTATTAATGCTTCTGGAAATTCTATACCCATTATTTAGTATTTACTAGAATAAATTTCAAGTTTTGTATGTTAAATGGAGCTTTACCTGGGACTACGGGTGATGCAACAAAATCGGGATGGATGAATGGAGATATTTTTGTTAAAGTTCTAACACATTTCCAGGCTCATACACACTGTTCTAAAGAAAATCTAGCTGTATTAATAATGGACAATCATGAATCACATATTACGATTTTCAGTCTAAATTTTACGAAAGATAACGGAATTATTGTTGTAACCATGCCCCCACATACCAGTAACAAAATGCAGCCTTTAGACAAAACTGTGTTCAAGTCACTTAACAAATTCTTCAATCTAGCTGCAAATGATTGGATGCTGTGTAATCTAGGTCATACAATCTCTATCTATGAGGTATCTTCTTTGCTTGGCACTGCTTATTGTAAGTCTTTCACTCCACAAAATAATACAAAAGGTTTTTCACCAACTGGAATATGGCCTTTCAATAGAGATATGTTTTGTGAAGAAGATTATTTGTGTTCGTACGTGTCAGATAGGCCTTGTCTTACTGAAAACTATTTCCGTGGTCAGATCAATGAAACTGAAGACCAGACACACAAAACCCAAGAATGATAAGCTGTGGATCTTGCCATTAGCAGATCAGACACACCGACTGCAGGTTGTTCAGCAACTGTTCACACACCATGCACTAGCTCTAAACCTGTGAGAAAGTACATTTCTCTTCAAGAGATAAAACTTTACCCCAAGGTTGGTCCAAAAAAAAAAGAAGTAAGAGTAGGAAAACAGGAAAAAAAAAGAGCTTTGTTCTAAGCACAACAGTAAAAATTGCTCTTGTTAAGCAATTAGAAAGTAAAAAGAGGGAAAAAAAACTAAGAAGGTATTGTTTTCTAAACAAACTACCTCCTATAGACTCTGAAGATGACTATAATCCAGATTATTTTCCAGCTCCAGCTGATCACCGAAGTACTAAGAATGAGATATCCACACATAACATGCGTGACACAAGCAGTATCTGAATAAATGTTTATGTTTTAATCAAGGAGGGTGAACTGAAACTTTATTAAATATATTCTGTTGGAGAAATCATAAATTTAAATGAAGTCGAATGTGACTAAAATAAACTATACAGTGTGAAAATTGCTTGCATCATTTGGAGTGTTTCATTGTACCCCAGCATACGGGGTACAATGAAACACTGTAAGACATTTACTTTTTGTTATTTTTCAAGCATAAAGATATTGTTTAGAACCTAATAAAAATTTACTTAGATGGGGAAAATACAAGATTAAAAGTATGCATTAATTATATTTTTGTGCACGCAAAATTGTGGATTGGAAAAAATAATTAGTAAATTTTGTTTCATTGTACCCCCGTCTTCCCCTACTTTTAATGGAATAAAATATATTCTATTACAAAATATAAATATACTAGAATAAAATATATTAGTTATTTTATTGAAAGAAAAACAATTTCGTGCATTCATAGTGTTTTACTTGAAGAGGTTCTTTCACAAGAAAACATTCAGGTAACAATTGATTGCTTTCGTGCGTACGGCTCAATCCCTGTGAGCAATACCATTAAAAAAGCAAGGAGAATTCTAGTGTCCACAATCGGAATATGACTACCCACCTGAACTTTTAACGTCCCCTAAGTATCAATTCAATAAATGCAAAGCAATTATTTACTTCTACTTGAGAAAAGAGCAAACGAGCACGAAGCTTACGAGAGTTAGTGACCGCTAACGAAAAATATTACAACGGCAATTATGTTTTGTATTGAATGGCGCACCCGAAATAAACGCACGGAAAGCACTGGATTACTTAAAATCAATTAAATACCAAACTTGGTGTTTTTTTATTAAGATCATCGTTGTTTTCCGACTATCAGGTTGTTGGTAGTAGGGATGCGACAGCGATTTCGATGTTTTCAAAACATCGATGTTTTTTTTAAAAATTCGATGTATTGGAGTCGATGTTTTATAACATCGATGTTTATACTTGTCGATGTTTTTACGCTGTCTATGTTTTATTTTTAAATGAAAAAAGTACCGTTATAAAAATTAAAAAAATAACCAAGTAGCATAATTTTTACAATCAGCAAATTGAACATACTTTTAAACCAAAGTGGCCAAGGGTGAAGTGTCTGAAAAGTAGGGATGCGACATTGATGTCAATGTTTTCAAAACATTGATTTTTATAAAAAACATCGATGTATTGGAGCCGATATCGCATCACTAGTTGCTAAACCAGTTTTAAGGAATGAGGAAAAAAAGCTTAAATACACTGAATTTTAAAAACATCGATGTTTTGATGTCGATGAAGCATCACTAGTTGCTAAACCAGTTTTAAGAAATGGGGGGGGGGAGTTTAAATACACTGAATTTTAAAAACATCGATGTTTAAAAACATTGAGGTTTTTGGGGCGATGTATTATCAACATCGATGTTTTTTATTTTGAACATCGATGTTTTGTTGTCGATATCGCATCACTAGTTGGTAGCACTATTACCGTCGCACTTGAACAACATAAGTAGCTGTGACATCCTGAGAAACTCCGTCGTACTTGACCTTTAGGAACGGTCACTTGCAGGGCAGGTTCCCACTCCATTGTGTTATCGGAATTAGGGATGCAACATCGACAGCAAAACATCGATGTTTTTAAAATTCAGTGTATTTAAACTCCCCCCCCCATTTCTTAAAACTATTAATACTACATCGACAGCAAAACATCGATGTTTTTAAAATTCAGTGTATTTAAACTCCCCCCCCCATTTCTTAAAACTAGTAATGCTACATCGACAGCAAAACATCGATGTTTTGAAACTTCGAAGCTAAAAATTAAAACATCGATGTTGATAATGCATCGCACCAAAACCATCGATGTTTTAAAAATTCAGTGTATTTAAACTTTCTTTTCCCATTTCTTAAAACTGGTTTAACACCTAGTGATGCGACATCGTCAGAAAACATCGATGTTATGAAACGTATATGTTCAAAATTAAAACATCGATGTTGATCGCCCCCAAACCATCGATTTTTGTAAAATTCAGTGTATTTAAAATTTTTTCCCCCATTTCTTAAAATTGGTTTAGCAACTAGTGATGCGACATCGGCTCCAATGCATCGATGTTTTTATAAAACATCAATGTTTTGAAAACATCGACATCGATGTCGCATCCCTACTTTTCAGACCCTTCACCCTTGTCCACTTTGGTCCATAAGTATGTTCAATTTGCTGATTATAAAAATTACGCAACTTTGTTAATTTTAAAATTTTTAAAACGATACTTTTTCATTTAAAAATAAAACATCGACAACGTAAAAACATCGACAAGTATAAACATCGATGTTACAAAAACATCGACTCCAATACATCGATGTTACAAAAACATCGACTCCAATACATCGATGTTACAAAAACATCGACTCCAATACATCGATGTTAAAAACATCGATGCTCTGAAAACATCGACATCGATGTCGCATCCCTAATCGGAATGCCGAATGTATTCGGATTGGTTATGTTTTAGCGCCAGCTGTTGTTCCTGCGTTGCTTTACAACGACTTCAGAAGAGCAGGTGAAAATAGAACGTCTTCTGCAGGTGGTATTCGTCCACATTATCTCTGATTGGTTACTGACTTCTACCTTTGTTTTATTTTTAGACTGCGGCAAGGCACTTTGGTTAGAGCACTTTGGTCTTCATGTTCTTGGAATAACAAGAACTTAAATATCTTAGCTGCTGGTTGTCTTTGTATACAATTCATACTGTTTTCACACTACCGTTTTGAGACGACGACACAACAGGGATATTATCAGCGGTCTGTAATCAATCCCCGGAGGAAAAGATCTGAGGACAACATCTAGCAATTTTGAACCACTCCATCTATCAGAAGAATCCTTCTCCTTGATATTTAAGGATTGCTTGAGGTGTATTTCTGGACGACCTCCATTAACAGTTTAATTTCAAGCTTAGAACGCGCAAAGTCCGAAATCCGGAATTGTCCAAAATCCGAACGTTTTGCTAACCAACGTTTTTTTCGTTTTTCTCACTTTTTTACATCTTTCCGACAATTTTTAAAGAACAAGGAGTTAAACATGGACCTAATTGATGAAACAACGCAAAAAACGGACATGTTCAGATTAAATACCACACTAAAAAATTAGATTAGCAAGAAGAAGATTTTATTTTTTTAAAAACTATTCCTATTTATATATCTGCTATTTTGCTATTGCAAACGCAACATTCGCGCTGGTGGGAGGTTAGATTAAGATTTTCTTGACAAAAAATGCAAGTAATCCGAAATTCCGAAAGTCCAAAATCCCTAGGTCCGGAGGAGTCCGGATTTGGGACTGTGTACTGCATAATACAACTGTGAGCCACAATACCCCAGTTGGTAGTGTCTCGAATTAGCAAACAGAGTGTTGCTAGTTCAAAACTACAGCCAACCAAAGATCGTCGTGTACGTGGAGGCAGGTGCACGTTAAATCTGTCCTGGCCTCAAATATTCACACGTTGGCGTGGTGTGGAAGTTTGTAGAGTAGTATTGCCCTCGTATTGATTCGGGATTAACCCCGGACCATCAACTAGGATTTGGCCCGGGCTCCTGAAAAAACCTGAGCAAGCACTTCGCTTTCCAAACTTCCACAACACACCAACGTGAGGATATTTGAGATCACGGCAGATTTAACGTACACTAACCCCAACTGTATTTGATTGGATCGCGTTACGAACTTGTCACCCTCCTGTCGCTAATCCACGTCCAAATTACCGCGGCCACCGATTTCATTTGAACTGAATGCATTGAGTGAGCTGTAAAGCTAAAAAATGAAAGCGAGAGATTTTTAGTTAGGAACTTCTCCTACAGATTTTACGTATGCGTGCATCCTAACGATGTTGTCTACCGCTCCTCCAAGTTTGTACACGAATTTCTGGGATACCCTGTAGATAAAAATCGTTCGCTAGATAAAAATTCCTTTTATAATCACTAGGGCAACTTTTTTGTTGCAGTAAAAATGAGAAAAGTTGCATCTATCATTCCCTAAAGTTGCATTTATTTTTGATACACTAAATTCCAAGATAAATTATTCGTAAAAAATGAAAAAATTCAAAATATATGGACAATTTTAGTCGTGTACATTAGTATTATAATACATTCTTAAATACAGAAGAACGTTGAATGACCGATCTTTGGCCAGTAATTTCTTTTACATTGAAAAACTGCGCCAACCGCCTGCGCTGTCCTATAATGTGCTGTATCGGATAGCAGAAGCGCAAAATCCTTTCGTTCAAGATACAGATTTTAAAACGTCATCTACAAGGCGAACAACATATTGATAATCGACACTCGCCTCGCTAAATCGACAGACGATTACGCAAGTTTCCTCTGGATTATCAAGAGTGCCAATATTCACATTTTTCAATGTGTTAAAATTATTTCTTACCATTTATTTCACTTTCGTCTATTAGGACGAACAACTTCTTTTCATGAACTTCTTGTTTGATCCGCAATACTTCGGCGTTTGCAAGATCAGACATATGTGATCCAAGGGTTGGTTCAGAGAGCAAAAAGTGAAATAGTAATTTCATATTAATTAATTTTAAGCTAAATTTTATAAAGTTTCAGGAAGTTGCATTTATGCAAAAAGTTGCATTTATGTTGCAGTTATAACTCACTTTTAATACACCCCATGCAGGAGGGATTTTGGTTTTAGTACTTTACATGCAGCGTAGAACGTGTGAAAAAAAGTTGCATTTGTTGCAAAAAGTTCCCTAATAATCACCTGATTCAAGAAATAGTTTTTGAATTATTTTGTTTTGATAATTTTTAGGTAATTTAGCGATGTTTTTGTGTCTTTTTCAAGTTTTTGAGTGCACAACTTTTTAGCTTCAATCAAATTTTTTCTGAAACATTCCCAAGTCAATACGTTTTGTCTGGACTTCTTTTTAATACAGAACCTATTACAAATGAATCATCTGCAGCTTCTGGTACGAAAGAAACCTGTGTGTAATCTGCCCCCAAAATAAAACCATCTCCAATCCTAAACAAATGTTTAGTAGGGTCTAAATCTAAACAGTCTAAATAAGAGTTTCCTATAATCCAGTTACTTGGAGTAAAAATATCGGTTTTATGTACATATTAGAAAAGTCAACGAAGATGTCTCACTCAAACATCTACAAGTACAACCAAGAAAGGTTTTTTGGATTCGGATTTTATGATGCAAGGGCCATATCTGTCTTTGCTATTCCAAACACAAGACAGAAAATATCAAGTAATGGACATACACACAAAGAAAAATTTACTAACACAAAAGAGAGAGATACACAGCAAAGAGAGATAGAACTTTCTAATTTTCAAGATTTATTCTAATAGAATTGCACCGAGAATACGAGAATATTTATGTTTAGATAGACAATTTGGTTCAGAGAGTGAATTTCAAAATTTCATCCTTTTGCAACATTACTCTAAACATTAACTCGAAGGCTCTCAAAATTTTTATTTTAAAATTTGTCTGAAAGGAAAAATATTTTTCTTATCAAAAATACATCAAGTAAATGTTTAGGTCATTTATTCACATTTTATATTAATTATTATATTATACTAATTTCAGATTTTGAAACCCTTTACAGTTCTTAGTTTCCTAGGGAAATTAAAGTTCCCTAACTTTTAACGTTACTCTTTACAGTCCTTCTATATCTCATAAGCACAAACCTATGCGTATACTATCTTATATAACCAGGCTTTGTTCCTCTAAGTGCTTTTGTTCTTTCTCGTGATGATGTAATTGTGTCACTGATTTTAAACCATCCACAAGGCTGAGTGCATTCCTTTAATGTTTTTAACATCTACTATATGAAAGATAAAACTCATATGTGTACAGTTTAGAAAAATATTGTAACGTCATTTCAACATCTTGTACATGCATTTGCACACAGACCACATATCTTAGTGTACGCTCAAAGGGTAACTAAAACCGGCAACCTAGGAAAAACTCACTAATTATTTTCCGCTTGGATATGTCAAGTAGCCTGATTGATTGTGGGAGGTATTTAGAACTAGGACAACCACACACACAGAAGTAAGAGTTCCTACAAATACAGTGCATTTTAACACACATATGCAAGAAAATTGTGTAAACATATATTTACTCTAAATTTAAAACAATTGAAACCACTAGGTGCCAGAGATATATATTCTCTGAAACGAAGAAAAAATTCATTCTTCCACTAAAACGAGACTTTGTCAACTGTGCATTGAGTATCTTATGGAAAGCCCAGTTACCTTTCGGCAATTTATGTAGTTTGCTGATGCGCTGATTACAACCAATCCTAAAACTGATTGCATTTCCTTGCGTGTCGAAAATTGACGTTGAAAGGTTAAACTTCCGTTTGTTTGGTATAGGGAACTGTTTAAGGTCATTTCAGCATTTTGTACGTGTATTTCCTCACAGACCGCATATTTTCTTAACATTTTTCATTAAGTACCTATACCATCAAGGATTAATCGAAACGGATAATCTTATGTCATTAGTAAGGAACCCAAGAACAGGGCAAGTTAATCAATTATCCTCCTTACATTTTGTAACACTAATTATTCTCAGGACTTGACTACCCTCAGAGAAAAAGAGTTCCTACAAAAGCAATGCATTTTCTTATACACTTGCAATTAAGGCTACACAGTACCCTAAAAATGACAAAAAATATCGGTGTTTTTTTTTTTTTTTTTTGCATTTTTCGATGGCCCATACAGTTGGGAAGCTTGCCTCAAAATTCTAGATCTGATATCCAATTAGTTTTAAAGATATTTGAAGTTTTCTGAGTGTTGTCAGTGTCAAAATTTGACAGCATAGATGAGGGGGCGTGTTAAATTCGTTTTTTTTAAATGTAATTTTACATTCTTATAATTAATTAAAAATATTTTTGAATAAAACCAATTCCTTTGGTAAAATGGCTATTATTTTCAACTTTCACTACTAAAATCCTATCTGTCAGTTTATGTTCTGCGTTTTCTTCTGAGTCTCATTACTAGCTAACTAACATTGATAAAAAGATCTTTTTCAAAACTAATGTTATATATAATATATTATAATCGAAATTTGGTAAATATTTGGTATGAAAATACTTTGTTAGGATTTATATAAATAATTTGTCGCTGCCGTAACAAATGTTTTTCATCATAGGTAAGCATAATATTTTGAATTAAAAAATATATATTCAATCACATTGAGTTAAATTAGTGTTTTAGTGCATTTTATAAGTTGGTTAATAACATATTAAAAAATTAGAGCTCTACAAGCATTATTAGATTTTGTTTTTTGTTTTATGACTTCAAAAACTTTAAATGCCTTTTTCTCACACTTCTATTTTTGTGAATGCAAGTGTTTTCAATTCCCTAAGGCTTTTTTTCTGTTCAAGATATAGTCTCGATATTTTTTGTAGATACTTTCATATATATGTACTATAAAAGCTAGTATGGATTAAGGTCTGAGAGTTTTAGTAATTTAAAAAAAAAATGTCAAAGTTAAAATGTTTAGAATTTTCATGTTTTTTTTAGGTTTAGCCACAAAAATAATTATTAAAATTCAACATTAAGACTGATGGTCAATTCCATACTAGCTTTTGTTCCCAATTATCCAAGAAATATAAATCACTTAAAATAACTAAAAAATATTAAAAATAGAATATTTTATAAGAGTTTTAAAAAAATTTCACTTTTTTTTAAATTTTAAAATAATGGCTAGTGCCAAATTGACTTTTTTTTTATTGCATTTAGTTGAATAATATAAGCAGAAAAAAAGTCATTAATTATTTTTAATGTTACTATCTGTAGATAATTTTTTTGAAAAACGGTACTGTGTAGCCTTAAGGGATGTAATGGTGTATGCTCTTATTTTCTGTAAGGGCATACACCATTACATCCCTTAGTTGCAAGTGTATGAGAAAATGCATTGCTTTTGTAGGAGCTCTTTTTCTCTGCGGGTAGTCAAGTCTGACCTTGAAACGCTTTCACGTGTGTCAGGAATGTACAATCCCTTCTCTGGAAAGATGAGATCTTTCTACTCCAACACGATAGTTTCTCAAATATGTCGTTGAGTACTTTATGGGAAATCCAGTTATTTTTCGGCACTTTTTGTAATGCGCTGATTGCAATTGATCGCAAAGTTAATTGCATTTCTTTTCTTTTCGAACATCAACGTTGAAAGGTGAAACTTCCATTTGTTTGATTTGGGGAACTGTTTAAGGTAATTTTTCGCAACATTTTGTACGAGTATTTTCTTACACACCATGATTTCTAATAGTTTTTCGTTTAAGAATCTGTCTACTAAGTATTCTAAAGTATACACAGTCCAGTCACATTAATGTGACCACCACCTACTTTCGACGTAAACGTGAAATAACCAATCACAACCTGAAAGCAAACACCCTGCAACAATTGCCGGAAGGATCCAGGCTGGAGGAGGGAGGTAATCTAGCGCAGCTGGCCACGGCACTGGAGTCGGCATGGCTTAACATCCCAGTGAACCCCTTCAGAAACCTAATTCACTCGCTTTCTGCACGTCCGCTCTGCCAAAGGTGGTTATTCTGGCTTTTGACAGGTGGTCACATTAATGTGACTGGACTGTGTATAACCTAAAAAAAATAATCGAAACTGACCATTTTATCTCATCAGTAAAGTGCCATCGCCTCTGACAAAAGGCACACTTACCAACTATAATCCGCCCATTTCTATCTCATGTAACCTTATTGGTGCTGAATGGTATCTAGAACAAATACGACTACCCACTCACAGTAGAGATTCTGTGAAAACAGTGAGATTTAGCATACATTTTCAATCATGGGAAGTAGAGATAAAAGTTTTCCTGTATTTAAAAAAAATGCAATTGGAACCACTACGTGTGAGACTCAAAAAGATGAGACCATCCTGTTCCCCAAACGAACCTTCGTTAGCAGTTCATTGACACAAACCGGAAAACGCATTGTTTTCAACAATATCTGAAGCTATCCGTAAATACACTAACTTCAATCTATCACCAAGGCTTAGATTTCCTTATGTTTTCAGACGTCAACGTGAACACTATTTGTGGCTTTGGACATCATTTTGTAAGTGCTTTTCCCCACACGTCACGTGCTTTTTTTATATATGTCTTTAAAATATTTATACCCACAAAAGGCAATCGTAGCTGACCATCTTATCTTGTTAGCAGAGGGTCGTCGCCTCTTGTAGAGGGCACACTCCCCAATTATCCTCCGCATTTGTATGTCAAGTACCCCGATTGATGCTGTAAGGTATTTGGAACGAGGACTTTAAGTAGAGTTACTACGAAAACAGTGCGTTTTAGCATACATTTGCAATCGAGGGACGCATGTAAATGTTTGCCCTTATTTTAAACAAGGGCATTTGAAACCGTGTGTGTGTCAGGGATATCTGCACCCCTCCTCTAAAAACAAGAGGAGACTTAACTTTTTCTTTCTCTCAAAAGCAAGTCTTTATCAAGTCGAATTACGCAGTGACGGAGCGGAAACGTACCGCGACCTTCATCCAATTGTGGTGGAGCATCAAATAATAGAAAATAAGAATGTTATCGCTCATCTAAAAATGGTATACTATGAAGATACATTACACACAGTCGAAAACCAATAATAAACAAATTGCAAGATAAGGACTCGGATATTACACCTACGTGCACTTGGCGGAAAGATAAGAGCAAGTTAAACTTTCGTTAAAAAATGATAAGATTAAGACATAAGTGCCGCTAAGGATCGATCGGAGGACAGTGAATGGTAACAACAGGAGACTGTACGTGTAGGGATCGGAGTTGCGATCACGTTCTAGAACTCGGGAGAGGTGTAAAAATGGTTTTTGCGGGGTTCGATTCGAAATTAGATTGCATGGGTGGAGAGGGAACGGAGAGCAGATTGCGTGTTGACGTGTGTTTCGGAAGTGAGAAGGCTCAGCGAAAGTAAATTAAATGAATAACGTATGCCGCACTGCAGCTTCGTTAAAAATAGAGAGCGGAATTTTTTTTTAATCTTAATTGGAGAGGCATCTGAGAAAAAAAGAATAGCAAGAAGTAATTAAAAGAATGCTTTGTTTTAATTAATAAAGTAGAAGTCCAGTTATCCGGTTCGTAAATTATCCGGATGTGATTCTTCGGATCCTGTAATCCAAATTCTCAGTGATGATGAACTTATAACGGGGATTGTAACTCTGAAGATGACGACATTTTACTCAACCAGACACCGTCAGCTAGTAGGGCGTTTGAGCGCCTTGACACAAGGGGGGGGGGGTTTAAATGCGTAAAGTGACAGCCCGAGAGTGCGACCATTTATAGCTACTCGCCGTCAAGCTCATGCTGCACGGAAACGAGAGAACACAGCGAAACAACTGACTTTGACCGATATGTTCAAGCAATGATATATTTTCATACAGTATGCAAGTACAACATTTAAGCAAAATTGTTTTCATAGTCATTACATTAACTAACGAAACATTAGTTTTTTTCACTAAGAAATAACCTTTTTTTGTGAAATATCCAATTATTAAGATGGGGGGTTTGATCCCAATTGATCCGTATAGTTGGAGTTCTACTGTATTTACATTTTAAAACCCAAGTTTGCTGTTTTTTAAGCTATGTTTTTTTCATCTAATCTCATCAATAACACAACCAAATTTATTTTATTAATTTTAGGCTTTATGGAGCAATGAGGGGTCTTATTTGGTAAGCTGTACTAAACGCAAGACAACAGCAAGGGAGGGAAGAAAAGCAAAAACCAGAAGGGTAGACGGGGGTAAAACAGAAGGGAGGATAGATCACTCTGGTACCTCGGGGTCCACGTACAAGTAAACAGAAAGGAAATCTACTCTTTGTTTCAGAAGGACGTGTCACAGAAAAAATTGGGTTGTCTATCAATGAATTGGTATCCATTTAGGTTACAGAAGTGCGACTGTTCAAGAGGCAGATGACACTGGGCGTATCCACTTCTAGAAAGGTTGTAAGCACCCCGACGAAAGGGCTATTATCCTAGAAATCATGTACGGCTATCGATAAAGGAAACAATTTTGTTCATCAACTCATTATGACTGCTATAGTTAGAGGAACAAAGCAATAAATTTAGATAATTGAGCGATGATTTAGAGATTTCATAATTTGCATTTCACTTACCAAATCGTTAGCGCATTTATTGCACTTAATACACATTACATGGACAAAAGTATTTGGACACTGTAGAAATTCGAAGGAGTATCCATCTTAGTGTGGGGTTGTTTTCTTGATCAGGACTCGTCCATTGCTTCATGTACCTGGTACCATGAACACTGACGTGTACCTCGACGTTCTTGCCTACACTATGGCAATACTACGGCGATGATGGTTGTTTCTTCCAACAGGATCGAGCTCCATGTCATACTGCAAAACACGTGCTGGACTGGTTTCCTTAAAATTAGGTGAAATTGCTTCAATGGCCTGTTCATTGTTCCGATCTCAATCCGATCGAGCACGTGTGGGACAAACTGGAGAGACGCGTACCACACCGCCACACACGTCCATCTTCAGAACAATCTCTTCTCACAGCCTTGCAAGAGACGTAAGGAGCTATTCCTGCACAGACTTCAAGAGAATTTGCGAAAAGCATGCCCCGACCTGTTGCAGCTGCAAAACTGGCAAAAGGAGGGCCTACCCGTTATTAAATATAATAATAAAGCTCTGTTTCTGAAAAACATGTAATGTCCAAATACTTTTGTCCATATAGTGCATATCCTTAACACATCGAATCAACTTGCGTTTGCCAACTCACGTGGGGTTTCATCTCTTATCCCAAATATACTCAGGTTTTGGTCCGGCTCTGGTAGTCGGCACTTAAGTGATTCTTGAACGAATCTATTCGTTCAATTAGGGTGCAGGTAGAAAATAAACAATATGCTCTCACATTTCCGCGTTTAGCAAGGTTTCTGGCTGCAAGTTTAACCTTCGACGTCGCATGCGACAGTAGTGATAACGGGTTAGGTGCTGAGAAAACGAACGTGGGGAAATTCTACTCACTAAGTGAATATTCGCCTAAATATTAAATCTAACTTCCATGCAAAAAAAAATGACAGTGAACTTCACCTGTCTAAAGATCACTATTTTCTGCGTTATATAAAGCCTATAGAGATCTTATCTTGGAATTTGTATTTTTCTCTTTGTTAACTGACTATATAATCATGACTAGGAACATATATTTTGCTAATTGAAAGAAGAACAACACAATCTCCTTTTTTTCAGTCATTAACATTTTTCATGTGATTTTATTTGACAGTTTATACATTTTTCAAGCCAACAAAACCAGTCTGTCATTAAAAAAATTTCCATTACATCTCTACTGTTAAAAGGGGAAGTGTTTGTCTGTGTCTCTGTACGCAGTGTCCTGACGAATCTATGGTACTCACAATTATGAAATTTGGCACACGGGTAGTCCTAATTTTTTGCAATTTTAGTGTATCGCCGGAATTTTAAAATTTAATCTAAAACATTTTAAAATTAATTTATAAGTTGTTTTCACCTTTCGTTCTTTTGTCCGGAATGTGACGTCTCCCCTACCACGAAAGAAGAACGAACGGATTTTGCGATTTCGACCACTAACGTCACAAGCGTTTTTTGTCTTAAAACCTTTGGAACCACGCCAAGTTTTTCGATTTTAGCGTGTTTGGATTTACGTTGTTGATAATAGTCACTTCAAGGCCATCAAGGCGTTTCAAGGTGTGGAGTTCGTTTGCGAAGCAAACCAAATGGAGATAGCAATCACCGGGGGTTGGCGAGAGTCAGCGAGCAGTGGTCAAACATGACCTCACGAAAAAAACTGTCATTGACAACGCCGTGCTGGCCATGACAGTGGCTTGCTATAAATATTCGTTACATGCCTATTTGCGGGAAATGACATTTTAATGACCTTGAAAAGTCAAAACACGTCCGTTTTTACACTTGACGTAATTTTAAAAATGCTGTAGAATCCATCAGAGACTTTCCTGAATATTTTTCAATTTTTCTCGACGCACTGTGCTCTGCATTTCCCCTTGAGTCCTCCAAACCCTGAGATCACTCTTGTTTTCACTTTCGCGCGAGCCCTTGTCATGTCTGAGAGGCTCACACCCTTCTCAAAACAGAAAAGCCGCTGATTCGATAAGCGAACAAGCAGCATATCGTGCCATAGAATTTGCATGAATCTATAAGCTTCCTCTCCAGCCGAACGATTCGTAAGAGCATAGACAACAGCTCGAAGCGTCTTGAAGAAATTAATAAAGTTTGAACACCATCATGCGCCATGACACAAGACGACTGTGAATTGTTAAGCGATTTACGTCTAATTCGAAAGGTATGCAACGTATCATCGCGATCAGATTTTAGGCGATTCACCATATCGCCTCAAACGGGACCATGTCTTGAATATTCATATTACCTAATTTTTGTCTTAGGTTTTATTTTTATAAGGAGCCGCTTTATTCACACTGAGTGCTAACATGCTCATGAATAGTGTTCAGTGCTCATAGGCTCAATTGGAATGAGTTCTTTATAAGTGAGAATAAATTGTGAATGTGCAGTTTTATGGCATAGAATGAAATGCAGCATTATTTAAGCTTTTCGCAGAAACAGCAGACATCCTACATAATGTAACGTGCTTTGATAAGAGTTTTGTTCTGTGAATGGTTTGAAAACTTTAGTACTTAGTCAATAACTTCAATAGTTGAGTGAAAGTGAACTTTAAATGGACATTCCAAAAGAGGATTAATGCCTCATCTAAAAATCTGGAGCTTCAATAGAGATTCGTGCATAACTACGTAAGAACTTAAAAGCCAATTTGATAAGGAGGAACTAAAATAGTTTTGCCAAAGCAGTAAACAAAGCAGTTTTTGTTCAGATAATACTGAAATTCCAATACAGTTCAACAATTTATGTGTACAATACGAATTGAATCGCGCTCCGCAATCCCTGAAACAGTTTTTACATTGCCGGGGCTTACCAAGATTTTCTAGAGATTCTGCGGTAGCCTTATCTGTAGTCACCGATTATAAGCCAGACGGTTACGAGTTCGAGGTTCGATCCATTCAAAGACCGTTACCATCAAAAACATGGTGTCCGGTGCATGTTAAATCAGTCATGACCTCAAATCGTTGGGGTGGTGTTGAAGTTTGGAATGAAACCTTAAATCATATATGTGTGTTTGTGTGTGTGTTTATAACGTGTAGAACATACCAGTCCTGTGAAAAGATATAATTCTATGCGAAAATTAGAAAAATAACAAATATGCACTATATCCATTCTTTTAAAAAAACTATCTCTTGCAGCCATTACTAATATAAAAACTTGTTCTCTGTTATTCTTATTCTTTATCAGTTCTAAAATCGGCGTGTAGAATCTTTGAAGTCATGTCCAAGGGGGGTTTCATTGTTTTGAAGAATAAATTTCGAGGTAAGTAGTTCCCAGAAGTTACCTACAAGAACAAAGATATGTCTGGTTGTGAAATCTAGCTTAATAATTTCGAAATGTCTCCACGTACTACGATTATTTGGCTTCTTGATCAGTGAGTTTATTTCTATGAATTCTAATGTGCTTTTTGTCCCGCAAATTATGCTCTATTTTTCATTTATCATACTAGGGGGCTCCGTCCCTTGCTCGCCTAAGCTCGACAACCCCCGGGGATTGCTACTCAATCCCATTTGGTTTGCTTCGCAAACCAACTCTCCCTTAGCATTTCCAGTCTGTTTTGCCTCGTAAACCAACACTCTTATCGCAAAATCAAGTCTCGGTCAATCTCCTGCGACGGCGAAACCTCAGTCTCCTGCCCCTGCTCACCTCCGTTCATTGACGTCACAGTGAGTTGCTTCGAGGCTTTAATTCCCGTGAGCCTCGGTTTCATGAAGGCCGTTTGACGTTGGATCTCCGCGCGTCTGCGCGAGCAAGAATTTGTGCACTATCGCGAAATTGTACTTTCATCGCATCGAATTTACTAATGAACCAATTTCAAAAATAATTGTACCGTAAGAAGGAGTACATTCTAAGATTTCTTGCGATGTTTTAAACTAGCAATAGTAGTAATTTTCAGTAAACCTAATTATAATAAGATATACAGGGTGGTCCCGAATTCATGGTACAAACTTTAATGGTAGGTACAGGACATTGTAACAATGATTTATTGTATAGGAATGTATAGTCGCAAGTGACGCGGTAAGGCGAAAACAGGGGAAATAACGGCCGAAAGGAAAAACAAAGATTTTATTGAAAGCGTTGTTGACAAGTGTCATGTTTACAGTAATTGTTCAAAATTGCGTCCACCAGTATCGATACATGCTTGACAGCGTCGGTGGAGCGATTGGCGTACACGTTCAAAGATGCCTGGTATTTCACGCACACCTGCAGCAGCTACAGATAAGCGAGCGACGAGATCCTCATCTGAGTCAACTGGAGTCTCATAAACAAGATGCTTTAGATGTCCCCATAAAAAGTAATCGAGGCTCGATAAATCGGGAGATCGGGGTGGCCAAGGGACTGGTCCACCACGCCCAATCCATCGAGTACCAAACGTGGCATTCAGGTAATTCCGTACATCAATGCTGAAGTGTGCTGGCGCCCCATCGTGCTGAAACCACATGCGGTTACGAATGGCGATCGGAACATCATGCAGCAGTTGTGGTAACACTTCTTTCAGAAAAATAAGATAGCTTCCGCCAGTGAGCCGCGTGGGTAGTAAGTATGGGCCAATCAAAAAGTCGTTCACAATACCAGCCCACACATTAATACTGAAACGTTGTTGAAACGCATGTCGACGCGTTGCATGTGGATTATCGGTTGCCCACACATGGGAATTGTGCGCATTAAAGACACCCTCGCGTGAAAATGTCGCTTCATCTGTAAATAGCACATAATCTACGAAATCCGGCTGCAACGCACATTGCTGCATCACCCACAGGCAGAAGTTCACGCGGCGAGGATAATCTGCCGGATTCAATGCTTGTACTTTCTGAAAATGGAAGGGGTGTAAGCGATTTTCGTTTAACACTCTGCATACAGTCTGATGACTCACACCTACGTCACGCGCAACAGTTCTTGTGCTTGACTCGGGTCTATCAGCCACAATGTTCAAGATGCTTTCTTCCAGCCTTGGAGTGCGTACAGCTCTTACTCGACCAGCGCCATGTCTGTTGACGTCGAACGCACCTGTTTCACAAAGTTGACGATGTAACCGTTGAAAAATTCTATGATCCGGCATTCGTCGATCAGGATACTCCGCGCGATACATTCGTAACGCAGCTCTGCCGTTACCATTTGCACGGCCGTACATGTAATGCATGTCTGCTTTTTCTGCATACGTAAAGTCACCCATCGTCTACGGCAGCACAATTGTGAATGGCGCTTTTCCCTACTGCGATGCATCATGTTCAACAGCGGCTAGACATCTACTGCCCTCTACCGGCAATGATACCAACCGATCACTCCATTTCTCTTTCCTTTTATTTCCCCTGTTTACGCCTCACCGTGTCACTTGCGACTATACATTCCTATACAATAAATCATTGTTACAATGTCCTGTACCTACCATTAAAGTTTGTACCATGAATTCGGGACCACCCTGTAGTTATGACAGTTTTAAAAAAGCAATGAAAGTGTCCATATTTTTCCCGAATTAAAAAAAAAGTATTTTCAGGAACCAAATTGAAATTTCTGAAAAACTCGGCGTTGTGCAAAAATTCACATTTAGAGGTACTCTAAAAAAATTACGGCTGAAGACTGAAAATGTGTACGGTCTTTTGCTCACTCCCGTTAGAAATTTCGCTTTTTCGATTTTAACACTTACGGCCATATTCACGAGTTCCATTCAAGTCTCGAGTTAATTCGAGGATCAGTTGATCCGCGAGTAAGAAATAACTCGAGGATTATCAAAAACGGTATTCTCAAACGGCGTGTTAAGTGATCCGGGGATTAAAATGAGACCCTCGCTGTGATTGGCTACTACCGTCTCCTCACGATCACATGATATTGTTTACATTGGTTACGACACCCGAATCTGCATTCATACTGATCAAGCACGTACTTCGCCGTAGAATTGATTCCAAATTAAGAATAAATAGGACTCGCACAGCATTTTAATATGGGTTTGGGAAAAGAAATGCTAAGGTATTTAATTTCAAATTGGATTTTTATGGAAACCTAAATTTGGCAAGAAAGAATTGTACACAATGTCTTGACAGATGTATGTAATCTGATTATCTTTGTACTTGTCAGTGTGTGTGTGTGTTGGTGTCGTGAAAAGTAACTTGCATTGTCAATTTTCTTTCATTCGTAATAAATCAACAGAATAATTTTTATTCTACGACGAATTTGTATCTGCCATGGACATATTCTACCGTTCGCTCTCCCCGGCTTTGTTGACGGAGGTGCCGCCATCTACCTTTTCGCCAAGCTGTTTGTTTAAGATTACGCAGTTACCTTTACTTCTATTTTTCTTTTGAATTTCAATAAAAATATGTTTAAATCTTTCCATTTAAGCAATATTATGATGAGGAGATGCCGACCAACCGGTATAGTGGTTAAGGTGTTAGCCTCTAGATCGGAAGGTCCCCGGTTCGAATCCGGGTTCGGGCATGGATGTTTGTAAGCGTATACCAGCTCAGGTGTTGCTTCGTCATCTGAACATGGTGCAAAATTACGAAGTAATTGTTAGGAGCAATGATGGTCCTCCCACTGGGTGCTCCTTCACAAGTGGCCATCACTTTCGGCCTTGTAGTGGCCAATGACTTCGGTCAAATGTGCCCGCCATTAAAAAAAATGATGAGGAGATGAGCTGCTATGTAGCAGGTGCTCCGTGATGACAGATCCAGTCCACTCTCGCAAGAATACGTAATTGAGCATAGAATGAAATGTGTCATCCATTTTGTTTTTCCAAAAAGATAGTACTGCGCATGCGTTAAATGTAACTCGCAAGTTAACTCGCCGGTTTCGGAGGATCAAAATGTAACACCGAAACGGCAGTTTAAACCACGAATCAGGACTTGTGAATACGGTTTTTTCGATAACTCGCGGATTATCGTTGATCTTCGAGTTAATTTGGACTTGTGAATATGGCCGTTAATGCACCCTAAACTAATAGACGCATCAGAATAAAAAAATGCTTCATCTTCTTCCTTGTGCAATTTTGAACACATTAGTTTCGTAATTTTTTTATCCGTACTTTCTCGGGAAATAGTCTAAGAATCGAGCCAAAAAAAACGAATTTTCAGTCCTGCGACGGCGGTAATTTTTTTTCAATATAGAGAGATTATGTCTTTTATTCCTGTTAGAAGTTTTTTTTTTTAATCTTATGTGGGGGTGGGGGGGGTTGCTTCAATCGTTTGCAAGATTGATAGAATCTGTAAAATTTTTAGTCTGTTTATGCTAACAGGGCATAAAACTCAAGGCATTTCCTTAACCCCTAAGATCCTCGGTAGCCCCGGATTTGTGAGCCAACGACCGTCGTGTACAAATGAGGCTGATACATGTTTAGGCCCAGTGCACACATCCGGTTTTTCAACGTGCGGCGCCGCTGTGGCACCGAAGCTCAACTATGCTCACATAACCGTGAAATGACGGAAGTACTCATTTTGCGTCTCATTTACGACAAATATTCTATCGAAGAAAACGTGTTTATTTCGCTTACTTGGTGTACAAAAAAGTATACTTTGAAACACAATAGACGTTACTGGATACAACCATTTATTCATTATTATTTATATTCCATTTATTTATGAAAACAGGGTACTTAAGAACGGAGACGCGTGTGCGGCGCCGTGGGGAACTGCGGTACAAATTGCACGCAAGTTGGACGTACGTCGCCGCAGCGGCGCCGGAGGCATGTGTGTTTACTACTCCATTGGTACTAATGTATCTCAGACCGCACTTGAGTTGCAGCAGCGGCTCCGCACGTTGAAAAACCGGATGTGTGCACCGGACCTTAATCTGACGAAACTGCAAAGCATACAGGCAAGATTTTGGGCAGTGTTAAAAAAGTACAGGTGTTTTACAAGTCAAACGTGTCCAGTCAGTAGTCGAAGTTCAGTAACTGCCTTTTCCCTCAGTAAGTCCGAAATGTCTTGTATATCAGAGATACTTGGCTTTGAATTGTTTCTTTCAAGTAATTCATGATTAAACCTTCTCTGGAAAATGATTTTAATGACAGTTTTGAGGGGGGTATTTAATTAAGGGAATTAAACACTAACCGAGGCTGAGGCTCCCTGTTTGACCTGGCTGTCAGCATTCTAGTTTCCACTTTTACCTCGAATGCACCTTTCATTTAATCCTTATCAATGCAGCACTCAGTATTGCTGCTATGCACAAGTCAGCATTTTATGCAATGAACAAAATTCTTATAGAAACGAAATATAGTCAGTTGAATTAACGTCGTACTGGAGTAACACAATGAGCTGTTGGTGGTATGTATCCAGACATACACTACCCTACAATAATGGACTGGACAGTAAGATGTGATGGTATAAGGGATATAACACATGCTTTAATAGAGGGATGCCCCCACACACGTGCTGTCATTACACTAGCAACCCTTCTGGGCATACTTTATGGGGTTTGATACACAGCTATGTGTATTTGTATCCATTCCTGCTGAAAGAATGTCGCCTGCTCAGCTGTAGATTTCGGACGTAGTTTCCTGGTCCGTAAGCGTTGCTCTATCTCGTCCCACTAATGTTCTACGGGGTTTAGGTCGAGACTCTGAGCAGGCCAGGCAAGACGTTTTACATCCATATCTCGATACCACTGCTCGACAGAGGCTGCAACATGACACGGAGAGTTGTCCTCCTGGAAGTAACATTCGTCCATTCCATAAAATTGCCAGAGTGTAGGAAGAACCTGATTGTTCAAAATGTTTGTGTAGGCGTCGGTGTTCAATTAACCAGGAACAACATGTAAAGGTCCCAGGTCATACCACGAAAAACACCTCCAAACAAGTTGTCGGATTGTATGCAAATCCGCTGGCGTCCGGTCCATTATTGTAGGGTAGTGTGCATAGCTATGTGAATACAGTTTCCACTTAACTTTTGTATAGGAATGTATATTATATTTGATTGAAAAATGATCATAGATCAAGTTTATATTTCGCAAGATATAATTGGTGTGTCTGTGTGGATTGGGGATATTCAAAATAATATTTCCACACCGGAAATATACCCCACCCCCTCAATAGCCCCTTATAACCACTGCATATCTTACCGATGCACTCCACTGCTCGAACGGGATGAAACATTTATTGAAAATCAATGGGTGACAGTTCTTCCAAACAAAAAGAAGCTATTACGATAAAATCGAACAGATATCAGATAGCAATATCTTCACTTCGGGGCGAGATTAATTAAAAAAGAATTTCAGATGTTCTAGAACTCGCAAACTCTTCTTTCCACCGGCAATCTGTTTTTTCATTGACTGGATAACGGATGGAGATGACCCATTGAACTGAAAAGGCTGCTCTTCGGGGAACATGCACGGCGGCTTTCTTTGCTTATCGGGTTTCAACACTTTTTTTTGGTGTGCTTTATTTCCCATTTAGCGGAGACGAAACATCGGACTTTGAGACATCCGTACTCCTCTGCCGAAGTGCCGACCCCTCTTTTAGGAATGGACTTATCAAAGTTCACTGACTGTGTGCGTGAAATGAATGAAACGTATCAGAGAAGATAGTGAATGAAATTCTTGGAGGGGTAGGACATTAAAATCTACGCAAATAGATGTCGAGCCGGCTGAGGCGCCAATCAGAGACGTCACCTTATTCCACAAGGGTCGATTATGTTGTGACACATAATCGCCTTTATCGGTTACATCATTGCAAACTCCATATAAATCGTTCACCTTATGCTACGTCAGCTGGAAAGTGAGCCTTCCGCATGGATTTCAGTTGTCAACCGTCTCGGTTTATCTTCGCGTCGGAAACCGTCTTGTGGTGATAGGTAGGTATTCTAATAAACGTCTCACCGGAGCGACACGGCAGATTAGTGGCGACCGTTCGGATATCAAACCTGAAGTTCAAGATCCTCAAAGTAACTTTAAACCATGGTCGTCAGATGACGAGGTCACACCTGCGCTGCCACCCCACTCTCCAAATTTCCACGCCGCGACAACGTGAGGACATTCGAGGTCACGACAGATTTTACGTACACCAGCCCCTTTGTACACTACGATCTTTGGTCGGGTCTTGCAGTGGATAGCCTCTGATGCAAAAGCTAGCTACAAGCTGATATCTATCCTGGGCAAGCGACAATTCGTTGTCTTTCTTGGATTGCCACGCACTCTTTAATGAGTGTAAGGCAGTTTTGTCTCAACGAGATAACTCGTCATTTCTAAAATTGACTTGATATCGATAGACGAGATATCTCGTCACCAGAAGCCGACCAAACGGCATAGTGATTAAGGTGTTAGCCTCTAGATCGGAAGGTTCCTGGTTCAAATCTGGGTCAGGGCATGGATGTTTGTAAGCGTATGGTGTAGAGCGGCTGGTGCACCTTAAATCTGTCGTGGCCGAAAGTCCTCACGTTGGGTTGGTGTGGAAGTTTGGAGAATGGGGTGCCAGCTCAGATATTGCCTCGTCATCTGACCGTGGTTCAAAATTACGTGGCGATACACCGAATAGCTTAGGCTGGGACGGTGGCAACTAGTTGAATCTCGTCACTAGAAAACGGATCCTATCTTGATGTCGTCATCATAAAATAATAGGCAGTGTATTTATTAACAAGATCTCTGTCAGAGTAAAGACGTGATCTTACTCAAGAAGGCAACATAATCCAGCTCCCGGGAGAGAAGGCAGTAGACACCTGACTTTCAACGAGACTATTAGTTAAATTAGAGAACTAGAGGCAATGGTAAACAAATTGTACCTACAATTACCAAGGATTTTGGACAAAAGTATCATCCGGAGTTACGAGGGGGAAACATCCACGGCGATTACCCATCATGCTCTTACGTACGGCAGAATTACCCCAACGTGCTTTCGCGCATTTAAATGCAGACTGACCCCAAGGTTGACAGCCATCTCGTTGGTTGGTAGGTCTGTGGTTTCATAGCGCAAGGGCCATGTTTGGTCAAGCTGCCCCAAGCAAAAGACAGACAATGTGAAATAATTGTGAATTTATAGGATGTAGAGGAGAAAGAAGATCGCTTGGGCATCCTAGGGTCGGGACCACTACGTTCATCAGAGGCAGTAAGCCTCATGGAAAAAGAACACACTAGAGTACCCCGGGTTGATGAATCCCGTACTCCCCTAAAGATGTTCTTTAGTGTTCAATTATCCAGAGTTTCGTCCAAAGTTTATCGTGTTTTTACCCCCTCCCCCTCAATCATCAAGCAGCTTAGAGCGTTTAATGGGGAGGCTGGTAGTTTATTTATATTTTAAAAAGAAGTTTACAAACTGCACTTTTGGTGTGCTAATAGTGAACAAAAAGCACTACAAAATTTTACTAAGTACAAGTAGCACAAAGAGGATACATTTATAATTGGGCATTACAAAATCTGAATCTAAAATAAAAATACATTTTTAAATTATAGTACAGGAAAACAAAAATAAACTGTAATTTTGAGGGGGAAATACCGAAGAGAATATCGATACAATCAAATACAACTAATACTAAAAGAAAATAACAGCTATTGAACATTCCTTTATCTCGTTTGGCGCAGAAAGTGGTGGAATAAATAAGGAGTTGGCAAAAGCAAAACATCGACGAGGGATCACCGTTCATGCTTTTTCGTACGACGATAGCGTTCTCCTATCCATTTATAATCCAAGTGCACAATCCATTACAAAGTACAATCGTGCTTTCAAATCCATTTATAATCCAAGGTTAACTGGTGTATCCAAAGTTAACTGTCTTCTCGTTGGAGTTGCATTATATGTGGAGCTTGTCTAGCACTCAGTAGGTCGTGGATTCGATACCACGTCAGTATGTATGTTGGAGATTGTCACTGCTAGGCGTAGAGTCGGCTTACACATTGGGTCCTCTTTGAGTCATAAGGGTTCAGGTTCCATTCCTGCATTCCTCCCTAGGAGTATTTTTTTCTTCTGTGTCAGTGGTTTTCAATGAGAAGGGCCTTATAGGTGAAGAAAAGCGTGAGATCAGTAATCGAGCATTATTTTATGAAAAGAAACAGAGTTGGCAGTGATTTCAAAAAAGGTCCTTGATTTCATTTGGCAAAACATTCTAGGCTCATAATTTGCTACAATGGCATTAATAAGACCGTGACCTACCACTTAACCTTCTAATGATACAGAATTTCTACCTTTTTCATCTCATAACGCACATAAACTATGCTGCATACCAAAAAATGTATGTTTTTGTCAATATGATAAAACAATTGGTAATGGTAATTTTTAGTTAACGTCGTACTAGAGCACAACGGGCTATTGACGACGGTCCGGGATCAATCCCTTAAGGGAAAGATCCGAGGACAACACCTCGTAATTTTGAACCAGATAAAACAATTGGTAAAAAACTATATACTAAAAAGATACGGGTGTTGCTAGAAAAGATGTATTTCTGAACACACTTGCCATCATTGAAATTAAATGAATGTTACGCGATTCATTCAAACCACTTTTTCACACATATATACGTAACTCATCGGGAATTGATCCCCGTCCGCAGCCAATAGCCCGTTGTGTTGCTCTAATTGCTGTAATTTGCGTTTTATTATACATACTAACCTATCATATAAGTTATGCAACCTGTAGGATTTCCTGCATGGTTTCTAACCAGTTTTGATCTTCTTGGCCAATAGAACTATTCCTGAGATTCTTTACGGGCGATATTTAAATAGGATAGTGAGATACGCTTTGATAAATACAGAGGTTGTTCGCACATTTTTTTAACGATTTTGGTTAGCGGTAATAAAATATCGTTTGCTACAAAAGAAATAATTGCAGTTGTACTATGTTTTTAAAAATCAAAATTATCGTCTGCGGCTGGAGAGGTTTGTTTTTATTCAAAATGGCGTTTTTAACGAATCAGTGGTTCGAAGGCTATATTTATGCTCTTTCCTAAGAGAAATATTCATATTCCGTTATCCAAAAACGATGTAAGAGTCATGGTTTTCCGATATTTAAAGCGTCGATAGGTAATATCGTCAACACGAAAGGAAAAAAACGTCAAATTGGAGCCTCAAGTGAGACAAAAATTCCAAACAGTTATCCAAGGAAGAAACGGACATCTTCGACTATTGCAAAGGTAGGTTGTTTAACGTTAAAAAAGAATCCCCTTAGTCAAAGGACAGTTGCAAAATCATTAAAATGCTCGGTGTCCACTGTAAACAAAATGATAAACGTTGATTTAAATCTTAAGAAAGCGAAAAAACGCAATGTGCATCGTCTTTCTCCAAAGCATATCGCTGAACACAAGACACGATGCTAAATTCTATATGAGAAACACTTATCCAAAGAAAAATGGAAAAACATTGTCAAAATAGATGAATCATGGGTGTATTTAAATGATTGCAGCAAAAAAAGAGCCATTTATTATCATAAAAGGGGAGAAACAAATGTAAGTACATGGTTCACAGAATCGAAAGGAAATTTTTCTAAGGGATTTAGGATTGTTGCTGGTTTGTCATATAATGGCAAGTTAAAAATAAAGTGAGTGGAAAAAAATGTCAAGATTAACTCCAAATACTATCAGGAACATATTTTATCGCCAATTTTTCTGAATGAAATACCATCGCTTTACCCACAGTGCCATCAATCTGTGGAACTCCATCAAGACAAAGCTAGCAGTCACACATCAAAATCCACTGTAAATTTCCTAAAAGAAATGGAACAAAAAACTGGTATCAAGACCATACCCTTCACTGATATCTCTACTAAATCTCCCGATGTATCACCTATGGATTTTTGTGCTTTCGGTTTTTTTTAAATCTGCATTATCCAAACATCGTCCCACAACCCTTACAGGACTCTGGAAAGCTGTTCAGGAGGAATGGAATAGAATACATCTTCTGACACTTCAAAAGGCATTATTATCCTGGACATTACGGTGTCGAAAGATAGTTCAGAATAAGGGCTATCAAATAGAACATTTAAAACACAAGAATTTTATGTAATTTAGTTTTGTGAATACAATATACATTGTCTAAAAAATGTGTGAACAGCCTCTGTAGATAGGTCGAATTAACGTCGCATTGAAAAAACGGGCTTTTGGCGACGGTTGGATATCAAACATAAAGGGAAAGTTCTGAGTAAAACACCAAGTTATTTTGTACCCCTATCAGATGACTTGGTCATACATGTGAGGTGGGCTCCCCACTTTCCAAACTTCTACACCACGCCAGCGTGACGATATTTGAGACCACGGCAGATTCAACGCGCACCAGCCCCCACGTACAATTTTTTTTGGAGCAAGTATTGAATTGGCAACTATCCGGTTGCTAATCTACGAGGCGTTGTCATTGGATTTTTCCCTTCGGGATTGATCTCGGACCATCACCAATAACCCGTTGTATTGTTCTATCACACGACGATAATTCAACTACCTCCTTGCAGAATTTGTTATTATTGGTTGGTAGGAAGCCCGGTGTGTTTCTCTAGTACGAGGTTAACTAAAAATTACCATTATCATTGGTTAGTAGGTAGGCACTTTGATTAACGTCGTACTGGAGTAACGCAACGAGCTATTGACGACGGTTCTGAATCAATCTCAGAAGAAAAGATTCAAGGACAACACACGTAATTTTGAACCACCACCATGCTCGCACCCCACTATACAAACTTCCACACGTTGGCGTGGTGAGTACATTTGAGGTCATGACAGACTTCATGTGCACCAGCCCCCTTTGTCTTTGGTTGTGTTGCTCTAGTACGACGTTAACTAAAATTACCATTACCATTACCTTTGTCTTTGGTTGCATTCGAACTCGCAAACCTCCTTTTACTAATACCATGCTCTTCATACAGGGCTATCGCGGCCGTATAACTTTCGAAAAGAAAAATATTTTAAGATAAATACTTCCAAAAAGATTTCCTGGCCTCTTTAAATTCCTTCGGAATGATTTTTAGACATATACTACAATTTCATAATTGATTGCAATCATAATTGCATAATTTAAAATATCTGATGAATACCCTCGTCGTAAACTGATAACTTTATCTTAAATAACCAGTACTAATAACTTTATCTTAAATAACCAGTCTGGAACTTCAACCTTGAGATGATGGCCTGACCTAGTAAAGTGATTCCAGATAAAGTTTAGGTGCTGAGTCAAATTCTCAAATACATAATTAAAATGTGTGTTGAATAGAAATGGGAATAGAGAAAGAATGTTTTTGAATACACCATGTCTTAAAATGCGAAACAAACTAATAAAGACGGACACAAATGTCGAAATACGTTTCACCAGACACAATTTAATTTGTTAAATAAATATTTTTATGAGTGGTTATTGCCTGTGTCTCTCTCCACACATATAAACTTTTAATGTGGTGTCAGGGAAATAAGGACAGGAGCCTAGTTTGTCAATTTCTTTTAATTCAGTGAGTAAAATGTCTTGCATAGACGCGTTCTACGAAACGATAATTATTTACCTTTTCAACCAAACGTTTCACACACATGAAATTTGGTATTTTCTCCCTGTGTCGAATGTTCTTTTATTTGTATGGTTTGGTAGTCCTGTTGGAAAAGTAACGGATTAGCAGCTAAAGGGTTGCGCGTTCGAATACAACATACAAAGGTTTAATGTGGTGTCAGGGAAATAAGGACAGGAGCTTGTCAATTTCTTTTGATTCAGTGAGTAAAATGTCTTGCATAGACGCGTTCTACGAAACGATAATTATTTACCTTTTCAACCAAACGTTTCGCACACACATGAAATTTGGTATTTTCTCCCTGTGTCGAATGTTCTTTTATCTGTATGGTGTGGTAGTCCTGTTGGAAAAGTAACGGATTAGCAGCTAAAGGGTTGCGCGCTCGAATACAACATACAAAGGTTTAATGTGGTGTCAGGGAAATAAGGACAGGAGTTTGTCAATTTCTTTTGATTCAGTGAGTAAAATGTCTTGCATAGACGCGTTCTACGAAACGATAATTATTTACATTTTCAACCAAACGTTTCACACACATGAAATTTGGTATTTTCTCCCTGTGTCGAATGTTCTTTTATTTGTATGGTTTGGTAGTCCTGTTGGAAAAGTAACGGTAATTTGGTAATTTTTTTTAGTTAACGTCGTACTAGAGCAACACAACGGGCTATTGACGACGGTCCGGGATCAGTCCCTTAAGGGAAAGATCCGAGGACAACACCTCGTAATTTTGAACCACGGTCAGATGACGAAGCAACACCTGAGCTGGCACCCCACTCTCCAAACTTCCACGCCAACCCAACGTGAGGACTTTCGGCCACGACAGATTTAAGGTGCACCAGCCGCCTCTACACCATACGTTTACAAACATCCATGCCCGGGCCCGGATTCGAACCAGGAACCTTCCGATCTAGAGGCTAACACCTTAACCACTATTCCGGTTGGTCGGCGGAAAAGTAACGGATTAGCAGCTAAAGGGTTGCGCGTTCGAATACAACATACAAAGGTTTAATGTGGTGTCAGGGAAATAAGGACAGGAGCTTGTCAATTTCTTTTGATTCAGTGAGTAAAATGTCTTGCATAGACGCGTTCTACGAAACGATAATTATTTACCTTTTCAACCAAACGTTTCACACACATGAAATTTGGTATTTTCTCCCTGTGTCGAATGTTCTTTTATTTGTATGGTTTGGTAGTCCTGTTGGAAAAGTAACGGATTAGCAGCTAAAGGGTTGCGCGTTCGAATACAACATACAAAGGTTTAATGTGGTGTCAGGGAAATAAGGACAGGAGCTTGTCAATTTCTTTTGATTCAGTGAGTAAAATGTCTTGCATAGACGCGTTCTACGAAACGATAATTATTTACCTTTTCAACCAAACGTTTCGCACACACATGAAATTTGGTATTTTCTCCCTGTGTCGAATGTTCTTTTATCTGTATGGTGTGGTAGTCCTGTTGGAAAAGTAACGGATTAGCAGCTAAAGGGTTGCGCGCTCGAATACAACATACAAAGGTTTAATGTGGTGTCAGGGAAATAAGGACAGGAGTTTGTCAATTTCTTTTGATTCAGTGAGTAAAATGTCTTGCATAGACGCGTTCTACGAAACGATAATTATTTACATTTTCAACCAAACGTTTCGCACACACATGAAATTTGGTATTTTCTCCCTGTGTCGAATGTTCTTTTATCTGTATGGTGTGGTAGTCCTGTTGGAAAAATAACGGATTAGCAGCTAGAGGGTTGCGCGTTCGAATACAACATACAAAGGGGCTGGTGCACGCAAAAACTGTCGTGACCTCAAATGTCCTCACGTGTGGAAGTTTGGACAGTGGGGTGTCAGCTGAAGTGTGATCTTATCATCTGACCGTGGTTTGAAAAGTTACGTGGTGTTGTCCTCGAATCTGTCCCTTTTGGTTTGATCCCTGATCATCGCCAACAGACCGTTGAGATGCTCCAGTGCGATGTTAATTACATACCTTGTTTCTAGATTCGACGCTATCAAAAGCTTTTTCAAGCTAAATGTAGGTGGCGCTGTTTCTGAGACGGGAAGTGCTTCCGAACTTGGAGTCATGACTTTTTTGTTTGATGCGATTCAACGCCAATTACACAAAGAGTAAACGCTGTCGAAATGGCGATAAACTACATTTCAACCTTTCTGGTGGTTGTATCGCCGAGGTACCTCGACATTTGCAAAACTGATCAGATCTCGATGTAGTCACCCCAGAACTTGATGGACAAGAAATCTCGTCAACATTTAAGACACACACAAGATATCTCATAACATTTGTGCAGCGGAAGTAAAATCTTCGCTTTCCATCTGGTTCGTTTGTTTACAATGATAATTACAATCAAATGGACAATTGTGTTTTGAGGAACATTTAGTTATAGATGTTCGGTATTTAACTACGAGTAACAGGTCTCGTATCTAACCTAGAATAATACATAGTACTAGGGGGCCCGCCCCCTGCTCGCTGACGCTCGCCAACCCCCGGAGGATTGCTTCGCAGTCCTCATTGGTTCGCTGCGCGAACCTATGCTCTCTTCGCTCGCCTCAATGAAGACACGTGTCCTAGCCAAAGGGATTGTTTACAAAATATGATATTCCAAAAAAAAATGTTTTTCAAATCTAAATTTTCTGTTTTACAGAAAATATATACAGTACCTCTGAAATCAGAATTCAAATGAAAACTTTTGAGTAAATTTTGACTCGAAATGTGAGCGTTGCTTTGGAAATTGAAAACCCAGCATGTTGTTTGTGTGTAGATTTCCCCAGAACTCGAACGACCGACACTTTTTCATTGCGTTTGTTGCCAAAAGTTGTAGTGCAAGCGTCTTGTTGAACTATAATTGTCGGCCCTGAAAAGGACCGTTTTTTAAATGGCCCTGAAAAGATCCTCCGCTTTCTTTGATTTCTATTATAAACTAACTGCAACAGCTCATTAAAATTTCGGTGGAGTGGTCGTTCACGGTAAGATGTTTGTCGCCAGCTAATTTTTGTCGCCAAATCAAGATGGCGGCTGAATTTCGTAACAGCAGATAGGGTTGCCATAACAAAAACGGCAGATGTGAAGAAAATCCGCAAAAGATGAAGGTTACCATATTTGGCGACAAATCGCCTTCTTACCGTGAACGACCACTCCACCAAAATTTCCTTTTTTTTTTCTCAATAAAATTTCATCCGATAACGCTATAAATTCAATTGATGCACGAGACTTTGTGGTAAACAAAGAATCTTACAGTGTTGCCAAAACGCGATAACAAATAACGTCTTTTTTGCGTGCCACGTAAGAGAATTATATATATAGATAATAGACAAGAAAAAAATAGTTATATGTAAACACCTTATATCGTAAATTCTTGTCTTTGGCGTGGTACCAATGATATGGTAATGGAATACGAGGGTAAAAGGGAGATTTTGGGAATATCGGTGAAACGAACGCCAAACAACGGCGATCATGAATGCGCTGAGAAATCCGCGATGATTAAATTGCATTAACTGTGTTCACAGAAACATGCACGCCTGACAGATGATGAGTCTACAGCAGATGATGAATCGAATCCGGATATTCCAACTCATTCTGTAGCATTAATCTGTATAAACAAAGTCATAGTTTGTCATAACCTGTCATAGTTTGAAGTACAGGGTGAAAGCAATGCCATTCAATTAAGTGTTTGAAAGAAGATCCGCAGATTTATCGGCACATAAATGCACCTAGGCACTATAAAACAAAGAAAACTGGATGATTTTTTAACACATTAACGCCCAGCGTCCTAATTTGAGGACAGTGGATAAAAGAGCGTGTAGAATCTTTATATTTTCCGGAAACGATTGTTTGTTCTGCTCGACGTTAGATGGCATTATCAGAAAGAATCTCACAAATTACCAAGTATATGTGGTTGCTTAGAACTCCGTGATAAGGATCGCCATTTCATGTTTTTTCATGTCTCACACTTGCATTTGCTTTCTGTCTAGCTACATCGCCTAAATTCTTGGTAAAACATTTTATTTTTACTAGTATTTCAAATTAGAATACTATATAAACTTATAAAAGAAAATTAATTTATTTTGAAAAAAATTTCTTTTTTAAAAATGACATCCAATTTTGCTGTCCTCAATTGAGAACGCTGGGCGTTACAGACAACTTTTATACAAATTTCAAGTCATTATAATTTTTTAATTTTTTCGTGTAGTAATTGTGAATTAAAAATTGTTTCGACTTTTATATGGTAAATAGTCATTACTTTCCTAAAGCAAAGCAAAGTATAAGTAATTATAATGGCTTGTAGGTTCTTAACGATTGCAGAAGCTCGTGAATATTTAATTTCCGAACAAATTGAAACTAACATAATCGGAATTCCACCTAACGTAGATGAGATTACTGATGAAGAGGATTTTAACGATGAAAGTGCAGCTTTAGTGTACGTGATATTGCAGGAACAGCTGAAATCGAAAATTCCGAAGATCCAAATTCCTCTGTGACTAGAATTGTGTTCAAAAACTCTAAAATTGTGGCACTATAAGAGACAACAGAATGGCAAGATGTCCTCTGAAATATAAGAAAGAAATAGAAAAAGTAGCAAGAGAGTTTTATGAGCATAAATTTGACAAGGAAAATTAAATTTTAATAGTCAGATGGGACGACAATAAGTCTGTTATTTTGGCAACAAATTCTGAAATATTAATTCTGCATTCCTTGTGTTTCCCCAAATATCATACCAAACCAAAGAATTGATACATATTTTATGTAAATTTGTATGTATTTTGTTTATGTATCAATTATGTACATCTTGTTCTCCGTCATTCTGCATAAAAAACTGTCATTTTTATCAACTGTCATAGTTCGCACAAAACTGAAAATGTAGCGTTGAACATTACTAAGTTTGAGATAAATTGTCATTAAATGTTAAGTAAATAACAGTTTAAAATTAATCTTACCTTAAAATTTAATAGAATACTGTAACTAATCCGTTTTTACATCTATTACATGTAGTGTTCGAATATTCTGACCTTACTGAATTTCCTGATTTTTTTCTCACAGAACGCCCAGCGTCCTCAAATGAGGATGTGCTGTAATTTTAAAACTAAATCACAAATTGATTGAATTTTAGGGTTTTTGCATTCAGAGGGTCATAATTACATAGATTTGAGATAATCATGAAGACATTTTGAGCAGAAATAATTATGGGCGTTAAGGGACACAAAAATCGTCAAATTTGCGAATTTTTTTTTATTATTTTAAGAAATTCTCTGTGTTTTTCTGCTTAAAATGACGTCTAAATCATGTTTCTATCTTAATTAGAACTAGAGATATAGTAATTTTTGTGGTGCGTTGTTTTAAAAATCTAAAACTCTTGACAGTTGTTGTCATGGCAACAACATCTGTACTTAAAACTTTATATGCGTTTTTCTCCATGATGCATTTTTTCAAGATTTCCTGTATTCAAATTGCTATAAGTCGAAAACCGATAAAGTTTAAGGGTTGAAATTTGGAATATATCTTTTTCAAACATTATACTTTAATTTCGATTCAGCAAATTTAAAACAAATATTTACTTTTAAAAATATGACTTTTTTTTAAAAAAGTACCTTAAAATTTTCAAATATTTTCATTCAAATATTTTTCATTTTTTATTAAATTAATATTTTTTAAATTCCTGAATCAAAATTAAAGTTAATAAATTCGTGAATAATTTAATGTAAGAATTTTGAAAATTGATCAAGAATGTTTTGAGCCTTAGCAATTTAAAATGACCCCTCTTTTTTTCAAAAAATTTTAATTAAAAATTTTTAAAGAACTTTTGGAAAACTTTTGTGTTGTGATTTTGCTTATTAGTTAGATGGGTAATCAGTACAAAAAAATTCAAAATTCTAAATTAATTAACAAAAAAAAATTTGCAATGTGTCCCGGACCCCCTTAATGGGTTAAACTGTGGAAAGCATATGCATATTTTTCTATGTTATAAAATATGTGAACGCATGAACACAGAAAAATACATTTTTATTCAGACATGCATGTTCCTCTTGACCACATAGACCAACAAAAATCAATGAGTTGACCTTTCTCTATCGGTACTTTCTATGATATCGGATTCAGCAGTTAAGCATGTCTTACACTGGATGCAATTTGTTGTACACAAGAAAGGTCAGGACATTTAAGTTGGGTTTATGTGGTCAAGTGAATATGATTGTGGTGAGCACAATATTGTTTTCTGTGAGTTGAATCTAGTTTTGGGGTACCTGAGGAACAACTGCGTACTTCCTTATACGAGCCAGGTCCGGCGCAGTAGTCCGATTGGAGGAAATAAAGATTAGAAACCTGAGGGGTGCGGGTTCAAATCCCTCCAAAGACCGTCGTGTACAATGGGGACTGGTGCACGTTAAATCAACTAATCACTGGTCCTCAAATGTCCTCACGTTAGCGTGGTATGGAAGTTTGGAGAGTGGGTTGCCAGCTCAGGTGTTGCCTCGTCATCTGACCATCGTTCAAAATTACGAGGTTTTCCTTTGGGATTGATCCCAGACCATCGCCCATAGTCTGTTGTGTTATTCTAGTGAGACGTTAGTTAAATACCTTCCAGAGACATATTTGTAACTATTAGATACCAATTTGTTCGCAACTTAATTTTAAACTTTCTGGTGGTCGAGGATTGAATTAACGTTGTACTGGAGCAACATAACAAAATATTGGCCACGGTCCGTGATGAATCCCAAAGTGAAAGATCCGAGACTATTTTAACCCATGGTTAGATGACGAGGTCAACACTTGAGCTAGCACTCCACTCTCCGCATTTTCAGGAAGGAACTCGTAAATAAGATAGCGTTTGATAACCATTATAAAGTTTGTTTATTAATTCTTAAATTCACGAGTGTAAAATTAAATCAACAGAATTATATAGAACAGAATAAGCCAGCAGAATTATATTCAATGTTCTGCATCCCAAATCCAAGCAATTGCAATTGTTTCGCAGGCATTTTGTCCGAATTTTGAAAAATTCAGTAAAATCGAAAACAGAGGTAAAACACAATTATCGGCTAGGTATTACATATTTATAATAAAACATCAAAATTAATTAACTTACTTTATTTGTTTAAAACAAAGGCATACTTTCAGAATTTGCAATCCTGTCGATAAGTTTTGAAGTTAAATATTTTGTCATTGACATAGAAGCTGTGTTATTTATAAAGTGGTTGTGGTATATATTGGGGCGGTGTAGGGAGGTTGTTCCTTAGCTAGAGAAGAAAAAAAGGTGTGGCTAAGAGCGCGCTTTACAATGCAGAATATCGCTTATGATTAAAAAAAATATTGGCCAAAATTTTGACAAAATTAAGGAAAAATTGTTCTGCTACACACGTCACAGTTTTAAGAACTTTCTGCTCCCGGGCATTTTGTTATTTCTATTAAAACATACAGGTTGTACGATTACGCAATAACGGTTAAACATTGCATCATTAATTTTAACCCAGACGAAAGCAATCGTATTGCTTGTTTAATGACCCAATACTAAGAAAATGCAGGCACATATGATTGAGAGTTTAGGTACAGGAAATAATACATTTTTATGGAATCAAAAACTGGCAGTGCATTGAAATCTAAGACATTATTCACGTTTATAGGATTCCTCTTGTTTCTAGTTTATTATATCAATGGCTATTGACTCAGACATATCACCTCGTTGTTAGAAACTTTGGCGGCACAGATCCTAACTACGATATTGTTTGCAAACAACTGTTGCTAGGACAAATAAAAAACGCAAACACTCCACTTAGCATTTAAATGTGTCACATAACAAAAAATCACGCCTCCAACTATTACAAATTCCTACGCAATATAGATAGAGCTGATTCACTGCAGCAAAGTTCAAGAAAGGTTTATCGTTCCGTTAGATAACTCAGAGGACCCCATCAATCCTTTGCTTTCAGAACTTTATTTATTGCTATTTTCAAGAAATTTAATTATTGATACTGAAGAAATTAGATAACCGTGCACTCTTACAGATATTGTTAGTACATTTGAACTGAACTTCGTTTATATCAAAACGTTTATTTTTTAATTTCTTATATGAAAGGATCTGAATTGTTACTATTACAGACACCCTCACCTATATTGAAAAACGTACTGAGGCAAAATCGACGCGCCTGGGGAAATTATATTGATGCAGCTCTATGTCAAATTTATTTAAAACTATTTTAACTATTTAATACTTATTTAAAACTATTATTAAGTGAATAATTATAATATTAATTTAAACAATTAATGTAAAATACAATATAGTTGATAGCATATAATTTTACTTTTGAGTCATCCGGAAAGTTCTGCGCGTTTTTTAAGATAAATACCAACGAAGCAGAACAAAAACTTTAGAAAATTTTACTGAATCACATAAGCCCCATTTTGTTCGATGACTTTTTACCATCTTTCTGGAAGCTGGAAAATGTCTTTATTAAAAAAATCCTTTGGTTAATTTGTAAAGAAGTTATCAAGGTGCTGTTTTGACAGTCTCCAAAAAAACTCCAGGCCGTTCAAAGAATTTTGAAGTGACCTGAAGAGGTGAAAATCTGGGGGGCAAGGTCTGGTGAATATGGGGGAATGACACAAAACCTCTCTGCGATACTCAATAAGTCTTTGTCTGACAGTCAGCGAAATGTGGGACTGAGCATTTTGATGCTGGAAGACAACACCTCGACAATTGGTCAGTTCTGGCCTCTTTGCTTCGATTTCTTCTTTTAATGCAGCCATTTGAGAATAGTATTTTTCCGAATTTATTGTCTGATTTTGTGGCAACAATTCATAATAAACAATTCCTTTATAGTCAAACCATACAGAAAGCATTACTTTTTTGGAATGCAGTCCCCCTCTCGATGTTACTTGGGGAGGTTCATTTTATATCCACGCTTAAATTTAACAAACCACCTTCGAATTGTGGCCTCAGAAACACACTGTGCTCATATACAGTACACATTTTACGAACAGTCTGACTAGTATTTTTTCCTTTCTTAAAATAAAAGAGCATAATACGACGAAAATGAACTTTCTGGTTCTCCATTCTTAGCACTGCAGTGAAACAAAAATTATGCCACAACACATGCTATAATTATGCAGTGTAAGCAGAAAAGATCGAATTTAAACATCTGCTTCAATCAAGGTCACTCCTTATCAGCGGTAGCAAAATAATAATTACAAAGCTACCTTCCATTTGAAAACGCGCATAACTTTCCGGATGACCCATATATAATTAATCATATTTCATTCAAAGCCATTTAAATTGTATTGAGTTCGTCTAAACATAAGAAAGTAACCGGTCTTTTTTAACCCTCTGAACGTCTAGAATATCGCAAAAATGTAGTTTCGAAGACGTTAATATATTTTTTCCTTTCTTAAAATAAAAGATATTAATCACATTTCATTCAAAGCCATTTAAATTGTATTGAGTTCGTCTAAACATAAGAAAGTAACCGGTCTTTTTTAACCCTCTGAACGTCTAGAATATCGCAAAAATGTAGTTTCGAAGACGTTAATATATTTTTTCCTTTCTTAAAATAAAAGATATTAATCATATTTCATTCAAAGCCATTTAAATTGTATTGAGTTCGTCTAAACATAAGAAAGTAACCGGTCTTTTTTAACCCTCTGAACGTCTAGAATATCGCAAAAATGTAGTTTCGAAGACGTTAATATATTTTTTCCTTTCTTAAAATAAAAGATATTAATCATATTTCATTCAAAGCCATTTAAATTGTATTGAGTTCGTCTAAACATAAGAAAGTAACCGATCTTTTTTAACCCTCTGAACGTCTAGAATATCGCAAAAATGTAGTTTCGAAGACGTTCGTTTCGTTCGTCTTCCATCAAGATTTATTTCCGATTTCGCTGGTAACGAAATAACTCGTCATCAAGATATTGCCATTTTTACTATGGCAGGATCTAGATATTGTCAGTTTTTTTCTAATGACGATATATCTCGTCTATCAAGATCTGGTGACTTTTGCTAATGACGAGATATCTCGTCGCGACAAACACCAGGAGTGTTAAGTAACAGCATGGTTTCAAGCTGCTACTTTGCAGTGAAGTGAGCCGGATGTGGGGAAATGATACAAAAGGTACTTCTAGAGATACATAACCCATGAGTAAAAACAAAACGATAATCTTAACAAAAGCGAACAGTGAAATATCCGTGAACTGAAATGATGACACTGCACTGTGTGCCATGAGAGAGAAGAATAACTGTGAAAACTTTATAAAACTAGAGGAAGCAGTCTCTCCTTCGGTAGGCTGTATCACTACCCCAAACACTGATATATGCTTTGCACTTCACTTGAATACTAAGAATGCGGTTGCGGCTGCGTTCTTGTGGTACATATATATATATATATATATATATATATATATATATATATATATATATATATAATATTATTTTCTATGTGTGTGTACTTTGGTATTCTATAGAAAGCTGGTGCACATTCGAATTTTGGAATCGGTACGTCAGAGTATTATCAATATTATATCTCTCTATATTAAAAAAAGTTATCGCCACCGAAGATTGAAAACTGTGTTGTTTAGCTCTATTCTTAGGCGGTTTCGCGAGAGAGTACGGATCAGAAAAATACGAAATTAACATGGTTTGTTCTTCATCGTGTTCCCTGGACAATTGTAAAGATTTTTTTTCGATGCGTCTATTAGTTTAGGGCTTATTAAGTGCCAAAATTGAAAAAGGGAAATTTCTAACGCGAGTGAACAAAAGACGTACAATTTTTCAGTCTTCAGTCGTGATTTATATACTATATTATTATTATATATTATGGTTTTATTATTATACATTTATAATGTTATTATTATATATTATATTATTATTACATAATATATTATTATTACATATTTTATTATTACCTAATATATTATTATTACATATTATATTATTACTATATATTATATTGTTACCATATATTATAAATTCGAATGTGCACCAGTTTTTTACTGAATACCATTGGCTCATCAGGGTATATTGCGTAAGGCTGTTTTATTTTGAGGTAGTAACATTTAAAAATAACGGTACCTTAAGTTTAAAAAAGTCATCGGCTGCCCATTGTGTTGCTCCAGTGCGATGTTGATAAATACCTACTTCCTTAAGTTTATGCTACACCACGCCAATGTCAGAGCATTTCAGGACGCGACAGATTTAACATGCCCCAGCCCCCACATGCACGACACTCTTTGATTGGATCGGGTTTCGAACTTGTTTCCCTCTGGATACTGATCCTCGACTCTAAAAAGCGTCTCCGTTGTTCCGAGGGTATCATAAAGTTGCTTAAGGCCGCTATTACACTATAAAAGTTTTTATTAAATAAGTTTGACGACGAAATATGATAGTGTAATGGTCAACTTTGATAAAAGACACGCTTCGTCAAAGTTTCTTTTATCAAAGTTATCCTCCTCATCCAATATTTGATAAAAGATTTATGTTTATGCACTCGCTTGTTGATGTTGAAGGTTGTGGCTCATTATCGACCTCTATGGGTTAAACCCATGGATTTTCAGAATTTGTGTTCTTATTCAGAACTATTCGTATCAACTATTTTTTGATTGACCGTATTATTGGACGAGAAGATCAATCGGTATCGCATTCCGATTTATTTGTATGTGTGAACTTTAGGTGAATTTTTTTCCCGTGAGTTGTTTCTCAGTTGAAGTTCTGGTCTCTTCTGCATTTGATAAACCGAGATCAGGTTGTTAAATTATTATGTTTTGTGTTTGTAATAAATTTTTGATTTCTCTCTCCCTCTCTATTTTAAATAGTAAGGATTTATTCTGTTTGCAATACATGAACACGAACAGTACTCCATCATTCGACTATAAAACGTTTATGTCATCAGATATGCTATTTGAGTCGAACTGAGCGGTGAGGTACTTGGCGCACTCGTGTCTGGCATTTGTTCATCCTGAAGGTACGATGCCTATAATTTCAAGAACTCACTCACCGAGTAGGTTGACACAATCAGCATTGGAAGTCCGGATCTTCTTGGATTCTTCATCTATCGATCTTTCTTCCTGTTGACGTTTTCTATAATTCTTCTGGTGTTCATTGTGCATATATTTGGATATTTTGAAAGTTTTGCGATATTTCCACTTAGAAGTCCGATATCTAAACACTTAAGTTTTATTTTTTTTTATAAAACGCAAAGAGATGAAACAAATGACACCTTAAACGTC
This sequence comes from Metellina segmentata, assembly GCA_947359465.1. Lineage (NCBI taxonomy): Eukaryota > Metazoa > Arthropoda > Arachnida > Araneae > Tetragnathidae > Metellina > Metellina segmentata. The sequence continues at coordinate 13,171,189 of OX375875.1, forward strand.
TTACTCACACAAAGGAGGCCGGAGCTAGACTAAATTAATGTGAGCGGCAGTGCGCATTTTCGTGACGACTCAAATTTGCGCTACGATTATTACATCAGCCGATGACGTCAGCGAAAGATATGTGAGCATTTCCTTCAGAGCTTCATAAATGGCCATGCAAGTTTCTGGTATAAGGAAGAAAGTGTACATTGAGGGATAAGTGTGCTATACTGGAGGCTTGAGTAGCTCTCTCCTGTGGCAAGAAATCGCAGAGTAACCATAAGTTGTTCCTCAACAGAGATGGAATTTCGCAAATGCGTCATTTGCCGTGATAAAGATCCCACCTTCACAGTTCAAATAATTGAAAGTAGCTTTATCCATCCTTAAATACTTCATATAACTTCTATGATCTTCCGTGGTCAACTCCAGAAGCAAGTTATTATGAACACATTTCAACTGTCTCCGAGCAATCCATGGGCTTACACACACACGCTTCTTATTCTTCAGAATCGAAGCCATTATTATGAATGTAAATGATAAATTTGCTACAGCAACTGGTAAAAATACTTGATCCATAGCTGCTACTGGTAACAACATAAATGAACTCAAACTGACCAAAACTGTTATAAAATATTTTTTATACAGTGTAATATTCTCCATTTGCTATTTTAAAAGATATTTTATAAAATAAATGTGAATAAAAGTTTTATAAAAGATCTTTGTCAAAGAAATTTTATAATTTAATAGCAGCCTAAGAGATTATCCCGAAATTTATAAATATAAAAAATAATATGTGTGTCTGTGTATTCTCTATACAAATCTCCACCGTTTGACCAATCCACACCAAAGTTGGTACATTTATACTTTAGAACACTGCGGAAAACATAGACTATTTCTATCCTGTCTTCAGACCAATCTGTAGCCATGAAAATTGGCACACAGGCTGTCCTAAAAGTGCACCCACTAATACCAAACTTTAAAATTTAAAGTTTTTCCTGTAATAAATGGACATGGACAAGGAAACATGTTATACAGGGACTGTTTATTTGAGTGAACACAGGGAAATGCCGCTGTCATATTTGAAACCCGAGCAGGGGGGCATTTCGCCGCTCCTGTCTCCGAGGAGAAAGGGCGAGAGGCTTATTTCGCCTCCACCCCACCCATCATCAAGGAACGTTAACAAAATTTTACTTAAAAAGTAACATTAAAGCAGTACCACTAAAACAACTTTGGGTTATAATTTCATTTCCTGTCAATAGACGAAAGCTCGGATCTAGGGGGCAAATTTGACGTTTTCCCAAAGTGGTGGACTTTTTTTTTTGGGGGGGGGCGCAAAAATGGGTGTAAAAAATAAAATGTGTAAAAACAAATAAAAAATTAAATTGTATTAATTGTAAAAATAAAATAATATTGCAATAAATTTTTGACCAAAAACTGGCAAATAAGTAAAAATTAATGTTTAATTAGTTGGTAGTTGTAAAAAGATCTCTCTCCCCCCACCCCCACAAAAAAAATGTTGGCATGTCCCTGAACACGAGCAACACCGGGTAATTCAGCTAGTCCGTACTAAAACTCTTAAGGAGACATGAATTCATGGGCCTTCTTAGTGCATTCAACTGTATATATCTAATACGGTTAAAAGGCGTCTTTTGACCCAGTCTGTACAAATATGCATTGCCATATCGTTTCTCATTCAAATCGGAGCAGTAGTGTGATCACTTTCGGGGCCTAGGAAATAAGAGAGGAAAATTTTGTGATAGAATAGCAAAAATGAAAAAAATCTACACCCATTTATATTTATTGCTTTTTATCAATATCCCCCCTCTAAAATATTTCTTCAATAAACTCTTGACGCAAATGCGAATGTTTATGATATTGTACAATATAAATGGATTCAGGTACTTTCATTTTTACGAATTCCATCAACTTTATTAGATTGACAAATATTATCAGGTCTTGATATGATATTACGTTTTCCTTCCATTGGAGAAACGACATATCAAGCTCTAAAGATATCGAATTCGATATGGAGTTTATCACAAATACCTTTCTACGCATACAATAAAACTCTTTATGCTACCCCTCTAATGTATTGATTGTACTGTAAAAATATCCACATTTTTGCGAAGCGAAATATTCCACACCGCTGTGTCCTTGAAGCATAAAAATGATGTGGCCAAACCAAATAAATGGTCTCCATCAACTTATATGTTTCATAAAATATCAACTACAATGAATGTTTGAATTCTCATTTATCAACCATTATACATTTTTAAACATAAATTTAAAACCTTTATATATCCAGACCTGACCTTTATTAGAAGCGGAAGCGAGAAACACTTTAAATCTCTTCATAAATTGAATCATTAAACTTTTAAGCAAAATGGAATTAGTTTCTATAGCTCTCATTTCCTCTAATGGTCCCATCAGTGATGAATGCTAAGAGCCATTTGCAAAGTTAAATTGAAGAATACATAGCAAATCCGATTTCAGAAGAAGATTTCTGTGGAAGTTAATGGTCAGGGCACTAAGTTCATCTGTATGTTTTGAAAAGACGATCGTTTCCAGACAATTTCTATTGTTTTGTTCATTAAAGTTTTAATTTAGTGTTTCAACAAATGTGAACGTTTCTATAAGAACACAATCCTATAATTTCATATTGTTATATTTTATGCCTCATTTTAAGTTAAGCAGCTGTCTCGTTTTCCCTTTAATATAAAATATATCTCAGTTTCTAATATGCTTTTTCTATCCCATTACTTTGAGAATGAGGTGTAAGATCGCAAATATAATTTTACGTAGAAGACAGGATTTTATTTCGGACGAGGCTTCAAAATTAAAGTGGAAATTTTTGTGCTACGTTCAGACTTTATCATACTTTTGAAAAGGTTTATTTTATATTATTTTTGGTTTTCAGGTTATGAACTTTAAAAGCAGTACTCTAAGCTTGTCATAAAAGCACATATCTAAGTATTTACATTTAATCACATTAAATGTTCAAACTTTTTCCTGTAAATGCACTTTTTACTTTTGTAAATACTGCTAGATGATGATAACGGTACTCAAATAGCGAAAAAATGACTGAGTCAGAGAAATGCAATATCCATAATCAAAACTTTCATACATCATAATGAAGATTGTTGTGAAACTATTATATTACGATTATTAAATTCGTAAGTTAATGCTATTATTATTTTATTAAACTCATGCATTGTTAAGATAAACTTTGAAATACAGCTCTTTAATCTGTCACCCTCTTTTTTTATGAAGTCCCATTCGTAAAATTGAAATCGTACAAAATAAATCTCAATGTATTAAAAATATGGTTCTTGTTCAAATGATACTGGAACTTATGTCCTAAGAGGTTCGTTTAATTTTGTTTTATAAAACTATAGGGGGCTCCATCCCCTGCTCGATATTGCTCGTCAACCCGCGATGATTGCTGCGCAATCATATTTAGTTCGCTTCGCAAATTATACTTTTCAACAATGAGGGGGAGGTATTACTTCACAATCCATCCCCATTTGGATCGCTGCTGAATTGATCTCGGACCTCTAGTACGACGTTAATTGAAGGTTCCCTTCCCCTTGCGATATATTTCGCATGGGAAGGAAATGCTCGAGTGACGGAAAATTCCTACTTTTTTGCGAGATAAGCGGATTCGTATATAAGCTGACACCAGTACTTTAGCTTAGAAAACGTTCCAAAAATTCTCGGCTTATGGTTGTAGGAATACTAGACAACGGTAGTTGTCTACTAGTCTGGAAAGAACTCATTATAAGAGCAACGAGACTGGTAGGAGTCAGTTGTATTGTAGTAGGAATGCAAGACAAGACTGTCACGAGCCATTCACATTCTGGTATTCAGTTACGAGAAAATTAATAGAACAGACACTTTTTCCCCTGGACGCCATTGAGAGCTGACGTATTTTTTCCGAGCAGAGACGACTGCTGCCGATAATGACGGAACTTTTTTGAAATATAACTCAACTGTACATAATAATTGTATATATTTATTCATTAAATGTCAATGTGCTGTAAGATTCGAAGTCTTTAATATAGACCTTACCAAACAGAACAACACGAATCTTACAAAAAATGGGGGCTCGGCCGGGATGTGAAAAACCGATGACGACCGCGACGATTCTCCTCCTTCGTACGAGGGCTTGAACGACGGATTAGCAGACCCCGAAAGCAGTGACGATTGAACCGGCCGGCGGAATGTTTTGACTCCCTATGCAAACCTGGACTTGTGTTTTAATCATCTGCAAGAACAGTTTCATGACTTCTCCTGACGTGGTGCTGATGATAGACTGAAACGACAAAAAAGAAAACGCGTAGACGAAAAAACGCGAAGACGAAAAAGACGAGTTGACGGAAAAGACGGATAGAAGGAACTTTCGAAACTGTGAGTACAGAATTTTGTTTTAATTGATGACATGGCATATTTAACTAAGGCCCGAAAAGCAGATTTGCTAACATTGATTGACGAATTAGGCCTAATAGTGCCAGCGAATCCCAAAGTAGCGCAGTGCTCGAAACTTATAATAGATTCTGAAAACTATGACGCGGAGATAACAAAAAATCTGTTGAGCGTTATTATAACTGAACGCGAAGAGAAAATTGAAGCCGAAAAACAAGCCCGCGAAGAGAAAATTGAAGCCGAAAAACAAACCCGCGAATTCGAATTAAGGAAACTCGAAATCGAAACTGCTAACGGACAAGGCAACAGTTATGGTAAAACTACCAGCCTATACAATAACGATTTATTGAAATTGATTAACCGTTACGAGACGAATAAGGATATTAGCTGTTATTTAACTTTATTTGAAAGACAGATTAGTCGTATCGAAATACCAAAAACGGAATGGGTTACACATTTGTTGGGTTTACTCCCATTGGATTTGGCTAATCTTATCACGCGTGAGCCTGACGAAAAGGCTAATGACTATGAAAATGTCAAGAGATTATTGTTGAAACGTTTTAAATTAAATCCGGAACAATTTAGGCAAAATTTCCTTTCGCATAGAAAAGAAGCGTCTTCTACTTGGAATGACTTTGCTCATGATCTGAAAAATTTCTTTGAAGAATGGACGAGTGGGTTGGAAGTATCAAATTACCAAGACCTTAAAGAACTCATGATTACCGATCAACTAAAACGAAAAATACCCAATGACGTTCGAGACCATTTTATAGACGAGCTACCGAAAATAACAAAAATAGACCAACTCGTCAATAAATTAGACGAATATGAAGCGGCTCGATGTCATTTAAAACCCAATAGAGATTCGAAAACATCAGACGATAAATATAAGAAGCGTTTCAATAGGGATTTTGACAAATTAAAGCCTCGATCTTTCGTGCGCCCTGAACAAACTAACACCAATCATATAAAATGTTACAACTGCAATGAATATGGACATAAGTCGATAAATTGTGAAAAGAAAACTGAGGGTGTGAGATGCTTTAAATGTAAAAATTATGGGCACAAGGCCGACGTGTGTCCCAAAAGAGATGTAAATAGAACTTTAATTAATAGCCCTTTTAATTCTCGTACTAAGCTAAGAAAATATGTTGAAATGTGCGGGAAAAGATCTAATGCGCTAATCGACACAGGAAGTGATGTGTCAATGATAAAATATGAATTTTATGTTGAAATTGGATCCCCAAAATTGAGTTTTGATAATGTGACTTTAATGGGTATAGGAGGAGAACACATTTCTCCTCTAGGTTTCTTTTCTACTGAAATTATTATTGATGAATGCATTATTGTTACTGATGTTTATGTTTTAAAAAATTTACCTGATCATATTGTTCTTGGGTTCGATTGCATAAATAAGTTAAATCTTACTTTATCAGAGAGCGGAATTCATGTTTTGAGCAGACGCGATAATTTTCGAGTGAATTACGCAAGAATTGTTAATTTAGCGAACACTTCAGATTCAACTAAAATTCAAACCGAAACTCATCTCGAAGTAACTAATCGTCTGGAACCAAACACTAAGTTGGAGACAAAACGAACAATAGCAGAGGATAACAAATTTCTAAATCCAATTCCTAAAGAGGACGTTCCATTATACACTTATCACATTGATTTCATAGGTCCGTTACCTTCAACATCTAAGAACTATCAGTATATCTTCACGGTAGTAGACGCATTCACAAAATTCACTTGGTTATATCCTACCAAATCTACGACATCAGGTGACGCAATAAATAAACTCAAACAACAACAAAATAGTTTTGGAAATCCTGCGAGGATAATCTCGGATAGAGGGTCCGCTTTTACATCTAAAGAATTTACAGATTTTTGTTGCGAAAACGGGATTGAACACCTAAAAATCACAACAGGAATCCCAAGAGGCAATGGACAAGTAGAAAGAATGCACAAAACCCTGATTCCAGTGTTATCCAAACTTTCAATTGAAGAACCGATCAAATGGTTCAAACACGTTGACGCCGTACAAAGAATACTCAATAGTACAACCTCCAGAAGCACAAGATGGACACCCTTCGAACTTTTGACAGGTGTGAAAATGCGAAACAAAGAAGATCTCAAGATAGTCCAGCTTTTAGAAGAAGAATATACTGAAGTTTTTCTAGAGAAGAGGAAGAAATTAAGAGACGATGCCAAAGAGAATATCCTAAAAATTCAGGAAGAGAATAAAAGAACGTATGATAAGAAGAGGAAGAAACCTCATCAATACAAAGAGGGCGATCTTATTGCTATTCAGCGGACTCAATTTGGTGTCGGAATGAAATTACGACCGAAATTCTTAGGACCATATCGAGTGAAGAAAGTGAAACCCCATGATCGCTATGACGTTGAGAAAGTTGGAAACCATGAAGGACCGAACTTGACGTCGACAGCAGCTGACCATATGAAGTCGTGGTTCAATAACTAATACTGAATCAATGTATTCCCAGATACTGTTTTGTGTTTTTTTTTTTTTAGGTTTGTCGTGTTCCTTTCGAGGACGAAAGATCATCAGGATGGCCGGTTGTAGGAATACTAGACAACGGTAGTTGTCTACTAGTCTGGAAAGAACTCATTATAAGAGCAACGAGACTGGTAGGAGTCAGTTGTATTGTAGTAGGAATGCAAGGCAAGACTGTCACGAGCCATTCACATTCTGGTATTCAGTTACGAGAAAATTAATAGAACAGACACTTTTTCCCCTGGACGCCATTGAGAGCTGACGTATTTTTTCCGAGCAGAGACGACTGCTGCCGATAATGACGGAACTTTTTTGAAATATAACTCAACTGTACATAATAATTGTATATATTTATTCATTAAATGTCAATGTGCTGTAAGATTCGAAGTCTTTAATATAGACCTTACCAAACAGAACAACACGAATCTTACATACATGGAAATATAGTGTAAATAAAAACAAAATGTTTTGAAAAATGTCAACAAAACATCTCATTTCCACAAAAAAAAAAGGAAATATTTTAGCATAACATATTGTTAAAATTCAGAGAAAATCTCATCATAGTTTTAAATGTTTTAGCTGACCCGTGTTGTTTGTTGTAATAGTACTTATAAATTTTTTCACATTCGACTGTTGCTATGGAAACGGCGACCAAATTGGCCGGTTCTTTTGAAAACATTGAAAACTTTCAAACGCGTACTCTCAAATTTTGTGAATGAATTAATTAAAAAATATAGCTGTGTTTATCTTCTGCGCGTGCTCCAAATTAATTAGCCCGTTGAACCGCGAGACTGGCTATCGCGTGAATCGCTATCTACCAATCACAAAGCGAATAAACCTAAAAAAGACCGACAAATTTTTTTATAATAGATAGAAAACACAAAATATTTTATGTTTAACTTTTTCTACGAAATTTTGAATTATTATTGGTGGATTTTATGGTTGCCTTCTCTTAGTCACTACCAAACTCTCGTAGCGCGGACGGCTAAGTTGGTATCCTACTTTTTATATCACTAGTACCATTTTGCTCTCTACGTTACGAGCCTCACTTTTTTTCACATTTCACTTTTCGTACTCACGTGCACGAACAAGACGGTCGTACGCTTGTTCCGTTAAGAATAATTGGTGGAGTTATCGTTCACGGTAAGACGTTTGTCGCCAACTAATTTTTGTCGCCAAATCAAGATACCATTCAAAGCGTGGAGTGCGATAAATTTTGCAGATAGGGTTGCCATAACAAAAAAGGCAGATGTGAAGAAAAACCGCAAAAGGTGAAGGTTACCATATTTGGCGACAAATCGCCTTCTTACCGTGAACGACAGTTCCACTGAATAATTATATCATTTTTGGACATAAAGCTTTGTAAATTCATTGTTTAAGTGATTAAAGTTAATTGTTTGGTGAAAATGGATTGATCTGGAACTGACTTACTTTGTGCGTATAAATTTACTATTGTGCGTATATATTTATTATTGTGCGTGGATCGAACGTAGGTCAGCGCAACCAATCATATTGACTTCCAGAATTACACAGTCCAACATTCAATTTTGTACTAATATTTCGTCGTGCTTTGTTAGCACGACGGAGGTATCTCGCCACTAGCAAACCTGACCAGATCTAAACGGACGAGGTATATGACTGAGAAAAAACTGACCATGTCATTATCTCGTCATCATCAAAAAATTGGTAATATCTTGATAACGAGATATCTCGTCAAAAAAAATTGGTCAAATCGTAATGGACTAGATATTTTGTCAAAGGCACTTGCAGGGTAAGAGCCATTGCTTTTTTTTCTGTCGTTGCAATTGTAACATCGTTTTTTAACAGATTTTTATAATTTCTACAGCATTCATTCTAATCATTTTGATCGAATTCATTATCATTTTTCAAAATAATTATGTTGAGTGTTTTACAAATGTGTAATCTGTACCTTTCTGTTTTCTGTTCATCAGTGATTTTGTAATTGGATTTTCCGTGTAACTGAATAAATAGATACACTAACGTTTATTTAAAGAACTAGGGGGCTCCGCCCCCTGCTCGCTTACGCTCGCCAACCCCCGGGGATTGCTGCGCAATCCCATTTGGTTTGCTTCGCAAACCAACACTCCTGTCACAGAGTGAAACTATCTGAATAATTCGTATTATGCTGATTTCACTTTCCGGTTCATGACGTCACAGCGAGGGCTTCGCTGCGTCTCGCTTACGCTCGCTGAAACCGGGGATTGCTACGCAATCCGTTTGGTTTGCTTACTCAAACCAATACTTCTTTCGCAAGTGATTTAACTTTTTTTTGCTTTAACACTTAATGCACCCTAAACTAATAGCCGCATCAGTAAAAAATCTTCTGCATCTTGTTCCCTGTACAACTTTAAGTAAACATTGTTAATATCCAAACTTTACGATCTGTACTTTGTCGGTAAACTGTCTTGAGAACAGAGGGGAAAAAGCGAGCCTTTTTCCTCGCCAAATAAAAAGAAATCGTTTTTATGGCAATTGTTGCTACGATAAATTTGATATCTGGCAAACCCGATAGTCAAAAGTGTAACCCACTACTGCTTTCGGAAGCAGCTATGCGAACTGAAAAATACGAAATTTGTGTCACCAACTTTTGATTGCATCGAATTTATTTATGAACCAATTTTAAAAATAATTGTACCGTAAGAAAGAGTATATTCTGAGGTATACTGCAATATTTTTAAAATTAAAAACTAACAGTAATACTATACAGATATGACCATTTTAGTTTTGTATCGGAAGTTACGATCTGAAAGTTCCGAAAATTGTATGACCAACTTTTAATTGCATCGATTTTATTTATTAAGCAATTTGAAAAATAATTGTACCATAAGAAAGAGTGTAATGTAATGTATTCAGTGATGTTTTCAAATTTAAAAAATAATGGCTTTTGCCGTAGACAAAACGGTTTTAACAATAAGTAGCGAAAATATCCAAAGATTCCGAATTTTGTATGACGAACTTTTGATCGCATCCAATTTAATTATTAACCGATTTCAAAAATAATAGTACGGTAAGAAAGAGTATATTCTGAGGTATACTGCTATATTTTAAAAATTAAAAACTAATAGTAATTAGATATAGATATGGTAGTTTTAAAAAAAAAGTAACAAAAATGTCCCGATTTTTCCTGAATTTCAAAAAAATATTATCAAGAACCAAATTTAAATTTCCAAAAAAACTCGACGGGCTGCAAAAATTTATGTTGAGAGGTACTCTTAAAAAAAAACTCACGACTGAAGACTGAAAATTTGAATGTGTTTTGCTCACTCGCGGAAGAAATTTCACTTCTTCAACTTTAACACTTAATAAAACCTAAACTAATAGCCGCATCGGAAAAAAATCTTAATAATTATCCAGGGAATACGATGAAGAACAAAGCATGTTAATTTCATTTTTTTCCGATCAGTACTTTCTCGGTAAACCGTCTAAGAATCGAGCTAAACAACACAGTTTTCAATCCTGCGGCGGCGGTAACATTTTTTTAATATAGAGAGATTAAATTATAATTTTTCTTGAATAATATGAAGGTATTTCAGATCCTTTATAGCATTTTGTTCATACGAATATTTCGAAACTTGGAAATTAATATCGTAAGAGAGTACTGTCGTAAGTTACTGTGTACTACGTAAGTATTCCTTGTCACTGACTAAATGGATAAACTAACGTTCGTTTTAAGAATTAAATTATTATTTTTCTTGAATAATATGAAGGTATTTCAGGTCATTTATAGTATTTTGTTGGAAGTAATATTTTAAAACTCAGAAATTAATACTATCGTAAGAGTATTTGATTCTCCTCCTCTATACCTGCATTACTTAACTTTACAAACGGTGCTTCCTTTTATTAGTATTAAATGATTTTCGTATGGATTTATGAACATAAATCCTGAGGCTATCTTTCTCAAATGCATGAGTCCATATTTGCTAGAAAAACAAACTCGGCAAATTCTCTCGATACTGAAGTCGTACTTTTATTTTTTTACGCTATGAATAAAATGGCGTAGGAAGTTCTCGATTGAAATGTTTGTCGTACCTTTCAGTTTCGCAAATATTAACGCGAGATTCATAAAGGTTGGGATGCGACGAGGAGAGCATCTCTTCAAATATTTACGCCTTCGAAGTGGTGTCAGCCGCCAGTCCAGAAAATGTGTGATGATGCTACTCTGTGCCCATGCCTTCCACGAGTCGTCAATTCCCCCTTGAAAAACGAGTTCTAGATTCACTTTCGAAAAGTACTTACGAGCGCCGGAAGATAAAATATGGTTCCCGTGTTTGTTGTTTAAACAATAATGTATATGCCATCTTCGAAAAAATTTCTTTATGACTCAGACAACCCAACCCACCAGTGAGGGCTTAAGGCCTCACTGGTGGGCCTTAATTGTTGAAAAGATTTGTAGCATGGAATATTGAAATAGTGCCCTTTTCGCTTGAGAGGATGCAATCTTGTATTCTTCCATAATTCTAATCTTCTTCGGCTCCCAACCCTCCAGCTAGAGTTTGAGTCCAGTCGAAAAGATTTGTTGCATAAAATATCGAAATCCTGTCCTTTTCGCTTGAAATGAGGCAGTCTTGTATTCTTTAAATTCGTGTATCATCTATATACTACCGTGTCTTTAAAAAATTCGGTATCTCCACGATTGTTTGTGGTTTACGTTTGTTAATATGCTGTGAATAAAATCAACTGATGTCTCAAATTCTAGGAAGCATCCTATCAATCAACAGGTCGTTGAATGATCGTATCGTTACCAACACGCGAAACGCATCAATCTGAAAAATTGACGTTTCTGAAAAATCGAGTACGAAGTTTTGGTGCTTCGGGAAAAATCGGAAACATTATTATTGCTTTCGTGCAAAATTGGGGTATTTTATTTTAGTTATTAATATTTTTTGTGTGGTATGTGTGTGAGCTCCTAAATCATATATGGGCAACCCCCGGCCCGAGAGCCGGATGTGGCCCGCCTCGGCTTTTGATCCTGTATTGAACATTTTAAAATTACGCTCGAAAATAATTAAATATTCTCGGTTCTCGCCAACAAAAGAGTGAGGGGGGAACAAAAGCCTGAACTACGTGGGTCAGTGTTTCTCAACCTTTTTTAGTTGACGGCACACTAAAAATGTCTTGAATTATCTGCGGCACACCTGAATATAAAAATGTTCAAGTTGGTATTTCCAATACTACCTTATATAGTTATTATTACTAATATAATTATTATTGGATATGAGATGACTGAGCCTGTTTTCTTAACAAATTAAATCAAAACGAGGTTTCAAAGACGCCAGACACGTTTTCGGTGACACATCGCGCCACTCAATTAATTCCAAGGATAATCGGGAATAATAATTTTAAATTTCGTTATTAATTGTATCCGAGAAACGGCATTCCTCTTCTTGATTCCATTCCTTACTTTCGTATGTGACTGTTATAAAAACGCTGATACAAATCAACAATACTCGGATAGTTCTCTTCCATGATGAAAACTAATAAATCGAAGTATCGAACCAGGCTTACAGATGAAAATTTGGAAAACACTCTGCACCTGTGTATTAGTGGGAATGATCCCAACATTGATTATCTTGTTTTTCAAGTTCAAGCTTCTCTTTAATTTATGGTGATTGTAAGTAAATACTTAATCAATACGATATTATTCTGTCCATGTAACTTTACCACACACACACACACACACACACACACACACACATTGTACTTTATAAATATATAAAATAAACTAAACCTTATTATTATTATTTTTTCACAACTACCTATTATCTACGGCCCGCGACTTCATTAATATCCTAAAGTTTAGCCCGCAACTTTCCAAAGGTTGCCCATACCTGTCCTAAATAGTCACAAACAACAAACGAGCTGTCATTCTGGTCGCCATTAACAGAAAAACACATCGGAAACATTCAAACGGATGTGGCCGTTCCACGACGATATTATATTCCTTCTTTCTGCTTCTCCTTTAGCAATTGTCGTGAAAGTTAACTAAATAAATTCCTCCTTTGAGGGACGAGAGTGCTGACGCTGCAGGCACTTTATTCGTCCCAGAAATTGTCGCATGATAATCAGCAAAATGAAATTAGAAAATTAGAACGGTGAAGATTTTATTTTTCAAACAAATATTCAATTGTTTCAAGTTGTAGACTTTTGTTCAGCATTACTTTATTCTGATATAAATTTGTAGTACTTTACGAACTCTTAAGTGCTGCACTGTTCCACTTTTTAGTATAAACACAAAAGACCAACTTACGTTTACACACATGCAGTTTGAACGTTTCTGAAGAAAACTGAGTTTCGATAGTTAAACAATCAAGAGAGAGACGTTAACAAATTCTACCTGTTATTCCTTGGGAGGAGTGCACATTGTATACTAAAATATATAATATTATTTTTCTTGGTGGCTACAAGCCACGTGATGAGTGTAACGTTCAGTTCCTTTTAAAATAAAGAAATATTTCCATTAAACCATAAGGTATGTATTATAATTAGGGCAACTTTTTTGTTGCAGTAAAAATGAGAAAAGTTGCATTTATCATTCCCTAAAGTTGCATTTATGGAAATAAAGTTGCATTTATTTTTGATACACTAAATTCTAAAATAAATTATTCGCAAAAAATGAAAAATATTCAAAATATATTGACAATTTTAGTCGTGTACAACATTATTATAATACATACTTAAATACAGAAGAACGTTGAATGGCCGATACTTGGCCAGTATAATTTCTTTAACATTGAAAACCTACCCTAGCCTCAGTCATATAATGTGCTGTATCGGATAGTAGAAGCGCAAAATCCTTTCTCTCAACATTCAGAGATTTTAAAACGTCATCTACAAGACGAACAACATATTGATGATTGTTACTCACCTCGCAAACTCTGCAGTCGATTACGCAAGTTTTCTATGGATTATCAAGAGTGCCAATCAAGGTGTTAAAAGTACTTCTTGCCATTTCACTTTCGTCTGTTAGGACGAACAGCTTCTTTCCATTAACTTATTGTTCGATCCGCAATACTTCGGCGTTCGCAAGATCAGACACGTGTGATCGAAGAGTTGGTTCAGAGGGCAAAAAATAAAATAGTAATTTCATATGAATTATTTTTAAGCTAATTTTTAAAACGTTTCAGGTGGTTACATTTATGCAGAAAGTTGCATTTATGTTGCGGTTATAACTCACTTACAATACACCCCATGTAGAAGAATTTTGGTTTTAGGACTTACATGCAGTGTAAAACGTGTGAAAAAAAGTTGCATTTGTTGCAAAAAGTTGCCTTAATTATAATCCTATAGTATATTGGTACTTGCAAAATACTTTTTACTGATTAGCAGGATTGTTCCTTTGACTGCGAAAAATATCTAATTTACAGTTTTTAAAAATCAAAAAGTTCTCATATATTTCATTATTTTAAGTTCCGAATTTTATCTGTATATACGTAGAACAGTAATAAAAATATTTTTCTCCTATTTCAAGGTGAATTGTGATGAGAACACTCACACGTTTTATTTATTTTACTTATTAAGTTATTACATCGTTTTTAATTTTGTAACAATGCAATTAAACTAAGCCATGCAAAATATCCACTAGCAATAAAATAATATTAAAAACTGCAGGCGAATTTAATTTGAAATTAATTTAATGCGTAATTAATTTGGTATTTCTGTACGAAAAGATTGAAATATGCGAAAACATCGAAAAGTATACCCCCAACTTGTTTTCAAAAACCTAAGCTGAATCTGAAATGAATTTAATATGAAAACACAAGTAGGAAAACAAGTTAAATTACAATTTTGGTTTGACATTTGCGTATTTTGAAATATGTTCATAAAATCAATGAATCCATTATCTTACGCAATAAATCAGAAATTTACCCAAAAAGTCTTCTTTAATATCTAGGATAAAATACTGACGTATGTGTTAGAATGTGCCTTCTAGTTGAAAGGACAAATGTAGCTTTTTTATATTGGAACGTTATTTTTTTTATTATATTCTCCAAAACATTTTTAAATCTATATTAACCAGTCGAATCGAACAGCTATCTGCTTAATATATTAAGAACTTTCGAGGGATTTACTATTAGACAAATGAATAGCGAATTAATCAAAAGTGTATGTGTGTGTCTGTGTGATGGGTTTATCTTTTCACTATCTAAGGAAAAGAAATCTAAAAAAGAATTTCAAACCGCAGTTAAAATTCAAATTAGTTTGGTACCGTTTCTCTTATGTAAAACGATTCGAAGAAAACGTCCTGAACTGTGACATGAGAAAAAAAAATTTGAGTTTCGTTTCTAAACTCTTTTGACTAAATTAGAGGAATGATTTAGGAATAATTCAAGAGGTACCCAACTTTTTGACGTTTTTTCTGCAAACATCAAAAGTTTCTGACTATAATTAATTTGTTAAATGATTTCTTGGAGCCGATATTTGTTTTCGAAAAGCTCTTTTGAAATGCAAAGCCCGAGGAAAGTGAAAAAACTGAAATTAATTTTGGTGAAAGAAAAGATCTTCCACGTGGTGCATTCTCTTTGACACACATTAATCATTTATTACAGTGAACTAGAAAATCTAGACTCTTTGATAGACGTTACTATTAATTGATTGATTGCAGAACAGAGTAAAAAATTGTGAGGGCTGTATTAGATTAACCCTTCATGAGGTTTGGACGAGTTATCTCGTCAATCAGGATCTGACTAATTTTGCTAGTGGCAATATATATCTTGTTTTCATGATATTGCCGATTTACTCATGATGACGAGATCATGACTATTTTCGACGACAAATTTTTAATACACCTATGCAAATGACGATACCTGCGATCCTGATATACGTCACGCCATCCGCCGTTAAATATCGTGTAGGAAAAACATTGGCATGAGTCGTATGCGAGATTCCGCGAAGTGCAGAGTTATCTGATTTCGAGAAAGGTGTGATCGTTGGGTATCACAGAAGTGGCCGATCTTAAGGGACATATCTAGCGAGCTGAATTACCCGAAATCGACAGTAGTCTATGTGATTCCGAAGTGGAAATTGAGCGGTGATTGTCGGAATGTGCCCAGAGTCGGCAGACCCGCGAAACCGGGAGATAGAGACCGACGGGTGCTGTCCAGAGAAATTCGGAAGAACCGCACCCAACCGATGGCCCACATACTCCAGCAGTTTCAACAGGCATCCGGGAGTGTTGTTTCGATTAATACCATCCGTAAGGAAGCACATCTGCTTGGTTTTATGGTCGTGATGCCACCCATAAGCCTTCGTTCACAAAGTCCAACCGCGCTGATCGGTTAATGTGATGCAAAGCACGTCGAAAGTGGATTGTTGATCAGTGGAAACGGGTTCTCTGTAGCGACAGAACAAGGTTCACCCTCTACCATTCGAATGGCAGGGTCTGGGTCTGCCTGGAGAACGCAGATTGCATTGTGCCAACATCAAAGTTAGGCGGAGATGGAACTATGGTCTGGGGTGTTTCTCCTGGTAAGGACTGGGACCCGTGGTCCAAATTAATGGTAAGCTCAACGCCGAGGCCTACTGCGCTGTTTTAGACGACAATGTGCTTCCTACGTTGTGGCAGTTTTACGGGTTGGTTTACTTCCAGGACGACAACGACAGCTGTCATGTTGCGAGGTCCACCATGGATTGGTATGGTGGCAATGGGGTTAACCGAAAGGACTGGCCTGCCCAGAGTCCAGACCTCAACCTTATCGAGAAGCTCTGGGACGAGTTGGATCGCCGAATTAAGGGGTGCAACAACCGTCCAAAATCGGTGAAGGAACTTACATGTCTTCTCCAAGCCGAGTGGAAGAAAATACCACTAGCCGTCATACAAGGACTTGTGGAAAGCATGTCCTGGAGCGTTGAGGCTGTAATAGCCCCTCGTAGATGCTCTACCAACTATTGAATATGAATAAATTTGATTTTCCTTTTCCATCAAAGGGTGTCCAAATGGTAGATTGTGTATGAGACTTCCAGACGTGTGACCTGGACCGTAAGTCCGGGTATAATCAGCCTTCGTATAGCGTGCCTGTAGAGTGACTGAAGATATCGAAATCTACTCTTCCTTGTGAAACCTTGAACCCAACCTCTAATACCTTTATATCCGTCCTACCCCCCCCCCAAAAAAAAAAAAAAAAAAACAGCTGCATAAAATTTAGGAAAAAACGCCAAGGTGGTCCAAATTAATCAGGTGTTTAAACCTCTCTCTGTTTCTCTACTATATAATAAAGTGTTTGTCTGTGTGTGTGGACTGTCCTGACGAATCTGACACTTACAATAATGAGATTTGGCACACAAGTAGTCCTAATGTTCTAGCGCGCCCGATTTTTAGAATTTAATTTAGAACATTTTAAAATTCATTTATTAGAATTTAATTATTGTTGTTTTCCTTAGAATGGCAACAGTATAACTAAATGGCATATTCTAAATTTATTTTTTCCGTTTCCGTTTGATTTTCCGAGGTACGATTTCAGCGGACGAACAAGACAAATAAATTTTCAACAGGAGATATATCTTCTTTTTTCTCCTGGATTGTTAAAGATAGAGTAAAAACTTCAACGAATTAGAAATCTGCGGAAAATTTTACACTAGATAAACGTCGTACTGGAGCAACACAAGAGGTTATTGGCGACGGTCCGGGATCAATCTCGAAGTGAAACAGCCAAGGACAATGCCTCGTAATTTTGAACCACTGTTAGTTGACCACAAAATTACCTAAACTAGTACCCCAATCTCCAAACTTCCATGCTGGACCGTCGCGAATAGCCCGTTGTGTTGCTCCAGTGCAACATTAATTAAAATACCTAACTTGAAATGGTGACAGTGTGGAACATGTTTTTGAACCAGAGTCTGGTCACTACAGGTAGTTTCGACTCGAAAATACCAGGAGTGCTATACCAGATGCACTTCAAACAAAACATTTGAATCATGTATCAAAACGTTCAACAGAAATATTTTCCTCGACCCACTTTTGGGTCACTAAATAAAAGAACACGTTTTGAATACCCTCTTCAAAATACCCTAAAGGCTCACTTCGAATCTCGGTAAATACAATAGATGTAAACTACAGATATGTTTTTCTACTTGTTTTTGTAGATGCTACTTGGTGGTACTGAAAGTGCGTTTTATGGGGAATAAAATTCAAGCCTGTTTGTATTTCACATGGGAAATCAAAATATTTCTCTTACGTGTGCATGTAAGGAATAGACGGATTTTGATGTATCGGAGATTTGTAGAAAATATCAAACGTGAATTTTATGAATCACAACTAGCCACTGCGTGGCCAGCACGGAGTTGCCCGTGACAGTTCTGCTCGCTAGGAATTCCCTTCGGTTTGCTTCGCAAACCAAATAGGAATTTGTAGCCTATTGAATAACAGCCACCACAGGCAACGCTCACTGTCAAATGTAGCCTAATTCGAATTGCGAAGAGATCCAATGAGTGAGACGTCACAATCTCTTGCAAAAATATAAATATTTAGTTGAAAAATTATTTATTTATTAAAAAAATCAAATGTATAAGGTGTCTATCTGGTGTAAAATTTTCCGCAGATTTCAAATCCGTTGAAATTTTCAATCTATCTTTAACGATCCCGATTAAACAAAAAAGAAGTAAACAATGCCAGTAAAAATGTTTTTATTTTTTATTTTTTTGATTTCCTTCGCTGTGGAATCCCTTGAGCGCAGGAAATGAAATATGTGATACCTCGAATCAAACAAAGGTCATTCTTCGCAGCTGCGTTCGTAATGCAAATAATATAAAAGTTACATTTATAAAAAATTATTTAAAGAAAATCGTATTTTTAGGTATCAATCTAATGTGAAATTTTCCGCGGATTTCAAACCCGTTGTAATATGTACTCTATCTTTAAAGATTTGGAGATACAAAAAAATATAACTCCAATTAATACTTTATTTGTTTTTTATCGTCCACTGAAAAATCATTCCTCCGCAAAATGGAACGGAAGCGGAAAAAATAAATTAAGAATCTTTTATCTTTTAAGCTGTTGTCATTCTAAGGAAACCAATAATAATTAAATATGTCATTAAATTAATTTTAAAATGTTCTAGATTGAATTTTAAAATTCGGGCTTCGTACAAAAATCGCAAAAAATTCGGACTACCAGTGTGCCAAATCCCATTACTGTAAGTGCCATAGATTCGCCAGGAACTTGCTCATAACAACAAACAAACAGACAAACGCTTCATTTTATAACAGTAGAGATTGTTGAAATAGTTTTTCAATAATTAATCGGTTTTCATTTAAAGTTCTGAATTAAATTTATGCGACATAGATGTTAACACTATATTGAGCTGATGCAGAAGTTCATCCCGCTTTTTGCGCTAGATGGCATTGCATCGCAAAACCGAAGCGTTGTCTACTTCACACGTGCAAAGTTCGGATGTTTAAAAGAAGGAATTTCATAAAAAAAAATTTTGGGGTCGTGTTTTCAAAAGTTTGTTAAGCATTCAAAATGGCAGAAAATAAGGGACATAGTATGCTTTATTTACGAAAAGGAAAGAATGCTTCTCACACCCAACAGAAGATGCATGTTGAGTAGGGTGAGTGTGCCGTTCATGGTTCTATGTGCCGTTCATGGTTCAGAGTTTCGTCACAAGGCTCAGTTCTTTAGCCAGAAAACTTGTACGATTGCGAGATGATGCAGCTACCAGAGAGATGGAGAAAGGTCATTGAACAGAATGGCACACATTGATTAAAGGTAATTTTTAGGATATAAAATAATTTTCTTGGCAAAAAACCCGAACGATTTTTTGCTTTAACCCAATAGTTAATATAAGATTAATCAAAAATTCAAAATTCAATTAAGGATTTTTTTTAAGTGGAATATACACTGCCCTACAATAATGGACCGGACGCCAGCGGATTTGTATAAAACGTGGATACTTGTTTAGGGTGTATTCATGTTATGATCTGGGACCTTTGCATGTTGTTCCTGGTCAATTGAACGCCAACGCCTGCATGAACATTTTGGACAATCAGGTTCTTCCTACGATCTGGTAATTTTATGGAACGTATGGATGTTACTTCCAAGACGACAACGCTCCATGTCATGTTGCAGTGTCTGTCAAGCAGTGGTATCGATATATGGATGTAAAAAAATCTTCCCTGGTCTGCTCAGAAGCCTTGACCTAAATCCCATAGAGCATTCGTGGGACGCGTTCGAGCGACGCTTACGGACCAGGGAACCACGTCCGAAATCTACAGTTGAGCTGGTGATTTTTTTGTAGCAGGAATGGACACAAATACCCATAGCTCTAAATCAAAACCTTGTTGAAAATATGCCCAGGAGGGCTGCTAGTGTAATTGCAACACGTAGGGGCATTAAAGTATGTATTCTTTCCCTTATACCATCACATCTTGCTGTCCGGTCCCTTAATGTACAGTAGTGTATATGAAATACATGTATTTGAAAGAACTAATAAGACATAACAGGGGAACAAAATTCAACTGTGTTCAGTTCAGTTTCTACAAATATTTTTGTGGTTCTTCGATTTATTATTTATTTGAAATTATTTTTCAGGTACTCCACCCACTAGTAATGGTCCGAATTTCTTGGAATGTAGCACTCAAACAAGTTCTCGTATAAATACTCAGTAATTATGTTTTATTATTAAATGTTAGTTTTAAAAAAGTCAATATAAAATTGCATGCCATTTAGTATTTACTCTAAAAATAAAGGATATCCTAAGTCTTATTTAGTCTTATCCTTTTTAGTCTTGTATTTTAACCTGTTTTGCTGTATTTTCAACTTATCATGCTGTTTGAGCTCTAAGATCTTGAATTATTTCAACATATTTAGTTCAATACCTGCCAACTGGTGTGGTTCGACCATACAATATAAGGATTTTGACTGCATTGCAACGTTGTGTAAATACGTTATAGATAGACAACGTTGTGATATACATAATTTTTCATGAAATTTTAAAATGAATCTTTAAATATGAATGTATTTCAAGTGAGAAATTCGATTTGGATGGTGAGTGTATGCTGACTGCTATGAATTACACGTTGTTTCCTACTGAAAACATTCTATACTTCATTGAAAAAAAATAACTATCTGTGAAACAGGCCTAACTACTCTACTATTATAAAAGGAACTGTATGACTGTTTGTTTGTTTGTTTCTTGCATTTGAAGTCCTGACGTTCATGGCACTTACAGTAATGGGATTTGACACACTTGTAGTCCAGTTTTTTTGCAATTTTAGGTTTGCGGCGAATTTTAAAATTCAATTTAGAACATTTTAAAAATGAATTTTATGAAACTTAATTTTTTTGTTTTCGTTGGAATGGCAACAGCATTAAGAGATGACAGATATAAAATTTATTTTTTCCGTTTTCATTTTGCGCCTGAGGAATAATTTTCAAACAGAAGATAAAAAACAAAATTTTAAATTTAGTTATGTAGTACTTTTTTCTGTCTCCTAGATCATTAAAGATAGAGTAAAAATTTCAATGTATTTGTAATCTGCGTAAAATTTCACATTAGATTGATACCTAAAATTATGATTTTCTTTAAATAAATAAATAATTTTAATTGATTAATCTTTTATAATTTTGCAAAAGACTGTAACTTCAAGGGATAAGAATATAATCTTGCCATTATATAAGGGTTTAGTAAGACCACATCTAGAATATGATGTATAATTTTGAGATATATGTATGAGAAATGATATAGAATTAATTGAAAGGGTTCAGCACAGAGCTACAAAAATAATAAAGGGGATAGCAAATCTCGACTATAATAAACGTTTAAGGCGTACGTATACACTAGAATATATTTTTTTTAATATTGACTTAAAAAATCCAGTTTTTTTCCCACAGGTGATTGGTGTATTCTTAAAATCATTTCTGTAAAAAAAAATCAGATTGTGCAAATAATTAATTGTCTAATTGAGATATAATAGCTAATTAGCACGTTTTTTGTTACATGATATCTCAAATTCTAATTTGTTCCGAAAGACGATTCCTGTTGTAAATTGTTCGTAACACTATTCTTCATGTTTTGAGCCTCCATCAAGTTGCTAGAAGAAATAGTTTTTTTTTTACAATTTTTTAACCAAAGAAGTGTAAAAAAAATCAAATTTTTTCAGAAATTTTAACATTTAAAAATCAATTAAAAATTTATTTCTTGACTAAATACTCTGATTGAGGCTCAAAACATCCACTGTATTATATAGATCATAGTGATACAAAAATAATTATAATAGGTGATTTCATTGTGAAGTTATCACGTAAGGAACCAAGCATCCTATTGCAAAAACACAGTTCTTCAGAAATTGAGTTTAAAGTTTTGGAAATATGTTTTCAAAATGATATTGTAATAAAATTTATAAAAAATATTACCTATCTATAGCTAAAACCCTCCAAAAATGTAAGTTAGTCCTTCTTTTTCAATTTTTTGTCCTCTTTCCTTTTTTTGGCCCCTCGCAAATACTTCTTTCGCTGTTTCCGCAATGGTGTAGACTGTCGTATACTTTCACTAATTCTTAATTTATCCTTTTTTTTGTATGCCATTAACCATGAAATGTCCAGGACTGATGCCCATCCGCCTCATAACTTCTAATTCGGGCTTAAATCCGCAATTAAAATGCATAACGGCATCAAAAACTGAAAGTTTTACTGATTCGGCACCTGAAAATTTTGTTTTTGGGGACCGCTTCCAGCTTAGTGAATGTAAACATTCATTGTTGTTTTGTGTTGGCCCGTGAAGACACTTTTCCAGCATTTCAGGACTTGTAAGTCGTGAGTAGATAGGCTTAACATGTTTTAGCAAGTTGAGCGGCAATCCTCCTTTGTGTTTGTATTCATTTTCTTTACCCATAGCTGCAGCACGCTGGTAGGAGCACCAACTGTCAATAACCCTTTGGGTACTTAGTGTGTGGAGGGTGATCATCTTGATCAATTTCTGGGGGTGTTTCAGCAGATGTTTCTTTGGAATGTTGGTTTGTGACAAACCTTCTCTTCTTTGAACGACCTTTTCGTGTTTTGGATCCAATTTTAATTAAAAAATGGCGCGTAAAAATCTAGTAAACAGAAGCAGGCAAGAGTAGAAATAAACTAAATAAACAGGCTTAAAATATACAATTACAGTTAAATATTGTTGCCAAACGGTATAAATTAAATAATAAAATATTAAAAATCAATAATTATTTTACCAAACATAAAATTTAAAACAAAATTCTTGATAATAGTCATTGTTTACTTCAGGTTTAGAAATCGAAACTAGAATTTTCGGTGACAGTACCTAACAAAAAACCCTGTAACTAGAAAAATATTCAGAATACGTACAAGATCTTGGTATCGTTTGAAAGCTTAGAAGTTGGAGAATATTTTGAAATAATAATAAAAAAATCGATATTCTGGTCAATTTTCGCTATTTCTAGTGTATACATACACCTTAAGTAAGCTAAACATGTATACACTGGAAAGAAGAAGAAGGAGGGGATTTGCTTCAGCTTTTCAAGTTGGTAAAACAAGGGGACACTACTTTAATAGGGTAATAGACAGTTGGAACGCGATGCCAGAAAATATAGTTAATTCAAAGAGAGTGTACGAATTTAAGATACAATTGGATAGTCAGTGGGAATTGTGGAATTCATAAACAAAGGACCAGCCTAGTTGGGCTTGAGCCTGTAGCTGGTCGTCAATATTTGTATTTGTATTGTATTTGTGACGTCACGCTAACATTCGTGTTCCAAAAATAAACAGCTTACATTTCCAACTCTCTTACGATTTCAGCGAAAGAAAGCAATGAAAATAAAAAACATTTTGTCTGACATTATTTAGTTCTTTTTTTGTAAAATCGGGATCGTTAAAGACAGATCGAAAATTTCAACGGATTTCAAATCTACGGAAAATTTGACAAAAGATACCTTATACGTTTTATTTTATTTTAATAAATAAGTTTTCAGTTAAACATATATATATATATATATATATATATATATATTTTTTTTTTTTTTTTTTGGCGAAGCAAACCACAACAAGGGTTATTGCTGTGATCCAATAGGCTATGAACTCCTATTTGGTTTGCGAAGCAAAGCAATAATCCCACAAAAGCACTGGCACAGGCAACGCCGGGCAAGCCACACAGTGGCTAGTACTAAATAAAGAAAGCTTCGATTTTTTTCAAACGTACACAGTCCAGTCACATTAATGTGATCACCACCTACTTTCGACGTAAACGTGAAATAACCAATCACAAAAAGCAGGTGGCAGCACATTGCAGTGGAGTGTATATAAAGGATGTCCTAGGGCATCGGAAAGCATTTCAATCGTTGGCGTAATGCAGAAACGTAACGATTTATCCGACGTCCAAAAGGGCATGATTATTGGCTTTCGTGTCAAGGGTGGAAGCATTTCGGAAACGGCTAATTTTGTGAACTGTTCGCGTGTCGCCGTGGTAAAAGCATACAGTGCATGGCAAAATGTCACTATCCAAAATCAGCGGCGTGGTACATGTGGTGCACCACGGACTATAGATGACAGAGGCGAACGAAGGCTACGGATATGCGTTCGGGCGAATAGACGTGCAACTGTTGAGCAACTGACCGCCCAGATGAACCAAGGGGCTACCAAGAGTGTATCCTCAACAACGGTTCAGCGAACGTTGCTGCGCATGGGCCTCCGCAGCAGACGCCTGGTTAATGCACCTATGCTGACTGCTGTTCATCGGCGACGAAGGCTGAAATTTGCACGCCAGTACCGCAACTGGACATCCACAGAGTGGCGACAGGTGGCTTTTCCCGATGAATCACGTTTTATGCTCCATCGGACTGATGGACGTTGCCGTATACGGCGTGAAACGTCTAAAAGCAAACACCCTGCAACAATTACCGGAATAGCAAAGGCTGGAGGAGGGGTTATTATGGTTTGAGGAATGTTTTCCTGGCTTTCACTGGGTGAACACCTTCAGAAACCTAATTGACTCTCTTCCTGCACGTCTCGCAGCGGTCCGCTCTGCCAAAGGTGGTTATTCTGGCTTTTGACAGGTGGTCACATTAATGTGACTTGACTGTGTATATAAATAATGTATTGTTTATTTATTTATAGAAAAATATTAAGTAGGAGAAGAGGTTCACGACTTCAATCCCTTCCGGGCAATGGTAGCCAGGTTGGAAGTGTAACGGATTAACAACCGGAGGATTGAGAATTCGAATGCAACCAAAGACCGTCTTATACAAAGGGGGCTGATGCACGTTAAATCTGTCGTGACCTCAAATGTACTCACGTTGGCGTGGTGTGAAAGTTTGAAGAGTGGGGTGTCAGTTCAGGTATTGCCTCGTCATCCGACCGTGGTTCAAAATTACGTGCTGTTGTCCTTAATCTTTCCCTTGAGGTATTGATCCCGGACCGTCGTCAATTGCCCGTTGTGTTGTTCCGTACAAAGTTAATTACAATACCTTCCTTTCAATAATGCTTTTTCTCATCAGTTATCAAATGAAAGAAATTAAGAGTTAGAGAAGAGTAGCCTGATTTTCATAACTACAAACCACATATTACTTTTTCGTAGAATAAACCAACCGAAATCTCTTAAAGAAAAAAAGGTATTACGTTACAATATTTTTCAATAATGTAACAGCGTCAAAAATGACTAACAATATTTATATTTTTTTGGTTTTTAGAAACTTTGACATTATTGGCTTCATCCTTTCCTTTTCTTTATTTTCATAATTTTAGAAACTTAATTGTTTTTAACTTAAAATTATCTCTACTATTATAAAAGGAAGTATTTATCTGTCTGTTTGTCGCAAAATCCTGACGATTCTATGGCACTTACAGCAATGAGATTTGGCACACATGTAGTCCGATTTTTTTTGCAATTTTTGGGTCGTGGCGAATTTTAAAATTTAATCTAGAAGATTTTTAAATGAATTTAATCTTTTATGCTCCAACGCTTTTTCAAACGCGGAGAACTTTTTCTACCCATGTGACCTTGCAGTCAGGGTTTGGGAACATGCCATGTTTTTTTTTTATCCGCAAAACGCGGAGAAATTTTTTTTTTCATTTCTGCTTTGATTTAGCGCGGACGAATAAATTTCCAGCCATACAATAAATCTTTTAACTGAAGTCAGTTCTTTTTTCTATCTCTTAGACCGTTAAATATAGCGTAAAAATTTTCAACGGATTTGAAATGTGCAGAAAATTTCAGTTTAGATTGATACCTAAAAATATGATTTTCATTAAATAAATAAATTTTTACACTATCTGGTCATTCGTCACAGGACACCCCATACTATTAAGTTAAAGATGACCCAGCACGATATCACTATTGTGTAGGATCACCTTTCGCCGCATTGACATTTCTGCAAATCTTCGAAGACTTTCCACCAATTTGCGATACGTTTCTGCACGAATCTTGCTTCATTCGTCCTTCAAATTGGTAAACAGCTCAGATGTGTTTTTTTTAGTCGTGCTGGCCTGACTCTCAACCGGCGCTCTAACTCAAAATTGTTCCAAGGGGTTGCGATCTGGACTTTGGACAAACCACGTGTTAATAACACCTACTGTATGATATGGAGCATTGTCTTGCTGAAACAGGTTTTTCGTCTGGTGACTGGACACGATTGTCTTGGGGCACACTTCCAACACATTGGGGTCTTTTCTATCCCATTTTGTTCTCTTTGCGTTGTAGCCGATATCGTGGACACTTCTCATCTGACTTTTTATCCACTTTTAGTATTGTTCTTTTCTCCTTGTACAGGAAGGCTAGAGACCATTTGTGTTAGTTGTAATAATTTGTAGCAGTTGTAATAGTTGCATCATCCTCGTTGTAGTCAGGTGGCATCCACCAGAAAAAATCTTTACGCTTACGACAAAAGATGGTAGGTAGGTAGTGAATTAGCGTCGCACAGGAGTAACAAAACGGGCTATTGGCGACGGTCTGGGATCAATCCCTAAGGGAATTTTGAACCACGATCGGACTAAAATTTCTAAACCTGAGCTGGCGCACCCCATTCTCCAAAACCTCCACACCACGGTAACATAAGGACATTTGAGGCCACGACAAATTTAACCAGTTGTGTACACGACGGTCTTTGGCTGAACCTGGTATTGAACTCGCAGCCGTACGGTTGCACTTACAACTGGGCTATCGCGGCCCTTAATGGTCGTGATGAAGTTTACCTCAGACCAAATACGGTTCTTTGGATAGTTCAATCGACTCTCAGATCTGATACGACTCTCCGGACAAGTTTGCCTGTCCCACAGCTCAATAAGGTCCTCTATATATTTTTATCAGAACAACAGACCAGATTAAGTGTCCTTTCGCAAATAGGCCAGTTTAAATTTTACGCGAGATTTTTATATATTGTTGTTTTTATTGGACTTGAACTCTATGTTTTTGTCATATCTATATATATAATTCTCTTACGTGGCACGTAAAAAAGACGTTATTTGTAATCGCGTTTTGGCAACACTGTACGATTGTTTGTTTATCGCGAAGTCTCGCGCATCGATTGAATTTATAGCGTTATCGGATGAAATTTTATTGAAAAAAAAAGGAAATTTTAATGAGCTGTTGCAGTTAGTTTATAATAGAAATCAAATAAAGCGGAGGATCTTTTCAGGGCCATTTAAAAAACGGTCCTCTTCAGGGCCAACAATTGTAGTTCAACAAGACGCTTGCACTACAACTTTCGGCAACAAACTCAATGAAAAAGTGTGGGTCGTTTGAGTGCTGGGAAAATGTACACACAAACAACATGCTGGATATTCTATTTCCAAAGCAACGCTCACATTTCGAGTCAAAATTTGCACAAAGTTTTCATTTGAATTCTGATTTTAGAGATACTGTATATATTTTTTCTGTAATACAGCAAATTTCGATTTGAAAAACATTTTTTTGGTAACATATTTTGTAAACAATCCCTTCTGCTAGGACACATGTCTTCATTGAGGCGAGCGAAGCGAGCATAGGTTCGCTCAGCGAAGCAATCCTCCGGGGGTTGGCGAGCGTCAGCGAGCAGGGGGCAGGCCCCCTAGTTTTGTCTATTTGCAATAAGCGCAAATGCCTGTATTTTCGTATCCTGTTCTCTTGGCCTTGTCTCTATGTCTAATGACGTTTATCCATCTGTTTTTACGTCTGCTACAGAAATAAAAAGTACCAAGGAAAGTGGCATACAGAATTTTTCTGGACAGTTCACATAAATAAGTTTTCAGAGTCTAGCCGACCAGTGGAGATACTGTCAGACTCTTTCAACTTCAGAAAAATGCTGACTTGTTTCTCTTCTACTGCACTGGTCTTACCGTATCAAAATCAATGTTACTTGCTGCATTTTAGACAGGTGGTAGAGAGTTGGTAATCAGCCTGTCAAACATTTTACTGGTGGTATTGGATTGGCAGATCAGGTGACAGGTATTTACGACCGATGTATCTTTATTGGATTCTTTTAGATGAACTCTTGCTACTTTTCCAATATTTAGAAAAGTAAATGTCAGTTGCGTGGAGTACATGAAATCACTTAAGCCCAGTATCTTCTGGAAAAAAAAATAATTTAAAACATCCAAAGACAAAATAAGTTGTGTCGAGACACAAACCGTAGTTGAGCAAGAATGATTTCGATTGCGATTTTCTTGGCACCATTTCTTATATACACTCTATAACAAAACAAATCGACGCACCAAGAAGGAGTTGTCCGATTGCGATAAAAATGGGTGGATGGTGAAGAACATACATAGAAAAGCAAACGATTAAAATTTCAGAATAATTCAGTGAATTATTTCAGAGTTTGACCGTTACACAGGGAGGGAGTCAATAGGGCGTTGGTCCACATCTGGGCCTGGATGCATAGACTGAAAATAAATAAAACCCCGGTAAATAAATAACTGACCCGGCGTGGCATAGACTGAAAACGTTCCCGGGTGATATCCTGTGGAATTTCTTGACAAATTGTCTCCAACTGTCGGGCTAAATGGTCAACATTCCGGGATGGTTGCAATCGCATTCCCATAACGAACCAAATGTGCTTCTATGGGAGAGAGATCAGGAGACCTAGCTGACCAAGGAAGTGTTGGGAAAGCTTGAAGAAAATTCATAAGAACACGTACCGTGTGCAGCCGGGCATTATCTCATTGAAAAGTAAGTCCGGGGTGTCACAAAAAGAACGGTAACACAACCGGTCGTAGAGTGTCGTCTACGTACCATTGTACTGTAAGTGTGCCAGAAATGACTACCAAAAGGCTATCAAAGCAGATGTCACCCCAGACTATAACGCCATGTTGTGGGCATGTGTGGATTACTATAGTAAGGGCAGGATCCCCACGCTACCCTGGACATCTCCAGAAACGTCTGCGGTTGTTGTCAGGACGCAGTTTGAAAAAGGGACTCGTCACTAAAGACTATACGTCCTCAGTCAGCGCCGTTCCAAGTGGATCGAGTCCGGCAATACTGTAATTCTGCACCTTCTTAGTATTTTCGATTTTTTTTTGTTTGTTTTAGAGTACATTTTTATTTATCTACAGTATTATTTGAGATTCTTCAAATTTGTTTATCAGTGATCAACAATAAGTTATTTTGTAATTATAGAAGACTTAAACCTGCATACTTGAAAGAAAAATAAAAGCTCTTAATAAAAGGTAATATTATTTACGGGATTCTGAGGGTTAGGTCACTCTTGGACTGATAGTCTAAGTTGTTGTTGTTGTTTCTAATGCCTACACTGGCAGACCAGAGGAGTGCCAGGCCCGTCGAAGACGGCAAGAGGCGAGGGGGTGCGCCTTCCATGTTATTGAGCCCCATTGGGAGGAAGTCCGACTTCGCTCGGCATACATGACACATCCGTTTTACAGGAAGGTCCCTTTCATACATCCATTCACTCACACATATCGTAATTTAGATCCCAATCAGAGGCCGATAACCCTCTGATCAGATACCCCCAGAGGTATTGATTTGGTATGGGAACATGGGGGACTTTGTGACCACGACCTATTTAACGTGCCCCAGTCACCATTAGTGAACACGATGGTCTTTAGCCAGGTCGAAGCGCCGATCTCGCAATCGTCAGAATTGCAGGCTCCGCCGAGGACAGAACCCACAACCCTTCTGATGCGAGCCCGACGCTCTACTGACTGAGCTACCGCGGCTCGATAGTCTAAGTTTTAACGTTAATACGCGAGCCTGGTGTTTGATTGTGGAATGAATAAAGTAGAAATAGGAAGCAAGTACTACTCTCTTCACTGTGTGAAAGTTTAACAAATCAATCTACAGTATCAACAATTAAAGTGCAGTTTGATAATAATATTGATTGGTAATTGGTAATTTTAGTTAGCGTCGTACTAGAGCAACACAACGGGCTATTGACGACGGTCCGGAATCAGTCCCTTAAGGGAAAGATTCGAGGACAACACCTCGTAATTTTAAACCACGGTCAGATGACGAAGCAACACCTGAGCTGGCACCCCACTCTCCAAACTTCCACGCCAACCCAACGTGAGGACGATAATAATATTGAAGAACAATTTTATTGATTAAAGGCTTTCGATTGTAGCAAAGTTCGGCAACTTTCGAACGACACCGCTTGCGTATTCCGCACTCCACGCAATGCAAAGTCACACTGTCACAATAGAATTTCGGTATATTAGGGACCCCCTCCATGTGTCTGAGCACTCGCTCCCAAGGTAACGTCAAGACTGGACATTATTTGTCTACAGGACGCTACATTATCTTCTAACTCAGGTGTATTGAAGTAACGTCACACTGGAGTAACACAACGGGCTATTGGTGACGGTCCAGGATCAACCCCCGAAGGGAAAAATTCGAGGACAACACCGCATATTTTCGAACTTAATACTTCTCCAAACTTCCAGACCATGCAAACATGAGGACATTTGAGACCAAGACAGATTGAACGTGCACCAGCCTTTGTACACGACGGTCTTTGGTTGGATTCGAACTTGCAACCTTCCGGTTGATCTTCCAACAGGTCTACCGTGACCCGTTTCTTTTAGCAGTTGCAACGCTAGACTTTTCATGCATGCCCTCCAGTACTGTTCCGATTTCATAGGCGTATTCAAGTCAAAAAACATATTTGCTTCATGCTAAACTAGAAATCAACGTTTGATTAAGGTTATGTTTTATAGCACACAACTCAACGGTGCCGCACAACTCAAAGCAAATTTACGTTTAGGTAATGGTAATGGTAATGGTAATTTTAGTTAACGTCGTACTAGAGCAACACAACGGGCTATTGACGACGGTCCGGAATCAGTCCCTTCAGGGAAAGATTCGTGGACAACACCTCGTAATTTTGAACCACGGTCAGATGACGAAGCAACACCTGAGCTGGCACCCCACTCTCCAAACTTCCACGCCAACCCAACGTGAGGACTTTCGGCCACGACAGATATAAGGTGCAACAGCCGCCTCTACACCATACGCTTACAAATATACATGCCCGGACCCGGATTCGAACCAGGAACCTTCCGATCTAAAGGCTAACACCTTAACCACTATACCGGTTATTTACGTTTAGGAATGTTCTACTGATACAGAGCGAATCAAAATTACGTGGTGTCGTCCTCGGTCCTTTCCCTTCAGGATTGATCCAGGACGTCGCCAATAGCCTGTTGTGTTGCTCCCGTGCGACGTTAATTGAAGTACCAACCTACTGATATAAAAGAGAAAGGGACCGTGTGAACAGAAAAGAGAATACGTTTATGAGAGGAATTACAGACAGGTCTCTTAAATGCTGTGCAAATTGCCTTCTTTAATAAATACTAGCCACTTCCTGGCTAGACCGGCGTAGCCCGTGCCAGTTGCTTTTGTGGGGTTAATGGTTTGATTCGCAAACCAAATTGGAATTCGTAGCCTATTGAATAACAGCCATCACTGAGTAGCCCGTGGTGTTGGTTTGCTTCGTAAAACCAAATGGGAATTCGGCGTGACGTCACAATCTCTTGCGAAAATATAAATATTTTATTGAAAAATTATTTGCTAAAAGAAATTAAAATGTATCAAGTATCAATCTGGTGTAAAATTTTCCGCAGATTTCAAATCCGTTGAAATTTTCAATCTATCTTTACGATCCGGATTTTACAAAAAAGAACTGAACAATGCCAGTCAAAATGTTTTTTATTTTTTGCTTTGCCTCACTGAAATTGTTAAAGCGCAGAAAATGTAATCTGTTTATTTTTGGAACGCGAATGTTGACGTGACGTCACATCTCTTGCGAAAATATAAAAGATATATTCAATTTAAGAATTATTTATTTAAAGAAAATCATATATTTAGGTATCGATTCGATGTGAAATTTCCGCAAATTTCAAATACGTTGAAATTTTTAATCTATCTTTAACAATCTAGGAGACAGAGAAAAGAACGACAAAACTCCAGTAGAAAATTTTTATTTGTTTTTAGTCTGCTGACAAATTGTTCCGCCGCAAAATCAAACTTAAGCACGGGAAAAATAAATTTAGAATCTACCATATTTTATGCTGTTATACCATTCCATAGAAAACAATAATAATTAAATTCCATTCAATTCATTTAAAAATGTTCTAGATTCAATTTTTAAATTCGTCACGACCCAAAAATTTCAAAAAATTCGGACGACCTGTGAGCCAAATCCCATTACTGTAAGTGCCATAGATTTGTCATGACTTTGCGTGCAGAAATCAAAAAGTCAAACACTTCCATTAGACTTGTCTTTGAAGACTAATGCGGTTCATGCAGCAAAGCGAGGAATGTATATGAGTATAAAGCAATTCACCAAATCAAAACCAGGCTGATTTCATAGATTTGAAATAAAATTTACGAATTCACGCAACGTTGAATCAACAAAACAATTAACGAATTAAAAAGTATAACGTATGTTTATTGGATGTTTAACGTTTCGAAAGCTCTATTTATCGTCCTTTTAATAAGCCGAATTTCCTCAAATAATATTCCATTTCAAATGGATTTCAATTCTGCATTTTTATTATATTAAACGGTGTTTGTTGCACTTTTGGTTGAAACACCCGCATGGAAGGCATTCTGTAAATAATCCGAATAAACGGAAGTTAATAAGCGTGAAATAGATGATAAACAATGATATTGATAGTATGTTATGGAAAACCTATTTAACTCTTTGCGGATTTAGTCATTACATTTCCAGCTATTTAATACCAAAGTTGACAAAATAAATGTAAATATATCTTTAACCTTTATGTATTTCTTGTCAAAAATTGCTTCTACTAGTCTTTTTATTGTGCATCAGTAACGTACAATTAAGTGTTTGGTGAGAGTTGAGTTATAGAACTATAGAAAGCTAGGCAGCCCCTCGAATGGAATCTGCGCTAAGCTAATGTTATTTTTGAGATCTATTGATGGCAATGCATTGATAGTCCCATTTCATATCTTATTTCAATCTATTTATAATGAATGCCTTATTAATTGTATTATAATTAATAATACCTTCATTATAAATACAAATATTCGTATGAGTACATTTATATTACAAATTATTTATATGAGTATATTTATGTTACAAATTATTTATATTTGTATATTTATCTTACAAATTATTTATATGAGTATATTTATGTTACAAATTATTTATATTACAAATGATTTATATGAGTATATTTATGTTACAAATTATTTATATTACAAATGATTTATATGAGTATATTTATGTTACAAATTATTTATATTACAAATGATTTATATGAGTATATTTTAAAAATTATTTATATGAATAATGTTACTAATTGTATTTCATACATCTAAATGTAATGAAAATACGGGAAAATATTTAACACTATTTCGTTCTTTCATACAACACTTATTTCCAAGAAAATCCGTAAGAAAATCCTCCTCAGGCATGCTACCATTCGTCATCAGACCGTGGTTCAAAATTACGTAATGTTGTACTCGGATCTTTCCCTTCGGGAGTTGATCCCGGAACGTCACCAATAGTCCGTATCGTTTTGTTGCTCCAGTACAACTTTAAAAAAATACCAAATACCAGACATACTCTCTCTATCACAGTAACCATCATTAAACTATACCACAAAATTACGTGGAGGTGTCCTTGAATCTTTCCCTTGGAGATTGAGCCTACGTCTACTTCCAATTGCATCTGATTGCTTTCTTCAAGGGCTATCTTGTGTTTTTGGACGGTACATATATTTTTTGCTCTGAAATTTGCTTTTATACACTAATTCCTATCTTCCAGATTTTCCATTGCATTCTGTAACGCAACGTGAATTTCAAGGGAGTGTCAAAAGCTCTTCAGTACAGTTTCAGCAATAAAATGCGGCTATTTAGCTCAAATCGAGCATCTTTACACTAAGCGAGGGTGGCCGCGGTAGCCTGGCTGGAAGAGCAACTTTGAATCTGTCTGAACTCAAATGTCTTCACGTGTGGAGTGGAAGTTTGGAGAGTGGTGTGCCAGCCCAGGTGTGACTTCATCTGTCCGTGGTTCCAATTCGTGGTGATCTCAGACCATTCCCTTCAAGTTTGATCCGGAACCGTCGTCTGTTGTGTTGCTCCAGTGCGATGCTAATTAAAATACACTCTATAACAAAAAAAATCGACACACCAAGAAGGAATCAACCGATTGCTTTGAAATTTCGTATGAAAAATGTTTTGACCAAATATGCAAATGATTAAAATTTGGTGTCCAATGAATGTGCGATCTCCAGCGCATCGGAACGGCGCATCCAGCAGATGTATATAAGGAGTTGTTCTTGAACTGTTGTTAAAAATTTCTGCTGCATTGCGATTTAGGATACCTCTCAACGACTGAAAAAATGCCTCGCCGCAGGATTCGAGTTCATTACGAGCAACTTTCAGAGTTTGAAAGAGGTCGTATCATTGGATTGAAAGAGGCAGGTTGGGAAAATCGGAGAATCGCTCGTCAAGTGAGTCGAAGCGATGAGAAGATGCTGGCAGGAGTGGGTGGACAATGGCAGATTTCAGCGTCATGATGGTAGCGGTCGACGTAGGCCACAACAAATCGCGAGAACAGAGTGATTGTCAGATCAGCTGTCACAGCGCCTGATTCATCGCTAATAACCATCAGTCGTGCGACCCACACACGAGTGTCCACCATGATCATTCACAGACGGCTGCGAGAGCGAAATCTACGCTCGTACCGACCGTTACGCCACCTGCCACTCACGCCTGCACACAGATTACAGTGGTGCTTGTCTCGAACAGCCTGGAATTATGCTGACTGGGGACGTATAGTCTTTAGCGACGAATCCCGCTTTCAACTGTGTCCTGACGATCATCGAAGACCGGTCTGGAGACGCCCAGGGCAGCGTGCCAATCCTACTTTCACTATTGCACGCTACACGGGCCCTCAACAAGGAGTAATGGTCTGGGGTGCCATTTCCCTTGATCGCCGGACCCCTTTGGTCGTCATTAGAGGACATTCTGAGACCTGTTTTGCTACCGTTCCTTTCGAAGTACCCTGGGCTTATTTTTCAGCAAGACAATGCCAGACCACATACGGCACGTGTTGCTATGAACTGTCTTCAAGATTGTCAAACACTTCCTTGGCCAGCCAGATCACCAGATCTCTCTCCCATCGAGCATGTCTGGGATATGATGGGAAGGCGACTGCATCCGGTAGGGAATGTTGATGACGTAGTCCGACAATTGGAGCAAATTTGGCAAGAAATACCGCAGGAGAACATCCGGGAGCTTTATCGGTCTATGCCACGCCGTGTGGCAGCTTGCATCCAGGCTAGTGGCAGGTCAACACCTAATTGAGCTCGTTACTGTAACTCTGAAATAAATCATTCCATTGTTCTGAAATTTTAATCATTTTCTATTCTGTACATAATTTTCCTATCCACCAATTTTTGTCTCCATCGGACAACTCCTTCTTGGTGCGTCGATTTTTTTGTTATAGAGTGTACCTACGCACCTCTAATAGAATAGGAGGGCAATTTTCACAGCTGTAGGCACACCTTGGTAAACTGTCACTGTGAAGTTTTTCGAAGGCCATGGACTCACTATAATGAAAGAGAAAAGAAAAGTTGGTCATGCTTAAGGTACCAGCAAAAGTAGATTTCTCATTTTCAAACACAATATGGGCTCCAAATCCTTGTCTGTTGCAAATTTCTCTGAAAAGGCTTAGAAACTTCATATAGTCAAGGTTTTCAAATTGTGTGGTGTTTTAAAATTACTAATTCTGTACTGCTGAGCATATCACCAGTAAAGCAGAGCGTCATCTTTTCCTTTGGGGGTCGACCACTGACCGTCACCAATAACCCTTTGTGTTGCTCCAGTTGACGTAAATTAACAAAATACCGAATTTCACTGAGCGATGAAATTGAGAAATCAAGCCTGGTATGTCACCTAGCGTTGTGGTATGGGGCTCTGCATTGGATTAACCTCCACACGCCTAGAAAACATCAACAGCCACCGTTACATCTAGGGATTGCAATCCTATCCGGCATCATTTGGCTACCTACCGGATACAGCAACATCTATCAAATCCGGTCCGGATCCGATAAAACCGATTTTTTTTTAAAATTAAATAATCGATTATTCAGACCCAACTTTAAAATCGTTTATTAAGCAATCGATTGTGAATTCATCGGTTTTATATTTTTAAGTCATCAGTTTGGAAAACTCTAGCAAAAATAATAAATTAAATGATCAATAATATTTTTTAATGAAGAGGAATTCGAAAAGCAAACTCTGCAAGAAAATGAAGACTGTTGCAAAAAGACAAACTTTAGAAAATAAACAGATTTTGAGAAAATACTAAAGAAAGAAATGACTTCATATACTATATGAAATGATATAAAAGAAAAATATTTGTCTCCTTTGTACGACTATTTAAATGACGGTTAAACCCACTAGTGTCGAAGCTGAGAGGGCCTTCTCGGCCGCTATTTATATTTGCAATTCATTGAGAGTAGGTTGGGGGATGACACATGTAATACGATTTGTTTCCTTAAATTGTTCTTTCAAACTCAAAAGTGATTTTCAGTACTACATAACTTCGATTTAAGCAATTAAGAAGAATTAAGAGTTTCCTTGTTTGTTATGTTGACCAAAAACTGCCACAGATTTGATTTTTATGTTAGTGTGAGACAAGGTTCACAATTTATATATCATTTGCTAAACGACATGAAAGATAGAGGCTATTAATTTTAGATAATAGAAAAGTACTACGTTTTAAACAAACTCATGTTTATTGGTGTGGAAACTAGTAAGTCTAACGCTGGTTACACACACGGCGGATTTTTCCGTCGCGGAGAATTGACCGTCGCCGCCGTTCACACAGTAGTGTACTGAAGTTAATTAGAGCTTACACATTATACGGACAAAAAAACGCTCGGTCAATTTACCGTTGGCGGCAGCTATGCAGCCGCCAACTGCCACTAGCGCCGACGGCAGTTTGACCGTCGCCGCCGAACTAGTGGCGTACGTGACTAAATGCACGTTTACACACACGGCTGTTTTTCTACCGTTTAGACATCGTTTGCTCAGTGAGTTGAACTTTGTTTGTGTAGCACTGTTGTCGAAGCATCAATTGTTTTTTTTTCTATTGTGAACATTAATGTAAGTATTGATAATGAAATTTTAATTTCATTAATCCAAGAAAGGCCTGTTTTGTAGGATAAAACCCAAGACATCTTTAAGGACAGAAATGCTACCAGAAACGCTTGGCATGAAGTTTGCCTGGAAATTCGAAACGACTTTGATGTGTTGGAAGAAAAAGAGAGAAATGATTTTGGTAAGTTCATGTTTCCTCACATATATTTACTAGAAAGTGAAGGTGTAAAAAATTCGATTTTGAGATTCCAGATGTTGTAGTAATCACACTCTGTAGTTGCACAAAATCTTTAGTATATTGGAATCTTTTCTAGATGTAATTATTTATTTCGGTTTTTTTAACATTTGTGACAACTATGGTGGACTGTTATTAACAAATTTTGTAAAAAAAAAAAAACATATTATTTGTCAATTTGTAACAATGTCACGTTTTTTTAAGAAGTTTTATTATGCTTGTAAACTACTTCTAGCATTACAATAATATTTTAAAATTACGTATAAATAAAAATAATAGAAGAAAAAATTTATCTTGGAATACTTGTGTTAAATAAGAAAGCGGCACATTTGATAGTTATCTGTTGTCGATGTCACGGCGATGAGAAAGTCCTTATTTCTTGGACATCTGCCAGGAAACCCTTCCTACAGTTGAAACAAAATATCTACATAGAATGTTTCTCACATTGTTTGCTTTGAGGCCTGCTCTTGTAGTATTCTCTCCTCGAATATCTTCCACCCCTATAATTAATGTTGTATCCTCAATGATGTATCCATCTCTATCCCTAACATAATTATGAAAAATAATGCAGGCTTTAACAATATCATTAGCAAGTTGTGGTTGGACATTTAATGGTCGATGGAATATTCTCAATTTGTTGATGAGAATACCGAAAGTGCATTCTGTGTACCTTCTTGCTCGGCACAATCGATATTTGAAGATTCTCTTTTCGATTGTCAAATGTGTCCCAGCATAAGGCCTTAGCAAATGTTTATGCAGTCCAAATGCTGCATCACCAACAAACAAATATGGCACTTTCGGACTTCATCTGCCTGGTAGGCACTTCTCATCAGGTAGATTTTTTGAACTGCTTTCTATTGATTTCCACAGCTGAGTCTGTTTAAAAACTGACGAGTCACAGTCTTTTCCATAGCTACCAATATGCACAAAAGCAAAACGGTACTTACTATCTGCAATGCCCATTAATACAATGAAATAGTATTCTTTATAATTAAAATACATGGATCCACTTTTTGTTGGACTCACGATGCGAACATGTTTCCCGTCTACTGCTCCTATGCAATGGGGAAAGTTTGCTGTATGTTCAAATCCATTTGCTAATGATTCCCACATTTCTTTTTTAATGGGAGGTATGCACTCGCTTTGCATAACATTCCACAGTGCTTGACAATATCTCAACTATCACTCTTGCTGTTGAGATTCTTACTCTGAATGAATAATGAAGGTCAGTGAAAGTACATCCACCTGCTAGATATCTGAAAAACGAAAAAAGTATTGTTTTACTTTTTATGCAGCTAATGTAGACGGTACTTAATGTTTTTCTTTTTGAGGTATGGAAGCGATTAAACGCTGGAAACATATACTTGACGCTGAAAAAAGGGCTAAAGAAAACAGAGCTAGTGGCTCACAAACTAACAAAAAAAGAAAATACCCATTAAACGAAGAAATCAAGTTTTTAAAAAAATTATACGAAAAAACAGAGACTGCAGAGAGTTTTATCATACAAGAAGACAACAAGGATGAAACCGATGGCTCTAGGCAACAACCTCCTGAGAAAAAGAAAAAGCACACAGACCTTTCCACAGCCACTTCAACAACGTTTCCCTACTCCTACGACTTAGTACTACTCACATCTTCCACCATCGATTCCCTCAGTTGGTAGTCAAAATTTATAGCCTACTCGCATTCCACCACCCCAATCAAGCCAGAATCATCCAACATTTACTACTCTGCCTTCGTACTCTTCAGAACTTTCACTTCTTCCACACTACAACTCATCGCCGTCTCTCTCAATTAAAGACCAAATTGAAATAAATACAGCAGTTAAACACCACGAACATTTTGCTGAGTACGTTGGCAAAGAAGACCGAAATAAATTCTTCAGTATAGTCATCTAGCTCAATAGACGTCACTTTCTAACTGTATACTTGTGTATATGAAGTGTATTTGTGTTTGTGTAAATTATGTATTAAATGTATCAATAAATGCCGTTACCTTCAAACCTCTTTTGAAAATGATTATCCCACACACTATTATAAAAGGTGCATCATAATAACTATGTACCTACAGAAGTAATTATAAGTAAAGCAAGTTTTTAAAAATAAAATAAAATAAACGACATGATAGATGCTTTGAATGTACAAAGTTAAAATATTTTTGTTCTTTGTGACTTATATGTGAAAAAGTTTAAGGAAGTGTTATCAAAAATGATAATAATTTTCACAGAGAATAAGTTATACAGATAAAAGTAAAATCTTTATTTTACTTTATTATTTAATTGAATTTATTTTACTCAATGTTATTTAACAATTTCTAACTTATAAATTTCAAAAGTTA
Organism: Metellina segmentata; assembly: GCA_947359465.1. NCBI lineage: Eukaryota > Metazoa > Arthropoda > Arachnida > Araneae > Tetragnathidae > Metellina > Metellina segmentata. Next base: position 13,211,204 of record OX375875.1, read on the forward strand.
TTCTAGAATTTGCTCTGTTTATATCAAACTACACTCAGCAATAAATGATTTAAATAACACAGTTAAACTAAAGTTAATTGATTCGATGATAAAACTACACTGCCAAGGTGACTTGTACGACGGCGACGGAGATTTTACCGCCCTGTGTGTAAACGCTCGATTTCTGTGAGCGGCGACGGTCAATTCTCCGCGACGGAAAAAATACGCCGTGTGTGTAACGCCGGTTACACACACGGCGTATTTTTTCGGTGCACGGAAAAAGCAGATTTTACAATTTTTTAAACACGATATGTGGTTATTTAACCTTTAAGTGTGTTGAGGGTTAGATGCAACCCTACTTCCACGGAAATTTCGTTTTATCTAAGGGTTTAAGAATACTCGTCTAAACCATGTGACTTGAATACCAACTCAAGGGAGCCGGACAATTGCTTTGTCTTTTTTGTTGCTTGGAGTTATAGGTCTACAATATCCTTTAAAATAAATCATCGGTACATGGAAAATGTATTCTTCTAATTGGTGGATGTATTACAATGAAACTGTTAGCAAAAACTGATGTAGACGTACTAAAGAAAGCCTCTGGGAAATGTGACATTTGACACCATTCTTAGCCGTCTTGTTGAGAATCCTGATGTCTCTGGGATGAATATCCATACCAAAAGCAGATCAGAAAGAGACATTAAAATTCCTCACTGATTTGATAAATGTACTTACTATATCGTATTTATCCTTTAAGATTTGTTGTTAACTTTTTAACTTGTCATATTATCATTTAAGTGTTACACTCCCAGAAGTATTATTCTAAGAAGGAAGTAATTTGTTTGTAAAATTTAAGATTAACAGTTCCATTTTTTAGTTTCACTTTGCAAGGTTGGAGAATGTTAAGATTTTAGGCATTAAGATAAAGTGATTGTGCCACTAGTACTTAGTTCACATTTCAGTTTTCATTTTCTGTTAGTGGCAACGGTGTGTAAGTTTTTTTAATTGAACTTCGAAACTTATAAACACTTTTTATTTTAAATGCTTAAAATAAAGTTTTTAACGTTTAAAGATTTTTCCATTCATCTGGAGAACTTGTTGTTCATTTGAGTGACTGGCGTTCGCACATTTAATTATTTATTTATTCTTCGAACCAGCAAATGTCCTTGTATCCTTTATCATAAATGTATTTTGTAGGTTATACTCATATATAAATCAGAAAAGAATGATACAATTTTCTGCGGAGGAACTTTGATAAGCAGACTTTACGTACTAACAGCTGCACACTGCTTAGTGGGGTAAGTACCTCGTTTAAATTACTCGGGTTTTTGTAGCTATGTTTAAATACATTTAATTTGTGCATTTTACAGTACAGCTACACTCTACGTTTATGAGTGATGGCAGAGGCTTTGCAATTTTTTTTGGCGCACTTCTAGTAGTGAGTTACGATAAATTAACTAAGGAAACGCATGTAGCCTTAAAACTTACTGTTCTGGGAATAATTCAAGTAACGAAATATTGTAAAGATGAATTAAACATTTTATATATATTGCCTGGTAAATTTCAAACTGATGATTTAGAAAGTAGATTTAGTTTATATAGGCAGCTCACAGGTTCACAATATCATATTTCAGTACAACAGTTATTGGAGTGTGAAAAAAAATTGAGGATAAAGTCAGTATTGCAACTTAAAATTCCAACAAAAGCTTTTGGTGAAATAGTAATTAACGATTTTGAAGTTGGTGATTTTATAGATGATTTTGATATTGAAGGCAAAAATTTTCCTATTACTGTTGAATATTCAGATTTAGATGATGTGAATGCATATGTACCAGTATTTATTTATATAGCTGGATATTGTATACATAAAGTATTAAAAAAAGAATATTGTGAATCATGTGCAGAAACTCATTTGTGTAATAAAAAATTAAACTTAAATGTTAATTATGATTTTGTTAAAAACTTAGATAGAGGACAGTTAAAGTTTCCCAAAGAACACATAGTAAATGCAGTGTTATATAATTATGTTGTAAATAAGCTATGTACGAATTTTAAATCTGAATTTTTAAAGTTAAAAGATCAGCGTAAAATTGTTTTGTCAATTACTATGTCTATACTAGATGATAATGATATGTTGCTATCTGAAGAAACGTGTGAGAATTTTCATAACATAGGCACTATTCTTAAAAATGTTTTATGGGCATCTTCAAACATCCTTCTTAATAATTTTTGCAAGAAATGCAATGATGATGTAGTAGCATCTAATTATTTAAAAAAGAATAACGATAAGAAAGGTACGAAGAAAACTGAAGTTAATGAAGCAAATTGTTCCAACCAAAGAAAGTTGGGCAAATTTATATAATCTTTTATTTTTTTCCCATAAATTTAAATGCACCAAATATTTTTAAAATTCATTCTTTCCTGATGTTCATAAGTCTATTATTCTATGTTTTAGCCATGTTGATGTTTCTTAGTTAAATGTATCAATATCTAATGCTGTGTTGATTTCATTAAAATTTTTAATAAATTGTGCTTAGTTAAAATTTTAGTTGTACCGAAATATTGCTGTTTGGTTTGATAATAAAAATATTTTTCTGATTTGGTTTTGTTCTTTTCTTGTACTTTATTTCATAAACAGTGTATTTGTGTAACTTTTTTACCATAAATAAGTCCTTAAATTTTAAAAATTTACGTCTAGTATCTCAATTGGGTATTTATGGTCATTATTTAAAACAAGATAAATGTATAGTGTAATTTAAACTATAGCAAGACTAGAAGTTTCTAAAAGGTTAACTAAAGTAAGCAGTTAGATTTATTCGAACACAACCAAAGTAAAAATGAAGTTATTTTCCTTAGAAAGAAATATCAGCAGGTACGCTAGTTTTAATGAAGTAGAAAAATAAAACGCATAAGCTCCGGCGAAACACAGCTCGGAGGGATACGACGAAGGACTTGGATCTCAGTTGTATGACGTCAGAAACTAGTTGTGCGGCCATGATATCGATGGTTACGGGTGAACCTTTGGCCATAGATCATAAATTGTTGGATTTCAATTTCGTTTATCAGTCGTTTTTTTAACGTTTCACTTATTTAATGCAGTGACGGTGTTTAGGGCATTAAATTATTCAATATTCACATTTTAATATTTAATTTATACACACTCAATCATTAAAACACAATAAATAGAGATCTTTTCGGGATCATTTGAAAGATGCATTTTTTTGTAACAAACCCAAATCTGTTTTCCCTAGCTGAGGAAATCATAATTCTTCATTCCAAACGGACCGTCGTCAATAGACCGTTATGCTGCTTCAGTATAACGTTAATTAAAATACCTACCAACCTTCATTAAAAGTATGAACATGAAATGAATATTGCATGCATTGCAATTTCTCTCCTAACTGCTACAGGAAAAATGTATAATATTGTCTTGAAAATCAAACATTTGTACTGATAATGAACCACAAGACAAAATGAATCATACAATAATGTTTCCAACTACACCATCAATATTAATGTGGTCGCATTTTATTTAAAAATGGTAAAACCATTTTTTAATAATACACATCGTCCTTTAATTTTTGAAGTTATATGTATTTAAAATATTCCAGTGTTCATATTTTTCAATTTTATTCTATCAACTTGAAGTAAATTATCACATATTCTACTTTTTCTGATAGAATATTGAATCAGCTTAAAATATTTTAGTAATGTCAACTGTGGTAAATTGTGTATTATAGTGAGCCTATATTCATTTACGTACAATAATAGCATAGTGTTATACAAAGGCTATAATAAGTATTTTTTAAATTCTAATTAAGATAAGAAACTATAAAGTATAAATATTTCACTGTAAACAGTGCACCCTAAAGATCAATGTAAATATATTTACCAGAAGTATTGGACTAAATATTATTAAACCCATGGCACTTTTAGAATTATTTTTTAAAATAATTTTAATAAATACAAACATTTTTTCTACAATGGTTTTTATTATACATTTCCAAAGACGCCATGTGAAAATATAAATTAAAATTTGCATAGAACTCTGTAATTTAATTTTGTATTGTGAACTTGCTTTGAATTATAAATCATAAAAATTCAAATCTGACCATTGTTTATTAAGCCATGACCATTTTTTCACTGGGAGAAGACCACCGTTTTGAAATACAAATGCTATCATAAAAATAGCTTCTATTTAGAAACCTAAACTTTTACCTCACCTGATTTTTGTCAATTTAGAATTTAATATACTTATAATGTTAATACTTCTACGGTATACAAATAAAAATAAGAGGTTTCATTTCTTTCTGTAAAACCATCTGTTTATAAAAGATATTTTTTCACTTAACATGCAAGACAATAAACTAAAATGTATGATATGCATTGTTTTAAAGTTTGTATACATGTTGCTGACAAAATGGCTTCGATTTGGGACAAAATTTTTTTAATTTGAAGTATTATCTCTTTTGGTTGGTTGTTGGTTGGTTATTTGGTGTTTTACGGCACAAGGGCAATATTTGGCCATGCTGAGCAATTCGCGTTTCGATACAACCAAAAGACCGCCGTGTACGTTTGGGCTGGAGCACGTTTAATCAGTCTTAAATTACCTGATATTCGCATGGTGTGGAAATTAAGAGAGTGAGGTGCCATCTCATGTGTTTATCTAGCCATTTGACCGTGGTTAAAAGTTTCAAGGTGTTGTCCTCGAATCTTTCCCTACTTGATCAAACCCAGCTCGTCGTCAATAACACGTTGTGTTGTTCCTATACGACGTTAATTACCTCGCTATTATCAATTTTTTTTGTGGTGTTTTCAGATCTTTTATTCTGTTTTCATGAAAAATATGTTATTTCTCAGAAAAGCCATAATTTGCTTTATTATGCACAGATTGTGGAATCCCTAACGAAAGTGGCGAAGTAAGGATTGCTGGTGGAACTGAAGCTGACCCATTTGAATTCCCATGGATTGTAAGTTCATTTTCAGTTTTTAAAATAAAGGTTCATTTACTAAGAGTGAAATAAAGTTTCGATGAAAAATAATTTTTATTGTTTATTACATATTGTTTTACACTGTGCCGCTGGAGAGTAGAAATAATCAAAAGCTTAACTTAACTTTCACAACTGAGTATGCTAACTACTTAGTAAATCTAACTATTTCAATCATAGGAACGGTAATTTAGCTGTCAGTGATGTCAAATATATTGATGTATTTTTCCATGACTGTATTCTTGCAATATGCTACGGTGAGAAACTAATGGAACAGAAATATCTTCAGCTGCAACATGGTAATGATATTACCTGAATCTGCGAAAATGACGCTAAAAGTATATAGGGAGTTACCAAACCGATGATTAAATGTCTTCGAACTTACATTGCACTAGGTATCAAGTGACCGGAGGGAAACTTTGCTAACTACTTAGTAAATCTAACTATTTCAATCATAGGAACTGTAGCTTAGCTGTCCGTGATGTCAAATATATTGATGTCCTTTTCCATGACTGTATTCTTGCAATATGCTGCGGTGAGAAACTAATGGAACAGAAATATTTTCAGCTGCAACATGGTAATGATATTACCTGAATCTGCGAAAATGATACTAAAAGTATATAGGGAGTTACCGAACCGATGATTAAATGTCTTCGAACTTACATTGCACTAGGTATCAAGTGACCGGAGGGAAACTTTGAAAAATTATAATAGATGGAGAAGATCAATTGTAGGCTGTATGACCACCTCGAAACGATGCAGGCTTTCCTCCACGTTTGCATACAGGTATTGAGGTTTCGGGTGCATTCCTGTGGTAACAGATCCCATTCCTAGACTACTAACATCACATGATTCCAAAATTTAAGTACGCACCGTATTCTATTAAATATCCTTGGTTATGTAAATCGTCACAGGATATTTTGTTCAATTTCGATATTTTTACCTTTAAAAGTAATGGTTGCTCTTTACGTTTTGCCGCGTTGGTATAGTGTGGAAGTTTGGAAAGTGGGGTGCCAGCTGTGGTGTTACTTCGTTATCTGGCCGTAGTTCAAAATTAGGCGATGTTGTCTGAGGACCTAGGGCATTGATCCCGGGCCGTCACCAATAACCCTTTGTGTAGCAATAGTGCGACGCTGATTAACTACCTAACTTCTGTGAGTTTTGCTTTCCAGTGTAGTAGCTACGAAGCGTTCCAATCCGTAGAGACTTGCTTTACCTGTAACAGTTATGTGTTTCAACCTGTCCAATAGTATGGCACTGTGCTGATTATTTGCATATTAACATCTACCATAATTTAACGTGTCCTTGCAATGTATTTTGTATTAAATCCTATATTTTTTAATCGCAGGCAAGGATCGTGTATAATGAAAGCTTTATAGGAGTAGGATCTCTAATTAATAAGTCCAAGTTACGTTTTAAATGTAGCGAGTATCTTTGACAACTGATAAGTAAAGATTTAACCACTATAACAAGCTTTAAACAATTCATTTATACTTTAACATATTTACTAAAATCATTAAAAACACTGCTCTGAAAAAAACAATTTATTTTTCGAGCTTTGTCACCATTCTGCTGATTTTTACATAAGATGATCTCCTGAGTTCGAATATGACCCACGTTATCCCCCATCATGTACCGTTTTCTGGGGACGCACCTTCCTGTGTTTATCACTTTTCGATATAATTTTATGGACATAAATTTGATTTGGAGTGGGGAAAAGTATTAATTTAACCATTAAACTGCTTCCGAGGGGCTAGAGAGGTGAAAAGCTCTAAATCATGAACATTTGTAGGAAGAATGGAGATTTGGGAGGGATTTGTCCCATTGAATTGTAAAAAAAAATCATTACAAATAATCGTTTTTTTCGTGTTTTTTTCGCAATTTTTCTCTTATTTTCTACATATTTTAGCTTGTAGTAACTCCTTTTCCTCCCCCTAACACCCTTAACTAATAAAAACTATATAGCAACAATTTTGAATAATGCGGGTTAGGGGGGGGGGAGGTCCCGAATCCCTAGCAAGAAAGTTTGTAAGATTCACTGTACGACGGTGACACTCTCAAAACCCCCGCGCTCTTTGTGGTTTGCGCAGGAATTTTCATGCTTTGACAATTTTAAACTTCCATTGTTCTTATCACTATTTGTGAACTGATATCGTTACCTTCCCTCATTACATCTTTCGCGATCGTAGAGTCAACTTTTCGTTATTCTAGGCGGGGACTCTGTGTTTCCAAGTTGTTTAAGCTGTGTAAAACGGTCCAAATTTTTTGCACCGGCTTTTTCAAATTGAATTACGGTTCTTGAGTGTAATTTGTAATTAATATCGAGCATTGATTTACTGTTTAATTATGCCACCCGAGTGTAAAATCATCCCGATAGCTTCTGCTATGTTTGCAGTGTGAATTTACTTTAAAAGCGCAAAGAAAACCCCTTTATCCGCTTCGTAAAATTGCTCATCAATTTTACTTTGATTGCAAAGTTGGCGATCAGGACAAGGATTGGGCTCCAAAAGATGGAAGTCATACAAAAGTAACAATATGTGAGATGACATCGAGGTTCGCGCCAAACCATGGGCATTGATTTACGAGTTCCTTTAAGCCATTTGGTCAAGCTACTGTAACAAACTGTGCAGCAAAACTTTGGAGCCCAATTCTTGTCCTGATCACCAACTTAGCAATTAAAGTAAAATTGATAAGCAGTTTTAAGAAGCGTAGAAATTAGTTTTCGTTGAGCTTTTAAAGTCAATTCGCCGCAAACATAGAAGAAGCTATCGGGATGATTTTTACACTCGCGTGGTATAATTAAATAGTAAATAAATGCACGGTATTAATCATAACTTACACTCACGTATTCTAATTCAATTTGAAAAAGCCGAAGCAAAAAAAATGTGTACCGTTTTACACAATTTCAACAACTTGGAAACACAGAATCCCCGCCAAGAATACCGAAAAGTTGACTACGATCGCGAAAGATGTAATGAGGGAAGGTAACGATTACAGTTCACAACTATAGTGATAAAAGCAATGCAAGTTTACAATTGTCAAAGCATGAAAATTTCTGCGCAAAACACGAAGCGCGCGAGTTATTGAGAGCGTCACCGTCGTACAGTGAATCTTACAAACTTTCTTGCGAGGAATTCGGGACCTTTCCCCCCCCCCCTCACCCGTTTTTAGCCAAAATTGTTGCTATATATTTTTATTAGTTTGGAGTGTTAGGAAGAGGAAAAGGAGGGGATGGAAGCTGGAATATGTAGAAAATAAATGAAAAAATTGCGAAAAAAACTCCAGTAAAAGCGATTATTTTTAATGATTTTTTTTTTTACAATTTAAGCGGAGAAATCCCCCAAATTTCCCCACTTGCTACAAATGTTCATGTTTTAGAGCTTTTCACCTCTATAGCACCTCAGAAGAATTTTAATGGTTAAAATAATCCTTTATCCCAGTCCAAATCAAATTAATATCCATAAAATTATATCTAAAAGTGATAAACATGGGAGGCTTCGTCCGTAGAAAACGGTACGTGATGGGGGAAAACAGGGGACATATTCGTATTCAGGAGGTTATTTTACATAAGAATTAGCTGGAAAGGTGTCGGGGCTTTTTGTTATGCAGAGCAGTGAAGTCAATTCTGACGCATTTAGATCGTTTAATAATTGTAATATGAGAATGAATAAACATTTAATGGGTTTTACAGATTTTGATAGCATTAATGAACATTAAGCATTGCTTTCTGTTCTGTGTCAAAGAAAGTTTAATCTCGCACCTTAAGATGACTCTTTTATCTGTCTTCTATGCTCTGAATTTAAGATGTTGTCTAAAGTCTTCCTTGCATTAGTAGTGACAGGAAATGTTTCCATTTTTTACAGGAATCATGGGATGCTATCTTATCAATGGATTGTTGACGTATTTCTGGGTAGGCATCGAATTTTGGAAGCAGAGCCCAAGTTCAGAAAATTCGATGTGGAAGCAGCATCTTGCCCCAAAGGGTATGGCACACCTACTCCGTACAGCAACGATCTAGCTCTTTTGAAATTGAAAGTACCTGCTACGGGAATGCACTATACATACAGACCAATATGCTTACCGAGGACGGATCTAACTTATTCACAGGGTCTTGAACTAAAAACAGCCGGTTGGGGACGAATTTCCAAAAGTAATTATCTCATATGAGCACTGATATATAGAGAAAGCATGATAAAGATTCATTCTTAACAATAAGTCATTTTTACAGCAGGTAAAGAAAGTATCCAAACACCTCTTGTTATTCCCGTCCCTGGAGTCATACAGTCAAACCAAAAGTTTCATTTGACTTGTAATAATGGAGTAATAATAAAACGGAAAATGTACTATAAATTAATGTTAATTTTTTTGGCACAAGGATCCATCTTCTTATTTCGAGGAGAATATAGAATTTATTTAAAAAACCTTTTTTATAATTGATTTCCACTTGGATATACACATATCCTATAGATCTGTAAAAGGTCTCACGAGCATAAATGATGACTCTCATTGAATATGTCATTTTTTTAATGAAAATCAAAATGTAGAGAGTCCAACCACTGCTATTCAAATGGAAAAATTATTTATTTAATACTAATATGTACTTCTGAATAATAATAAATGAATACTCTGGTCGCACAAGATGAATGTAGCACCTTAGATTATTCTTTATTTTTTGTTAAAAAAAAGTAGAAGAGTGTAAATGTTAACTTATTTTTCGCAGCGTGTCATATCATACCTTCTAGATTATTTGAATATTACGCTCTTGATGGATACATAGCGTTTGTATATGTCCCAGTCACGTAGTTACTTCAAAACACCTCTCGACAAATAGACTAGGAATTTCTATAGTGAGAAGAAATCACTTCAACAGAAATGGTTAAAACAATTTCATGCATTTTCTTGTTTTATTGAACTCATTTCTTAGTACTCTAAAACTAGAAATACTCAAATTCAGCTGTCAATTAATTTGCTTTTCCAACATAAAGGCTTCGTGATATTCTATGAAAATATACAAATCTTTAGCTTAAACAAAACGATGCCTCATATTCTATTTTGGGGTTATTTATGAGTGGATGGGAATTAAGATATTAATTTAAATGTAATCAGAATGGAACGTGTAAAATAATATTCAAACTGAAAATTTCAGGTGGTCCTGTAAATGATGTTCTACTAAAAGCCGATATGTATATTTGGTCTATGGAATCGTGTGTCTGGAGGTATCCCAGACGGTTTACAGAACATATGATTTGTGCTTACAAAGATGAAACGGACACATGCGAGGTACTACTTATAAGATAAGTATTTGAACTCATAAAATTATTTAAAATGCATTTACAATGGGTATCGGACTCAAATAAAAGTTTTCGAAATTATTACCGGAGTACAATTAGCTTAGAAAATTCTTGTTTTAATAAAAGAAAAAATTTCAACGAATAGTGTTTGTGAGATTCTGAGGAATAGTGTTTGTGAGATTGTGAGAATCATGCGTCCAGAGGTATCCCAGACGGTTTACAGAACATATGATTTGTGCTTACAAAGATGAAACGGACACATGCGAGGTACTACTTATAAGATAAGTATTTGAACTCATAAAATTATTTAAAATGCATTTACAATGGGTATCGGACTCAAATAAAAGTTTTCGAAATTATTACCGGAGTACAATTAGCTTAGAAAATTCTTGTTTTAATAAAAGAAAAAATTTCAACGAATAGTGTTTGTGAGATTCTGAGGAATAGTGTTTGTGAGATTGTGAGAATCATGCGTCCAGAGGTATCCCAGACGGTTTACAGAACATATGATTTGTGCTTACAAAGATGAAACGGACACATGCGAGGTACTACTTATAAGATAAGTATTTGAACTCATAAAATTATTTAAAATGCATTTACAATGGGTATCCGACTCAAGTAAAAGTTTTCGAAATTATTACCGGAGTACAATTAGCTTAGAAAATTCTTGTTTTAATAAAAGAAAAAATTTCAACGAATAGTGTTTGTGAGATTCTGAGGAATAGTGTTTGTGAGATTGTGAGAATCATGCGTCCAGAGGTATCCCAGACGGTTTACAGAACATATGATTTGTGCTTACAAAGATGAAACGGACACATGCGAGGTACTACTTATAAGATAAGTATTTGAACTCATAAAATTATTTAAAATGCATTTACAATGGGTATCCGACTCAAGTAAAAGTTTTCGAAATTATTACCGGAGTACAATTAGCTTAGAAAATTCTTGTTTTAATAAAAGAAAAAATTTCAACGAATAGTGTTTGTGAGATTCTGAGGAATAGTGTTTGTGAGATTGTGAGAATCATGCGTCCAGAGGTATCCCAGACGGTTTACAGAACATATGATTTGTGCTTACAAAGATGAAACGGACACATGCGAGGTACTACTTATAAGATAAGTATTTGAACTCATAAAATTATTTAAAATGCATTTACAATGGGTATCGGACTCAAATAAAAGTTTTCGAAATTATTACCGGAGTACAATTAGCTTAGAAAATTCTTGTTTTAATAAAAGAAAAAATTTCAACGAATAGTGTTTGTGAGATTCTGAGGAATAGTGTTTGTGAGATTGTGAGAATCATGCGTCCAGAGGTATCCCAGACGGTTTACAGAACATATGATTTGTGCTTACAAAGATGAAACGGACACATGCGAGGTACTACTTATAAGATAAGTATTTGAACTCATAAAATTATTTAAAATGCATTTACAATGGGTATCCGACTCAAGTAAAAGTTTTCGAAATTATTACCGGAGTACAATTAGCTTAGAAAATTCTTGTTTTAATAAAAGAAAAAATTTCAACGAATAGTGTTTGTGAGATTCTGAGGAATAGTGTTTGTGAGATTGTGAGAATCATGCGTCCAGAGGTATCCCAGACGGTTTACAGAACATATGATTTGTGCTTACAAAGATGAAACGGACACATGCGAGGTACTACTTATAAGATAAGTATTTGAACTCATAAAATTATTTAAAATGCATTTACAATGGGTATCCGACTCAAGTAAAAGTTTTCGAAATTATTACCGGAGTACAATTAGCTTAGAAAATTCTTGTTTTAATAAAAGAAAAAATTTCAACGAATAGTGTTTGTGAGATTCTGAGGAATAGTGTTTGTGAGATTGTGAGAATCATGCGTCCAGAGGTATCCCAGACGGTTTACAGAACATATGATTTGTGCTTACAAAGATGAAACGGACACATGCGAGGTACTACTTATAAGATAAGTATTTGAACTCATAAAATTATTTAAAATGCATTTACAATGGGTATCCGACTCAAGTAAAAGTTTTCGAAATTATTACCGGAGTACAATTAGCTTAGAAAATTCTTGTTTTAATAAAAGAAAAAATTTCAACGAATAGTGTTTGTGAGATTCTGAGGAATAGTGTTTGTGAGATTGTGAGAATCATGCGTCCAGAGGTATCCCAGACGGTTTACAGAACATATGATTTGTGCTTACAAAGATGAAACGGACACATGCGAGGTACTACTTATAAGATAAGTATTTGAACTCATAAAATTATTTAAAATGCATTTACAATGGGTATCCGACTCAAGTAAAAGTTTTCGAAATTATTACCGGAGTACAATTAGCTTAGAAAATTCTTGTTTTAATAAAAGAAAAAATTTCAACGAATAGTGTTTGTGAGATTCTGAGGAATAGTGTTTGTGAGATTGTGAGAATCATGCGTCCAGAGGTATCCCAGACGGTTTACAGAACATATGATTTGTGCTTACAAAGATGAAACGGACACATGCGAGGTACTACTTATAAGATAAGTATTTGAACTCATAAAATTATTTAAAATGCATTTACAATGGGTATCGGACTCAAATAAAAGTTTTCGAAATTATTACCGGAGTACAATTAGCTTAGAAAATTCTTGTTTTAATAAAAGAAAAAATTTCAACGAATAGTGTTTGTGAGATTCTGAGGAATAGTGTTTGTGAGATTGTGAGAATCATGCGTCCAGAGGTATCCCAGACGGTTTACAGAACATATGATTTGTGCTTACAAAGATGAAACGGACACATGCGAGGTACTACTTATAAGATAAGTATTTGAACTCATAAAATTATTTAAAATGCATTTACAATGGGTATCCGACTCAAGTAAAAGTTTTCGAAATTATTACCGGAGTACAATTAGCTTAGAAAATTCTTGTTTTAATAAAAGAAAAAATTTCAACGAATAGTGTTTGTGAGATTCTGAGGAATAGTGTTTGTGAGATTGTGAGAATCATGCGTCCAGAGGTATCCCAGACGGTTTACAGAACATATGATTTGTGCTTACAAAGATGAAACGGACACATGCGAGGTACTACTTATAAGATAAGTATTTGAACTCATAAAATTATTTAAAATGCATTTACAATGGGTATCGGACTCAAATAAAAGTTTTCGAAATTATTACCGGAGTACAATTAGCTTAGAAAATTCTTGTTTTAATAAAAGAAAAAATTTCAACGAATAGTGTTTGTGAGATTCTGAGGAATAGTGTTTGTGAGATTGTGAGAATCATGCGTCCAGAGGTATCCCAGACGGTTTACAGAACATATGATTTGTGCTTACAAAGATGAAACGGACACATGCGAGGTACTACTTATAAGATAAGTATTTGAACTCATAAAATTATTTAAAATGCATTTACAATGGGTATCCGACTCAAGTAAAAGTTTTCGAAATTATTACCGGAGTACAATTAGCTTAGAAAATTCTTGTTTTAATAAAAGAAAAAATTTCAACGAATAGTGTTTGTGAGATTCTGAGGAATAGTGTTTGTGAGATTGTGAGAATCATGCGTCCAGAGGTATCCCAGACGGTTTACAGAACATATGATTTGTGCTTACAAAGATGAAACGGACACATGCGAGGTACTACTTATAAGATAAGTATTTGAACTCATAAAATTATTTAAAATGCATTTACAATGGGTATCCGACTCAAGTAAAAGTTTTCGAAATTATTACCGGAGTACAATTAGCTTAGAAAATTCTTGTTTTAATAAAAGAAAAAATTTCAACGAATAGTGTTTGTGAGATTCTGAGGAATAGTGTTTGTGAGATTGTGAGAATCATGCGTCCAGAGGTATCCCAGACGGTTTACAGAACATATGATTTGTGCTTACAAAGATGAAACGGACACATGCGAGGTACTACTTATAAGATAAGTATTTGAACTCATAAAATTATTTAAAATGCATTTACAATGGGTATCGGACTCAAATAAAAGTTTTCGAAATTATTACCGGAGTACAATTAGCTTAGAAAATTCTTGTTTTAATAAAAGAAAAAATTTCAACGAATAGTGTTTGTGAGATTCTGAGGAATAGTGTTTGTGAGATTGTGAGAATCATGCGTCCAGAGGTATCCCAGACGGTTTACAGAACATATGATTTGTGCTTACAAAGATGAAACGGACACATGCGAGGTACTACTTATAAGATAAGTATTTGAACTCATAAAATTATTTAAAATGCATTTACAATGGGTATCCGACTCAAGTAAAAGTTTTCGAAATTATTACCGGAGTACAATTAGCTTAGAAAATTCTTGTTTTAATAAAAGAAAAAATTTCAACGAATAGTGTTTGTGAGATTCTGAGGAATAGTGTTTGTGAGATTGTGAGAATCATGCGTCCAGAGGTATCCCAGACGGTTTACAGAACATATGATTTGTGCTTACAAAGATGAAACGGACACATGCGAGGTACTACTTATAAGATAAGTATTTGAACTCATAAAATTATTTAAAATGCATTTACAATGGGTATCCGACTCAAGTAAAAGTTTTCGAAATTATTACCGGAGTACAATTAGCTTAGAAAATTCTTGTTTTAATAAAAGAAAAAATTTCAACGAATAGTGTTTGTGAGATTCTGAGGAATAGTGTTTGTGAGATTGTGAGAATCATGCGTCCAGAGGTATCCCAGACGGTTTACAGAACATATGATTTGTGCTTACAAAGATGAAACGGACACATGCGAGGTACTACTTATAAGATAAGTATTTGAACTCATAAAATTATTTAAAATGCATTTACAATGGGTATCCGACTCAAGTAAAAGTTTTCGAAATTATTACCGGAGTACAATTAGCTTAGAAAATTCTTGTTTTAATAAAAGAAAAAATTTCAACGAATAGTGTTTGTGAGATTCTGAGGAATAGTGTTTGTGAGATTGTGAGAATCATGCGTCCAGAGGTATCCCAGACGGTTTACAGAACATATGATTTGTGCTTACAAAGATGAAACGGACACATGCGAGGTACTACTTATAAGATAAGTATTTGAACTCATAAAATTATTTAAAATGCATTTACAATGGGTATCCGACTCAAGTAAAAGTTTTCGAAATTATTACCGGAGTACAATTAGCTTAGAAAATTCTTGTTTTAATAAAAGAAAAAATTTCAACGAATAGTGTTTGTGAGATTCTGAGGAATAGTGTTTGTGAGATTGTGAGAATCATGCGTCCAGAGGTATCCCAGACGGTTTACAGAACATATGATTTGTGCTTACAAAGATGAAACGGACACATGCGAGGTACTACTTATAAGATAAGTATTTGAACTCATAAAATTATTTAAAATGCATTTACAATGGGTATCGGACTCAAATAAAAGTTTTCGAAATTATTACCGGAGTACAATTAGCTTAGAAAATTCTTGTTTTAATAAAAGAAAAAATTTCAACGAATAGTGTTTGTGAGATTCTGAGGAATAGTGTTTGTGAGATTGTGAGAATCATGCGTCCAGAGGTATCCCAGACGGTTTACAGAACATATGATTTGTGCTTACAAAGATGAAACGGACACATGCGAGGTACTACTTATAAGATAAGTATTTGAACTCATAAAATTATTTAAAATGCATTTACAATGGGTATCCGACTCAAGTAAAAGTTTTCGAAATTATTACCGGAGTACAATTAGCTTAGAAAATTCTTGTATTAATAAAAGAAAAATTGCAACGAATAGTGTTTGTGAGATTCTGAGGTTCTCCTACAACAAAGGGAGAAATGGTTGGTTGGGGAACGAGACATCCTCTAGGGAGAGTAGAGGGGGTGGCTGTGAAAGGTCATGTGGTCCAGGAAGAGAAAAGGGGAGAGGGGGAAGAAAAATAATTCGACCAGCTGAGACGACAGAAAAGGGACAGCTGAGGGGCTGTCTGCTGCTACTGTAACTGTTTTTTAACATATATACGTATAACCAAGAATGTCCAATAAATGTTGAAAATACATCTATGAAGTCGTGGACCACTCCAGTAGATAAAACGAATCACACACACTCACCAGATAGATATAGCAAAAATATGTGGGTGTAATAATCTGTCGCAGACGCCAGGATTTACGATGGAGAGGGACGCTTGATGCCAAAGCAGTGGAAGGAGCGATGGACATGACAGGGCATCGCGTAATGAAAAGAAAGCGATCCTGAACGGAAGGGTGTTAATATTAGAAGAGGGATCTCGTGTGCAATCTGGAGAATCGAGTGGTGCCTACCAGGATCCGTGGAAGGAACGATCGACTTGGTCGAACGTCGTGTGATGGATCAGAAGCAATCCTGAACCGATAGGTGTCCACATAGGAAGAGTGATTCTGGGTGCAACTAGGAGGTACGTTTGTTGTCGACTAGGGGCGATGGAAGGAAAAGGCGATGGAAAAGCTGTGATACTGATCTGAGGGGGGGGGGGGGGTTAACGTCTGATGAGTGGTACAGTGTGCAACTTGAAAGATGTCCGATGACTGTACTATCGCATGCGAGGAGATATGGAAATGCGCCTTCTGCAGTGAACTTATATTCCTTGAAGGGTACTGGGGTAATTCCCTTCTGAATTGATCCAGTGAGCCAGTAAATACACAGGGGGGTAACACAAATATGTATGAGAAACTGTATGTTGATTATTTTACATTGGTGCAATGATGTGTATTTATTTTGATGGGGCTAAGGATTTGTAGGATTTAATGTGTAATGAATAGCATCTAACCAGTAGTTTTTAGAAATTACTTTGGGTAAATAAAAGTGTAAGATTATGCACATGTATTTAATATAATTAGTTACTTATTGAAGGTGTTTGAATATTTATAGAGTAACTAGGGGAATTATGTGGAACATCAAAGTGCATGTTTGAAAAGTGTTAGTGGATTTACTAGAGTAATTATTGAAGCTTTGTGTTACTGTTAAAAATGATTGTGTTTACACGGGGTTCACCAAGGCATTTTTGGGAGAGCTAGGAAAGAGGAGATGAGATATTTTGCAATTGAATTAAGGAAGACGTTCCTCCGAATGCTAATAGGTTTCAATTGAAAAGAACAATAGAGGATGTGAGACATTAAATCGTACGATGCAGAATATGTGGAAGACTTAGTGATATCTATTGCTAATGAAAGAGAGTGGAGAGAAGCTGAAAGGGAGTGGGAATTTAGGCAAATGGAAAAAGCTAGAAAGGAGTTGGAAGTAGCCGAAGGGAGGCGGAAAGAAGCTCGGGAGAAGGCTGATAAGAGGAAGTCCGAGAGTGCAATAAAATTGCGAGAGTTAGAAATTCAAAAAGAGAAAAGTGTAGAAAGAAGGAATGGAAAATGCATTTTCTAGAAAAGATAGGGGAGGAAAGGGCAGTAAAATAGAACTGACCCCACCACAACGGATGTGAAAGGGGAAGCGTAAACTTCGCAAGTCGAGGAACAGGGAAAAAAGCACATGGACATAGGAACTGAGAGGGATGAATCAAGGGGATCAAACTGTGAGAAACGCTCTCGCAGCCGAGAGGGAGGAGACTGAAGGTCACAAAAAGACATAAGAAGAGGTAGTTGACCCGACGTACTCATTGGGAAGGGAGAAAATTGACATTCTGTATGGTGAAGTTACTCCCAATGAGGGGGAGAGTCAGAGGTGGTCGCGAGAACTGGAAAGGGCGTAGGTCTATAATTTTCCTTTATGAATTTGATATTTAAGTGCTTACCACTAATAAAATTGTGTTGTCAAAAAGTTGAGATTTTTTTTATGTACAAGTAGTTATTCTTATTACATTAATGTCGTGAGGTAAAGTAGTTATTCTGATTAAGTTAGTGTTGTAAGGTGCAGTAATTTTTCTTTTTAAAATATTGGTGTGATGTGCAGTATTTTACTCTTTACTTATGGTTATTATTGTATATTGTATTTATATTGGTTTTGTAGGAAGAAATGAGTAATTTGGCAAGAGTGTTTATGTACTGGTAGTAGTTTTTTTTAAATATAATCCTTTCCCCTTGTTCAATTTGGTGTATTAATTAGTGTCGATAATTTGATCTGACCTAGTTTGTAAATTCATGTATGAGAGTATTGTTGAGGCATGGTTGCCAACTAGGGACACAAACAATCATACACAGACTCCGATTTGGCTCGTTGGCTGTCGATTGGAAGGGCACCAGTATACCTGCCACCTTTGATTTAAGGTTTTTAATTATAAGACAAATTATCTGACAATTTTAAACCGGTGGGGAGGTGTGGGGTTCTCCTGCCAATTCAGAAAGGAATGGTTTGCGAGGGGAGGAGACATTCTATCTTGAGGGTGTCGTGGGGGTCGGTTAAAGGTCACCCGGGACAGAAGGAGCAAGAAGAGATAGGAAATAAAAGAATTCGACCAGCGGAGACGGGAAATGACGGGCGGCTGAGCGGCTCTGTACTGCTACTGTAACTTTTTGTAACGTATATAGGTCTAACCAAGAATGTCCATTACATATTGAAAATACATCTATGAAGTCGTGGCCCACTCCAGCAGATAAATTCAACCACACACACTCACCAGATAGAGATAGCTAAAACAGGTGGGTGTGATAGTGTTTTTGAGAATTTACTTTAGAATGTGTTTATAAAATTATCCTTAGAATATTTTTCTCACTTGCGGAAAGTTTCTATTTTCTTGTTCAATCAAATTAATAATACGTTCTAAAGATAAATAAACAATGGATATTTATGTAGTACGACCAGTGATGTAAAATTCCTGGGCATTTAATTTTGCGGGATACCCAGTTTACGGCTTACCCAGGGTATTTATCCAAAATGGGTATTTTAGTGGGTAATTCTCATTAGGTTTAACTACTTATTTACCCACCAACAGTTTATTCATGACATAAGATGACTAAATTGAATTGTATCAAAGATATTGAAATGGAAAACATAAATAAATAAATACAAATTTTACTCATTATCTTAAAAAGGTCAGTATTTAAGAAGATTCCTCTCATAGTTTCTCAATCTAAACCCTTTTAACATGTTTTTTAAAAAGTATTCAAACAAGACTACTTTTTAAATAGAATAACAATTAATTAAAATACAATTAAAAAAACAAATTAAATAGAAAAACACAATAATTAGTTTTTGAATGTATTGTGTATTAAAGCTTTTCATGTATTAACTTCCAGGTTGACAATGGAGCCCCTATGATGTGGTCACACGCCGGAAGATACTATTTGTACGGCCTGTCCTCCTGGGGAAGCAACGATAGCTGTGCAACTCCGGAAGATCCAAGAGTTTTCTCTGCAGTGCACACCAACCTTCTTTGGATTCGTAAAGTTTCTGGCCTTATTGGTGCTTAGGAGAAATGCTTACTTTCACTCATAAAAACTTTGTTATTTCATATAAATTAATTCCAGTTCGTGTTATAAATCTTTAAAAAGATTTAGCGTTTGCTTGGTACATTAAATATTTTCGACCCATTTAAAGTTATTCGTCCAATTAAGGCCATTCGAATGCAAAATTGGTGTGTCAAATAGAAATAGACCACTCCAGTGATATTCATTTCTTCATCGAGCGAAATAATCTCGTATTTTTAAATGTTATCCAATTTTTAGTTTAAGTTGTGGCACCTATGTTAGAGAATGAGATAAAAAGGAATCCTGAATTAATGTCTTCTGAACGGCTTTTTTCCCCGCTTACTTTACTTCAATTATGTCTTCCTATTTTTTGTTGTAAACTTATTGAATATTTATATTAAGAAATAACTAATTATTTCATCACATACAAGAACGTTACAAAATATTATATTTAAAGCAGAATGTATGTTAGAATAAAACAAATTTTTCCCTTGTCAAGGTGTCTTATTTTACGAGTTGAAAGTATTGTTATGCAAAACTCGGTATCTCAAACATACGTTAAAAACTTTTCTTTTCTTTTTATGTTATGCAGTACAATATTACTTTCGTTTTTTGAAAAAATATAATCGATCAACTTCGCTGAGTCTGTTCAGAAAAAAATTTTATTTTATAGCTAGTTCCATTATTATTGGACGTGTCACCAAATGGAATTTTCAAGAACACTCGTTTCAGACAAACGAGAACTCAAAAGTAGTCGTTTTGAAAGTAGTTAGTCAGGAATATTTTATTAAATTACACTCATGACCAAAATTATCTTCACATACCCAAAAATATGTATATTCCATGAAACACCCAATGGATGTAATCCATTTTTGCAGGGAGTGTATGAAATACAAGCTTAATTAGAATTATTCGATCAAATGCTTCCAAAAGCTTTCGGATATGCAAATCAAGGCGTTAGGTCATCAGACGGTGCAAAGTGAATATCTGAGAGAAGTTCTACAATACAGCGTTTGATTTCAATGTGTAAGGACTTGAAACAATTTTTTATGGCTACGAAGTATCATTTGGAATAATCTGTGAAGTGGCGCATTATCGGCAGCTTAGAAGCAGGGCAGACAATCATGGAAGCAACGAGATGTGTGAATATTTCAAGGCAGTCTCTGCGCTATGGAAACATTTTCATAACTCTGGAACTGTTTTAAGGAGGCCTGGACAAGGTCGTAAACGTATAACAACTGCTTTTCAAGATCGAAATATGGCAATAACTGCCCATCGTAACAGGTAGTCTACTGCTCGGCAGTTAAGTTCAGAGCTTGCAACAGCCATGAAAACTGTTGTATCACGGTAAACTCTATACAGAAGGCTTAATGGAAAAACGCCTTTAAGACAGAAAGTCAAGGTTATGTGTTTCACTGTCTTCGCAACACAAGAGGGATGGATTTCATCGTTGCAAAGAACAACAGAACTGGAGACAACACCAATGGCCCCATGTTCTTTTGACTGATGACTTGGGGTTTTAGTCTAGCAACTGATTCAAACGGCCGTATTCACAAGTCCGAATTAACCCGCGTATCAACGATAATCCTCGGGTTATCGAAAAAACCGTATACATAATGCCTAAACCGTGGTTCAAACCGCCTTTTCGGTGTTACATTTTCATCCTCCGTAATCGTCGAATTAACTATCGGTTTAGTGTTACACATGCGTTTTACTATCTTTTTGCGAAAGAAACAAAATGGACGACACACCTTTTTTTGTGCTAAATTACAGTATTTTTGCAATGACGCGCATTTAACTGATCTTATATGAATCGGATCAAGCAAATGATAACATTTTCTATATAATGGATATTTACAGATGTGTTCTGGTTCAAATTATAATCTGGCTCGCCAGAGTAGAACCCCGTGAGAGAGCGAACGTTATTATTGGGAGAGCAACACTCCTCAAGGTTCGAATAAGAGAATTTATTGCTATTATACATTGATGTATTTACAAGTTAGCTGGAAAATACACAAGAGTCCGGAAAGCAGAGACATTTTTGGGGTCACACATTTTACACCGACTGATTTGTGTAACAATAGTTAGCTAATTTCTAGGTAATGTCAAAAATCAAATTCAGCTTGCACGATCGAGGTAGGTGTAGTTGGGGGAGGGCGTTTGGAACGGTAATTTGGTAATTTTAGTTAACGTCGTACTAGAGCAACACAACGGGCTATTGACGACGGTCCGGGATCAGTCCCTTAAGGGAAAGATTCGAGGACAACACCTCGTAATTTTGAACCACGGTCAGGTGACGAAGCAACACCTGAGCTTGGGCATTTGGAACATGTAAAACAAGTTGTTTTTCAAAATATTTTACACCGACTGAAAATTTGACCCGAGGTTGTCATTTAGATATTAATAATGAAAATAATGTTCAACTGGCTTGGTAGTGTTAGAAAGACCTTCAGCTGAGGCAATGAAGTGGTTGCGAGCTAAATTACTCGTATATTCGAGGTGACCCCCGGTATATACTCGGTATCTGCAATCATCCACCTGATGGTCTCTCCACCACTATTGAGAGTAGGGTGTCAGCTCAGGTGTTGCTTCGTCATCTGACCGTGGTTCAAATTTACGAGGTGTTGTCCTCGGTTCTTTCCCTTAAGGGATTGATCCCGGACCGTCGTCAATAGCCCGTTGTCTTGCTCTTGTACGACGTTAACTAATAATTACCAACTACCACCACTATTGAACCAGATGAATGGGAATTTTTTAAACCTTACCTTTCATATGATAACATACTCGAGTTTCGTGGGTGGTCAAATTTATTTATTTGATTAGGAAATCATTAGCAAACATCGGGGAAACTTTCAAAATTTCACGAGTTTTTTTTTTGTTTTGTTTTTGTTACATTTATTATTTCTATATAAATTATGCGGATTGTTTCAAATCTGTCGTGCCCATCCCAAGAAGATTATTTTTCATATGTACCATGTTGATTTCAATTATTTTCCTTAAGATGATCAGATACTCCGTTATGGTGTATCTGATCACATGATCCGATTATACTGTTGGGAAACATGACCTTCATTCATCAAAATCAGAATATATATATATATATATATATATATATATATATATATATATATATATATATATATATATATATATATATATATATATATATATATATATATATATATATGCTCATTGTCAATGGAAATAATCAAAGGTTTCTTGATGTTAATAAATTGTACGAAAACTTCGGTCCTGAGAGTTGTGTACACAAAATTACCAGCATTTCATGCTTCGACGGGATGTGATTTTAATCCCGATTTCTTCAAGACAGGGAAGCAATAGCCATTCATTTTTTTAAGGAATTCTAAAAACTACACTGAAGCATTTTCAGAGCTCGGGGTGTCAGATTGCAATATAAATGAGCTCTTCGAAATCATCCAAGAATTCATGTATCGAGTGTAAGAATACGGACTCTAAGTAATATACACTGCTGGCCACTGTAAATGCAACACCCTGAAGGAAGCATGCAAACAATATGAAATTTGCAACACGCATTAGCGGAAGTGAGATATGCAAATGATTAGAATTTCAGCGCAGACGCACATCACGCGCTCTTGTGGCGCCACTTCAAAACGCTATTTAAGGTTTGGAGATTTCGACGATTTCAAGTAAGGCAATTGTGTTTTTCTTATGGTTTTTTCAAAAAAACGCTAAATTATGCCTCGTAGAAAACAGCGATCATCTTTTGATCAAGTATCCGAGTTCGACAGAGGAAGGATAGTGGCGTACAGAGATTGCGGATTATCTTTCAGGGAAATCGGTAGTCCTGTTGGACGAAACCAAACAACTGTAATGCGGATATGTGATCGTTGGATGCAGGAGGGTACGACGGACCGACGTGTTCGATCGTATCCACCTCAGTGCACCACTTCACGTGATGACAGGCATATTGTGCGTATGGCAGTGACGGATCGCTCAGCCACATCACGAACCATAGCACAGCACTTTCAGTCTGTAACGCATCATCCAGTGTCTGCGCGTACCATTTGACGCCGTTTACAGCAGAGTGGTCTGTCCGCAAGACGTCCATTGCTTCGTCTACCCTTGACGCAGAACCACAGACGTCTCCGCCGCCAATGGTGCGATGAAAGAAGGATGTGGACGGCAGAATGGAATGAAATTGTCTTTACTGACGAGTCACGCTTCAGTCTGCAACACCACGATGGTCGGATTCGAGTCTGGAGACACCGTGGTGAGAGGATGCTGAATAGCTGCGTTATGCACCGCCACACTGGTCCTGCACCGGGTATTATGGTATGGGGCGGTATTGGATATCACTCTCGCATTCCTCTAGTACGCATTGCCGGTACTTTAAACAGCCAGCGCTACATCTCGGAGGTGTTGGAGCCAGTTGTCCTTCCTTACCTTCAGGGCTTGCCCACAGCCATATTTCAACATGATAATGCGCGACCACGCGTGGCACGCATTGGCCAAGGGTTCTTCGTCAATCGCCAGATTGAATTGTTTCCCTGGCCAGCTCTCTCTCTCCGGATCTTTCGCCGATAGAAAACATGTGGTCCATGGTTGCTAAACGATTGACCCAGATTACATCCCCAGCTGCCACACCAGATCAACTTTGGCAACGTGTGGAAGCTGCTTGGTCTGCTGTACCCCAATAACGCATCCAAAGTCTCTTTGAATCAAAGGCGTGTGGCAGCGGTGATCTCCAACTGGCAATTCTGTGAAAACCGCAATCTCATATGACAAGTGGTTGATTTAAATTAAATTTCGAAATATGTTCTGGACTTTTCGCCCACATAGTACAATGTGTCCATAAAAGAATGTCCCAGTTCCAATGATATATTATAACAGTTTAATTTAGACAATTTACAACAAATCATAAATCAAATTGAAGGTGAACTCACCTAGTTTTTCTTACAACTGTTCAATATGTGCATCTTAAGTTACACGGCACACATCCAACCGAAAGTCCAATACTTAAAACTTACAAACGAAACTGAACTCAATTAGCTTTTAGAGTTTCTAGTTGAGACGTCAGTTTTGCAGTCTGATTATTTATCAATGAAATATCTTAGAATTGATTTAGTATTTTACCTCTACTATTGTAGAAGAAAGTGTGTTTCACTGTTCGGCGCGTCCTGACGAATTTATGGCACCTACAGTAATGAAATTTGGCACAGAAGTAGTCTGAATTTTTTGCAATTTTTTCGTACAATCCGAATATTAAAATTTTATCTAGAATATTTAAAAATGAATTTAGTCAGATGTTTAATTAATATTGTTTTCCTCCGAATGGTAACAGTATTCAACCAGTCTCTACTCCGACTGTTAAATTTACTGAATCGGTATAATGAGAGGGGTTGGTATTAGGGATGCAACATCGATGTCGATGTTTTCAAAACATCGATGTTTTTTAAAAAACATCGATGTATTTAACATCGATGTATTGGGATCGATGCTTTTGTAACATCGGTGTTTATACTTGTCGATGTTTTTACGTTGTTGATGTTTTATTTTTAAATGAAAAAAGTACCGTTATAAAAATTTTAAAAACAACCAAGTAGCAAAATTTTGATAATCAGCAAATTGAACATACTTTTAGACCAAAGGTGAAGGGTCTGAAAAGTAGGGATATGACATCGATGTCTTCAAAACATTGATGTTTTATAAAAAAACATCGATGTATTGGAGCTGATGTCACATCACTAGTTGCTAAACCAGTTATAAGAAATGGGGTAAAACGTTTAAATGCACTGAATTTTAAAAAGATCGAAAGTTTGGAGGTGATGCATTATCAACATCGATGTTTCAAATTTGAACATCGATGCTTTGCTGTCGATGTAGCATCACTAGGTGCTAAACCAGTTTTAACAAATGGTGAAAAAAGTTTGAATTCACTGAATTTTAAAAAGATCGAAAGTTTGTGTGCGATGCATTATCAACATCGATGTTTTGCTGTCGATGTTGTATCCTTAGTTGCTAAACCAGTTTTAAGAAATGGGGAAAAAAGTTTAAATGCACTGAATTTTAAAAACATCGATATTTTTGGAACGATGTTTAATCAACATCGATGTTTTAATTTTGAACATCGATGTTTCAAAACATCGATGTTTTGCTGTCGATGTCGCATCCCTAGTCGGTATTGTGTGAGTGAATGAGACGAAGGGTGAGGCGGATGAGATTCGCCCGGAGTATTGTGGTGAACAATGTGTTGGAAGTTGTTTTTTTGTGTTGAAGTGTTTTAAATGTTTTTGTGTAGTAATTTGTAGCGTGGTGTTTTGGCACAGAAAAATAAAAACGTCTTCCGAAGGGAATAATGTGTCTGTGGATTTAAAATCGCTACCTCACGGACCATACAGATTTGTTGGCAGCGCCCTGGAAGTATAACGTGACCATTTTTGTTCCCCTCAAAACGAGACATTTACTAATTTTTAGGTAATAGTATGAGTATTCAAGAAAACAGATATTTCCTTATAGTTTTTATATACCCATTAATGAAAAGAAAACAGGAATGAACACGTTAAAATAAATAATTTATGTGTTCTTATATTTCTGAAGAACAAATTTGCTCAACTATATTTGCTGTTGATTTTAAATCAAAATGAAATTCTTGGCAGGATTTCTTAAAATTTACTTTTGTGTTTTATAAACGGGTACTTAATTTATAAGTTAACATTAAGAGTGTACTTACTGTATACATTGTTGAAATGAAGGTTCCACTTACAAGAAATTTAAATTGACTATAATAACACACGTTGATAAAAAAAAAATACAATAATCAATCGTCAAGAAATATGCACGAGCTGTCTACGCGTACTCTCAATCGAGAAGCTAGTTAGCAGGCTTCTGACTAGGAATAGGGGGGGGGGAATAACAATATGTTCCTTTACAGTGTGAATTCCAAAATTCTAGACCCCCTAAAGTTATTACTACTTACAAAAAGATGCGATCTGTCGGATTTTTTTTTTCGCTTTGCTTTTTGAAATTATTACAATGGGTTGATCACTTTCTGAAAACGAGACATTTCGGCGTCCCGAAGATGTGCTACTGGACAACGGAACAGCCTACCTAAAAATGGGACGGTCCCATTCTAAACGGGACGTATGGTCAAGTTAGGATGAATCACGCAGATGAAAGATGAGAGGTTTAGTGAGTAAACCAAATTTTTTCTGATACCTAGTGCCTGAATTCTTTAGTAATATCCTCTGAGTATATTCTATATTGATAAATTTGATGAATAAAGGTTCATTTTTAGAAATTTTGGAGAAAACATTATGTTTTTATTGGTTTACAAAAAACAGAGGATATTAACAGAGGTTTAAGAAACTTATAAACTGATTTGATTAAATTTGCTTATTTTCTGATTGTATTATCATTAAAATAAGGGGGAGTTGAAATGTTTAATTATTGTAGCAATTGTATTTTTGTTTTAAGGTAATTAGTTTCAATGACATCAGTTTTCAGTGTAAAGGTAAATGAGAATTCGTTTCGTTCTGTTCCGTTTTCTAAACGTCGAGAAAATGAGAATATTGTTTTGTGGCCTAGTAAAATTTTGATGTTTTTCTGGAAATTTAAGTGAAAATTAAAAGCGAAAAAAAAAAGGTTTCTTTTAGGGAAATAAGAATTATAAGTATTATAACATCTGGACATCTGATAGAAAGCGTGTTCTATTTTTGTCTAAAGTACACTCTGAAATTGCACCAAACAAAAGTAAGAAGAAGTTTGTTGTTTTGATTGCAAAATAATCATTTGTGTTTGCTAATTGTGAAAAGAGTGAAAAAATATATATATATATATATATATATATATATATATATATATATATATATTTTTTTTTTAAATTTTTTATTTGGAATAATTTTTCAGTGTTTTAAATTTTTTTTAATCTAAAAAATGTGGTAATAAACGATGTAAAACTTTCATTTGTTCTAATCGTAATCAAATCAATGAGGATGCTAATTTAACTCTCTCTTTCTGTCAAAAACTTGTATTTATTTATTATTTTTATATATACTCTTTATATTATTATTAATATTCATAAGATTATAATTAATAAAAGTCATAGATTGTGGCTGGAAAATTATATTGTACGATTAAATATGCTTTTACTTTTATCCTTATGGTATGCAATATAATTTTGTTACACCTACGTAGATAAAGCTTCTGGTAACTTTGTTATAGCTTGTAAATCTTATTACCATTCTATTTTATATAATAATCTGTTTTGTACTAGTATTAAATAATTTGAAATAAAATTAAAGCTAAACATTCTATAATTAAAATGAATTTTAACCATAATATTGTTGCAACATTTTGTGAAATGCGAAAGCTGTAAAAAGATTTAGATTTTTTAGCTGTAAAAAAAGAAAAGTTTTTAAATGCATTTCATTTCAGAATATGTCTAACAATTGTTGTGTTTCACTGTGCATAGGGAAATTATCTTAGTGGGTCCAAGGTTTCCTAAGTCTGTATTAAAGAAAACGACAATTTTATTAAAATGAAAGAAGAGGGGAAAAATTGTAAAAGGCGAATGTTTCAAAAGTAATGTATAACAACAAACGTAATTGTAAATAAATGTTTTGCATATTACTAACATCTGTAACAATTTCATGCCAAAAAATATAATAAAGATTTGTATTTCATGTATGTGTTGTAGTTGTCTTATTAGTTTAAAAGTTTTTAAAAGAGTGATTAAATGCTTAAAACAAAATAAGTTTTTGAAACTAAATATATTGTTGATAAACTTGCATACAATTTGATCCAATGCATGTGAGATAAGATTAAATTTGTGAATCATTATGATGCAAAGTTTATTTTTTCTCGACAAAATATATAATACATAAATATATAATAAATCTGAAAAAAAAAAGAAACTGAAGTGTATAGTGTGAAATAATCGAAAAGAAAGGTAGCTTTAAAATTAATTAAATGCACACTTGCTTTGTATCAAATATTCATAATGTATCCGTTTTTCTATTTTCTGACTCAATTTTAATTTTATTATATAAATTATTTATTGGTACGTTATACCTACCTGTTAAAAGCTTTAAATGGACTAAAATAACCAAATTTTATGTTGATCATTAGTTTCTTTTTTCAAAGTTCTTTTATGCTTTGAAAGATTGTTTTCTGCAGTTTTTTTCTGTCCAAAAATCTCAATTCTCTCTTTTATTTTTTAAATCTACAAAGATTGAGAGCAGTTCTTAAAAACTTTCAACCTAACGAAAATAAATAAACAGCTGAAATATGAGTTCATGTAGTTTATAAGTTTATGATCAACCACGGCTGGTAGAACTTCGGTTTGTGACGTCATAATACCGTACGGAGGCTTTGTATAGAGTCGGTGTTGCTGAAGCTGACCCAAAAGAGATCATTGCCTCTAGCAAACCAAGGCTCGGGAAATGAAACTGAACTAAGTCCCAAAATTCAACTAATGCAGATTACACCCAAAAACGAGACGAAATGACTGTATTTAATTAATTTTGAAAGAAAACTGAAATGGCTCGAATTCCGAAGAAGGACTGGACATCTTACCTGTTACGTGTGTTACTTGCTGAGCTCGCAAATATGCTGGCCAGGAAACCACCTGACAAGGCTAGTGACTATGATTTTGTGAAATATCTCATTCTAAAGAGATACAAGCTAAATAGCGTGAAGCTAAAACATTGTTTCTATAGGCATCAAAAAACTTCTGAGGAATGGATTGATGATTTAGAAGTGAACACATTCCATCAGTTGAAAGATCTGATGTTTACAGAACAATTGAAGTTCCGGGTTCCAGTTGAAGTGAGAGAGCATTTTCTAGACGAGTGGATAAAGATGAAAACTCCATACGAATTGGCAGAAAAACTGGACGAGTACGAGAGTATTAAACAAAGCTTCCGAAAGAAAGAGTTTCCTCTAAAAGGTAATTACAAATTCCAAGGAGGACATTACAGTGGAATACAGCCTCGTTGTTATGAGTGTGGATCGTTTTCCCATTTGAGACTACAATGTGACAAACTAAAGAAGATTTGTGAAAGTGTGGCTTCTAATGTGACTGTTAGAAAAGGATCCCAAGATGTACTTGAGCCCTACACAAGTATGGGAAAAGTAAATGGACTTGAAATGCCAATACTTAGAGATACTGGTGCGACTCTTGACTTGATTTGTCACAAGTATGTCAAGCCATCAATGTATACCACTGAGACAGTGTGAATACGTACTCCCCTAGAAGAAAACCCTACATGTCTGCAGTTAGCGGAGGTAGAACTAGACTGTGATTTTGGTCACATAGTGACGAAGGCTGCGGTTATAAGAGACTCTTTGGATCAAGGAAGATATATTTTGTTCACGAGACCACTGCATTGTTGGAAGACGTAAAACAAGATGAAGTGGTCAAGGTTCACATGGTGAATGCTGTTCAAACTTCAGAAAAGTCTAAGTACATTGTGGAAAAGCAGAAGCTGTTTTAAGGAAAAAAGACAAAGATGGCAAAGAGTGACGATTTCTAGTCGTTCTCAAAGAATATCGAAGACAGTTGATGGCAGTGTGTCATGAAGGAACAGCGACTCATCTAGGAACATGGCATAATAATCAAATTTTCAAAACTTTTTCTTATAGTTATAATTAAATGTTTATAATACCATTAACAATTTATCATATTATAAGTTATAAAATTACTAAGTCAAAAAAAGCTAAGTTTTTAGATTTTTGTTACCTGTGCAGTTTTTTAAAAACTTTTGAGACTTTTAAGGAACTTAAATATAATGTTGAGTTGTAATTTCCATCTTTGCAGAGTTTGTAATTAATCAGGTATTTTTTGCATGAACTACCCACTTTACCCCACCAGACTCTACTCATTCTTTAAAATCCTGTGGGAAACATAGGCTATATTATCATCTATTTGTCCAAGGTGTGCCAGAGCGGGCTAAAAATAATTCAAAATACCCATAGGAATAACATTGAGTGTGTATATATATATATATACAAAAGGCATACCATAGAAACTGAGAGTGAATTTTTTAAGTAATAGCGACACCGCGAAACTAATAAATAAAAGTGCAGGCAGTTTTTTCAAACTGTTAACTGTACAATTATTAATATTCTAAACGAAGCGGACGATTTTATTTTCCTAGTTTCGTGCTTGTTTAAAGAACTGTTTTTATTTGCCCTACAGAAATGGAGGTGAGTGATTCAAAATTAATTCTGCCATTAAATTTTGCTATCGTTTGGGCAAAACAGCTCCAGAAATCGTTAAGTTAAGGAAAGAAGCTTACAAAGACATATGTTTTGGTGAGTCTACTATTTTTAGATGTCATGGTGATTTCAAAAAAGGACTTTTGTCTTCAGAACTGGCTCCTAAGCCTGGCTGACCAGAAGTTTGTGTGAATGATCGAAATGTTAACACTGTGTGGACAATATTGCAAGAAAATCGGCGAATGACATGCGAGGAGATAGCGGCATCAACTAACCTTTCGTAAACGTCGATAATTCGCATTCTACGCAACAATTTACAGCTTCGCCATGTTTGTTCCAGATGAGTTTCTAATCACCTTACTAAAGAACAAATGCAAACAAGAATTCACCAATGTTGTGAGTGGAAACAGATGCTTCAAAAGGATCCGAATTTCCTAAAGACTGTAATAACAGGTGTATGGAAACACACTGATTCTCCAACTAACCAAATCTGCAGGAAAGGTCATGAGGATTATTTTCTTTGAACATAAAGGTGTAATGCATCAGCATGCTGTGCCTCTAAAAACTACTGTGAATGGTGAATATCATATTTCAGTTTTGAAAATTTTGCGACAACACATGTCGGAGGAAGCGACATGAACTGGTAGGGAATTGGACATTACATCACGATAATGCTCGCCCGCATGCCGCTATTTCTGTTCAGTAATATCTTAGTAAATGCAATATTAAAATCATGCCACATTCCCTTTACAAATCCAGATCATCTCGCACCGTGCGATTTTTGGATGTTTCCGACGTTGAAGGAAAAGCTCCGTGGTAGAAAATTTAATACAGATTCTGAAGTAATTTCAGCAGTGCAGGGTTCTTTAAAGCAGCTTCCAGAAAGAGGCTTGTCTGCTTGTTTTGTAAAGTGGGTTGAACGATGGGACCGTTGCATATAATCTGAGGGAAGCAACTTTCGAGGAACTGGTCGAGGAACTTTAATTTTGCAATTTTATGATCCAGGTGTGACCTTGTCACGTAACCATGGTTCAAAATGCTAATTGACGAGACCACCGCAGAAGTTTGGAGAGTGCCAGCTCAGGTGTTGCCTCGTCCTCTGACCGTGGTTGGAAATCATGCGGTGACCTCAGTAGCCCATTATTGTGTTGCTCCAGTAAGACGTTAATCAAAGATACCTACTTCCTCTTTGGGATTAATCGGGGACTGTCGCCGATCCCGTTGCTAGGTGCGAGGAACTTTAATTTTGCAATTTTATGATCCAGGTGTGACCTTGTCACGTAACCATGGTTCAAAATGCTAATTGACGAGACCACCGCAGAAGTTTGGAGAGTGCCAGCTCAGGTGTTGCCTCGTCCTCTGACCGTGGTTGGAAATCATGCGGTGACCTCAGTAGCCCATTATTGTGTTGCTCCAGTAAGACGTTAATCAAAGATACCTACTTCCTCTTTGGGATTAATCGGGGACTGTCGCCGATCCCGTTGCTAGGTGCGAGGAACTTTAATTTTGCAATTTTATGATCCAGGTGTGACCTTGTCACGTAACCATGGTTCAAAATGCTAATTGACGAGACCACCGCAGAAGTTTGGAGAGTGCCAGCTCAGGTGTTGCCTCGTCCTCTGACCGTGGTTGGAAATCATGCGGTGACCTCAGTAGCCCATTATTGTGTTGCTCCAGTAAGACGTTAATCAAAGATACCTACTTCCTCTTTGGGATTAATCGGGGACTGTCGCCGATCCCGTTGCTAGGTTGCTAGGTGCGAGGAACTTTAATTTTGCAATTTTATGATCCAGGTGTGACCTTGTCACGTAACCATGGTTCAAAATGCTAATTGACGAGACCACCGCAGAAGTTTGGAGAGTGCCAGCTCAGGTGTTGCCTCGTCCTCTGACCGTGGTTGGAAATCATGCGGTGACCTCAGTAGCCCATTATTGTGTTGCTCCAGTAAGACGTTAATCAAAGATACCTACTTCCTCTTTGGGATTAATCGGGGACTGTCGCCGATCCCGTTGCTAGGTGCGACGATAATTAAGTACCTTCCTACCGTTTGTATGCATTACTGGTGACTTGCTGAAAACAAGCCTAATGATATTTGTAGGGGTGGGGTGAGCGCTGGCCCACGAGGAGAAGGAGAGAGAGGAGGAGGTGTGACGCTGAAAGAGGATTCGCATGAGAGACGAGAAAATCGCCGTGGGAGCAATGAAGGCTTCTTTCGAAGTATCAATAATTATGTGTATTGGTCCGTTCAATAAAGTTTTATTTAAGAATGGAAAGTGTTTGCTCTACTTGTAAACAAGGATGACTAAAAGGAGGGCTAGATCGCTCGGGGTCCTACAATATTGTTTACTGAAGGGGAAAAATTGCACTGCAAAAGAGTTTTCTACAAACTCAGACAAGCGTCTCAAAGTCCATAGAACTCCATTCAACGGAGATGATTTTTAAAGGAGCCAAAAACACAATGCGCACGTGAAAAATTTCTTTGGTCATTTTACCATTTTTGTTGCTAATCTAATGTTTGATTCTAGCAGTCCTGAAGAAGCAAACAGCAATTGCCATTTAGATCAATCGATAGAAAGCTGAACTGCGGTGTTTCATATGCTGCCTTCATTTGCTTCGCTAATTGTTTTATTCGGTTAAGTTAGCTTGTTTTTAAAAATGCTATCCAGCGGAATATACTTCTATATATTACGGCATATAAAGATTCATCATTTATTATTTTCCATTCGTTTTATTTCTTTTCTATCCCGTTTTTAAATTCATTGTTCACTTGCTATGTTAAATTGAATTACCTTGGGTTAGCTTGTTTTTAAGTGCAACCCAACGGAATTTGCCATTTGGCTGTCAGATAAAAATTTTCAGTCAGTTTCCAGTAACAGTTCTAATTTATATGATAGATTTGGCATCAGCAAATTCATGGTTCAATACAGAAGAGATTCTGAGAACAATGGGTTTCTGAAAAAAGACATTTTGAAGTATATGGACATTTGAATAAGTATTACGGAAAAACAGTTGCAGATGGTACCCAAACGACAGCCTTTGTTCCATCAAATGATAATCTTGAATATGATCGAAAGAGCATTCGATTATTACTGCCATCACTCCCTTTTTGACAAAAAAAGGCAAAACATATGTCTGATCTTACTGTCATCAAGAACTCCGCATACTTCAGAAATATTGGATGTTGCAAAACTAAATTTCGTTGCACAGCTTGCCAAAAGTTTTTAGGTATAACTGCTGAGAGAAATTGCTTTAAAGCTTTTAATAAAAACTATTGCAAATTTATTGGTAAATAACTCTTACTGTTTATAAGTAGTAACTGGCCTTTGCTAATTTATTAGTAACTGACGTTGGCTAATTTATTATTAATTGACTTTTGCAAATATATTTTTCATTAACTTTAGCAAATTCATTAGTAATTAACTCCTTATGTTGATAAAAAATAAATGTTTTGGTTCAGGTACTTTTGTGTATATTTCTCATAATTTTACAGTGATAATGACCTACAGTGATAAGTGAGAACATCCATTCAAAAGGATGTTCTCCCTAGTTAAATTAAAAAATTTTAATTCATTAATTTTTTAAAAACATCATTTTTAATGCCCTTGTTCATTTTTCATTTTTAATAATATTTTTTGTATAATAAAAAATATATGAATTTTACAATATTTTCTTCGGGTCTCTGGAGGATATTCCGCTGTGTATTTTATTCCACATTTGGTACTCTAAATGGAGAATCACGTTCAGTTAGCTTGTTTTTAAGTGCTACTCAATGGAATTTGCATTTCGACGGGCAGATGAAGATTCTCGTTCAGTTACATATTTACATATTTCATTATATTGTATACTATTGTGTTTAGTATTGTTCATTTGTTGTTCTAAATTGTGAATTACGTTGCGATAGCTTGTTTTTAATTGCTACCCAGTATAATTTTCTTTTTGACGCGCAGATGTTGGGTTTATTCTATATTGAATCCGATACTCTTAATGAGCTTGGATAATTAATCAACTTCTACATTACGGTGTGAACAAAACCCTGTGTAAAAGGCTCTTACCGACTGTAATTGATGATGGAACTATGTAAAGATAGTGAATATTAGGTTTCACTAAAAGAGGGGAAAAGAAAACAAATCTTTAAAGATAAAAAATACATTTATTTTAAGCTAAACATTGGTATAATACACATCTGGATTTACGTAAACTCCCCTTGCGAATTTTGGTCCAAAAATAGTAAAACAATAGTAACATACACAATCCTCAGAATAGGTCCAAAACGACCAAGCATTCAATTGGGTTACTCCAATCTACCCAAAATATTGGGATAACCCCATTGAGGGCTTTTAACTCGTGAGACGTTTCACGGGACAAAAAAAGGAAAATAACTCTAAATCAAAAAAATCAATTCAGGAGCAAAGAGTTAAATAAAGGAAAGTAAGGAAAACGATAAACTATAATTGCCCATTGTAGACAAACGGAGGATGCTACTGGATTCCGGAGAGGGACGCTGGATCGGAATGATGGTACACTATCCAGAGTCACAGGGAGGCCATTTTGTTGGGTTTTTCTCTAATTTCGGGCGGTGGATGTGGGAACTTTTCTTCTGGAATCCGGAGAAAGACGCTAGAGCAGGACGCTGTTCTTCCTTTTTGGTCACTGGGCGGCCAAGGGTTTACTTGCTTCTAGGCGGCGGATGTGAGAGCTCGTCATCATGGAGGGGAAATCCTGGAATCCGGAGAATGACGCTGGAGCAGGACGTTGGATCTTTCACTTGATCATCACGAAGAGGAACTTCTGGAATTCGGAGAAGGACGCTAGAGCAGGACGCTGTTCTTCCTTTTTGGTCACTGGGAGGCCACACTTGATTCTAGACGGCGGATGTGAGAGCTCGTCATCCTGGAGGGGAAATCCTGGAATCCGGAAAAAGACGCTAGAGCAGGACGCTGTTCTTCCTTTTTGGTCACTGGGCGGCCAAGGGTTTACTTGCTTCTAGGCGGCGGATGTGAGAGCTCGTCATCATGGAGGGGAAATCCTGGAATCCGGAGAAAGACGCTAGAGCAGGACGCTGTTCTTCCTTTTTGGTCACTGGGCGGCCAAGGGTTTACTTGCTTCTAGGCGGCGGATGTGAGAGCTCGTCATCATGGAGGGGAAATCCTGGAATCCGGAGAATGACGCTGGAGCAGGACGTTGGATCTTTCACTTGATCATCACGAAGAGGAACTTCTGGAATTCGGAGAAGGACGCTAGAGCAGGACGCTGTTCTTCCTTTTTGGTCACTGGGAGGCCACACTTGATTCTAGACGGCGGATGTGAGAGCTCGTCATCCTGGAGGGGAAATCCTGGAATCCGGAAAAAGACGCTAGAGCAGGACGCTGTTCTTCCTTTTTGGTCACTGGGCGGCCAAGGGTTTACTTGCTTCTAGGCGGCGGATGTGAGAGCTCGTCATCCTGGAGGGGAAATCCTGGAATCCGGAGAAAGACGCTAGAGCAGGACGCTGTTCTTCCTTTTTGGTCACTGGGCGGCCAAGGGTTTACTTGCTTCTAGGCGGCGGATGTGAGAGCTCGTCATCATGGAGGGGAAATCCTGGAATCCGGAGAATGACGCTGGAGCAGGACGTTGGATCTTTCACTTGATCATCACGAAGAGGAACTTCTGGAATTCGGAGAAGGACGCTAGAGCAGGACGCTGTTCTTCCTTTTTGGTCACTGGGAGGCCACACTTGATTCTAGACGGCGGATGTGAGAGCTCGTCATCCTGGAGGGGAAATCCTGGAATCCGGAAAAAGACGCTAGAGCAGGACGCTGGGTCTCACTTCTACTGCCATTCATGCAACCAGTTCCTCACAATCATCGGTCTCCAGCCAGTTCACTAGCGCGTCTTTTCAAAAAGAAAGCTCCACCGCGACTGGGATCACCGCACGGTGACCCCAGCCACTGAAACATCGGAGAGCGAATAGAACGAGTCCGATTGACCCGCCTCTCTTATAGCTTCGGAGCCTGGATGTTGAGTGGTTAAAGTTCTTCTCCAGTGAACTCGTGGGAAAACTATTTTTCGCCTAAATCGGCACGAGAAAACGAAGGGTGAACTATTTCCCAGCCTTTTCAAAAACGCCTCGTCATTTCGCTGGCGTGCCGTGATTGGTTGGACATTCAAATTTCAAAAAACTCGGGGGTTGAGTACAAATGTACCGCTGAAAAGAGAGGGACTTAGCACACATTGATAGGGGAAGAATTTAGGTCGAATTTCCAGTGAAACGTCCCGGAGCAAAAGCGTACATGTTTATCAAGTATCCATGCTTATAAACTAACGACAAAAGGTTGAACGGATGGCCCTGAAAACTTTATACCCAACAAATGCCCTACGTCTTCCTTAAAAAAAATTGCAACAATTTTTTTTCTATTAAGTTAAAAGGCAAAAAAAAACTACTCAACTAGGAAACAAAATCCTTAGCATAAAAGCTCCACCACAATAACAAGTATTGTACTTAAAGCCAAGAACGAAGTACATCATTGAATAGAGCGTGAATGAGGTAAACGAGCACTGTGTACTTTAGTATTCGTTAACCCCGAAAAACTACTTAATGCAGGTATCACAGGAACACATTAAAAAAAAAAGAGTTAAATAGAAACTTTTGATTAAACGTTATAACATTGCCAAAAACTAAAAATTTAACTAAAGAAAATATCTTTGAGAGATAACTAAACACCTGCATTAGATAAAAATAAAAAACCATCAGTTCACCTTTAGTTTCAAATCACTTAAAACATAAATGCAAATTGGGACCAAAATGGGGTATAGTGTAAACAAAAATTGCACATGAATGTAAGCCCATAGAACAAACTGTATAATACGAATACATTGTGTAGCACACTAAAATAAATGAGTACCATAACCAAATAGTGCAAAGTAAACAAATAGTATGATGTAACCAAATAGTGGAATGTCAACAAAACGGGTACAGTAAACAAAAAAAAACGTGGGTTGTTGACAAACAAAATTGTGGACGGAAAAAGGAATAGTGTGTCCTGGCAAATGGACACGAGCAAAAACACAAAACACTGTTGAGTCAAGTTCACTAAAGTAGGTACCAATATTCACAGAACTTAAAAAATGTAAACAAAAGGGCATGCACACAAATGTAAATACTGATATAAGTGAAGTGTAAAGTGGAATGAGTGAAGAAACACAGAATATGAAATCGCCAAAAAAAAAACACCAAAGCTGGGTGTTACAGCCAAAAAAAAACAAGAGAAAGAACCTCAATGTGTCTAGGTTGTGAACTCCTATACCATAGCAACAATACTTATTTACAAATTCCTTTTTTTTTTTCAAATATCGTGAATTTCATTGATATAAAGGGATTTTCCACAGTGTTTCCCTTTTCTAGTTATCCACTCTACCATTTGTTCTGGTACGCAGGTTGTACGTGTGGGTGTTGGGCGATGCAACTGCATTGTCCCGGTTCGCCTGTGTAACGTTTCCTGGATGAGTGGGTTGTTGTACTACATTGGCATTACGTGTTGGGTACCCATGTGGGTGAAGATAAACCCAGCCTCTACTACCACTTGGACCATGGTTATATTCCGTTGATATACCGTCCTGTGTTGGGGTTTGGTTTGTTGCCGCAAACGGGAATTGAGCTTTGGAGTGGGTTTCTTTATTACCCTGAATTGAATCGTGCGGTAATCGTGGGGTTGCTTTTGTGAGTCGGTCGACATTTACCCGCTGCTTGCGGTTAGGGTAGCTCTTATCCGTAATTTCAAAGAGTACCTCAGATAGCTTTCCTGTGACTACAAAATTTCCTATGTTCGGTTTGTTGAACTTCCTAGTTAACCCGGGCTTAACATTAGGGAAGTATAGATAAACCTCGTCTCCCACTTTAATTCCTTTGTCTTTGACAAAACGATTCCTCTACTGTTCTTGTGTTTCCGCCGCTTGAACCAGGTTATCTTTCACCTCCTTATAGGCAGTGCGTAGTCTCTTAAGTAGTGCCGTTGAAAAATCCTCCGTCTCCCTGTATGAAAAGGGCGGTTCGGTTTCGAACATGTGGTAGGGCAACTTGAGCTCCCTACCATAAACCAAAAATGCTGGGGTGTGTTTTGTGGCAGAGTGCCATGTAGATCTGTATGCTAACAGAGCATACTCCAATTTGTTGTCCCAGTCGTTGTGGTTTTCGTTTACCAAGTGACTCAGAGCGTTGCCTAGTCCTCTGTGATAGACCTCTAAAATTCCATTTCCTTGGGGGTGGTATGCGATGGTATTCACTTTCTTTATCCCCAGGAATGCATAAACTTCTTGCATTGCTTGACTAATAAAATTGGAACCTCTGTCTGTGAGAATTGTGGAGGGGCAGCCAAATCGTGAAATAAAATTCAGTAGCGTTTTTGCTACATCAACACTTTTTGTTTGGGGAACAGGGTAAGCCTCACACCAACGGGTGAAATGGTCGATATAGGTAATAATGTACCTGTTGCCATTTTCAGTTATAGGAAGGGGTCCGACAACATCGATGGCAACTTTATGAAAGGGACCTTGAGGAATTTCGGGACGTTGCAAGGGTGCCAATTTTCGAGGTTTGTGAGCACGACGTTGCATACAGCTATTACAGGATTTAATCCAATTGACAATGTGTTCGTGCATCCCTGGCCAATAATAAAATTTCTTTACTGTTGAAAGAGTTTTCCTCAAACCCTGATGACAAACAGATGGGGAATCATGAAACTGGGATAAAATGTCATGAATCATTGACTTAGGAAGGACAATTCTGGTGGGTTGTGTTGTAACATTGGAAATTTTAAATTGTTTACATTTTAGAATCCCGTCTTGTACGAAAAATCTGAGCTTAGTTGGTTGGATTGGTTTGGAGTCGTTTAAGCTTTTGATTATAGATTGGCATTTAGCATCTAAAGATTGTTTATGTGCAATATCTTTCAAAATCTTGTCCTGGAAATTGTGAGAGTCATTACTTTGGATCTGAAGGGTACATAATTGTTTAACTAGGGTAACTTCATCAGAATTGTATTTGTTGGCCTGTGATTCATGAGTCGGTGGTGTGTCGTGGTTAAGTCCACGTGAAAGAAAATCAGCAACCTTGTTGCACTTGCCGCTTATGAATTTAATCTCATAATTAAACTCAGATAGAGTCAGGGCCCATCGAGCAATTCTACCAGTTGAATCTTTCAACTTCAAAATATGTGTCAAAGCTGCATGATCAGTGAAAATAGTGAATTTACGTCCATAAAGATAGGGTCTAAAGTAACCAACAGTAAAAATTATGGCCAAAATTTCCTTTTCAGTGGTGCTATAGACTCGCTCAGCTGAGTTGAGTTTTCTGCTGGAAAAAGCCACTGGTTTGGGGAATCCTGATGTGTCAAGTTGAGCAATCACTCCTCCTACAGCTGAATTTGACGCATCAGTGTACAATATAAAATCTCTGGTCATATCTGGGAGAGTTAGGCATGGGGTTTGGATTAAAGCAACTTTGAGATCATCAAATTCTTTCTCAGCCTCTTGAGTCCAGTTAAAATGTTTGGATTCCTTGGTTAAATTAGTAAGGTGGATTGAGCGACGGCTAAAGTCAGGTATGAACTTTCGATAATAGTTTATGCATCCTAAAAAAGATCTGACATGCTTTCTGCAAGTCGGGATTTTAAACTTTTCCACTACTTGGATATTCTTTTGGTCGGGGTAAATATTTCCGTTGGCCACTACAAAACCAAGGTAGGTAATGGATTGTCTCAAAAAATTACATTTGGAGGGTTTGAGTTTCAAATTATGTTGGAGGAGTCTGTCAAAGACTAGT
Source organism: Metellina segmentata (assembly GCA_947359465.1). Lineage (NCBI taxonomy): Eukaryota > Metazoa > Arthropoda > Arachnida > Araneae > Tetragnathidae > Metellina > Metellina segmentata. Next base: position 13,251,751 of record OX375875.1, read on the forward strand.
TCCAACTTATCCATATGGGAATCAATAGTGCTGGAAGCAATGACTATGTCATCGACATAAACAAAAATCTGAGCTGGTTTTAAACCAGAAAGTACAATCTCCATCAACCGTTGGAATGAATTGGCACTGGTCTTTAGACCAAAAGGTGTTCTTTTGAACTGTAACAGGCCCTGGTTGGTGGTAATGGCTGTTTTGTGCCTATCTTCGGGGTCAAGCATCTGCTGAAAGAACCCACTTGTTAGGTCAAGGGTTGAAAAATATCTACTTCCCTGGAGGTTGTCAATTGCTTCCGAAATAAGGGGTAGAGGGTACGAGTCTGCAACTACTTTTTTGTTCAATTCTCTAAAATCCACTACAAATCTAAATTCGCCATTAGGTTTCTTAACCAATAAGACAGGGGAAGCATAGGGGGAAGTCGAGGGTTCTAGGATATCTGCCTCAAGAAGTATAGTAATTTGGTTTTCCATTTCCTCTCTCAAGTTGTAAGGGACTCTATACGACTTTCTCTTAACTGGAGCTGAATCTGTCAGGTTTATCTGGTGTAACAGAGTGTCACAGCCTGGTAGGTCCTGCACAGAACCAGCAAAAACAGCCTTGTACTTGTCCAAAAGGGTCTCAATCTTCTGTTTATCAGTGGTGTCAAGATGGTTCAAATCAAAGGTTTTGCTCCACTCGAAATCTGCCTCTTCGCAGCTGCCAAAATTTGGATCTTGAGCAAAGTAATTGAGGTCCAACCCTGGTATGCTATGCGAGGATATTAAGGGGTGGCATTGAGCAAGTTTAGTTAGCTTGTTTAAGTGGTAGCTGGTTTCAGAAGGGTTAATTATTAAAATGGGAATTTGAGTTTGTTTAGTTAAGCTTATTGATCTAGCTACCGAGATCTGCTTATCACCAGTATTCCAAGCTGGTTCAGTGAAAAAAAAATCTCCATTAACGTTGCCTTTAATTTTTCCAAAAACTATTTTTTGAGAAAGGGGGGGAATAATAGTTTTACACATAGCATAAACAGAAGCTGGAACTCCCTTATCTTGAATTTTTGGTTCCTCGCCTTGTTGTTTCTGTGCTTCAAAAGTTAGAATTTGGGAATTTAGTCTTAAACAATTTTGGGCGAAATCGAGTTGACATTTTTGTTCCTGCAAAAAGGGTTTTCCCAGAATGACTGAAAAAAAACTTGACATGTTGTGAGGCATGACCAAGTATTGAATCGTGAAGACATCTGTGCCTATCCTTGTTTGTAAACAAACACACTGGTCAACTTCGAAACCACTGCCATCAATTGTGTTGATCCTAACATGACAGGGTATTCTGACAATGTTTTTGTTAACCAAAAGTTGGGCATCAATCAAATTAAGACCAGCTCCTGAGTCAAGGAGTGTCTTTTGTGGTTTTCCAAAAATGTGTGTTATGATCATAGGCAGTGTGTCATTGGATCCTTTACACGTAAACATCTGTTGTATCAAAGGAGGGGACTCTTCCAACAGTGGTACAGCCTGTTGTGGGGGAACCTGCGGGTAGTTGTTTACGTTCTCCCTATATGAAAAAGGTCTCTGCCTGTTTGGCTGTTGTCGAGGCGAGAGGCCAGTGTTTCTCTCTTCCCTGCAGTCTCTACTTAAATGACCCATTATGCCACAATTGTAGCATTTCCTGGTTTCACCCCTCTGTTGTGGTGCCCTGGGTCTTTCCTCTCTTAGCCTGCTGACCTCAACCGACAGGTCCTTGACCTGGTTCGACAGCGACTCCACCAATTCTAAGATCTTGCTCTGCTCTGAAGGCTGAGCCTGTGCAGTAAAAAGTGGTGTGCTTTGATGGAATGGGTTAGTTTCCGCATGTGCAGTCTCTGCTTTGCAGGACATCCAAGCACGTTCTTCCCTCAGGGCTATCTCTTTCACTTGGTCAATTGACTGAGGGTTAGCAGATAACACTCCCCGCCTTATTTCAGGACAAAAATTTGACAGCAACATGCTTCTGAGCATTCTGTTTCGGTATTGCTCCTCAATTTGGTGGTCACCATCACCCGTAGAAAACGCCTTGAAAGATAGGGAATCGGCCTTTGCCAAGAACACTGCCACCGGCATAGTGTTGGGTTGCTTGAATGAGAAAAACTCATGTACAGCCAATGACAAGTCAGGTCTATTGGTGTACCGGTCCAACAGGGTTTTTTCGAGGGATTTGAAATCTGTCACTGAATGTTTCTGTTCCCGAACAAGGGCCTTGGCCTCTCCTCGTAATCGGAGCTTCGTTGCCAAAAATAGGTCTTGGTCTGACCATTTGAAATGCCCAGCCAACTCTTTGCACTCTGCCAAAAACTCTCTAACATTTCCCGAGGAACTGCCATCATTGAAAAGTGGCAAGAGATTAATTTTATCCGCAGATAACCCTCCCTCTGCGACAAAAGTTCCAACCACTCGTTCCTCGTCCATGACCTGGCCGTTTTGTCTGACCTGATTTGTGGTCATTTTTGTTATCAAAAGGGGCGATTTCACATAAAGTTTCCCTTCACAAAATCACAATACCCTCATAACACATACAAAACTTAATCTAAATAACACATACAAAACTTAATCTAAAAAAAAGGTCAAAAAAAAAGAAGAAAAATTAAGCTTGCTCCTGAATATAGCACCATCAAAAACTCAGTCGGTAGAACGTCACGGCACCATTTTTTGTTGGGTTTATTCTATATTGAATCCGATACTCTTAATGAGCTTGGATAATTAATCAACTTCTACATTACGGTGTGAACAAAACCCTGTGTAAAAGGCTCTTACCGACTGTAATTGATGATGGAACTATGTAAAGATAGTGAATATTAGGTTTCACTAAAAGAGGGGAAAAGAAAACAAATCTTTAAAGATAAAAAATACATTTATTTTAAGCTAAACATTGGTATAATACACATCTGGATTTACGTAAACTCCCCTTGCGAATTTTGGTCCAAAAATAGTAAAACAATAGTAACATACACAATCCTCAGAATAGGTCCAAAACGACCAAGCATTCAATTGGGTTACTCCAATCTACCCAAAATATTGGGATAACCCCATTGAGGGCTTTTAACTCGTGAGACGTTTCACGGGACAAAAAAAGGAAAATAACTCTAAATCAAAAAAATCAATTCAGGAGCAAAGAGTTAAATAAAGGAAAGTAAGGAAAACGATAAACTATAATTGCCCATTGTAGACAAACGGAGGATGCTACTGGATTCCGGAGAGGGACGCTGGATCGGAATGATGGTACACTATCCAGAGTCACAGGGAGGCCATTTTGTTGGGTTTTTCTCTAATTTCGGGCGGTGGATGTGGGAACTTTTCTTCTGGAATCCGGAGAAAGACGCTAGAGCAGGACGCTGTTCTTCCTTTTTGGTCACTGGGCGGCCAAGGGTTTACTTGCTTCTAGGCGGCGGATGTGAGAGCTCGTCATCATGGAGGGGAAATCCTGGAATCCGGAGAATGACGCTGGAGCAGGACGTTGGATCTTTCACTTGATCATCACGAAGAGGAACTTCTGGAATTCGGAGAAGGACGCTAGAGCAGGACGCTGTTCTTCCTTTTTGGTCACTGGGAGGCCACACTTGATTCTAGACGGCGGATGTGAGAGCTCGTCATCCTGGAGGGGAAATCCTGGAATCCGGAAAAAGACGCTAGAGCAGGACGCTGGGTCTCACTTCTACTGCCATTCATGCAACCAGTTCCTCACAATCATCGGTCTCCAGCCAGTTCACTAGCGCGTCTTTTCAAAAAGAAAGCTCCACCGCGACTGGGATCACCGCACGGTGACCCCAGCCACTGAAACATCGGAGAGCGAATAGAACGAGTCCGATTGACCCGCCTCTCTTATAGCTTCGGAGCCTGGATGTTGAGTGGTTAAAGTTCTTCTCCAGTGAACTCGTGGGAAAACTATTTTTCGCCTAAATCGGCACGAGAAAACGAAGGGTGAACTATTTCCCAGCCTTTTCAAAAACGCCTCGTCATTTCGCTGGCGTGCCGTGATTGGTTGGACATTCAAATTTCAAAAAACTCGGGGGTTGAGTACAAATGTACCGCTGAAAAGAGAGGGACTTAGCACACATTGATAGGGGAAGAATTTAGGTAGAATTTCCAGTGAAACGTCCCGGAGCAAAAGCGTACATGTTTATCAAGTATCCATGCTTATAAACTAACGACAAAAGGTTGAACGGATGGCCCTGAAAACTTTATACCCAACACAGATGATGATTATTTTGTATAACTGCTTACTTTACCTAAAGGCTATTACATTAATAATCGGTTTTTTAAATCTATTGGCCTCTACGTACCAATTTCAAATAAGTACATACGCAATTGTCATTTTGATGCCATTGGATGGCGCGATTCAATTGGCTAGTTTACACAGATTATTTAACCCTCCGTCGGGCGCAATCGGCCTGACAGGGGCACAGCCTTGACATTTACGTTCCCTCCTCTTCTCCTAGAAGGGGCAGAAATCTGCTAATTCTAGTAGTCTCTGATCTTTACCGGATGTTTGGACCCAACCTTTTAATTTTATTCTCGCGCTTCGTGGACAGCTCTTAGCGTCATTCTGATCTCTCAGGCACATTGCGCCCGAATTCGTTACATATATAAAGGACGTAATATCTATGTTTTAATATCACAAGTGTTTTTTTTTAATAATTTCATGACTGCATCATGCAAAATTTGTGGCTTTTTCCGTAAATATGTGGATATTTCAGCTTGGCCTCCTGGGCTCATTGCGACCGAACATGTATTTATGGTAGTGTTTTCTTTCATATGTTCAGGATTTGCGTTAAAATGGCTCGGAAATTCTTCGATTTGTCAAAACCGAACGATCTGGAAGACGTGAGACGTATGTTGGAAGATGTCGACGAGGACGACTCTACTGTGAACGAGGATTTGGGTGAAGAGAGTGACATCGATTTTCACGATAAAGTGGAAGAGCGTAAAGAAAATTCAGAAACGGAGCAAATGGTGAGGTTACTGAAGATGAAAACGAACCAGAGCCCAACTTTTTTTGGGGAAAGGATAAAACTACCAAATGGGCCAAAAATCCGCCGACGAGAAGGGTCAGTAGGAGCTCACAATGTTCTAACTCATCTTCCTGGAGTCATAGGACACGCTTAGAATGTCCAAACAGTGTTATTATAGTGTCTTCGCTTCATGTCGACAGTGCAATCTATCCTGCATCTGGAGAGCAATACAATCCAAAGATGATCACATTCTACAATTCCACCAAAAGTGGCGTTGATACTGCAGACCAAATGTGTGCCATTTATAACCTGAGCCGAAATGTAAAGCGCTGGCCAATAGTCAAATTTTTTACAATGCTAAATATTAGTGCTATCAATTCGCAAGTAATTTATCTCGGCTATCAACTAGAACCATGTCGTAGAAGACCTTTCCTAAAAACATTGGACCACCAACTGGTGCTTGGAGAACTAAGTGGAAGAAGTGTGAAGACAGTTGGAATCCCCATGAATCTCCAAATTCGGCTGAAAAAATATCAACCCATCAAAGATGTTCCAGAAAATTCCACACCTCAACCGACGTAGATGCTCAACCTGCACCTCAGAAAGGGTTTGAGAAGGATGACAAATTATGAATATAATAAATGTCTCAACGCAATCTGCTTGGCTCATGCAAATATCATCTGCGGAACGTGCTGTGCTGTTTGCCAATGCCCCTCTTCTGCTGAAATTAAGCTGAAGAACTCAGACTCTGAGTGAATATCGGCTTTTTAACTCTGCACTGCAATGTATAATTTTTACCAAAATTATTTAATTTGTTACTTTGGAAATTTAAGTGAATTTAGTGCTAGATCTGAAATTTTCTTTTAATGTTTTCTAAATATAAAATGTGTTTGATTACTTTTAGAATACTGAAACTAAAATTAATGGGTATAAATTTGCGATTCTTTTTTTTTGTGTGCCTGTCAGACGCAATGCGCCCGAACACGTTGGTTCTATATTGCGCACGGGGTTTAAAGGTGTACTTTGCAGTTTTTGTCTTGTTTGGAAGTGGTTTGGGTGGTCGTAGTAAACAATAACTCGGGTCTCTTGTCAAGAAACAGTACACGAATTGGAAGCATGCGAAATAAACATTTGAGAAACATGAAAAACCAGAGTACCACCGTTTTGCTGTTGAACAAGCAAAAGGATTTTCTTTTGTGATGTCAGGAAGAATTCAAAATGTGATGCAAGCAATCAATACAAAAAATTGAAAAATATTGCCATAACGGAAGCATTTATTATGCGTTGTCGTCAAGAAATCGCCTAGAGATGTGACTACGAAAATGGGTCTATCGGTCTCACCGAGCCTATTCACAGCGATTTCAGAGCTCTTTGGTATCCTGCCCGTTTTTTATATGAAGTCCTTAGAAGTCATTTGACAACTCAGATTTCGGATAGTAGGTCTATGTGTACATTAGGGTGGAGCGAAAAACACGAATTTCGGAAATTGAAAACGCCTATGGTGGGAATAGTTGGGGACTACAATGCTTATTAATAAAACAAAATATGAGCTAAATCATTTAATATCTTCAAGTGAAAAAACACTCTGAAATTTCGAAATTTTGCCGATTTCTTCACAAAAATAATAATAACGCATTTAAAATTTTTATTACATTCTATTTAAAGCCATGGGTGGGTGAAATGAACTTCCCTGCATGTAAAAAAAAGTGTTACACCTAACATTATCCCGCAAAATAAAAAAAAATCCTTTTTTTTAGAGCTCCATTACGCGTGTCTCCACTCCTCTCAATAGACTCATCATTGTGACCACGCGGTTACACGGGCGCTTCCCCTTGCAGCTCTTCTCTGTTTTTGCATTATGAAAACAACCCAGAACTCAGCACGAGGAGGAGGCTGCATATCGAGTTCCACTCCGCCCTCTAAAAATTTCAATTTAAGTTACTAGCTTACCCTAAAAAATTAAATTGAAGTTACTGGCAAGTAGTTTATCTTAAAAGAGGTTGCTATTGTGGCTTTTGGTTTCAAATCTGGGTAAAGCTAGTCTAGAAGCAAATCTTGACCGAATAAATCCATCTCGTGCCTCTGCACCACATACTGTACTATATGCTTCAGTTACTAATTCAACGCAACGTTCTACTGCGTGTGAATGACATGGAAAGTTAAACATGTTACTATTGGTTAAAACGTCTAGAATCATCTACTTGAGTTGATCATTAGAAAGAGGTGGATCTGTAATGGAATCTGATTGCCATTCAATTCGAATTATGTAATTGTCTGCTTCGAAGTTTAACTTGGGAATTTTGAACTCTCGAATAGTCTTTTCAACATTTCTTTTTGTCTTAATTTTAAATACTTCTAAGGCTCTATTCTCTGACGTGTTTTCAATCATCAGCTAACATTGCCAAAATAATATTTTCTGGATGGGCATAATAAGCATTTTTTTGCAAAGTTATACCGACTACAATTTTTAAATCCTCAGGCAAAAATCTCAATTTATTTAAAATATTGTAAAAATGAAGATTCCAGTATAGACATGATGATTGACTTTTAATTTTAAACTACACATATGAGTGTACCTTCATAACATACTCTGTTAATATTTTCAAGTTATGGGTTGGATCTTCTATTGAAACATATGACCTTAAAATTCTATTTGTCGTCATCAACCATTTTTCACAAGATTCTAACATTTTTTCAATTTTTCCGCTGTATCCTGTTGGTCCAGTGGTTTTCCGTTCTAAATGTTACAACAAATTACGTAAAGGTAGCTGGGTAGCTCATTTGTATGTAATAAACAATTAAATCAATGCACAGGAAGTCCTAAAAAGAGCTCGATATATCTAATGACTCCAATTTTCAAACCTATATTTTCCAGTGTACCATCACAACCAACCACTTGCATCTTAGAACGATCGATATTTTTCTCCAAAAAAGTCAAAATACTTGTTTTATTATTCTGAAAAGTACCAGTTGTAGGAGTGACATGTCCCATATATGTTTATCCTGGTTCTGATATTAGAACTATAAATTATTCTGTTACGGTTTTCTAGTAATTATTTCTCTTTCTTTAATCATAACTAAAGTTCAATCCTAACGCTGGTTACACACACGGCGGATTTTTCCGTCGCGGAGAATTGACCGTCGCCGCCGTTCCCACAGTAGCGTACTGAAGTCAATTAGAGCTTACACATTAGACGGACAAAAAAACACTCGGTCAATTTACCGTTGGCGGCAGCTATGCAGCCGCCAACTGCCACTAGCGCCGACGGCAGTTTGACCGTCGCCGCCGAACTAGTGGCGTACGTGACTAAATGCACGTTTACACACACGGCTGTTTTTCTACCGTTTAGACATCGTTTGCTCAGTGAGTTGAACTTTGTTTGTGTAACACTGTTGTCGAAGCATCAATTGTTTTTTTCTATTGTGAACATTAACGTAATTATTGATAATGAAATTTTAATTTCATTAATCCAAGAAAAGCCTGTTTTGTGGGATAAAACCCAAGACATCTTTAAGGACAGAAATGTTATCAGAAACGCTTGGAATGAAGTTTGCCTGGAAATTCGAAACGACTTTGATGTGTTGGAAGAAAAAGAGAGAAATTATTTTGGTAAGTTCATATTTCCTCACATACATTTACTAGAAAGTGAAGGTGTAAAAAATTCGATTTTGAGATTCCAGATGTTGTAGTAATCACACTCTGTAGTTACACAAAATCTTTAGTATATTGGAATCTGTTCTGGATGTAATTATTTTTTTCGGTTTTTTTAACATTTGTGACAACTATGGTGAACTGTTATTAACAAATTTTGTAAAAATATAAACATATTATATGTCAATTTGTAACAATGTCACGTTTTTTTAAGAAGTTTTATTATGCTTGTAAACTACTTCTAGTATTACAATAATATTTTAAAATTACGTATAAATAAAAATTAATAGAAGAAAAAATTTATCTTGGAATACTTGTGTTAAATAAGAAAGCGGCACATTTGATAGTTATCTGTTGTCGATGTCACGGCGATGAGAAAGTCCTTATTTCTTGGACATCTGCCAGGAAACCCTTCCTACACTTGAAACAAAATATCTACATAGAATGTTTCTCACATTGTTTGCTTTGAGGCCTGCTCTTGTAGTATTCTCTCCTCGAATATCTTCAACCCCATAATTAATGTTGTATCCTCAAACATGTATCCATCTCTATCCCTAACATTATTATGAAAAATAATGCAGGCTTTAACAATATCATTAGCAAGTTGTGGTTGGACATTTAATGGTCGATGGAATATTCTCAATTTGTTGATGAGAATACCGAAAGTGCATTCTGTGTACCTTCTTGCTCGGCACAATCGATATTTGAAGATTCTCTTTTCGATTGTCAAATGTGTCCCAGCATAAGGCCTTAGCAAATGTTTATCCAGTCCAAATGCTGCATCACCAACAAACAAATATGGCACTTTCGGACTTCATGTGCCTGGTAGGCACTTCTCATCAGGTAGATTTTTTGAACTGCTTTCTATTGATTTCCACAGCTGAGTCTGTTTAAAAACTGACGAGTCACAGTCTTTTCCATAGCTACCAATATGCACAAAAGCAAAACGGTACTTACTATCTGCAATGCCCATTAATACAATGAAATAGTATTCTTTATAATTAAAATACATGGATCCACTTTTTGTTGGACTCACGATGCGAACATGTTTCCCGTCTACTGCTCCTATGCAATGGGGAAAGTTTGCTGTATGTTCAAATCCATTTGCTAATGATTCCCACATTTCTTTTTTAATGGGAGGTATGCACTCGCTTTGTATAACATTTCACAGTGCTTGACAATATCTCAACTATCACTCTTGCTGTTGAGATTCTTACGCTGAATGAATAATGAAGGTCAGTGAAAGTACATCCACTTGCTAGATATCTGAAAAACGAAAAAATTATTGTTTTACTTTTTATGCAGCTAATGTAGACGGTACTTAATGTTTTTCTTTTTTTAGGTATGGAAGCGATTAAACGCTGGAAACATATACTTGACGCTGAAAAAAGGGCTAAAGAAAACAGAGCTAGTGGCTCACAAACTAACAAAAAAAGAAAATACCTATTAAACGAAGAAATCAAGTTTTTAAAAAAATTATACGAAAAAACAGGGACTGCAGAGAGTTTTATCATACAAGAAGACAACAAGGATGAAACCGATGGCTCTAGGCAACAACCTCCTGAGAAAAAGAAAAAGCACACAGACCTTTCCACAGCCACTTCAACAACGTTTCCCTACTCCTACGACTTAGTACTACTCTCATCTTCCACCATCGATTCCCTCAGTTGGTAGTCAACATTTATAGCCTACTCGCATTCCACCACCCCAATCAAGCCAGAATCATCCAACATTTACTACTCTGCCTTCGTACTCTTCAGAACTTTCACTTCTTCCACACTACAACTCATCGCCGTCTCTCTCAATTAAAGACCAAATTAAAATAAATACAGCAGTTAAACACCACGAACATTTTGCTGAGTACGTTGGCGAAGAAGACCGAAAGAAATTCTTCAGTATAGTCATCTAGCTCAATAGACGTCACTTTCTAATTGTATATTTGTGTTTGTGTAAATTATGTATTAAATGTATCCATAAATGCCGTTACCTTCAAACCTCTTTTGAAAATGATTATCCCACACACTATTATAAAAGATGCGTCATAATAACTATGTACCTACAGAAGTAATTATAAGTAAAGCAAGTTTTTAAAAATAAAATAAAATAAACGACATGATGGATGCTTTGAACGTACAAAGTTAAAATATCTTTGTTCTTTGTGACTTATATGTGAAAAAGTTTAAGGAAGTGTTATCAAAAATGATAATAATTTTCACAGAGAATAAATTATACAGATAAAAGTAAAATCTTTATTTTACTTTATTATTTAATTGAATTTATTTTACTCAATGTTATTTAACAATTTCTAACTTATAAATTTCAAAAGTTATTCTAGAATTTGCTCTGTTCATATCAAACTACACTCAGCAATAAATGATTTAAATAACACAGTTAAACTAAAGTTAATTGATTCGATGATAAAACTACACTGCCAAGGTGACTCGTACGACGGCGACGGAGATTTGTCCGCCCTGTGTGTAAACGCTCTTATCATCATCGATCTTTTAATACTTACTACTAGTAGTCACTATAATTAATTGTTGGTGATTGATTTCCTACCTATGGGTAAGTAATTATAAAGTTGATTTTCTAATGCTAAAATAAATGTTTTGTTCGTCAATTTGGAATAATATCATTTTTACGTAATTTCACTGAGCCGATTTTGGAAAAATACATACTGGTTAGAAAGATTTATTAACAAAGTGCCAATCCGGCCGGATCTGGTCTGATTAGTGTCAATCCGGCAGGAAACGGCCGGATTGAAAATCATACCGGATAGCAATCCCTTGTTACATCTTGGGAGCCTGTTGTATTCCATCATCTTTGGCGATCTTGGATATGCAAATCTTCAGCAAAATCGATATGCAGATTATCGCTCAGATACACGAACCGACTGTAAGAACACGTATGTGCGTACAACTATAGTATTCAATGCTATGTTAAGTTCAGCTAGTTTCTGGTTATCCGTACCTCTACATCGTATATGAATCTTGGTTAGGGTAAGGCGGGGTAATTGTAAACAAAATTTACATATTCACTTTCAATCCCTATTTCCAATCGCTTGATAAAGTAATTAAACATTGTTCAACCTATTAAACTAACTTGTTACTATTCTACTTTGATATTTATTTAGTACTAAGTATCCAGAAAAGAAATTTAATACCGTACTCGGCTGTTTACAATTACCCCCTGAAAGTAGGGCTGATTGTAAACAACGATTTTTCTCGTGAAATTGAATATTGAACAAGTGACAGCATGAGCAGTAGTCATGGCAGTAGAAGGAACTCCAATTATATTTTTAACCTTCTAATACTATAATTACAATAACTCCGTTTTGATCTTTACATTTACCAAACTCCCACTTCTTCCTCCCAAAAAATATAGTGACACTTGAAAGTTGCATTGATCAATAGGTGAACTTCCAGGAATACAAAAGACTACTCAAACATATATCAAAGATATACTCAAACATTTACTGAACAAAGAATGTATATAGAGTAAAGAACAGAAATTTACTTATTTAAAAATTAAAAATATTTATAATAATTTAAAAATTAAAAATATGTATAAAAATTGAAAAATACAAACTTAGGAACAAAAAAAAAACATTTCTTACACATTAACATTGCCCCTAAATTGGAAAATTTCTTTACGGACTTCTTTGCTACAGGTTGGAGTAGGTAAAATTGCTTTGACATGGTCTGTGGTAACACAGAATTAGTATTTTTCAACCACATTAAAACTTAATTTACATCAATACCCAAATCGAATTTAGTCTATGCATTATCGATGCATTTGAGTTCGGTGATCTCAAACTCCTATTCTGAAAAGACATACCACCCTTCATACATACGAAAAATGGGCTTTGTTTCTCTTTCTCCCCTCAGCATCTACAAGCAGAAACGTAGTCGTTTCAATGTCTTCCACGAATGGCGCCAAAAAATGTAACTTCCTCTACAAGCTAGTCTTCTATATTTTGCTTGAATGTTTGGAGAACTTCAAACTCTTCATCGTCAATGTTAGTCAATTCTTTCAATAGTTCCTCATTCTCGCTGTCCTCGAGTTCTGCTTTCCTTTCTATTTGCTTCTTTCTTGATTTCTTGCTTACCTCCTGGCTCTTTCACTTTCTTCTCGTCTGGCTTCCTTTTGTTCTTTTTCTCTTCTATCTCCTTCAACAGCTTGACAGAACTTGGTCCTTTGTAAGGACTTCACCATTTGTGTGACATTTTAGTAAATCCGTCTTCCTGCTTCCTAATTCCCAAGAACACGAAAGATGCAATAAAACGTAATTCAAACGTACTAAATACAATTAAATACAAAATTACACAGGAAAACAATGGTTTTCCATCCAAATTGAGCGAAACTATTGGCAAAGTTATGTTTACAATTACCCCGTCCCTTGAAAAATATGGGGTAATTGTAAAATGCAAGTGTAGGTGCATTGAAGTTCCCAAAAGGAAACTTCAATGATTTTCTGTTCGATAGAAACATTACTGACCGTAGTAAAGAATTGAAACAACACACCTTTCAATTTATTATGGAGGGCAGCAGAAAATGCAGCACAAAAGAACTTTAAAACTCAAACTTTCAACCACAAATTTTTCACCTAACAAATTGCTATCAGCTGTGGTTCAAAGAATTACGGGATCACCATATTACATCCTCAGGGTTGACAGCTTTCATATTTCACAACTTTTTAGTTTCTCGGAGTCCCACGTGACCGCCTCTATAGCTTGTTTACAATTACCCCGCCCGACCCTACTTACATTTGTTAATATTCTGCTGTTTGTAAAAAATGCAACACCATGAAGGAGTCATCAGAATTAAATGAAATTTAATACACAAACGGCATGTATTAGTACAAATAATTGAATAAATTTTCAAAGCAAAAAAAAACAATATTAAGTGTCCGAAATCGGTATTTGAAGTAGTCAGCACGCGCTGCAATAAGTGCTGCTATACGACATGGCATGGAGTGAAACCGATGTTGAATGTCTGCTTGTGAAAGAGAATTCCATATTGTTTGTATGAGCACCCAAAGTTCGTCTTTTGAAGCTGTAGGACGCGGATCACGAGCAAGACGCCGACCAACCAAATCCCACACTTGCTCAATAGGCGACATATCCAGCAAATAAGCAGGCCAAGGAAGAAGTTGTATGTGATGGGCGGAAAAGAAGTCTCGAACATTCCTTGCAACATGTGGGTGTCAGGGCCGAATTTAAGAGTATGCCGCCTATAGGCTAAAGTCCATTTGCCTCTATAGTTCATATGTGCTTAATACATTTGTTTAAAACAACAAAAGGATAGAGTTCATTGGTGTTTTCATCTTTTTTAAACATAAAGTTAATTTAGTTTAGATAAAACTACAATTTTAATGGTTTACATAATAAATTTTATATAATCAAATTAGTTATCTACTTGTTTTTTTTTTACTTACTTCTTTTAAGATTCGTTAAAAAATGAAATGGGTTTCGAACTTAATTAATTAATATGTTCTTTTAGAAAAGTGTTCACTCTTTTAAACATATTTTTATATTTTAATGCTAATGGCTATCTTTTGCGTAATTGAAGAACTGTGTTCAATTTAAATTAATTTGTCCTACACGGAAATGAAATTACACAAAATGTAGAAAATGCTGGTTTATTTGTTGAAAAATATACAAACTTATCTAAAACAACTCACCCCACGTAATCTTCATGTACAAATTTACATAGCTTTCTTACGAGATTTCTTAATGGCAAACTCGTTAATAATGTCCTCATATGAAAGTGTTTTTGTTGTATTTGCCTCAATACACAGTAATGAAAGTGAATTTAACCGTATTTCTAAAATACTAGTTCGCAGATAGTTCTTTACTCTTCTAAATCAGGAAAAACTGCGTTCTCCGGCGCAATTTGTAGCAGGTATGCACAAATTTATCCTTATAGCAATATCCAAATTGGGGTAAACATCTTGTAAGGAATTACACCTCAGAAATTTCGAAATTCCTTCCAACGATTAATCAGATGGGTGATCATTACCCACAGCACAGTGATTTTTAAAGTGGATGCACTCTTCAGTAAAATCCTAATCAAAATCATTTGTGTAGACGTGTTAAAGGTTCGTGGTCTTTATTCTCAGTTCCTCTTCTATATCTGTATTGTTATCAGACAACTGAATTAAGAAGTAGAATCGGTCTTGAAACTCGTCATAGGCCATTTTTCTTTTCTTGAATTCACAAACAAAAGAGTCTATAATTGGTAAAAACGTGTTTATTTTAAGGTCATCCCTGCCAGAAAAAGGGATCTTTTTCATAAGATGTAGTTTTGGTTATATCCATGGCCAATTCCTCAAAGTAATCAAAGTTGTTTCTCTGTTCCGTAAAATATTCTTCAAGAGAGCCATACAAAACATCCACAGTTCCACTTTGCATGGCTTTGCTAACTTTATGGATTCTGCGAAGTACGGTGCTCCAGAAACATAGTTGTTGCTTTTTCTGTTGTGTCACTTGAAATTCTTGTCAGAGCAATGTACCAGCTGATGGAATGGAGGTAAGAAATCTTTCACAGGGCACACAGTCACTTGAAACATATCTAACAGCAAGGACTTACTGGTATACATGTGATATGTCTGGGGTCGAGTCTATGATGAGAGAAAAGTATATTGATTGTTTTAATCGAAACGTTAGTTGTTCGAAATGTTACTTGTCTAACATTTCGAGCCATTAACTCAATTACCTCATCGCATGTCTTGGAAGAGAGATAATTTGTATTGCCACTACCACAATTACCGTATTTCTTAATGAGTGTTGCTAAGAATGGATCGAACTCGGATATCAGCTTTAAAAACCAAAAGAAAATTTCCAGTCCTGTTAGAACCAAATATCTCGTTTTCGCCTCTTAAACCGAGGCCTCTTGATGTCAGGGCATCGACAAAATCGCAACAATTCTAGTTAAAACGTTTCTCCAATAGTGTGTTTCTTTGTCTAGTTGTAAAGTTATCATACTGTTAACACGGTTAAGAGAAATTCCTCTTGCTTTTAGAGTAATAATAGCAAAATTGTGTAATGGGGAATTTTCATGGTGACATGTATTACTTTCTCCATTCTTCCAGTCATTGAAACCATCTTTGTCGTCAAATTGTGATCGTTCTTTAGTATTAAACACTCAACAAGGGCCATAAAAAACGTATCCTTACTTTTAAAGAAAATCATCCATTTCCTTTCATGAACTTCTCCATTTTTTTTATCTCCGTTCAAAGAGAGATTTAGTAAAATATCTCTTTTGATCTTTGTACGCTCTTAAGCTGTTAGTGAAATCTAATCCTATGTTTTGGTCAAAGACATTTTTTGCTATTAGATCTCTAGTAGCATCATTTAAGATCCACAAAGCTGGATCCTTATTTAAAGAGTTTGTAATTGTTGGCTCTTTATTTTCTGTTAAAGATTGACTTTTAACATAAAATCTAGCAGGTACAATCTCATCGTGAGAACTTACTTGTACTTCAGTAGGTTCTGATAACTTGGCTGTTTTGAAACAACTCGTTCCAAAGAAAGCATTGAGTCCCCAACAGAACCACCACAAACAGCCCGACCACTTTCAGGTTCCCCTTTATCTTTATCGTTCTTTTCTTCCACTGGCAAACTATTAGTTTTAAAAAACAAATCTAGTTTTATTTGTTTGTTTCAGACCACGTTCTTGTTCTTGAAGTTTCAGTTTTGTTCGTTTTTAGTATTCAGTGCCACTGAGTCTCTTCCTACCGTCACTCATAGTTGCTAGTTGGGAGTGGCCGACTTGTTAAAAACTGTACGTTAAGAGTATTGGAATACTCTAAACTATAAGGCAAAATCGTAACGAACAACACGAACACGCCTCACTCAACATAATCATCAACGATCCCGTTGTGCACACCGATAGACATGAATGACAGCGTCAGACTCAGACAGACTAGACTGACACTACACTACTGACAGCGGAGCCACTGGGCCTTCCACCAACAGTGTTGTCAGATCGAATCGCTGCGCTTGTGCCAGTGTTGTCAAACCAAATTAGATTGCACAACAAGAAAGTTCTAACACAAGATTAAGTGCTGTGAATTTGTATTATGTTATAGTTTTAGAAAGTAGGCTATGTAGAAGGACTAAAACATATTTTTAAGAAACATGTATTCTTAAATTCGTACGGAAAATATTATTAACGTCTGAAATACTTCATTTTAACTTTTAAATAAATTGCCAAGCTGCCGCCACTGAAAAATTTACCGCTCTAGGCTTCAGCCTACTTAGCCTATTTAGGAATACGGCCCTGGTGGGCCTGCATTATCCTGTTGAAAGAAGGGAACGACTTCAGGCTCTAGCACTTCACGGACGTACCTGTTGCTATTCAGATTACCCTCAATTCGTAGCAGCTGAAATCGTTCCAAGATACGAAATCGCACCCCAGACCATAACTCTGGGTGTTCGGCCACTATGACGTTCGATAACGCACTCTGGAAGGCAGCGTTCACCGGCTTAGCGTCTAACACGAATGCGGTCATCATGGTTCCACAAAAACGGGATTCGTCAGAAAAGACAACTTGTTGCCAATCAGCCCGCCAGGCTCTGTGCTCATGAGCCCATTGCAGACGAAACTGTCGATGGTTTGAAGTGAGGGGGATCCTGTATAAAGGAATCCTTGCACGCAGTCCACGGTGCAGCAGACGTCGTCGAATTGACGAAGCCGACATTAGTACACCTGTAGCAGTAGACAAAAGTGCTGTCAACTGCCTGGATGAAGCTGTACGGTCATTCACCGCCATGTGGACCAGGTGTCTATCATCGCGCGCTGACATCACCTTCCGTCGTCCATTCCCAGTTTTCGAGTTGTCCGGTGCTCGTTGTTCCACTGTTTCCTAACTCGCATTACTGTGGAACTGTTCTGTTGCACACGAGCTGCAATTGAGCGATAGGAAAATCCTCCTTCACGAAGGCCGATGATTCTCCTCCGTTCAAACTCCGTAAGTTGTTTTGAAATTTCACCCTATTTCGTCGTGGAGGCATACTTAGGTCTCACTAAACGTTCGCCACTAAAAAATAACCATGCACTATTTTACGCTCTCTTGTGCGTTCGAATCCAACCAAAGACCGTTGTGTACAATGGGGACTGATGCACGTTAGTTCGATCAAGGCCTTAATGAAAATTTGGAGATTGGGGTGCTAGCTCATGTGTTGTTCTTGTCATTCGACCGTGATTCAAAATTACGATACGTTGTCCTTGGATATTTCCCGTCGGGATTGATCCCGAATCTTCGCCAATAGCCTGTGTTGTCTTCTAGTGTGAGGTTAATTAATCTGAATATTTAGTTCATAAAGAATTTTATATTATTGAAAATTTCTATAAATGTGAGAAGTTAAGTGAAGTGTTTTAAAGCACATACAGGAATACAAACGGGGAAAAAATTAGAATTTAAAGGGATTGACACACACAGTTAGGGGTGCAATTCCCGTTCCATTGGTGCGCAAGAAGCATAATGAGAATCTGATCGAAAAAAAAGGACAGGGTAAGTACGCAAGACCTGCGGTGATAATTGTGGTGGAAAAAATAAGGAGAAATAAAGTAATAAATAAATTGAATAATAGGTAGTAAAAGTTGGTGAGATTTCAAAGAGAGAGAGAGAGAATCTCTACATACATCCCACCCAGATAGCAATGTAAGCTTGTGACAAGCTTGTGCCAACCTTGTCATTGACAAGGATAGAGGGTTTTCACAAGGTTGTTCATGACAAGGGTGTAACCTTGTGACAAGCTTGTGTAAAGGTTTGCTAGTCAACAGAAAAAAAGCTTTTTAGCAAGGTTTTCACAAGCATTGTTTTTAAGCTTTTCCCACCCTTGTTTCATGCTTTTCCCACCCTTGTTTCATACTTTTCCCACCCTTGTTTCATGCTTTTCCCACCCTTGTTTTATACCGCATCTTTACGTATTATTTAAAAGCCAGATACTCCAATTTTTTGATGAGCTCAAAAATGTAATAAAACTGAAAATTAATCGCATTTTTTTGGAAAATGGTAGAAACTTTTACTACTTAATTTGCTTCATTACATCTGTTTCAAATTTTTTAAGATTGAAAAAAAGTTTTTATTTCAGGAGATTGGTTTCATTTATTACATGAACATACCCAAATTCTTAAACACTTCTAGGGACAGTGGACCATACAGATTAACATTTAATACATGACATGAATTTAATTACCCTAAACAAGAGAAAAACATCTCTAATCAGCACATTATCATGGTGCATACAGTATTATAATATTTCATTATTTTTTTCTTTAACACACAGACGAGGTAATTTGGTAATTTTAGTTAACGTAGTACTAGAGCTACACAACGGGCTATTGACGACGGTCCGGGATCAGTCCCTTAAGGGAAAGATCCAAGGACAACACCTCGTAATTTTGAACCACGGTCAGGTGACGAAGCAACACCTGAGCTGTCACCCCACTCTCCAAACTTCCACGCCAACACAACGTGAGGACCACACACACGAGGATATTATTAATTAAAGTAAAGTAATGTCCGAGTAGATGTACGAGGGTCGACGCAGACAAAATAATTTCAAGGAACACATTTATGGAAAGAAAAATAAATATTTACATCATTCACACTTTGACGTAGAGGCTGAGTGTCTTTCGTGACCTGCGGTAAGCGAGGCTGATGCTACCCCGTCTAAAATTCCTCTTACCGTGTCTCCTGCATGTAGAGACGCTAATGTCCTGTTTTTTAATACCTGACCGTTTGGGAGGAAGACAAAGAAAATGCTTTTCCTTTTCGCTCTTTTTCTAAACAGCAATGTGATTTTAGAGGGATCGGTGGAAAGGAGTCTCACCATGGCACTGGAAAATATTTGTGTGTCAAGGACAAATCTTTGACATTTTCCCAAGAAAAACCACTTTTTATTGTATATATTTCTGAACTATCACGCCTTTGGTAATTTTTAGTTAACGTCGTACTAGAGCAACACAACGTGATATTGACGACGGTCCGGGATCAGTCCCTTAAGGGAAAGATCCGATGACAACACGTCGTAATTTTGAACCACGGTCAGATGACGAAGCAACACCTGAGCTGACACCCCACTCTCCAAACTTCCACGCCAACCCAACGTGAGTCACGCCTTTGGGACACTGACAGTCCGCAGGTAGGTGTTTAAGTAACGTCGCAGTGGAGCAACAGAATGCGCTATTAACTAAGGCCCGGGATCAACCCCCAAGAGAGAGATGGAGGACGACTAGAGTCCTAGTTGGGACAATACCAGGTAATTCTGAACGACCATCAGATGACGAGGTCACTACTCAGGTGGCCCACCACGCCGATACAAGCTTCCTCACCACGCCAACGTGGTAATTGGTAATTTTTAGTTAACGTCGTACTAGAGCAACACAACGGGCTATTGACGACGGTCCGGGATCAGTCCCTTAAGGGAAAGATCCGAGGACAACACCTCGTAATTTTGAACCACGATCAGATGACGAAGCAACACCTGAGCTGGCACCCCACTCTCCAAACTTCAACGCCAACCCAACGTGAGGACTTTCGGCCAGATTTAAGGTGCACCAGCCGCCTCTACACCATACGTTTACAAACATCCATGCCCGGGCCCGGATTCGAACCAGGAACCTTCCGATCTAGAGGCTAACACCTTAACCACTATACCGGTTGGTCGGCCCGCCAACGTGAAGTATTGGTATTTTTTAATTAACGTTACACTGGAGCAACACAACTGGCTCTTGGCAAACGTGATGACATTTGAGGCCACGGCGGATATAACATGTTCCATTCCCCTTTTCACTGGCGCTCGGAGACATTTCATCGGTGGACTTCTCTTAGCTAACGTCACTGTTGAAATATCTCACTTATTTTGGAAGTTACCACCATAAATACTTACCCAAAATTTAAAAGAGAAGCTTATACGACACTGCTGTTTGTAAAAAAATGTAACACCTTGAAGGTAATGGTAATTTTAGTTAACTTCGTACTAGAACAACACAACGGGCTATTGACGACGGTCCGGGATCAGTCCCTTAAGGGAAAGATCCGAGGACAACACTCGTAATTTTGAACCACGGTCAGATGACGAAGCAACACCTGAACTGGCACCCCACTCTCCAAACTTCCACGCCAACCCAACGTGAGGACTTTCGGCCACGACAGATTTAAGGTGCACCAGCCGCCTCTACACCATACGCTTACAAACATCCATGCCCGGACCCGAATTCGAACCAGGAACCTTCCGATCTAGGGGCTGACACCTTAACCACTATGCCGGTTGGTCGGCGTCAATTATAGGATGTTATGAAAAGTAGTAAAGTGTCAGAGCCACCACGCGCATGCGTGGTGTGAGCAGCGCCCTCTGAACTGATGCTAAAAGCGTATAAATAGAGGGCTGAAGCGGGACGTTGAAAATAGTGCATGGTTATTTTTTAGTGAGACTTAAGTATGCATCCACGACGAAATAGGGTGAACGGGCTATTGAGGACGGTACGGGATCAATTCCTTAAGGGAAAGATCCGAGGACAACACCTCGTAATTTTGAACCATGGTCAGATGACGAGGCAACACCTGAGCGGGCACCCCCACTCTCCAAACTTCCACACCAACCAACATGAGGACTTTCGGCCACGACGGATTTAAGGTGTACCAGCCGCCTCTACACCATACGCTTACAAATATACATGCCCGGACCCAGATTCGAACCAGGAACCTTCCTATCTAGAGGCTAACACTTAAACCACTAGACCGGTTGATCGGCAGTTCCTATTCTGATTAACCCGATTCAATAGTAGTTAGAATGTGACGAACAATGCTCCACCTCAGATTAATATCAAGTTGGATTCAAACAAATCCGATTTGTGCCACCAGATTGTTTGAGCCCGGTGTGTTTAATAATTTCCAGTGAACGTGGATGGTCTTATAGTTTCGAATCTTTCCCTTAAGGGACTGATTCCGGACCGTCGTCAATAGCCTGTTGTGTTGCTCTAGTACGACGTTAACTAAAATTACCATTACCGAACGTGGATGGTAATTTTAGCTAACGTCGTACTAGAGCAACACAACGGGCTATTGACAACGATCCCGGATCAGTCCCTCAAGGGAAAGAACCGAGGACAACACCTCCCAGTGAACGTGGAAGCAGCTTGGGAGGATTTGTCTTTTAGCCGGCTGAAATGAAATTCGCTGCCATATCTGACCACAGGTTGCATATATGTACTAAAACTGAACAACAGTTCCGTCGAAAAAGGAGTGCTATAAGCAGGGGCGAAATCCAAGGTAATTTTAAATAACGTCCTACTAGAGCAATACAACGGGCTATTGACGACGGTCCGGGTAAGGTAATTTTAGTTAACGTCGTACTAGAGCAACACAACGGGCTATTGACGACGGTCCGGGATCAGTCCCTTAAGGGAAAGATACGTGGACAACACCTCGTAATTTTGAACCACGGTCAGATGACGAAATCAGAGGAACCAAGCCCAGATGCTGTTAATTTCTGACAGCTAACCTAAACAAATAAAAAAATGTTATGCGTGCAATGCTATATTTATATTACGTAGGCAGACCGCACGTTGAAAAACCGGATGTTTGCATCGGGCCTAACGGAGAGCAACCGGACGGTTGAGAGTTCGAATCCAACCAAAGACCGTCGTGCACAAAAGGGGCCGGTGCACGTTGAATCTGTAGTTGCCTCAACTGTCCTCATGTTGGCGTGGAAGTTTTGAGAGTCGGGTGCCTGCTCAGGTGACGTGGTCATCTGAACCTGGTTCCAAATTATATCTTGTCCTCAGATTTGTTTCCGGACTATCTCCAATAGCCCACTGTGTTCCTCCAGTGCATTGTAAATTAAATTATCATCCATCTAGTAGGTGAGGGTTCTAATCTCGGTTTGTAAATGCATCATCGATTGATTAAAGCGCGAGGGCCGTATTTAGCCAAGCACAAGACAAACATTTATACTAGTATTTAGTAAATGCATCCAGGCAGGAAGGAATCGTACAAGCGCATGAATGTTATTAGACGCAGCAGCCAGCTCAACCACTAGGTACTTCTTTACGAGCCGTCAGATCACCCTTTGTAGGGCCGAAACTAGATATTAGGCATTAAAAAAAATCCTAGCTCTATTTAGGTCAGTAAAACTTTCTTGATATGTCCATTTACTTGGAGTTATTTTGTGCTTGGCCAAATACGACCCTTGTGCCATAAACCCAACCAACGTTCTTTAGATAAGAAAAAGTAGCGCCCAAGTACACACAAATTATTTTTTTATTAACAGAACAATTCAAAATTATTTAAAATACAAGCAAATAAACAAACACAAATTAAGAAGCACATCAAACAAATATTACACGTCACAAATATAAAGAGTGCACTAACCTATGTACAAGCCAAGTCTAAAGAGTTAAACATGTACACAATATTTTATTTGAACAAAGAATGTACAAGAAACGGCATGCAACCACTAGAAGCATACACGCGCACCACTAAAAACTGCGCTCACAGTGATGGACAAAGCTGATGGTTCACACTGGACTTGTAGAAAAGATTATTAAAAATATGAACATTTTCTTCCTTCCACTCGCATCTTATATGCTCGTTCTGCGTAGGGCAGAACCAGACTGTACAATTTGTTATCATTAGAATTGGAATATATCCTGTTCTTCCAATTTTCTAAGGAGGGGACAGATCCAATCGACAAAGAAACTTTTGCACTACTTCATTTGCACAACATTTCATTTTCTCTTGTGCATGCGTTCATTTCCAGAGTATTTAAAAAATAAATGTCATACCTGCCTACACGCCGATTTTGGAACTCTTACTATGACACTCACACATGAAATGAAAAGAGTGATAAACATATTTAAAACACCCCACCATACACGCAAATCCAAAAAATACAGATTATAGTATTCACTTTTATTAAATTTCAAGTATTTATAACGACAGAATGATTTTGGCTAAACAAAATGGAGATTCTAATTGCTTGATGGAAGCAACAGGAATTTTTAAACTCTAAAGGCCAACACACCAACAGAATCCTGGCCAAACCTAAAACACAGTCGACTGACTAATTCAGCTTCCAGAAGGCCATTTCCATAGGCAGATTGTTGATCTTTGAACCTATCACGCTGTCTGAATCTGGAACAAGTCGCTCAAACCTTTCAGTCAGTTTCTAATGGATTCAGTTTGGTTTAATGGCACAACAGCAATATATAGCCAAGCTGCACTGAACAAAAGACTGAGAATGTCAAGTAAATGGACATACACAAGCCATGGAACCTGCTCCACCGACAACTCACAGGTTGCTAGTGCAGTGGACGAACCCACATATTGAGCCATAACTACCTCATTAGATTAAGACGAACCAAAATTATATTGGAAAGGGGCTTAAGTTTACAACAGCAAATTCTTCTAATTTCTCCGATTCCAGGTAATTTCTTGTGACCTGATTTGCATGGTGATGCAAAACAGCCAGAGGAAAAACAAATTATGAGAATGAAATATTTATTTACTGGATAATAGAAAATATTTTCCCGTAAAAATTTCTGAGAATCCAAAAAAGTTAGCAATTTTCTATATGCATTGGATCTCTTTGAACAATTCAGGATAGTCCCAGCTTTTACTGGTGGCATGGTTTCAATTTTTGTTGGCAAGTCAATGCCAAATAGTAATGATCAGCATCGCTGAAGAGACGCCAACATGGCGACTGCACCAAGGATACTATCACAAAGAAGAATCGATCCCCAGTTCAAAATTCATGAATAAGTTTGGAAAAAATCGGCAGAGTCCTCATAATCTAACAGTTCAGTCAAAATCTGAACATTGTACGGTCAAACAGTGCACGTTGGGCAGGTATGAAATATGAGTATCGAATTCTTATTTAAGCTAACTACTATATAAACAAATGTTTTACAGAATACATTCAATAAGTATTACTAAGAAAATTAGAAGAAAATGGAATATAAGAGACTAAGACACAGAAAATATATATCTCAATCATTAACTGGTCATGACGACCAGGATATATACATGTATCACTGTTCCGGCTTCACTGCATGATTTTCATTAACCAAGTTATGCATTAATTTGTCATTTAACTGAACCCTCCACCAGGTTAACAGTCAAATAACATGGAGAAAAATTAACACATGCCACTACAAAGTCATATTCGCTAAGCTTAAATATTGTAATAGCATTAAAATGACAAATTACTAGTACAACATCTGCCTAGGCTGTGCTGTAGTACTAATTCATTCAATAGTAATGTTTGATTACATGACAAATGATTACGCAAAAACACTCAAATCAAATAGGTGAAAGAATACACGTTCACATACACATATTAAGAACCACACATTTTGTTTACTCCACTAAAAAAGCCTAACTATAAATGTACTGGATGCGGAGAGAGGTAAAAATTCAATCCAACCAACAGTAATTTAAAGTTGAAAGACAATTTTTGCTAAGGATGAAGATGATTCCTAATGTGCAAAAGAACCTGTCGATGCAATCAAAAATACTTGTTACCCAAAACATTTTTACACATAAATGTATAGTTTCAATTTTTATTTTTCATCACAGGCATCATGAGTTTCTAACATAAGACTTCTGCAGTAGTTTAAAATGTCAGATAATCCAATATTCCTATAGAGCAGGGTTAACAAAGTTAAACAGATCACCACAATTAAATAACTTATCTAAAAAAATTTCAATGCAATCTTCATTTCGTGTATAGATAACTATTATTTAATTAATTTCAATTTTACTCATATCACAGTAGTATTGAAATACTATAATAATGTTGTTGAAATCAAGTATGGTGACAAACTTAGAAGATACAATGATGAATTTTTAGGAGCTCAATAAGTTAAAAATAAACTTGATATTAAAATGTTTTTCATTTATCAGCTGATGCCACTACTTGTGGAACCATTATGTAGAAAATCAGTTTTCAAAAATCAGGGCGGTTTTTAACTGTGTGGCCTTTGAATTAATTGAATTACAATGCATTGCATTTAAATTTGAAGCAAGAACTGGCATTTTAAAACGTTTTATTATTAAAATGGTGTATTTAATAAAAAGAACTTGCAAATCCTGGATGTCAAAGTTGAGTTTAAAAGGTTTTATCCAAGTTTCTCGTGTTATGTAGGGATAGAGGTATCCTTTTATAAAGGAATTGAAGCATCAGAGCTATCATGATATGGAATTTGAACTTGATGAGTGTTATCACCATCCTAATATTTAATAGCATTAAATATACAAAAATAAATAAATTTCAATAACACACAATATCACTATAAGTGTACTTTAAACATGTTATTCAAATAGTATAATTTCTTATTTGTACAAATAATATAAATTACTGTAGATGAATCCACAAATTTGTTTCATTTTTCTTCTCTAAACACACATGTAATGACAAATCACTTACAAAAATACAACATGTTTAAAAAATAAAATTTTTAGTAATAACAAAATACAACACAATAATCAATAATGAACTGAAACGAAATGCTGCATAAATTTTAACCAAGCAGTACACTATGTGAGGTAGACACAACTGGAAAGAAAAACAATTATAAAATAGTTTTATGTGCTAGATGTTTTCTTCCAGTGACTATCAAGTTTGGAGAAAATATTTATCCACAGTTATATTAATTATTGTGTATTTCCATTACTAATTATTGTGTTAGTAATGGAAAAATCTGCAAAAATTAAACAGCATAGGTACTGATTTTAATCTGAACCCAATACTATTTTGCAATGTCAAACAAAAGAAACATAAGTTTGACTATATAGCATATCAATGTTTCACTACCAAAACCTTGTAAGTCTCGAAATCAAAATGTTCCAGGAAGAAACTAGATGCCAAATTGTAGACCCTTTGAGATATGAGGTTTAAAATTTTGAGAGGGCTATATAACTTATGTACAGTTACTGCTGAATCAAGTTTAGTAAGGATACCTGTTTTAGTAAGCTGACTTACGAGGGTTTGATAGTGTAATGATATAAAAAAGCAAATACACATTTTTTAGCTTATCTTAATGCTGTCTATTTACAAGTGAGAAATACTTAAAATGAATGAATAGTTTGAGAATGACAAGATGATTGATCTTTACAAAAGATTAAGAATTATAGTATTCAAGTTTAATAGAAAATATCAACGTAACTTTCAACAGGTAACACTGGTCGAAACAACATCAGCACAGTGGATCCAACTTCCTTAGAAAACTAATTATTACCCTTAGAATGTAAATGCAAAGCTGGCAGGATCAAGAAACTAAGCATAAATTGGAAAACAATTTCAACAGCTGAAAGATCAAAGTGAGCATTTCCATCTGCCTAAAGCTAATTTAAATGAAAGTATTTACTTATTACCATTAAAACTTTAAATTAATGAAAGTGTGAAATTTTATATTAGTTTTAAAACTAGAATGAATTTAAATGCATCCTCTTTTAATGAACATGAGTGTTAACTCCAAATCGTTACGAAGAAAAATTTCCAAAATGAACAATACACTGGATTTGATAACCTAAATTTGAATAAAATATCTAACTAATCTTACATTTAAAATTTTAAGAAAGGATAAAATTAGTCTAACATATAGTATGTGCTACACCCATATATTTGGCACATTAAAAAAATTACAAGGGAGTATGAAAAAACATTGCAGCGATACTTTTTATTAGCCGCAAGCAAAAGAAAATTCTGCTACTAAATACATCACAGATAGAACTTAGTATATTATTCTCCTTCTTGAATTTATATTGCTCAAGAGGAAAAGAACATAACATTTTGAGCAAAATGTAATCACACTTTAAAGTTGTTTTGTCTTGTCATGTACTCAACAGCGAATTGTGATGTGTAATCAGTACATCAAGCGTGGATGTCTATCAAACAGCCTTGCAATGCTCAAAGCTAACCAATGATATATAAGCCAACTTCCAAGGAAAAAATGCAAATTTTTTGACAGAAAAACCAACTAGCAATATTGAAAATGAAAAATACCTCAAAATAATAAATAAAAATTAATTAAAAACATCTAAATAATGACAGTTGGGCCCAAGTTTGCTTTTCCAGAAAACCAAGTGCTTTTCTGGAAGACCTAGGAATATGTTGGCAAGTATGCAAGGGGTTGTTTTTTGGAATTTACAGAGATCCATTTTAAGTGTTATGGTGCAAGGGCCATATTTGGCCAAGCTGCACCAAACACAAGACAAACATCAAGTAAAAATGTCGTGAATAGGAAAAAAGAGGAATTGGGGAATGGAAACACAATATTGTGGACGTGAATATGAACTTTTTCGTAACGAGTCTGTTGCCTTGAAGATGTTTCTTTTTCATCACAGCATATCCAGTGGATAAATGTATTTGCAAGCATGCTCTAATCCTTATGGATTTGACTCCCAAGGCATTTAATAAGGCGACTGAAAATGAGCCAATTGAAGAAATTACATCTTGCAATTCACAATTGAGTATGCATTTTTAAGGGTTAAAGCACAAGTTAATATAGATTTGATAAATTTCTGCGAAAGCAGAAATAAAATTTAACTAAAAATAGCAAAATTCACTGAAAATAGACAAATCATGACACATAATACTAACATAGGTTTAAAATTTTTATCAAAATCCTGCAACTTGTGATAATTTTAGAAAAACTAAAACGAATTTTAATGAATTGTAAGTAGCGATTTTCAGTTGATTAAAACTATGGAAAAACTTTTCTTAGCCATCCTATCAAAATTTGTGACAGCACAAACATGCAGAATGTGGATCCACCCAAACAAAGTACACAACAAATGTTTGAGATGTGCTCTAACAGCAGTCTTTCTTCTCTATACACCATGGTATCTCGATACAATGTGATGGTTCTATTACGTCATTTTGCTTTTATGTATCAAAAAGTAAATTATAACCACAATATCAAAAATTATTTCCACATCTCCAATCTTAGAATTTTACTATAATATTAATTTATTTCCATATCAGAAGAGCTATTGCGTACACTTTGTTTCCTGATTAACTCAAAAACGGTATAATGAAATAATTAATTTCATAAAATGAACTCTGATTTGTTTCAACATTTATTGAGTACTAAACACAAATATATAATTGGCTTGTAAAAAATGTTGGAAGTTTTTTAATATTCAGTAACACCCCGAAACGCGATAGTTTGACCGACAAAACACGCTTAGTCAAGGTACAACTTCCATCGACAGTGGAATTGTAATCGTGCACATAGATTTATAGTGAAACTGAATATATCGGGAAGCAGTGTTGACATACGAAAAAAAAATCAAGAACCGTGTTAATCTGAGTTTGCGTAATTCAGGGTAATTCTGTATTCCAATAAATTTAGGGTTTCTGTAGTATGGTACAAAAACTGGATCAGTTTGCTCTTGTAATGTACTTAATAAGAGGCACAATAGCAAAATGACACAGCAATCACAAGTTGAGACGTGGTTTTGTACAATCCTAGATCTTTCTTATAAAGCAATCTAGAAATAAGAGCAATCAGTATTTTGTGGAAAGTATTTAATGATCAAAATCAACTTCAAATTTGCACTTGAAAACCCAAATAAAGTTTATATGCTGCCATGAAACTACGAATCAATACAAGGCTGATCACCCAACAGACAACTAATAAATTTAACACAAAAATAATGCAACATTAACACCATGTTCAATAAGCATAAAGAAGGAAACTCAAGAAAGGGTTTGAATACAGGTTTAATTTTTTCAAAGTTAAAGTTCGTTATTAATGAAATTATCCAACATAGAAAACATGAACCAATCACCGATATTTGGAATGTGGGCAGGCTTGCTTTGCATTACAGCAAAGAAGCAGCTTTGAAAGTTTTAGGATATATTCCAGTGTCAAGTAGCTTTTATGAAAATATTTACTGAAATCAAATTAATTTTATGTAATCAGCAAAACTGAAATTCAATGAACAAGAAATTCATGTTCTGAATAAGACTTCAAAAACTTGCAGATTTCCTCAAGCTTTTTTACTTGCAACTTAAAATTGTATACAGCACAGTATGTCTTATTTTGTAAAAGGTAACAGATTAATCTATTACAAATTGTTTTAATGATGCAAGTCTCAAGAAAGGACATACTGCACCAACTGTTACAAGATCGAAAATATAATGACATACAACATAAATTCTGATTAGATAATTCTTTAATTGTCGTTTCCTTTGTCACAAAATATTAAAAAGTAAATCCACTTTGTTTAAAGTAATTTGTATAGCAAGAGATCGTATTATATTTCTATAACCAAACAGTTGAAAAATTGGAGAATTTAAATAACTAAGAGATTATGTTTTAAACTAATATTTATGAAAATCATACGAAAATCACACAGAAATTTATTAAAAGTTGCACACAGAGAAAGTCATTTTAAAAAGAGTAAAATTTCTTTTGAAAATTATGAATAGTCAGGAAATGAATATTTAGAATTATAATAAACAGCATAGCACATTAATAATTTTAAAAAGTCACAACACTTATGAGACTTCAAACAAAACAGATTTTCATTTTGAGCAATATTTAACTATAAAAATATTTTTGCGATTAAAAAGTGAATGATGACAATTCCTCACTGTCACATAAAAATAAGAGCACTACATTCCGAGATGATTCAAAACAATGCAGAATGGTAAACTTGCTAATAACATGCTTTTTAAAAAATTTGAAAAAGGAATGCTGCAAAACCAATTAGACCAAACTGAAATCTTGTCTTTATTATAACTGATGTAATTTCATTTAATTTTTGAGACACATTGCAAAATTATAAACACAATCGCATGGAATATTTTGACAATCGATGGAGATGTCTGAAGATAAAAATATTTACTGGCTCTTCATTTTAAATTGAAAAGTGAGGTTCTTTAAATCAAAACTTCTACTCTTTCATTTTAGACACAATATCATCTCAGCACATGTTCTTCCCCATTGATGTTTTTAGAAAAATATGTAAGAAAGTAATTCTTTGATGAGGTTAAAATACAATAGAGCCATTATAATACAGCCACTAAGAATTGTAAAAAGGCTGCAATTACTTAATCTTTTAGATAAATTCAACTGCATCAACTGTAGAGTAGAAAATATAAGCAATATTTTCTTCTTTTGTTTCATGTTTTAAATTGCAGAACATTGTTTTAAAAACTATAAAGTAATGTGGTAGTTCAATCAAGGTGGCAATTCGTATCTTAAAGACTATTCACAAATAGAAAACTTATTCACTGCCTTTGTTCTTCTGTAGCACTTCTTTTCGAGTGGATTTTTATATTTTTACAAAAGCCTGTAAGTTATACCACAATTTATCTGCTCCAAATTAATCAGTTCTATACACATTACCTACAAATTTGATGCCTCAGATCTTTTCATTTTGTAACATTAAACACCCTTACAGTTCCAAAATCCAGAGAAATGGAAACGAATCAACATTTATTATAATATATTTGTATAAACTGATCATTTTAAATATTAAGAAATGCACAGCTATCGTTAAGGAAAGAAAATTGGAAAATGTTTTTTTCAGATAAGTATACAAGAAAATTGAAAAACATTTCAAAACTAAATATTTCCTTTCATATTAATAAGTAGCTTTTTATGAAGTATCTGAGATAAATCGATTTTTTTTAAACAGAATTTCAAAAGTAATTTATATATACTGCTAATTTTATATAAAGTAAAAATTTGCGAGAAAAATAAGAACGCTATTTTTTGAAAAACTAACAGCTTGTGTTAGAATAATTAGGAATTTTTTCAACATTTACCCAGAAATCGTAATTACTTATGATTAATGATGCAAATTTAAAGCCAACCATTAAAAAAAGAATTGCAAAGATAACAATTACACTTTAGCAATGTTGGATTGAAAGCTAAATGGCAAAAAATATTGCAGAAAATTTTCACATTAAAATTGACATCACAGACAAACGTTATCACTTTTAAGCCCACTTCAATTAATATTCATAATTTAATATGCAGGAGTATTTTCAAGAACAGGCTTTTAAATAATGAGCAAATTGAAATATGAGGTCATTTTACAATGTCCATCTAACAAAAAAACAAAACCTCTACAGGATTTAAAAAAAATTAAATCAATATATTTATTTTAAAGTTTAACAGAACTTTTCATCTAAATGTAAAAGAAACATCTAAACAAGGTTCTTAGAGAGACTTGTCCTATTAACAATAGATAGTCAACGAACACAAAATTTCAATTAAAAGATGCATCCAACAGCACGACAAATGAACAGTGATGAATACCCATACAGGAAGACGTTGAAGAACCGAATAAGCTCATCGCATAAAACACATTTTCCTCAGCCTCTGATGGTACATGAGAAAGAATGAACTCTTTTTATCATCATACAGAGTTTGTAGTATTTCAACAGTCAAGATAGTTTTATAGTTTTTTTGAGGGGTTAGATTAAAGTAATAAATGAGCATTTCTTTTTTGAGTCAATCACTTTATCAGCGACTAGCAGAATGTTCAGAGCTTTTAATCCACTGAAACAGCATTATCTGTATAATCGGGTGAATTCACGAACTACAGTTGACACTGTCTTCATATGCTCAGCACTGTAAAACAAAAAACACATACTGAGATTTCTAAATCAGGCATTTTAATACATATAAGCTATGTTAGATTTTTTTATAATGTCCACTCAATTAAACATTTTAAATCCCTACAAGGGAGGATTTGTGAACCACTTTGGGTTGGCCATGGGAGGGTGGGGGGTGCCGCCACATCTTGCATACATTCAACACATATTCTAGGCAGGATTTGTTTCTTAGACCACATATTCACTCCAGATAGACAACATACACTACCCTACAATAATGGACTGGACAGCAAGATGAGATGGTATAAGCAGGGTGGCTACAAAAATTGAAGTAAAAAGTTCTCT
The DNA here is from genome assembly GCA_947359465.1 of Metellina segmentata. NCBI lineage: Eukaryota > Metazoa > Arthropoda > Arachnida > Araneae > Tetragnathidae > Metellina > Metellina segmentata. Next base: position 13,284,296 of record OX375875.1, read on the forward strand.
GATTTCCAGAGTAATTTTCATGAAATTCCCTGAGTTTCTCCATCCGTTCGCAGAACAATTCTTCGGTAATTATGATAAACTTGACACTTGATGAACTAAAAAACTATAGAATGATAGATGAATAAAAATAAGATAAGTAAAAAATATTTTTACTGTATTCCATAAGAGATCAAGTAATATAAAGTTATAGATAGACTATTTAATTTTACATTTTAAACTATTTTGATGTGTTTGTAAAAGCAGTCATCAGCCCCTGAATCCGTCAATGGCGCCAGCGCTCGGTACATCTCTACTATTATAAAAGGAAGTGTTTGTCTGTCTGTCCTGCACACAGTGTCCTAACGAATCGACGGCACTTACAATAGTGAAATTTAGCACACATGTGGTCCGAATTTTTTGCAATTTTTCTATTGTGCCCGAATTTTAAAATTTAATCTAAAACATTTAAAAATTAATTAAATGGAATTTAATTATTATTATTTTCCTTAGAATGGCATACGGTATAAAGACATGACAGTCTACATTTATTTTTCCGTTTCCGTTAGATTTTCTCAGCAACGATTTTAACGGATGAACAAAACAAATAAAGTTTTAACTGGAGTTATGTAGTTCTTTTTTCTATCTCCTAGATCGTTAAAGATAGAAGAAAAATTTCAACGGATTTCAAATCTGCGGAAAATTTTACATCAGAACGATACCTAAAAACATGATTTTCTTTAAAGAAATAATTTTTAAATTGTAACTTTTATATTTTTTCCAATACGAATTTGGACGCCGACGCCGTGAAGAATTCTACCATCGCGGTTAAAAAGATCAGATTAATTCATTTTGATTTCCTGACCAACGGATTCGAGTTCGTTCTGGCGTTCTTCGTTGCTTTTTTCTATCTTTGCGATCGTTAAAGATATAATAAAAATTTCAACGGATTTAAAATTTGCGGAAAATTTCACATTAGATCCATACCTAAAAGTATGATTTTCTTCAAATAAATAATTTTTAAACTGTAACTTTTATATATTTTTCCAATACGAATTTCGCCGCCGAGAAGAATGACATTTGTTTGATTCGAGTTTCATTCATTTTGAAGATTAACGGATTTGGGTGAAGCAAAAGAAATAATTAAAGTTATGACTGGTGTTCTTCAGTGCTTTTTTCTATCTCAGCCATTGTTTAAAATAAAATGAAAATATCAACGGATTTCAAGTATCATTGTGACGTTACGCTGACTAGATCTCTTTGCAAACGATTTTGGCCGCATTTGACAGAGACGAATCCATCACGAAAAGAACTGTAACAGGCAACACAAACTTTTCTACAACAAAAAAAAAACCTCAGAGTTCGAAAATTTTCGAAAAAAATAATAACTTCTAACACATATGTATTAAAAAACATATGCAGAATCTAAATTAGTACTTTTCCGTTAGCCGTGCGCAATTTTGGACCAAAATCAAAATCGCCAATCTAGGTATTTTAGAAAAAAATGATTTTTTTTAATGCTGATTAAATTGGAACCGGATGTTTAACTTTTGCAAGTTTTTCCGGCCGTTAGTATTTCTCAAAGCTGCAAGGCACTACGTTCCTATTATTGACATTAGGGAACGTGGCACAGCTGTAGACTTCGGTTACAGGATTTCCGGCCGTTACATGTTTAATAAAACAGTATACAATGTATACAACTCTTTTTTCTGGATGTTTATGTAAAAAATACACTTCTCATTTTCGGAATGAAAACAAAATTGGCGACATTTTGATTTTGGTTCTAAGTGGCGCCCGCATGGCTTACGGAAAAGTACCAAATGAGTGCCATTTGCAAAACGAAATTCCAACTTTTTCCCTGAGTAAAACGAAACTTCCCTGAGTTTTCCAGAAAATGATTCTTCCCTGAGAAATCCCTGAATTCCCGGTTCTGTCGCCACCCTGTATAAGGGAAAGAATACATGCTTTAATAGGGGGATGGTCCCCCACGTGCTGCAATCACACTAGCAACCCTTCTGGGCATACTTTCAACAAGGTTTTGATACACAAGTATGGGTATTTGTGTCCATTCCTGCAGCAAGAATGTCACCAGCTCAGATGTAGATTTCGGACGTGGTTCCCTGGTCCGTAAGCGACACTCTAACACGTTCCACAAATATTATACAGGGTTTAGGACTGGACTCTGATCAGGCCAGGGAAGACGTCTTCCAGCCAAATCTCGATACCACTGTTTGACAGAGTCTGAAACATGACATGGAGCGTTGTCGTCCTGGAAGTAACATTCGTCCATTCCATAAAATTGCCAGAGCATAGGAAGAACCTTATGATCCAAAATGTTCATGTAGGCATCGTTGTTCAATTGACCAGGAGCAACATGCAAAGGTCCCAGGCCATAACACGAAAAACACCCCCCCCCCCAAACAAGTAGTCGGATTATATGCAAATTTGTTGGCGTCCAGTCCATTATTGTAGGGTAGTGTACATGCATTGCCTCGATTTGAAACCAGGAATCTTTCGATCCAGATGCCACTAGACTGATATTGGCCGCCATATTTTTGTAATATATTTATATAAAACTTAACTTTCAACAAAAAAGAAATAACACTATATCAAAGTTAATATAAAATACTTAAACTACCCCTGCTGGCTAATCCTCAGATTCCTAAACAACTTTCATTTGCTTGCAGTGCATATTACGCTTGCTTTCAAGTACTCATGATTCCACCCTTGCATCAAAGCATTCAAGTTATTTTGCTAAATAGACATTACAAATACAATTGATATTTTGTATCAATATAAATAATCACCAAGCGCAAAAAGGAAGTTGTCAATTACACACTTACGACTTCAAGATACAATTGGAGATTTTCAGTAGGTAGTTAATTTATGTTCCACTGGTGCAACACACAGCTATTGGTTATGGTCTGAGATCAATACGTAACGGAAAGATACAAGGGCAATGCCCTGTAGTTTAGAACCACTGTCTGATGACAACATCTGAGCTGGCATGCCACTCTCCAAATATTCACACCTGGCCTACACAAGGACATTTAAAGCCACGACAGATTAAACGTGCACCAGCCCAAGTGTACACGTCAGTCTTTGGCTAGACCATGCTCTGAACCTACAATCTTCGGGTTGCTAATCCGAAGCGATTCCAACTGGGCTACCAATGTCCTGGAGATTCGACTTGTAGTGGCTGATCTGACAATATTTGTTTTAATGTCAGGACAATTACTCTAACATTCCCATCAAAACACTACAAGGGCTGATTTGTGAACCTCACTTTGCATTACTCTGCTGCACAGTGGGGTGACCTCAAGTTAAACCTCATATTCTTACAATGTATTCAAGGCCCAACCTGTTTATAGAGGCTACACATTCATTCTAAAAGGACAAACATCCATACCCTACTCTGGATTTGAACCGTGAATCTTCCAAACCAGAAAGCAGCCCTCGGACCACTAGACTGATTGGTGACAACATATCCAGAAACAGTAGGGCTGGTCACAGAAATAACCTATTGAAGTAAAAGTCACAGCAATCTCCAAGTTCGTGATAATTTTAGTAACATGTTTCAAATTTTCTGATCAGTTAAATCGAATCTATCAAAACATTACAATAGTCCCGTAACTTTAGTAATTTTCCATCACCTCAATACTTCCATGCTGGTCCAGTAAATACAGGTCCACTGAGCTTTGCACACAAATCATATTTTGAGTTTCGCATCTTCACTTCCACACTGGATGAACACACATTTTAGCTTACATACTTAATTACTTTTATCATCTTTCTCTAAAATCCCCTATTATAGACTAATTTTTTTTTACGAAACATGTCTCTGCTCATTACAAATGCAATGCTTGATAGCACAACTTAAATTAGTTTCTGAAATTACTCAGTGCATTTATTCTATTTTAAAGCAAGTAAAACGTTTTTCTGTTGACGGATTTCATATGCTTGATCCAGTGGTTGGCAACAAATACAAATAAAGCCAATTTTCTTGCACCATTTAAGAGAAATATAGATTGAAACAATTTCTAACAAATATTTTTCGTCCCCACAAAATTCTTTCAGTGACATAACTTCTTACCTCCAACACTGATTACATAAGAGAGCCCAGAAGTCAAAAGTTCTCTCCAAATAAGCTATCTTTCTTAAGAAGCTTTTAATGCATATTTTAAAACACATATAAACATTCCTAAATAAGAAAATAAAAATACCACAAGAAGGCAGAACAACACATCTTTTCTCTCAGCTGAATTGAATGAAAACTCATGTTTTCCCAATGCCAGTAAAACAATATAACAAAATTTATGATAAACGAGGAAATTTCTTAAAGTGAAATCAAAGTTCCAGGTGATTTTTTTTTATTACACATTAAACAGAGTCTAGTAAAAGAAGAGAGAAACTAGGAACATCCAAATAACCCTGTGCTCTACATGCAATATAGTCAATCAAGGATATACCTATGTATAAAGAAAGTTCATGTCGATAAAATGTTTAGAAACCTAGTTTTCCAGCAAGGCACAGAATTCGGAGCATTAAGATAGCAAGCAAAATTTACTTTTAAAATGATTCCACAAAATAGCGAAGCACATAATTGGCAAAGATTTATCATAGTACAAGTAGAGGCAGTTCTTAAAATGTTTTTAAAGGGGATGGCAAGCATTCCAAACATTAGAAAGTTTGCCATTAGTTGGATAAAATGCACTCATTGACTATGCTGTATATAGCTCGTATGCAATTAAAGGAATGCAGAGAAATTAATCAAGGTTTTTAAGCATTAATCATTTTAAATGGGTCTAGTTTTTTGATAAGGAATAAATGGAAGCACATGTAGGATTAATTTTGAAATACCATTTAATGAACTTTTGAATGTTTATTGAACAGCAGAACTAATTACAATATATATATATATATATATGTGTGTGTGTGCATGTACAATAGAACTCCAACTATCCAGATTGCTTTGAGAAAAAAAGAAATCAGCAAGATCCAAATTAAAAAGTTTCTTAAGTCGAGAGCATGAGACACTTTGCAGTGAAATTTTTTGGATGATCCGATAACAGTGCAGAGAACGTAGGCGAGTGACTGGTGTGGTGATTTGTCGCACCATGGATTCCAAATTCTCAGCAACAATGAACTCATTCAAAGTGCGAGAACTCCATGATGACCCAGAAGATGACGTATGACATTGCTATTCAACCAGACGTGAAACCATCAGGTAGTAGAATGCCTTGACACAGTGTTAAAATGAATGTAGTAGCAGCATTAGTGTGGGACCATCTACAGCTAGCACATGCAAGACTCAGTTGCACGGAAACGAGTGAAGACGGCTAAAAACTGACTTTGACCGATGTGTTCAAGTAATGATGTATTTTAATACAGTATGCAAGTACAAAATGAAAACAAAATTGTTTTCATATTCCAATTGATCTGTATAATTGGAGTTCTACAGTATGTTATTATTATAATAAAATAATACTTACTTTATTAAATTTTTATGAAATTCTGTCAATTGCTCAGGAGTTGCTGTGATATTACCAGCACTACTTTGGCTGGGAAGAAGTCTCAGTGCATTTTCTAACCAGATTTTAAGAGACTGAAAGGGAAATTTTAAATTAACACATTACGAAGCCACACGAAATGGATATAAATTTAACAATACTTTGTTTTGATAAATAGCATTAAGAGAGTACAAGTCCATCAAAAAAATAATATGATTGAATTTCTTAAACCACCACAAAACCCAAATACGTCAGGGATACCACAAGCAAAGCCCTTGTGAAATAGTAGCATAATTGTTTGTTTAAATAGTACAAAAAAGTCTCCCATTAAACCCTATTTATTAGCAACTTCAATTGCTCGAATTCAAAACGAATCAGCTAAAATACAAAATAAAGCTTGAGTATGAAAGAGATGATGATCTCGCAAAGAAATTACAATATTAAATAAAAAACAAATTTCTTAATCAGGTTTTCACTTCTATCTAAAAACCATATTCAGTTGCTTTTCTTTTGTGGTTGCCACAACTTTGTACCAAACTTTTAAAAATAGCATCACATGGAAAATTTTCTTTGCCAAAGAAAAATCAGAACTATATTTCCCCCCATCTGCTACCAGTTAAAATAAACTACATTTTTGTATACCTATCCAAATTTTGAAAACGAAGCTTTGGCTTAAAGATACGCCTAGTCTTTTTTTGTTGCAGCCCTGAGTTAGGAAAGTTTCCTGTGAGGTGGATGGCAAACCCAAAATATTTCAGGATCTGGGCAAGATATCTCAATTTTTCAGGTCTGCCACTTGCAGGACAGGAATTTTCAAGGTTGTATACAAACCGAATATCCCAAGCCATGTTGTGTGGAGGGATGATATATAAACTTACTTTAATTCTCTGATGTCTACTCACCACTTTTGACCTTCTCTCAGCATGGATCAGAAAATGCATACATGTGGTTATTTAGTATTAAATGTAATATAGGGTAAAGGCAATACTGCATCACTTAAAATTCTTGTGGTGCTCAGAGTGTAAAATTATCAACACTTCTGGCGTTGTTAAAGCACTGCCATTTAGCTAATATGGTACATTTTGTAGCGCATTCTACTAGTCACTGTCAAACTCTCATAGCGTGGACAGCTATGTTGGTACCCCACTCATAATCTACTCTAAAATAGCGCCACTAGCATCATTTGTGCACTATTTTACGAGCCTCACATTTCACTCTCACGTGCAAGATGCTTGTCCCTCTGTTCCGTTAATAAAAACAATTCCATCTACGAGTAATAGTGGAGCCATTTTTGTAAATTAGAAAAGTAAATTTGTAATTTAAGAGATATTGAAGTTAATTATTTGGTAATAAAGGATTGATCTGGAACTGCCTTATTGTTTTAGCATAAACTGCTATTGTGCATGGATCGAACATAAGTCAAGATCGACCAACAACTTAATAATTTTCACTACGATTTTAAAGAGAAAAAAAAAATCAAAACAATGATGAAAAGTGAAAAAAAAAAAAAAAAACCCCATTTATAACTCAATTGTAATCAAGGATAACAGATAACCTTACCTCTTTGTCGTACAACACTAAATCATACAGGACATCAGCAACATTCGATAACATGTAAGATGGCAAACAGTAAACACATGCTTGGAGAAGAGTGTTGACTAAATTCTGTCCCTGTTCGGCAAGAAGTGACTGAGTCAGAGCACGCCTTTGATGGAAACTTGTTGCATCGGGTTGCGGCTTGATAAAAAAAACAATTTAAACCAAAAGCTACGAACAGGACATATATTAAAAGAGCAATTTCTATATATTATATTCAATATTCTCTTATAACACACAATTTTAATAAATATCATTTATTCAGATTCCTATACTTTCTACCTATTAATGTTGTTGATGAAAATTTGCTGCACCTGGTTGCAGCTTGATAAACAAAATGAATTTTAATAAAAATGTAAGAACAGGACATATCTATTTGAACTGAAATATTTTCTTATAGCTCAGTGTGACAAAAATAAAAATATTTAGGAGCATGCCTAATTTTTCAGGAGCCAGGGGGCCCTTGCAATACATATCATACTAATACTTTTTTAAAAGCTGAGTATATCGCAGAACTCATTACACACATATGCACAGTAAATAATATGCTATTTAAAGTGTAACAGAGGCAATAAAAAATAACATTTTTATTGTCTACATTAGACATTTTTTGCATTTTATAAGACATTTGCAACATTTCAAACCCTTTATGGCCTAAAAAAATACCCCCCCCCCGAAAAATAAGCGTTTTTTTTAATTACAGAAACAGAAAATCTAGACGTCAGACTATGCGACTGGGATTTGTCGTACCCTGTTAAAGCTCAATTAAAATTTAATAGTAAATCAATTATGCAGATTCCTACCACAACAACTTCATGATACCCATTAACTAGCCACTGCTTAAGACAATAAGAATGTGTTTATAGCAACTTCTGATAATCTAAGAGCAATCAAACTTCCTACAAAAGGTATTTTGATAACTTTGGTCATTTAAGTACTAGCACAGTAGGTATAAATCTTTAATATGAGATTGCAATAGCTTAACAATATTTCCCTTGTTTCACTTAAAGTCAACTTTACTATTTCTAATTATTCTTAAACTATAAACATTTTAATAACTGGGGGGCTTCGCCTCCTGATCGCCAACCCCCAGGGATTGCTACACAATCCCGTTTGGTTTGCTTCACAAACCAATACTTCTTTCGCAAGTGATTTCACTTTTTATTTTTTATTTTAACACTTAATGCACCCTAAACTAATAGCCACATGAGTAAAAAATCTTCTGCATAATGTTCCCTGTACAATTTTAAGTAAACCGTGTTAATCTTCAAATTTTGTACTTTCTCGGTAAACCGTCTGAGTACAGAGGGAAAAAAGCAAGCCTTTTTCCTCACCAAATAAAAAGAAATCGTTTTTATGGCAATTGTTGCTACGATAAATTTGATATCTGGCAAACCCGATAGTCAAAAATACAACCCTCATATGCGTGCCTGCTCCGCAAAATAAAAAATACGAAATTTGTGTGACCCACTTTTGATTGCATCGAATTTATTTTTGAACCAATTTCAAAAATATGTGTACCGTAAGGAAGAGTACATTCTGAGGTATACTGCAATATTTTCAAATTAAAAACTAATAGCAATAAGATATAGATACGGCAGTTTTAAAAAAAGTAACAAAAATGTCCAGATTTTTCCCGAGTTAAAAAAAAAAAAAATAACAACCTTGACGAGCTGCAAAAATTTACGTTGAGAGGTATTCTTTAAAAAAAACTCACAGCTGAAGACTTAAAAATTTCTATGTGTTTTGCTCACTCGCGAAGAAATTTCTCTTCTTCAATTGTAACACTTAATAAACACTAAACTAATAGCTGCATCGGAAAATTTTTTTAATAATAGTCCAGGGAATAAGATAAAGAACAAACCATGTTAATTTCATTTTTTTCCGATCAGTACTTTCTCGGGAAACCGTCTAAGAATCAAGCTAAACAACGCAGTTTTCAATCCTGCGGCGTCGGTAACTTTTTTTAATAAAGAGAGATAACTCGCCGTATCATATTTAGAGTAAACAAGTTAAGAATGCTGAAATTTTTAACTTTAAATAAAATGCACAAAATTTAAATAAATACACAAAATATCCCCTACTGTATTGTCTGACTACCAGGAGAATGGCTGCAGCTGCTAAGTATGGTCACAATGGGAACAGGGATCATTCATATTGGGTAAGGGTGGATGGCATCATTTTATGCTGATGAATGTTGGCATGGAAATGAGTTATTTACTAGTAAAGATCTTCTCACCAACAAGTACAAATCATAACGGATATATTTATAATTTGCCATTAACACTATTTGCACTGAAGTTGCAAGAGTGAACACATTTTTCAAACAACCCTATGGAAAATGAGACAAGGTCCATTTCTATGGCAACGAAGAGGTGCAGACCTTAATCACAGGAGCATTTCTTCTGGTAGACAGATGGTGCATTTTATCTGCATCAGATAATGCTGACTTTTTATGCATAAAAATATTTTCCTCTTAAGATTAAAACTTATCATTTTTGTAGGACTAAACAGCTTTTTTTTTAAACATAGCTGATAGTAAAAATGATTTGAATGGGTAATCTGTATTTCTCACAAAAATCAGCAGACATGCTGCAATAGTTAACTTCATATTTACCTGTTTACTTCCATCTTGCAGTCGAGCACCTTTGATAAAATCGTGAAAAAATTTCACAACAGATGTATTAGCATCTTTATGGTCTAGGGTAGTTGCCATGATAGCACACTGGAGAACTGGCTTAATCACTGCACACTGAAGGAATGGAATAGGTATCCACTGTAAAAATCTGCAAAAAAAATACCACATGTATAGAAATTTAGTAATTTTCAAACCACAAGAAATCAAAGTAAACAAATCTGCACTGTATTAAATTATAACACCAGGCACATCTACAGGAGTAGCACAAAGCAGTATAAAACTTAAATGTACATTGACTTGACATACCACTGTCATATATGGTTTGTCATGAAAATGGCTGCATCTTATTATTCATTGGGAAAAAATATTTTGCAGCTTTAATTTTAAAAAGATCCAAACTTTACTCCCTTCTCTTCAATAAGCGTATTCCAAAATTTTTTCCACACAAAAAAAAAAGAACTTGAATCAAGCTGTTGCTAAGGGACGCATCTGGACAAATTGAGATGTTACATATCTGATGATTTCATATTAAGCCTTTCTTTATAGGAAAAAATGAGATATACCCAAACATTTCGGACACTTTTACGTGAAGGGAATATAGCTTGGGTTTATGCAAATAATACAAAATCTAGAATGCCCGAGGTCTGGAAAATTCCGGATTTTGGACTGTAATATTAAGTAACTACCCCAAAAGAAAAATTCTGCACAATGCAATCAAAATATAAGAGACACCAACTTCGGATGAGAGATGTTTAGGAATTGGAAATGTGATTTTCAGGAATGTTTCAAGACTTATGTATTTTGTGAGGTTTTCAATAATGTAATATTATTAACAAGTTTTCATCTAGAAATATAATCATTTGCAAATAAAAATGCAATTATAGAGATCTACTGTAATAATTGAAAGGCATAAACCTTTCTTCATGCAGGAAATTTGTGATCAGCACTGAAAATCTGGAATGGTTGGCCCTTTCTACATGACATAGGTTAGATATTTAAATAGCAAACACTTGATATGTTCTTGTAAAAATAGTATAAAATCTTTTGATAAAATAGATTTTACCTTGTGCACAAACGAAATAAGTCATCCACAGTATCCGAATACATTCGCAAGCCATCGTTACTTTCTAATAACCTAAATGCAGGACCACAGAATGCCTGCACAAGAAAAAAAAATTTGAAGAGCAGATTACTTTATTACACTTAAACGACACATTTTGAGTAAAATCAACATTTCATCCCAAGAACAACTTCCATTCATATCATAAGATTTAAATTAAAATTCCAAACATATAATAAATAATGCAAAGAAAACATTGAAAAAAATATATTTAAACTTTGATTCTCAAACTACAAGGGATGGTTTTAAAAAAAGGATTGACAACGTTTAAAGAACTAAAACTCTACTTTTAAGGAAACCAAATGCCTTTGTTAATTGATATTAAAACGCACAACTAATTATAATATATTCACAGCATTATCCTACAAGGGAAAAACATTCTCAACTTATCACGGTAAGGTAACTAAAACTATACAACTCTCCACACCTTTTTTAAAAATATGAAAATGAAATTAAAACTTTAGGTACATAGTTTAATATCTGATGACTGACATTATTCCTACTTTAGTATCAGTCCTTTGTAAAACTTGAAACACGTTTCCCACTCTTTGATGAAAAAGGGTTAGGGCTGTTTTTAATTCTTTATTTCACATTGATTATAATTGATCAACCCATTAGTGCACATGTGAAGAAACTTTCACAAGTGCTGTTTTGGTTCCTATATATATATATATATATATATAACACCATTCTTTTTGCTAACCAATAAATATGCCATCGATTTTTCATGGTAAGGTGCACAATTAACATAACACTGCAGCAACACAACAGACTATTGGCAATGGTCCGCAATCAATCCCGAAAGGAAACATCCAAATGCAACGCATCGTAATTTTGAACCATGATCAGATAACGAGGTCACACCTGAGCTGGCACCCCACTCTCTAAACTTCCACACTATGCCAATACGAGGACATTTGAGGTCACGACAAGTTTAATGTGCACCAGAGACAGTGAAGAAAGAACTCACTAGTCTACAGAGAATGGCAACCGTTGCAATTACTAGTGCAATGCAAACCACTCTCCTTCACATAGTCTAGAATCTTTGGGGACTCCTACCACTGCATAAACAAGTGGAACTCTAGGCAATTAAATGCTCACAATGCCTCAAACTCATGGGACTATGGAAATCGTCCAATAAAATGCCTATGTTCCAAAATGTTGATTCGCAGGTAAAAGAACATCCCTATCTATTACGAGGCAATTTTGCTCTCATGCCAAATATAATATTATCTTTACAAGTAGAGAAGAATGGAGATATCTCTAGTATGATTGGGAGAGGTGATGAAATTTGGTACACAGATGGTTCAAAATCATCTCATGGCACTGGTTCAGGTGCCTTTTGTCCTAGTTGAAAAATAAGGCCATCTTTCTCTTTGGGTAAGTTGGCCACTGTATATCAGGTTGAAGTTCTAGCGATCTCTGCCGGTACTTACAACTCCCTCAGTAGAGGGGTTGATAAGAGGGTTATAAAAATCTTCTCTGACAGTTTGGCAGCCTTAAAGGTCTTACAGAATAGACACCTCAACATAATGGGTGTTATAGATGACTCATTATGTAGAGGTTGTCAGATGGTAGAGGAGAGTTCTATACATGTTCAGTGTGAGTGTGACTATTACTTTGCACAACGATTTCAATATCAGGGATACCATTGTATCGAACCTTGGGAACTGTCAATCATTCCAATCAGGTGCATGCTGAAATTTATTTCGGCAATTGGTCTCTAATAAATTAGTAAGGGGTTTCCAGTACGATAGACTACTAGTCACACGTGCTGGTGCTCATCGGAGACACCCCTTCAACAAGTCACTAGTCATGTGCACACCAGCCGCCATGTACACGAGGAGTTTGATTGATTTTACAGGGCATCAAACTCACAACTCTCAGTTTTCACATTCCGATACTCTTTCAACCAGGTTAGTGGCTCATTGATTTTCGGCGACACTTGATCGTAGTTGACGCATGCAGGTGAAACACAATGTGCAGTGTTCTTATAAAAACTAAATATCAAAAATGTTTTAAGGGTTATGCACGAATATCAAGTTTTTTTTTTAAGACTCTAATAACTTAAATAAAAAATCAGACCTTTTAAGGACCCTGTAAAATAGAAATGCTTCCTTGATCATTTATCTAGGGTTAGAATCCCTCTGAAAATTACCCACAAATGAAAACTATAAGGAAGAGGGGCTGGACATGTTAGTAGATTTGACAAGGGGTTTGGAATTAAAGTGTCAAGGAAGCAGTTGCTCGAACATCAATCAAAATAATTTAAATTCAATTAATAAAAAATTATAAAAATAAAACAAATGATTGGAGTTGGCATGCAAGTTTCATAAACTAGAAAGGATCCCCTCAATTAAATCAAATTGTTTTGATAGCAGTCAAATCAGCAAGATTGAAGTCACACACCTGCAGCATATCCAGGAGTCCTTGAACACAGCCTGGCTCTGAACCATATTCGTCGACCAAAACACTTCCCAAGTACAGAAAACAGGAATGCTGATGCATTTGATAGATTTGTACCATCTGAAAAAAGGGGTGTATTACAATGAAATGAGGCACACCATGCAACACATGCAATTTAAAAATATTTTACACCAAGGCAATCAATATGCAAGAAAAATTCAAAAAGTAAAACATATTTTATTCTTGTATTATGAACATACAAGTTTATGCAAAGTACAAATGTGTTTTAAATACAACGATGCATTAATCCTCTTCCCCCTCCAAACATTGAAGATATTCCGAAAAACAGCACTAATTTTTATCAAGATGTCGTTGTGATTAGACGAGAGTTTGCAACTCAAATTTTGTTTTCCACCAGGAGTCGGAAGAGATCAAAGGACTGCAACATTTCTTCAAGACGAAATTTGGGATGAAATGCTCCCACATTATTTCTGCTTTGATTTTGCAGACGATCACCACTTCACTCTGGTCTTCGGCATTCCGTGGTCACTCATGCCATCTTTTGTTTGTCCACTGCGACATTTTGCCCTCATTGCTTGCCTTGACGACATCTCTTGCCAACTATTTAGAGAGAGGCATGTCCCTTAAGTGTGTTGCAGATAAAGATTGACGAAGGGTTTACACCGGAGTGGGCTGCAAAGGCAACAAAAAACCTTTTCCTCACAAAAAGGGCAAGAAAATTATTTGTAACTATGGGGAAACGCAGCTTTACTGAGACACTTTTCTGTAGCCGTTCAGAACCCTATGGATTTCCTGAGAAAAAGTTATTTGGCTGATCAATGCAATGCAACTTTATTGGGTGCTCTTGCATATTACTAATTTTTTGTTTCTCAAGTCATCATACAGTATTGCATATGAGACAACCTCTAAGAAAAAAATGGACCATTTTATAACATAAAAACCAAAATGCAACTGTAATGGGGAAAAATGCATAAAAACTACTACCAAAATACATTTATTAAAAAGGGCTAAATTAGTGACAATTGTACCAAATTGGGTTTTATGAAAGCAATTCAAAGCAGAAAAAATAGCTCTGCTTTCTACTAATGTTAACAAAGTTTCACTAAAGAATTTAACCACCACCACATTTTTTTTACTATTTTCTTGAATTTTATAAGCTAAAATGTTGTCTTTTTATTTCATCACATGGAATTAATAGAATTATTAAAAGTTCTAAGCTAAAAATATATAAATTCCAACACATCTTAAGATATCAAACATAAAAGTATTCGGCCACCTTCTGTAAAAATTAAAAAAAAAAAACCTGTTAAACGAAAACGTGAAAATCAGATTTGTTTATATTTCGTCATTTAAAACCTAAAAGCATTGTTTGCACCATATATTTGGACACATTGTGGAACTGATTTGATTCAACTTAAAGATAGGTTTTCTATGGCTTTCACTATTTTAGGAAAAGAAATGTATGATTTCTTCATAAAGGTAAAAATATGACGAAACAAATCTTTAAAATGATGCCAGATATTAAATTGCTGTGATCATTTATACCATTGTTTTTGCATAACTTTTGTTAGTGGCAAATCTTTCCCACAATGCACCAAACGTAAAAAATAGCCATCCTCTTCATATCACATCTTACAATGTATCAATGTCAATAGTGACAAAATCTTCTCCAATCTCACTCTGAAAAATTAGTTTTGCGCAACCTTCATGTCTTTTTGTAGAACTTAAATAGCACCAGGGGATAGGCGCCTTACTATTGCATGCAACACTACAGTTTGGATTACAGCCACGATGGACAGATCCAAACCTGTACTTAAAATGCAATTTGCCAAGAAACATTTTAAAATTTCTTGTAGAAAGATCAATGCATGCATTTGAACCATAGTACTAGCAATAAAGTAATTTTAACCCAGCTCCTGATCTCGTGTAAAGCAATGCACAGCTAATGTGCCTCTACTGGCCATACACAATTTGGTCAGACCAACTTCACATTCACACCAATCTGAACAAAATAACAATCAACCCATCACTTACTTGTGTAACTAAAGGTTCCAGCAGCGAAACCGATTGTTTACCAACACATCTGATAGCAAAGCGAATACACCGACAGCACCGCTCGATGATTCGCACATCAGATTGATATTTGGTACAGGTTTCTGATAGCAAGGGCCAGATTTTCGCTATCACAGGTAAACATGGATGCATTTGGCCATTGGTTATGGATGGAGTTGTGTTTCTAAAATGGGAATAATGGATAAGAAACCAATACTATGCATAAAACAGGATACATATTAGCAAGTCATATTGTTCTGGATGCATAAATACTATTTTCAAGAAAACACAAGAGGAATGGCATTGTAACTAATCACCAACTCTTCCTAAACGAAAGGTGGCAAATCTGTGGCAATTCATTAATTGCCATAAGAATTCCACACCTATGTACCAGGCAACCAGAATTATAATCATCCTGCACCTCTAATTAATTATTGAAATGCCACCAAATTTTAGATTCATGCTATTCAATGGAGAGCAATACTACGTGAAAACAGTTTCTAAATCTGCCAGTAGAGAGCATAAGAGATGAACTGAGTGCAACTAGGGAACAAGCAGTGGGTGAGCCACCTTCCATATACTAATGAACCGGGATTCGAACCTGTGACATGCTGGGTGGCAGACTAACACCATGGCTACTATACCAGTTAGTTGAATTCACTTCAATTCACAGAATTTTTTTGCATTAACGGTGATGGAAAATATTACTCTAAAAATTGTACAAGTTTATTTATTCCAAGAATTCTCTCCCTAAAGTACTAAATCACATAAAATTGCTGCTGCAAATTAATTTATGCATGAGAAAAGTACATTTAAATGCATGAATGGCTTGAATATAACTATTTTCCTTTAAATTAATTTTGCTTCCCATCCATCGAATAGTATGAATCTGAAATTTGGTGGCATTCAAATAAGAGCTACAGGGTGATCTAAACAAGACTTTAACTATGTTTGGGTGTTTTATGGTGCAAAGGCCATATTTGGCAAGCAGTTTTAATTATGATCTAACAAATACATGACAAGTATTTAGATTGTTTTGTTGAATGGAAACAAATGGATGTAAACAAAGTCAGAGTTCAATTGCTATTTCAATTAGAGCTATGAAGTTACAAAATAGAAGTGCAGAATATTAGATGTCATTCTAATTTATCACTTCAGCAATCTGATAAAACAAGGGCATGAGATAAGGATAGAAAAAAATATAAGTGAAAATAGGCTTAGGCTTCAATAACCAGTAAATCTTTTGAACACATATGTTGCAATTGAAATAGCATTCAGGAATTAAAAAAATATGGCTTCATTGGAAATATGAATTAAGTGAAAAAAAAATGCAGAATACTCTATTTTTTTTTTAATTAAAATTTTTCATTCAGTAATGAAATGTGCACAGAACCTTTCATGTAATTAATTAGATCAGTGCAGTATGGATTTAACTAGAAGTGTTTGTGATAGATTTAAATTATTTTGCCTTTTCTACAAATAGTACTTATTTTACCTGATAATTTGGCACATGTTTTGGTTTTATAAATTTTACAAAGTTTTATTAATCAACATAGTAAATTTGAACTTGTATATTATAGAATAAAACCAGACATTTCTCAATTGCCTTAAAAGGTGGTAGCGAAACTGGAAAAAATCCACACTACACATATTGATTTGTTTTATTTAAAAACCATGAGGGGGTCATTGTTGAAAGAAGCAGCACACAATAAGAGACAATGAACATAACATTTAAATAGATACCTAAAGATAGCAGCTAATCTATCTAACCAAACAGCTGGATCAGCTTTCGTTCCTTCTTTCATATTTTCTTTGTCTTCTTTTAATAGCTAAAATAAATTATATACAATTTTAAATACATATGAATACATGAATAGCATTGCAGAAAATATAGGATTTTGGATGATATAAAATTGTATCCTACGTACTAAAGATAAAGGCGTCATTTGTGTTTTGCAAAGCTCCATCAAGCCGTCGGTAATTTTATCATGAGACATCTGGCCCAGAATGAGTGCAGTACCTAAGAAAAGCACAGAACTATTGTTCAAAGCCGCGAAGACTGAATTGATATGGCAGATAAATTCAGTGTAGAAATATTATTTACACAAATAAAACCAGAATATATATTATATACCGAAATAAAATATTAGTATATACAAAAATAAAATTCTGCATGTAAAAATTATTATTATTTTTTATAAAATTAAATGCAGTCATATACTTAAAAAGCACAGTCATTTTAAGGTTTTGTAAAACTTTACCTTACTTAAAAACGTTTCCCCTTTAAAAATTGTCAGTAGTTAGTTGAATTAACATAGCACTGGAGCATCACAATAGCGGTGACAGTCTGGGATCAATTCTGATGGGAAAGATAAGAGAACAGCTAGATATTTTCAACCAAGGTCAGATGATGAGGTCAACACCTGAGCAGCCCCCCCCCCCCACATGCTTTGATTCGATTAAGTTGGAGGAACACCCAACCTCTTAGTTGCTAATCCACTGCCTTTCCAAACAGGACATGCAGCTCTTATTAAACTGGAGGTAATGTTCTTTGAGTTTGTAAACACTGTTTACCATGGAAATTTCAAGTTATTCTTAAATGTCAGACTTTTCGATGTCCATTTCCAGTATGTCTAGAACATTCACCTCTTAGAACAAGCGCACTGCATCTGCAGACAAGGCGATCCCATCAACTACCTTTTGAGAGTGACCTCACAAGTTCGTGAAATTTGACGAAACTGTCTCTTCAAAACTAATCTCATTGGTGCCAAAGTACTGCCAAGAATAGACACTGCCACCACAGAATCCTTAAAATGATGGAATTTCTCACCTTCAACAATGATTACATTTCTGAGAGCTGGGAAGTCGAAAGTTCTCCAAATAACTTGACTTGTCTTTCGAAACTAGTACGTCCTTTTGGTAGTCTTTAAATATTTGGATTTTAGAATTTAAAATTTTTCCCCATTATGAATACGATTTCCTGTTTTTTATTTATTGTTTATGTGTTTTAGTTCTTAGTCAATTTTTTATATATATTATATTATGTTATCATTTTCTTTAGTCATTATGAATTTTTGTGCTTACATGTTTTGCCTTTCCTCTTTATGTGTACTTAAATGTTTTATAAGTATTGCTTGGCTCTCCCTTTTCCCGAATTTGCTCTGTATAGCAGACTATACAGCTGAAAGAGTGTTCACATATGGCGTTTGGACATTTTGGTACTATTATTACCTTTATAATCAATAAAAAATAAAATTTTCTATTTTAAGGATTACCACCCAACACGCCTGTTTACCTCTTAAAAGACCAACAGTTGCTTCATTTGTTAATGAAAAAGTGTCGATTGCTTGAATTATCTGCAACAAGCCATTGAAATGGGATGCCATCTGTTTCTTGCAAGTTGCACATATATTCTGTAAAGCTGTTGCTGCCACAGATGACAAAGTTTTCTTTTGAAGACACAGAAGTAGAAAATTCAAAGCTGGATCTGAAAATAAGAAACATAAATTTGTTATCTGATTCAATTTAGCTACATTAATCCCAGTTTCCTTATTTGACAGGAGACAATATGTAAGCTTAGTTTCATTCAAATATTTACAAACATTTTAGAATGAAACACTTGCTGGATAAAAAATGTCATCCAAATAAGGTGACAATATTGTTTCACTTTACCATCCCATAATTCTATGCAGAGTCATTCCTACGGCTATCTGCACTATGTTTGTCATGTTGGTATCGATTGTCTCGGCACTAAATTTGCAGAGAATAAACACAAAAAGAAAACCAGAATAGACAAGGTTTTAGTGTAGGCATAATACTGCCCTCTTAATATGATACGGATAATGGAATGGAGCTCACATTTTACAACAGTCGAAAATCAAGAAGAGGAATGCAACTAGAAACTGCCGAACACCAAAATTAAACTTTGCCAAAAAGACAAGTTCAAAACTTTTTGCAGTGCTAGGTGATACAATATGGTATATAGCAAACACTTACCTAGAAACTGCGGATGTTTTTCAATCCAATCACAAAGCTCTCCCAATAGATAAGTACTAGTATACCGAACCGCTACGTGAGAGGTTTCTGGTATATTTAATATGGCTTCAACTACTTGAGGGACAATTCTGTTTTCCTCACTGTGAAGATAGAAAAGTATAGTGAAAAGAGTGTCAAATACCATCATAACTACGAATTGCAATCATCAGAATGATTCTTTAACAGTATTAAACAAATGGATTGCTTAATTCTAATTATCAACAAACAATACAAATGCAAACTGCATTTTAAAGACGCATTCCGATATCAGAGAATGTTAATCTATTTTCAAAGCGTTATAATTTACTTTTATATTACTTCCAATTTACTGATAACTTTTGGAAAAATAAAATATGCTATTAAGGGTTTATAAAAGTAAAGAAATGATAAAAATGAAACAGAAAACATAGAGCAGTGTTCCAAAATTTAATTTCCAATATTATTAAATTTGTGGATATAACAGAGTTGGGCTGTTATTCCAATTAAAATAAGTTCTTTTTAGTAAAAAAACTCTTTGCTTACTGTTCATAGAAATATTAACAGCTATCAAGAGATGCTAAAAAGTAACCTTTAAAACAAATCTTATAACAATATAAAGTGAAAATTATTAAAAATTTGGTAAGAGTAAAAGTTGAAATTACAAAAAACTAATTGTTTAACCCTCTGAATACCAAACTGCTCAAAATGGCTTTACATCCAGGCACTCGCTCGCCGCCCGTGACGGCCCAAAACTCATCAGATTATCTTCCCTTCTGCCGGTGAGGAGGGTAATCAGTCGACCCCACTTTACTAAAGTGTCTCAAACATCTACCTGTCACCTTAAGCGATCATCAGGTGTCAGGGGTCCTTTTTTAACTACGCAGATCAGCTTCTTCAGTCTGTTTGCGGATTGGATAAACTCCTGCGAGATTATTTGCTTTTACAATGCCTGGGCAAAGAAAAACTTTGACTCGAGAAGAGATTGAAAAAATCCTCTTTAATGATACTAATGAATCAGATTTGGACATGAGCGATGAAAAATCGGAATTGCCAACTAAGGAATTGGGAAACAATTTGATTAGAGTGGATAGTGAATCCGAAGATGAAGATATTTCTGGAATTCCTCAAACTGAAAATATTGACAGTACCATTGAATGGGATTCAGAAGTGGTTGGAAACAAAGACAACACTGAGATCAACAAATGGAATGGGATATGATGTTGTGATGCATCTAGTAAAAGACAGCCCATAAAAGCCACACAATATACTCTGATCGCATTTTCAGTAGCGTCATACTGATGACATATCTGCTAAAAATTGGAATATATTCTTGTGGAACTAACAATGGGAAACCGAAAAAATTTGCCCAAAGAATTAAAAAATTTAAAGTTAAAGGTCCAGGTCCTTCATGAAATCAAATGTTTTCAGTGCAAGAACTTTCCGAACATGCTGTGTACAACCTGGGTAGACAAAAAACAGATACATCTTTTATCTACAAATGTTGAAAATGAGAATTGCTTGGTTACTAGAAGGAAAGGATTGGAAAAAAAATTTAGTACAGTCCCCCATAGCTTTAGCGGATTATAATAAACATATCGGGGGAGTTGACCAACGCAGAAATATTTTTCAGTAGCTAGGAAATCCTCTAAATGGTGGTGGTATGTGTTTTCCTTCCTACATTTTGCACAAAACAATCAACTCCTCCACCGATAAAGCAATCATTTCTTTCAGAATTTTCACCAACTCCTTTTCACGCTCACAAGAAAAGAAAAATCGATGGACACAAAAGGAATTGTGTACGTTGTCAGAAGCTTGGACTTAAAACTATAAGTGGCCATTCCATTGAAAGCTCCTTTGATTGTCATTTGTAAAATGTGCTTGTGGCAGAATTGTTTTAATGATGATTAAGGTTTTAATGCTGATGAAATTGCTCTATTCAAGAATTTCAGTAAGTTTATTTATTTATTTTTTTAATCTGTCTCTCTCTCTCGATACTGTTAACAGATATACTTCAAATTCATCTTAAGTAAGTGTTTATTTAGAGCACATTTTATGTTTGATCTTGATTTGATGTGAAAGAAATTTTTTACAATAACAGGGTGGCAACAAAATCCTTGAAAAAAAGTTCCCTGAAATTTCCATGATTTCCCTGATAGTCTCACAAATATTTCCCTGATTTAACAATTCCCTTAAGAAATGTTGTGATCCGTGATTGGTATCGATATACAGTATCCACACAACACTATTTTTAAATATTTAGGGTCAGAGGATATAAAAAAATCATTCTCCACAAATATTTTGTATTTTTTCTCTACCGATATTTTAATTGTTATTGTAAGGGTTGGAAACCTTAATGGAACTGTTATAATTGCAATTGAAAAACTGGAGAAAAAATGCAAAATATTTTGATTATGAACTTTTTACACCTGACCCTACATTGTCATACTATTTATCGAAACCAAATGCAAATATACATAAAAAGGTCTTCAAAAATATAATGGCAAACAAAAATAATTAATTTAATACACAAAAAACATCATTTGCGACAAAAATTTCAAATTGTATCCCACAAGTTGTATTGCTAGCCTCACGGCGACAAGACTTTGCAGCCGCGAAAATAACGGCAGCGGCGGCTTCCGCGGTGTTAACAAATTACGACGCTATGGTTCTTTATTCGAATTACAATTTATGGCGAATACGATTTATTCGATTCTCAAAAGCAATCGTAATAGCGCATCTCTAAATAGGACAAATGATAATAGTAGCCGTATAAGTTGTCAAAAATTCCCTGATTTTTTGTAAAATTTGAAAATTTTCCCTGAGATTTCCAGAAATAAAAAGTTCCCTGAGAATTCCCTGATTTCTCGGTTTTCCAGGTTCTGTTACCACCCTGAATAATTATTAGTACTGGAGAAAATTTATTTATTGGGAGAATGTAATACATGTATATGTTCTGTAAAACCCAAACTGATCCAGATTTTAAAATATTTTTTAAGGAAAACAGAAAATAAATTAATTAGTTATAATTTTGTATTTATTATTGACTAACAAATATATTCAATACCTTAATATTAAGGTGATAGAAATGTTTTTATTTGATACTTTTCTACTTCAACCTGTGAATGTGTATATTATAATAGATTTTTAAATGAATAATTTAATATATCTTGTGACATATTCCTGGAACCTGAGCTTAAGAGTACCCATATCCTAAATTAGACTGAATTCTCGATGTTACAAACCTTTACTTTTCTAAACACACAGTGAGCATACAAATCTTACAAAAATACACTTGTGATAGGCAAAAGCAAAAAGCCCTGCTGTTTTAAAAATGTTAAATCCCTTCCAGTTGAATATGAAGAAAATTCAAATGCATGGATGACTACAACGATTTGGGAATGACATATTCGTAAACTGGATTCTCTGTTTTCGCGTCAAAAAAAATTGTTGCCATCATTGTCGATAACTGTACCGCCCACAGTCAACCCGAAAATTTAAAAGCGATCAAAGTTGTTTTTCTTTCTCCAAATGTAACTGCACTTCTTCAGCCTTTAGATCAAGGGATAATTCATGACTTTATACGAAAGTACAAAAAAATGCTTGTAAAGGGCCTGATAAAAGCAGTGTATAGGAATGAAAAGCTAGAAGTTTCGGTTTTCGATGTGGTTAACAAACTGTTTCTAATTGTTTCGACATACAGGCAGAATCAGAAGAAATCCTCAGCGAAGACATCATTGACCTGTAACTATTAGACTTTGCTGCAAATTGCAAATGAAAAAGTGTGCAAAGTCAATGACATTTGACAACATTGATAACGACATTGCAATCTGCTCACAAGCGACTGTAAAAGCTTTTACATCCGAATTTTTGGAAGAAAAACAAAACAGTTAAGTGAGGATAGTGATGTCGAGAATATGGATCAAACCCCACGCAACAAGACAAAAATAACTAAAGCCCTGGAGAAAGTTCGACAGTACTTAACATCCATTCAAGGTACAACAGACGAAGAATTTAAAGCCTTAAGTATATAAGAAAAGAAAGTTATGTCCACTAATCAGCATCTTCATCAATCAACAACATGGTTCCCACACCTTTATCCAAAAAAAAATTCAAGGACTTTTCAAAACCAAAAAACTATTTTTCAAGGACCTAAATTTTTTTTATAACGACCTCAAATACGGCATACACAAAAGTTGTCAATTAAAAAGAAAAATGTGAAAAAGTATTAAAAAAAAAATAATTTTTTGCTGAGAGAAAAAAAGAAAGGTTGTCATCAATTTTGGTTATAATTAAGATTTTCTTTTCTCACAAAACCTGTGATTTTTTTGTTGCAAACTGGGTTTCTCGTCTCAATACTAACTATCAGGCTACTTGCACACATATCGATTTCCGTCTTGCGATAAAATATTGTACGATAAATTCTTTTGGTGGCATGAAGAAGAGTATGGGAGCTTGCACACGGTTCTATCTACACGACACAATTTCCATTTTGCTATCGTCCATTGCCACAACAGACGACTG
The DNA here is from genome assembly GCA_947359465.1 of Metellina segmentata. Taxonomy (NCBI): domain Eukaryota; kingdom Metazoa; phylum Arthropoda; class Arachnida; order Araneae; family Tetragnathidae; genus Metellina; species Metellina segmentata. The sequence goes on from OX375875.1 coordinate 13,308,150, forward strand.
TCATGGTTTATTTTGTTTCAGAAACAAAACAAATTAAGTTTTGACTCGAGTTAAGGCTGTTTTATTCTCTAGTCTAAGTTTCTTTGCAATCATTAAAGATAGAGTAAAAATTTCAAAGGATTTGAAATCTGCAGAAAATTTCACAACAAATAGATATTTTAAATGTGATTTTCTTAAAAATTTTATTTTTCAGTTGCAACTTTTATATTTTTGCAATAAGAAGTTCGCTTCATTTCTTTGGATGCGTGCCAGGTTTCCAATGACGTCAAGACTGCAAAAGACATGGTTTTCTAATAAAACGGTGCAGTTATCTAGCAACTGTGATACGTCATGATGTGGCAGGCATAACAAGGCGGCCGTCTTAACGGAGACCAGAGGTGCCAACTTAGACAGACAGAATACTGTGGAAAATGGACAATCTAGACGTAGCATTATTGGCATATCACATAGTGTCAAAGCACAAAACAGCGGTTTCATTCAGAATGACGCTCAAATGGCGCAACTGCTGTAGAGGAAAACTAGTCTGGACAAGTTCCAATGCAAGATGAAATTACACAACTATGTACTAATTAAAAAAATCAAATCAATCAAATCACCAAGTTCTGTAATTTTCAAGGGCCCCTAGTAAGGACAAAAAAAACCCTCAAGGACTTTTAAGGACCGTGGGAACCCTGAACACTGTTGGATTATTTTAATATACCAAAGAAATAAAATGTGGTAACTATAAAAAGTTTTTTTTTTTAATTTTATTTTTTTTACTATTTCCCACTCATTTATTTGCATGTATTGATTTCTGAAAATCTTGTTGCCACCAAATCCTACTGCAATTCATAAAAATAGTATTTCAGTGGGTTTTTTTTTCAAAAATTCCCACTCCACCTAAGTTGTCACTCTGCTTAAGTCGTCAAAAATGTTTGGTCCCTTTAGTGACGACTTAACAAGGTTTTACTGTATATTGTTTTTATTTGGTCATGCATGCAGCTCATTCCATTCTTAACCTCATGTCATAAAATCCAAATAACCAACTCTAGATTACAGTTAAGGACATATTGAAAATGAAAACTTTTGATTGATTAGATGTATCAAAAGGAATTCTATAATTCTTACTATAAAAGCAAATATACCTTTTCTTCAACCTTACCCGTGAGATCCCCACAGTGAGAAATTTCACAAGGGTATTTACCACCCAAGGAGTTAACTCTGGACCTCTTAAGGTAAAAAAATCATAAATGAACTATTTGAGGCGGCTCTTCTTAGTATTCACTGCTTGAGGATAACACATGCTTTAGATACAAAGAGAAACATAAATGACTGTAACTCGTTCTGAATAGAATAATACGGCGTTTGGACAGAAGGGTTCCAGTTATCCTTTTTGTCCATTGTCCTTTTCAATATTATGCTTAATCATATAAAAGAAACAGAGTTGTTGTTTGTGTACAGGTGACAGGAACTTGAAGCCCGAGAACTGAAGGAGATTCTTGTGTGAACAATTGACATCGCGTCGATAAGTCAGCTTCTCTTGTATACAAAACCATTTGTCTCGATCGGTAACCAGAAATAATTTACGAAATTTTGAAAACATTAGCCCAGAAGTAATGGTTGGGTATGTTCTAACCCAGTAAACAAAAGAATAAAATTCTAAGAAATGCGTAGCATAAGAATGAGATGACCTTATTAGTAGTTGAGTTTTGTGTTTTCCCTCATCTGACCAGGTTTTGGTCTTTAAGAATAGAAGTTGTCGCAAATTTATGACAATTAAAGAAACTACTACACTTTTTATTTTGAGTGATGCAGACTTGAATGTCGCTTTAAACGCAAAAATTCTCTGAAGTTCTTAATCGCTTATATTCTTATGTGAAATTTAATTCCAAGACATGTTTTGTACCTACACATATATCATAGTAACTGAAAAAGAAAAAATTTGTAAAGAATGAAACTGAATTACTAGCTAGAAATGCTACCTTTTCGATTTATTAGTGAGAGTTTGGTGATAGCAGTAATGTGTGAAATTTATTTCTAATAAGCAAAAGTTTTCACACTTAAATGTTTGCCTATCTTAGTGTTTTTAAGAAAACCTGCATATTTTTAAAAGTTCTCACAAACCAGTAAAACTTCCATTTCAAGGACATAATTTCGGTGTAATTCTAGTAATACTTCAGTGATGGTATCATGATGCTTTTGGTCTACAATTTTAAAAGAAACCACTATAAAAAATTCACCTTGCTTTGAGATCCTATTTAAATTATGAATTATTGAAAAATAACTACTTTTATCACTTTGTATTATATTTCTAAAAAACTTTTTAAAAAATCAATTTCAAAGTAAAAAATATATTATCACTTTAAAAATATCAAGAATTTTTGAAATGTTGCTTTAAAAATAAGGTAAAAAATTGCAAATTAATTGCTGAGAGATAACACAACAGAAAAAAGTATTACTTATATATTCCAGTAGCAAGAGATTTGAAATAAAAGAGATAAGAGAGAAATAAGGGGGAAATACAAATAAATTGCCATGTATTTAAAAGCATTGCAAATCAAGAGATATCTAAACAAATTTTGAGCTATCTAGCAATGTGTAGCTACCAGATTTTAGCAATCTGTCAGTTTTCTACTCAATTTCTTAACACGAAAAATATATTCCGGACACCTAGCACAACTAAGAAAATAAATGTACTTACGGAACTATATTTTTGGCAACTGCTCCCATAATAAACAACGAAGCTTCAGAGGCATCCCAAGTGGCATAATTTCCCTGACTGCATAAATTTTCAAACATCTGGAATTTTCATTACAATGATTAAGGTAACAGAAACTATCAATTAATGTAATTGCAAGTTTTCATGTAAGATTGAGTTATTTTTATCCACAGAAACTACCTAGCAGTAGGTAATAGCGACATAGCAGTAGGTCTGTCCATCAATATAAATTATCTCTAGAATAAACAGGCATCCAACTCAAAATAAGAAAAACAAATTTTAGTTTACATTTTATACAAATCATGATAGATTAACGAAGAAACTTTCATGAGAACTAAGAACCCAGTTTTCAAAAAAATAACATTCATTGACCTTGGTTCTTGCAAAGTGAAATAAGTGGTTGGAATGCAAGTAAAATAAAATAAAGATAACTACCGCTTCAAAAAAATTCTACGGACTTTCAGCAAATAGTAAGGCCTCTAAAAGCTAAAATGAAAACTCACTCATTAAGTCCTGTGGAAACTATGCTAAAAATTTTATTGGTAGCAGATTTAGGAAACTTGTTTTGGAATTTTCTCTCATATCAGTCAAATGATTAAAAATGAAGGACTGAAGATATTTTTATGAACTTCAAAAGGATAAATTCTTAAAAACCTTTAAAAAGTGACAGTTAGGAACAGAAAAGTACACCTACTGACAGTGGAAAAACTTTTAGGACACATCCAACGAGCACGAGAAAACGTAACCCAACTCTATAACTATTATATACTTCGCCTCAATTCGAACTTAGTGATATTAGTTTGCCCATATTTTGCACAAAAATTGGTATGAATATACACAAAAATGAAAAAACGAAATATTTTGAGTTTTAGAGGAATATTTTAGGTTTTTCTTTAAAATGAGTGACCATGAAGGATTTTATAACAATCTATCAACTTGTAACTCTGTTATTGTTGCCAAACTTTGAAATTGGCTTTAAAATTTTTTTTCCCCAAAGAAAAATCCAGAAAATATTTTTCTGTCCAGAAGACTGTAAAGCAAGTGTTTTTTTAGGATATAAAAATATCCTGAAAATTGGCAGATATGGGAAAACATAAAATAAAGTTACCTGCTGAAAACATTTAGATGATCCAATGATGAACACAACATCTTTAATTAAATCAGATACACGTCGACGGAATTCACTGAAATCATCCCCTTCTTCGGGCACACCTTCCTAAAAGAACAAATTTCACACACTCAGTACAACTGCACAAAATATCAGTTTCAATATACAAAGAAAATATATATGTTACAAATTATCATAATAAAAACTCAATGCTTTAGCTTACATGATCTGAATCCAATTGGCAATGCCGGCATAAGGCAACAATGAGGCGCTGTATATATGGTTCAAAAGTTTTATTTAGATAATCATCATTTCTTTTATACAGCATTTCTGATAATCGGTACCAAACATTAAAAGTTATCTCAGCAACCTGAAAAGCAATAAAACAATTAGTGGCAAACACAACAAAATTTAAAATACAAAATAAAGTTAAAATAACTCAGAAATTTTTCAATAAAAGACGATAAATACCTCAAAATCATGATGTCCAACACATATTAATAGCAAATCTAGAGATTGTAGATTACCTAAGCCCTGAAATTAAAAATTTGAAAAGTAAATAAATTTGTTGACGAAAATCTTAAATGACTAAAAATGCATTGTAATACACAATATTAACACTTTCTAAATTTTATAAAACATTATTCACAGAAAATAAATATAAGCAGTTTCAATTTGCTCTTACTGAATAAATTAGAGCTTTATTCAGAATAATCACTCTTTTCACCTGCACATAGAAAATATGAAGTTGTATGCACATTCAACTTCTAGACTATTTTCATATTAATTGTAAGTCATAAGCATAATACACATTAGATTTATAAACAATCTCATTTTTCAATTTTTATTTTTGCAATACAAATATGGGCGCACTATACAGTGACGTCATGAGTTTTAAGTCCTTTGAATTGTTTTAGCGATTGTTTCTGGTATGTATTTAATTAACGTTCACACCGGACCAACACAATGGGCTATTGCGATCATTTTTGGAACTGTGTAGCAATTGCCAGAGGTTGGCAAGAGTTGTTTTTTTATTTGAAATTTGGCACACAGATAGTCCTAATTTTTTGAAAATTTTTGTGTCCAGTCCAAATTTAATGCAAACATTTAAAAATGAATTTATTAGTTTTTTTTTCTCTCTTGAACCAACACCATGTTGGCCATGCAATGGCTAGTTGGAAGTAAAAATACAGGTTTATACGTAAGTATTATATTTTTATTTACACAAATGATATGCTTTTATTTAAAGTTATGTAAAACTAGGCAAATTAAAACATTTTTAAATGACACTAAATGCAGTTTAATGTTTGGAAACAGAAAATTCTTTGCATTTATATTTTTTTAAAGACATTTGAACAGGTTTTACCAATTTAATTTGTGATTGACAAGCTCTTTGTTCTATAGAAATAGGTTGAGCTTTTTACTGCTGTTTACAAACTAAATAACGCATAAGAAAACAAGTAAAAAAAAAGAGTGATATAACCAAATGTGCATTACGTCAAGACACAACAAACAGCCCAGCGTTAGTAGAATACAAATTTCAAGTCATAATGATCAGTTACTATTATTCTTGTCTTATCACTATCTGATATTCATGCATCAAGTTCTGCTCGTCTCTATTATGATGGTACAGAACAAATATCAACAATACCAATCAGTCATTTCTAATTCAAGTTCATTCATTAAGAGGCAGATTTGAGAATATACTTAAACAAGTACGTACAGCGTTAGGTGTCATCACCATGTCTTCCAAGAAAGATTCAGCTAGTTCTGTAAATATCCTACAATAGTTGACAGACCTGCAAAAGATTTGAAACAATCAGAATATCAATGAAGAAATAATTTTGTTCAGTCAAAATATAGCAAACTAATTGGTTAATTTAGCAGAAATAACACTTAGTATAAACGTAAAATGTATACTTCATCATGACACCAGGTATTTTACTAGTATTTTTTAGAAACTATAGAACATACAAAAGTGAAACATACATTAAACACCAAAATATAAAATTCCCAAAATGAATAAAAAAAAAAGGTTTAAAATTAAAGCATGTGTTTAACTTTTCTAGAAGACATAACATGCAATTAAATGCACTTGATAGTCAGGTAAACAAAACTCTGGGTCAAGATAAAAGAAATTCTATTATTACTGTTGACACTACTATTTAAACATGATACAGTAGTAGTTTAAAAGCATTTTGTAAAACTAACTGGCAAGTTCTTCTAAAACATACGGAGGTTCTAAATTACTGGACATCTGATTTTAAAATGGGTAAGTTGACGAAACCTGCTGAGAATTGATGTTATATTAACACTAAAAAGACAGATAGGGCCCTATGGGCACCTCCTCTACTCTTTGCAAAAGATAAAAATGCATGGCATGAAGATATCACAAACAAAACCAACATAAAAAATAAATGCATCAATTGCAAAATAGTATATGGAAAATGCCCCTCCGAGAAGTGTATAGATTATTTCAACAAAAAAATTTAAAACAAAATTTTTTTTTAATTGGTTAAGGGGACATAAACTTTAAATTTGAATGATAATCTATCTCATTTTTGCCTAAAATAAGCTGTTGAATTTAATCCAGAACTGTATAAGAAAAAGGTAACATACTGGCTCCTTTCATCTTTCTAGTGTTAATAAAATTTTTTTTTATTTCTAATATAGTCGGTTTGTTTCTGTAGTCACTGACTTTATGCTAAACCAGAGCTAATTAAACCAGAAACTAAGGCTTAAAGTGGAATATAAACCAATTGCGATGATCATGCACCATTCTGGGATTCAAACCAGAGAACTACAGTACCACAGCCAGAGCTAACCCCCAAACTTGCCGGAAATGAATTCCATTTTATTTGAGTATTCAAAGTTTAGCAGTTGGCAATAGATTCTGATGAAGATCGTATTGAATTTGCCAATTTTGAAATAAAATTCAAGCAGAGATTAATCTGAAAAACTTGATCCTACAAATGCATTCACAAAACAAAAGGATAAGTAATCGATGAAAGAGGACACATAATGTTAAGAATGCAAACTACTATTTCAACCATTTTAAAAGAACTTCCATATAACTAATTTCGAAAAGATAGGATTAAAAGAGAAAATTACTTTTGAAAATAAATACATACTTATCTGTATCTTCCCGGGCAACTGATATATTGTAAGCTTCAACAAATGTATAAACACCTTGGAATAAGATTGTAGCGAGAGTTTTATGTGTAGAATCCTGTAAAAAAGCATTGAGCATTACAACAAATAAAAGAAAGACCAAGAAAAACTAAAAGAAAACATTTATAGTGTCGAAAGTCAAAATCTATGAGAAAAAAATACCCTTCTCTATTTACACACAGCAAATTGTAATGTTTAATATAATAGTTTCATATAAATTCAAGTATAATCAGACCTCATTAAGACAAACTCATTATACGAATTAATGATAATTTGAACCTTAAAGCCAATCGTATTACCAGGAACATTAAATGATCTGAAATTATAGATTTATTGGTGGAAGAGTGTAGAAAGGATAAACGAAGATTCTAATGAAGATAAAGGAATAAGCATACTTTTTCTAAAAGCTGCAGCTGGTTTAGAAAGTGTTCACCACTGTGTTAGTTAGGAAGTGAAGTACATCGGTTCAATTAAACAATGTTGACATATCGTAGATTTTTTTAAAGAATGACACAAAGAAATCGTAAAACAAAAATCAATAACAGAACTATTCAAGACAGGAATTTCTTAATTAGGAAATATGTGTGTAATCGGGAATTATGTGAGCAGTCGAGAATTATCTGTATAATCAAGAATCATATATCTGTATAACTTTTGTAACAAAGAATACCATTTATCTGTGAACCAAATTTCTTCAGTAACATAAGTACATTAATGTTTCATTTTATTGTTGAGATAATGCTTTTCCTAAATTCGGATATTACAAACTACAGTATATACAGTAAAAAGTCAAAAATCCTCCAGATTTCGGACTATTCTGGATTATTTGCATTTTTAGTAAAAAAAAAACTTAAACTAATCACCCCTGCGCAAATTTTACGTTTGCAATAGTAAAATAGCAGATATATACATAGGAAAAGTCCAATATATTCCAGACCTAGGCCATTCCGGATTTTGGAGTATTTGCATTTTTTGTCAAAAAAACCTTAAACTAAACACCCCCTGCGCAAATGTTTCGATTGTAATATTAAAATAACAGTAAATAGGAATAATTTTTGTAGAAGGGGGGAAAAAAAATAAAACAACGCACTAAATTTTATTTGCAAATCCTCAAATTTGTTGTGTATTTACTTGGAACATGTCTGTTATTTTGCATTGTTTCATCAATTAGGTTCAGGTTTAACATCCTTGTTCTTTAAAAATTGTCAGAAGAAACGAAAAACAACCTGTTAGCAAAACGTCCAGATATGGGACTTTGTACTGTACTATTTTCTTTTAGTCCCATGAAATTCCACACTATACCAATCCAAGGACATTGAATGCCACAGCAGATTTAAAGTTCATTAGCCCCACCTACACCATGGTGGGTTCCTACATTGGTTGGGCCGATTTTGAACTAACAACCCTCCAGTTGTTGTTAACCTACTACTCTTCCAGCTAGGCTACAGTTACTGTCGTTTTTTTTAGTAAATTGTTATTTATTGATTACATAAATGAGCTTGAAACTTATTAAAGAACTAGCAACATTCCCGACCTCACTGTACAAGCATGTCAATTCATGTAACACATTTCACATATATTGTACCACTACAAAAGACGATTTTGAGGGAGAATTAGGAGCACTTTGTTTGAAAAGGCAAATACGTTTTTTCGTGAAAATTCTGTTTTGCGGCACTTGCAATAATAAAAGAACTCATTTTAAAATTGAATGTCTTCAGTACAGACGAAGTAAATGCCACAACTTACAAATAAAAATTAGACAAAATTTAAAACACTATATTAATTCTGAGCAAAAAAACAGAAAATATCACTGCAAGTGGCAAACGAATACGAGTTGCGGGTTCCGTAGCAGAGCATCATTTGTCCAAAATATTTTAAAATAGTTTATATTTTGAACAGAAAATAAATAAGGTTGAAAATACAAATATATTATAACTTAAATTATGTAAAATGAATTTAGAGTGAACTCGAAAATACCCGTACACCATATTGCCAAAATAAATACTTCACTTTTCAAGCAAAATTGTTGAAAACAGCAGAGCACAAAAATAATTAAAATGTAGTATTTTTTTTGCTTTTATTATTAGTCTAAGGAGTACTTCATTCATGGATTAAAAAATATATTGTACAGCATTTTTTTAACTTTTCGTGCCTTTAGAAGAAAATTTTTGATTGCTCTCCTCTTGGAAAATATTATTCCCCAGAGTTTACATCCCTAACTTCTAACAAGTAGCCTTTTCACTGGTCTTGCTATATCACACCCTTCGATGTCTAGTTGTGTTTGGTCTCCTAAGAAGTTAATAATTTCAATAATATAAGCCCTATGAGCACTGTAAGATTTCGGAGTAGTGCAGTATTGCTTTTAACCCCCCCCCCCCAGACACACAATGACCCAATAACTATTTCCATTGGTTGAAACAATCATAGGATAGATTCTATTGGTCAAGAATATCAAAACTGGTTAGAAGTTGAGCAGGAAAGACTACAGGTTACAAAATGGATACATGCATGCTAACCCAATGTACTGCTGGTACTTACAGTTGCTTATTGATATAAAACAATACAAATACAACTTACATATAATTGCTTATTGATACAAAACAAATACAACTTAAAAAATACAATATACAACTTACCTCAACTATAACAAGTGCGCTGCATAGTGCATCACTTGCAGCATTGTGTAAATTAGATGGGGAATCAGAATTTGCCTATAAAATAAAAATTGCAAGTATTAATATTAAAGATGTAAATATACTAATTTAAAATCACTTCATTATTTGGATCAATTGGCGATATCTAATATAAAAGATTATTGAATCATGAATAAGGATGTTAGCAATATATAAAAATACATTTTGCTCTTATAAAGCAAAATGGATATCCACTCAAATCAATACATTTTATCTCAAATTATTAAAGTGTAGTAAAACTGACAAGATGGATCAAAGTTCAGTTTTAAGGAGAATAAAGTTTTTTCCTTTTTGACATAGAATACGTCTTAACTTTCAAAACCGGTATAAAACGCTTAAATTTTGCGAGTCCCAAAAACAATACGTGCGAAAAATTTAACTTGAAATATATAAACTATACATAAATTAACAATAACGTGTTCAAAAGAGCAAACATAGAATGTTATAAATGCTCATGGTTCTTGCGTAGACGTCATTGGCTGATGTAATCATAGCGCAAAGTTGAGTCATGAAAATGCACACTGACGTTCACATTAATTTAGTCTAGTTCCAGCCTACTTTGTGCAAGTAGGACATTTGGGGTGTCATTTGTTTTGTCTCTTTCTTTATGCTTTACAAATAAATAATATAAATAAAACTTCAATATTTAATACTTGTTTAAATATCAAACTTCAAAATATGGAAATTTCGCAAAAATTTCAAAATGTCCAAATATATGCAAAATAAACACCAGAAAAATTATAGAAACATTAACAGGGCAAAAGATATAGAGATAGGGAATCCAAGAAGATCCAGACATCAGAAGCTGAGTGGCAACGGGCTCAGCGTGAGCGCCTTAAAGTTGGAAGTGTCGTACTGCTCACATAATTTAGTCTAGCTCAGGCCTCTTTTCTGCGAATATGACGTTTGAGGTGTCAGTTGTTTTGTCTTTTTGCTTTATAAACAATAATAGAAAAACCTAAATGTTTAATAGTTGCTTGTTTTGGATTTTAAAGTGTGGAAAATCAAAAATGTCCAAATATACGCATAATAAACGCCAAAAGAATAAAAGAAAACATCAACAGGATCAACGATCAAGAGATGGGAAATCTAAGAAATTCTGAACATCGATGCCGAGTGTCAATGGGCTTGGAGGGCATTCTTTAAAGTATAGGGATCGCACCTTCAAGGTGAACAAATGCCCAATATGAGTGTAACAAGTACCTTCACTATCAGTTCAACATAAATAGCATACTCGATGATAAACATTTTTTTTCGAATGGAGTTCAACCCATAGAGGTCGGTAATGAGTCACAACCTTCCTCATGAACAGTGAGTGCACCAACTGTGAAATACTCTGTGTGGAGTGATGAACATTTGATGGGTGCAATTAAAAGAGTCTAAAATTAATTTATTTCATTCTCATTTACCATATGACCTCTGACGTATTCTACACCTTAAACCCAACGACTGCGTCCGGACACAGCCTCAGCTATTTCTTTCATATAAAATACGAGTAGTTTTGCTGAATTTTTAAAAAATTTAGATTAAAATGTTTGAAGTGAGAAAACTGAAAATATGTACACTTATTATATGACTAAGCAATGTGTAAAGTACAAGGAAATTATGTGCTTCATCAGACAAGAAAAAAGGGTAAAAAAAATTCTGAACAGATTTACAAATAATCATAAACATACAAAAACAAAATATTCATGAAACACGTGATTCATGCATGTAAAAATAAGTTTTTTAAAGTGATCCAGTTTTTAACCAAATCAAGTTTTTTACCACAGTTTATGATACTAAAATACAATGATCACTGATTAGGATAAACTAATTGAATACTTCAAGAATTTGGCATTAATCGTGAGAATAAACACAAAATGGTGAAGAAAGGCGAAAAATATGTATTCTAAATATATTAAAGATGATTTAATAATTAAGATGACTAAATATCTTTCAAGGATGTAAGTTACATAAAAACAAGCTACAATTTTAGAATCATTAGAGTTAGCTTTGCAAATTTCTCTATCATTTAAAAAAAATAAATATGTTTTCAGTTCTTTAGAGTATACTTTCATAAATTGAAAAAAATTGGTCATTTTAAAAAAAATCCATCAGCCATATTTTTGTAGCACTAAAAGTTCCTGCTTTCAAAAATATAAATTTAAAAGGTTCGTATAATATGACCCTTACAATTAAGCACTTTTTAAAAATGATTTAAGCAGAATGCGAACGCTATTAATTTTCAGAAAGTGTTAATTGTCCAAAGATGAATAAAATAAAAGTTACATACCAATATCTGAAAAATATAATTTATCAAAACATGTAAAGCAGGATCACTTGTCTGCAATCCTTTCACTGTAAACCAGCTACCCAAACATCGAAAGATTTTCTTTAAAACATTGGAGTCACTTTGACTTATGGACTGTATATATGAGCTCTATTAAACAAATAAAAGTGTTATTACTAAAGATTCGATTAATATTTCAAATGTAACACATTTATAACATCTAATGATTACCAATTAGATAAAATTTACAAGCTGAAGCAGATATTATAAACACATTTATTTAAAGCCGTTGTCACTTAGCAAATTAAAGGCTCATGGGCTTTGACTGATAAGTTATTTTTATAAGATACAGAAATTCTCCAGCAAGTATTGTTTCTTAACTACACAGGACGAGAAAAGAAATGTAAGTTACATGAAACATTTTTGATGCACATAATCAGTTGAGTTCAACAAGTACTTCGAGATGTTTCGATGTGCAAAATTCAATGATATGAAATCTATTAAAATTTCAGTTGAATCATCGAAATACCCAAGGGTAACACTAGCACATTATAAGCTGCAGTGTCAAATTTTAAAATTTAATTTTTAGCACATATTTTGTTATAAGGTAAGAAATCTTATTGCTCTACACCTAAACACATCTACAATTTCCTAAAAACTTAGGTTACACAAATGTATGCATTTGTGTAACATAAGAGTACGTAAAAATATAGTAACAATGACACAGATCACTAAAGATTTCATTATAATTAGGCTAATTCAAAATAGCCGAGAAAACATAACTAACAACAGTTTAATTATGTCTCTTTATCAGCCTTTCACAACATTTTTGGTCTACTCCTGTTACCTGATCTAAATACCAGTAATTCATTTGTAAGAAAAGCATTAGGATAAATTGCCTTTTTATTAAATGTATCAATTTAATTGCACGCACACACCCTAAATTAATCCTGGTGTCATTTCTAAAGACTTGCATCAAAGGCAAGTCTTTAGGCTTGTCAATGGAAAGGTTAGTTGGGTTTTATGATGCAATGACTATGTTTGGACAAGTTGAAGGGAGGTGAAATATACTTTTGCTAGTACCTAAAGCATGACTAAAATTTTTTTTCTTTCATTATAGTGTGCCTATGAACTTTGAAAAACTTCACTGTCCCAGTTTATCGAGGCATGCCCACAGTTGTGAAAATTCCCCTCCTCTTCTATTAGAGATAGGTAAGTACTTTAATTAACACCGCACTGTAGCAACACAACAGGCTATTTGCAACAGTTCAGGATCAAACTCAAAGGGAAAGATCTGAGGACAACACCAAGTAAATTTGTAACCATGGTCTGGGGATGATGTCACGCCTGAGCAGGCATCCCACTCTTCACAACACACAAATATGAGGATATTTGGGGCCACAACAAAGTTAATGTGCACCAGCCCCCATTGCACACATTGATCTTTAGTAAGATTCACTCATAATCCTCAGTTGTTACTCTTCCAACACAGCTACCACTGCCCCCTATTCCATTAGACTTAACTAAACTATAAATAATGTTCTGCCAGTAGCAATAGAATATAGTACAGTAGAAAAATCATTAATGAATTCATACCAACAATAGCAGCACTTGAGGAGCTACTTGACAAAAATTGTCACAGACGTAAGTTCTTCTGTTCGCACCTAATCTCAAATGCCTGCTATTTATCTGTGAGAAATTATAAACAATATTAAAACAAATATAATATCATCCACCAATATTGAATTGTAAGATAAGTCAACCTGCAATAAAATACACATATGAATAGTCACAGAAACAATTAGTTCTCTAAGACAATCAAATTTGATCGGTAGTAAAACAGAATTATAGTAACAGACAACTGAAAGCATTCCTGTACATATGAAAATACATGTTTTAAAATATATTGATACATAATATACTAATACATTATAATATAATATATACTTATGCATAGTATGTTAGTTTCTGGTAATTTTAGAAATGATAAAGCAATTGAAAAATTCTTTAAAGCCTACAACTTTTATGCTAGCAGTCAAATGATAAATTACTCCTTGATCATTTAGTTTGCATTATTTCTGAATGATCTACTAGAAATACATTCTTTCTAAGTCTGCATCATGTCAGCTTGCATATGCAATTTTATTACATAGGGCAATGACCCAAGTCACTAGGATCAGTATGAATTGCACTCACAAGAAATTAAATACCCTCCATCCTTCAAATGTATTTCTTATGGTTGAATAAAGCAAACTTCAGACATTTGATTTTGTAAAGAATCATGTGAATCATGCCAAGCAGACTGAATGATGAACTAAAGGAGAAAATTAACGGTCACCACTTGCCACATGGTGACTGAATGTTTCAATGTGGAGACACAAATTTTGCTACCGTCGCCACACTTTCTTAGAAAACATTAGTTTATATGGTGGAACCTCCGATTTCATGTTTCTTTTCTTTCTAAGGACCTTAAAATAAATAAATTAAAAAAAAAAAAAACGAAAAAAGTCTGGACACACACACACATATATATATATACATAACGTGTGTATTCTACAAATATGTGAATGCTTGTAAGTGGCCACTGAATGAAACAAATTCAGTAGCCACTGGTCGCTAACAAAATTTCTTATTTTTTACCTTTATGTTCAACATAGAGGCGAGGCCCAGAAAGCTAACCACTTAGCTACCACACAGACTATTGAGAATCAGCATTCATTTAGAATGACTAATATTTTTACTGGATTGATGTGTTGCGAAAAAAAAATGGCAAAAATTAATTCTCTATTATACCTTTTACTTTCAGAATAATATTCATGTTTACCCATATAGAATGCAGTTAGATACATTTTACTTTCTCTTTGCCTTATTTCTTCATAAGCTATAAAAATGACAACAAATAGCTTTCATACAGATAGTTGAACCACATTTTAATAAACCGGTTTTACAAACGAAAATGGTTTTATGAACTTCAATATTCAAGTCCTAATTCCAATTCCTTTTGAAGGATCCTTTTATTCTTAGAAACTGTTCCTTGTCACTTGTGTCAAACTTTAAGGTAATAACCAAGTACTTGACTTTCCTCTTAATTCAGTGAAATTCCTCAAAAATTTATATTCTTGATGTACATCATTTCGTTGATATTAAATTCTGTTATGAAATTTATAAAACAAGATAGAAAGGATATTTGGAAAAGTTAAAAATGAATTGTGAAGGGAGATAAAAATGATAACTCAATAAATTTGATTAGGTGTGGGAAAATGAGTCCAAATTTCACGCAAAATTGATGTTTAAACTGCTAATTTTTGCTAAAAAGCATGGTTAAAATGTTTAATTATAAGCATGTCAATTTATTATTTTTTTGTCCAAGCACTATATAACTTTTTTATTTGAGTTCATTTAAATTTGGATTTATAATTTTAAAAATTATAAACATAAATTTGCAGGTTGGTAAAGTTCAGTTTTGTGGAGCAAGTTGTAAAACATATGGGCAAACTGTGTAATTAGCATAAAACATCAATGTCAATGAAAATATAAAACGGATTCCTGAAGATGAGGCCAGCTGAGATGTCAATCTTTGGTAACCCATGTCAGGAATAAGATGATCAACTTTTAATAATGATGCACAGTAATGATTAAGTTTAAACATAGTTAATATGTAATTGAACCTAACCGATATTAGGGCAGACAAATTAACCGCAAAAATATTGCACTCATTCAAGAAAACAGCAATAGGTCTTTGTGACATACATTTAAAAAACAAAAAATTCACTAAACATGCGGTTCATTACTGACAATAGTTTCAACTATCAATTTTTGCATAAGATACCTAGCGCCTGACTAATTAATATGCAAAAAACAATATGCATGTCCCTGATTTGATGCCGAGGGAATCTAATGTGACTTTCAAGAATGTTTTTATTACTGTTGAACGATTAAACGTACTTACAAATACATTTTAATTGAGATTAAGAGTGCCACATATCTATGAATTTAATACAAATAAATATGTCTTAATTTTGTTGCTTTCTTGGTAGCATTAATATTCCAATCGGTAACAGTTCTAATAACAACACTCAATCACTATCCAATAAAATATCAATGTTCTTAAACAATGTTAAGCTGTTTTCAATGTAGATTCCTTCATGAACTGTGTAAGTTCTTCTAAGTAAATGCAAACAGTAATATCAAATATTGTCCATTTAAAAACATTATTAATGAGAAATATATTTAATTATAACCACACTTATTTTTAATTATGTAGTAAAATAATGCGAAAAAGTGCTCAGACCTCCTGATCTGACAGCAAAAACCAGTCACTCAAAAAAATAAGACACTTAAAAATTTCATAAGTAAAGGATGGGTATTAGTAGATGAGATCTTAAATGGACTAGTAGTCACTTAACACAATTCCAATGGATAATAATTAGCCAGCAGAAACGAAATAAATACAAACCTCTTCAGGTAATACAGTTAAAATTTCTAGAAGAGTTGAAATATGTTGCGTATTACTTCCAAACCTACAAATAGAAACAATCTCTAATGATAAACAAGATAAATCTATACAACAAAAACTCAGAAATTATATGACAAAGATAGAATGTGTGAAATAGCACTGACACAAAAGCAGTTTAAACCACTTAAGTACAGTTCAGAGCAGAAACACTTAAAATGCAAAACATGAATAGTTTGGGATCAATTTATTGTGGGATAATTCTGTGTGTTTTGTGCAAACTTTCATAGTTTCAGTGACTTATTCTGTATTTCTTATTCACATTAGTTATGTAGTTTGCTTTCATTTCAATGTAGTTACATTTTGTAAGTTATATCTTGTTCGTGTACATTTTTCAAACATACATGTCATACTAAGCAAAATGAACACTTCTTCCAATCACTCAAGAACAGCACTGAATAGTAAATGCGTAATGTGACTTAAACAAGTGCCATTCCTAAGGTGAAACTCGCTGCGACGTCATAGAAAAGGAAGGCAATCGCAAAAGATTACCATAGCAATGATTTTTTTAAAATTTGACCATTGAAACTCACTGTGAGGTCTGACCCAGTGTTCAAAAGGCTGAACTCGCTTTTCCTTCTCAATTCTCATACGGTTTCTTGAGAAAGTACAGATCAGAAAATTACGATATTAACATGGTTTATTCAAAATTGTACAAGGAACCAGATGGAGAATGTTTCTTTTACTGATTTGTCTATTAGTTTAGGGTACATTACGTGTTAAAGTTAAAAAAAAAAACGAAATCACTAGCAGAAACATCTAGCATAGTCAATAAAGGATACATACCTGGCAATTAAATCATTTACAGGACTCTTCCATGTTGACATTTGAAGAGCTAAGTCTGACAATGCTAAACATAACTAAAAAAAATAACAACATATTAGTAAATATAAATAAAAGTTAGTTTCAAAGCATAAGATGGATTTTGGTCCCTATGTGATTTACATTCATAATGTGAGATCGTAGCGGCTGGAAAACGAAATGTTTCCACAAGAAGGGAGCCGACAGCCACATGTGTGGAAATAACTCAGGGTCGGAGTTCGTTTCTTGTGCACCTCGATTTCCACCCGACAGCTGGTGTTTGTGAAGGACCGCTGGCTGACTGCTTTTTCGCACATGTGTAGGATCTGACACCCCTTGAGTGTGGGAGGTGTTTTTGAAAAAGAAGCGAGGCGGACGAGGAAAAGGTTGATGCTCCGAGAAGGAAGAAAACGGATTCAAGCTAGAGAAGCCACAGAGGAATGTGGTAGCTCTCTGGCGTTATAAGGGTGTGATATAGTGGGGAATTAAAAAGGTTAAATAATTATCAAAACAAATAATAAGTACAATTTTTGCACTGTGCCCAAAAGCAAGGGACCAGAGGGATTGACTCCAGTCGATCTTAAGCAAGGTTTACAAGTCTAACCTGCATCATGGCGAACTAAATTAAACGTCAGAAGAAAAAGGATACAAAAACCAATACGACACAAACTTTTTTATTTTAGATTCAGTACTAAGGTCCAGGGATTCTGCGAGATCAGGCAAGAGCTATAATTTAAAAAAGTGCTGGAGTCTTAAAACTTCTGTTATAACCCCAAATGAAGTACTGCCGTTCCTGACCGTACGTCCAACTCTGGAGTCTCGAATGTTCCACTGTCGGTTTTTCAAAAAGCACCGCTTCGGTACTATCCCGTGTTGCCAGCTGGGAAAAGAAACTAGTAACCCTGAGTGGCTGCCGCGTATAATTTTAGGGTTGCTAGAATGCAACGTAAGAAAGAATCAATCCAGAAATGTGACGAATAACGTCACAAAGGGGAAGTCAAACCACGGGGAAAACAAAAAGGCAAACTATGAGAATAGAAACTTACTGTTTCTACAGGAACAATCGTGCAATGATCGGTTGTGTAAATGCAGTTGTAAATAATGGTCCTATTTTATGAAAATTCTTTTAAGTGTAATAAACAGCTTAGTCCCGTTCCCCATTTGTACTAGTGCAAAAAAAATCACTGAATACCGCTCTTGAGTGCAAACCCAAAACAGACTGCTCATGCTAATTGTCATGAAACAGTCACAAGAAACACCTTGACTAGTGATGGAGTTTGTGATGGTTGGTTGCAATGAGTTTTATAGCACAAGGGCCAAATGTGGCCAAGCTGCAGCAAACTGACAATGTCAAATAATGGATAACCACACAGTTTTGCAAACTCAAAGGAATTGAACATGTGCTGCTTAGATCACAGGTTGATAGGGCATACCCACTGCAGGGTTCCCACTCTTTTTTTCTAACTAAAAATAAGGACTTTCTAAGCACTTTCCAGGACAAAATAAGGACTTTCTAAGCATTTAAATAAAACATTGAAGAAACCATATTATACAATGTTATAACTGACTTTCGACCAAAAGTGGGGATGCTCTTACAGATAACTTAATTTTATAAAAACAGTAGTATGTAAAAAATTTAACATTCAAGTCTATTTTCTAAAAATTATACATAAATAATGGCACACAAAAATGAGATTTTTCAAAATAAGCCGTCTGATTTTTACAAAATTTGGTAGTTAATATATGGGCATTTAAGTGTACACATGTTAGTAATATGTGAATACATAAACAAATTATAGAATAGATCGCAAGAAAGAAACTTTGGATGTTTTTCTTTTATCTCTTTGCAGTGCATTTGCTTCTATAAAAAGGAAAAGAAAGAGTTAGATGAGGACCCGGCTTGGTGTTGCCGGTGTCCCAGCTGCTGTTTTGAGTTTGATTTCATTTTCTTATTTTTTTTCATAATGTTTTGTTTTGTAGTTGCTTTTTAATGGTCTTTGGGGGAGTGTATGAGCAATTTTTTAGCATATTGCTTCTCATGCGTAGGAAACACCATTTTATGTTGTCTGGATCAGGCTCCTCCCTAATCCACAAACACTTTTCATTTTCAAAAATTTTCCTAATTTTTTTTTTGAAATTATATTGTTTACTTTGTTATGAAATGGAAATTCCTCACCCCAGTAATTATTTTATAATACACTTTCATACATTCATGATGAAAATAAGAAGTAAATTCATTTATTGGCACAACGGAGGTTTCAATAAAATAAGATTAGTGGCAAACTATTCATTTACTGAAAGGATTGCAAGTTGCATACGTCCGAGTCAAATTTGACAGGATCAGAGACCTAATGAGTTTTGAAGAAAACATTTTCCCATGAACCGAAGCTGATCATAAGAGCTATGCAAAAACTATCCAAATCATAAATTGATAAAATTTATGATTTGGTTGAAAAAATAAAATGCAATTTTATTGAATAGATATTCAACTAGTTACCACTGTCCCAATCTAAGCCATTTGGTGTATCACCATGTAATTTTGAACCACGGTCAGATGACGAGACAACATCTGAGATGGCACCCCACTCTCCAAATTTCCACACCAACACAATGTGAGGACTCTCGGCGATGACAGATTTAAGGTGCAACAGTTGCCTCTACATGCCCTGACCCGGATTCGAACCAGGAACCTTCTGATCTAGAGGCTAACACCTTCACCACTATACTGTTTGGTTGGCTTCAATAAATAGATAGAGTATTTTAATTTTCCGAAATTTTCAGTTTTCAACCAATTTTCCCAATTTGTAAAATTTATTACTCTTCCGATCGTCCAGCACTCTGGTTTATGCTTTAGCGATCTTTACCTCCAATGTTTTTTTCCTGGAACTGAGAACAGATTGTTTCAAATTTTCAAAGCAGAATCACCACCAATAATCTTCAAAAATTTTCTTTATTCAACTTTACTGGGATAGTTTTTACAAAGAATTAGAAGCATAAAAAAGGCTATATTAAAAAAAATTTCAACACATTGGGTTGCCACTCAGCTGCAGTATTAATCAAAATAAATTATCTTTATATTGCTTTTGATTCAGTTACAAACTTAAAACTCCCTTCCCCATAATTATAATAACTTTTTTAAACATTGCACATGCGGATAACTGAATAAAACAAAATTAATAAACATTTTATTATTGTATTCTAGTTCGTCTAGTAGGGCAACTATTTTGTACGTTGTCAGAGGCACTTGCCTCGCAAGTCTAAAACAGACCTATTTTCATGGGTTTTCAAGTCAATAAAGTGTATTACGTGCTTATCAAGAGTCGATCGACGATTTGTATATCGTGTATCAAGGGTTGCCATGCAAGCAGGTCAGTACCTGAATCATCGCCAATGCCGTACTTGTAAGAAGTTTTATTGCCGATCGGCCACTCAAAAAAGGTAAGAAATATTGTCATTTGAAAACTGAATTTGTTTTTAAAAGTAAAATAAGCACTTTCTAAGGACTAATCACGAAATATAAGCACTTTCTAAGACCCATGGGAACTCTGCACTGAGTCACTGTTGGCCCCAGTGATGACTTAGAAAACAACAGAAATAACTGTTTTGTGGATAATTAACTCTAGCTAGAACGGTTTGCAGCTTTGAACTTTTGTCAAGAACAGTGGCATTAAGAGGAATTGATTAACTTAACTGAATTTTGGGATTGAGTACTTGTCATTTGCTTTATGAAGATAAAAGTATTTCAGCTCCTGGCAGCGTTCAAAATTATTAGTAATCTGCTGGTCCGAGACTACTGAAAGTATGATTGGACCAGCAGATTAAAAATCTGGGAGGTCTGTGGGACCAGTAGTTATAATGAGAAAGCGAGTGTACATGTTCTGTTAAAATAAGTTTTAAGGCCGTAAACAAACTATTTTGCAAATAAGTTCAAAAATTCTAGTAGATAACATGAAAATTAAAAATAAATAAAAATAAATACGTATATAATCCGCCACAAATAATCACAAAATATTAATATTTTATAAAAAAATTTCAAAAAGTCAACTTGATTTTCCAGCCATTAAAGATTACTAGCAAAATGAACCAAGTTTGTAACTTCTATCAAAATAATGCTCAAAAGCTATTTAGTAATTTCTTTTCGATCCACATACATCAAAAAATAAATTTTTAAACAATGTGTTTTAACGTAAACTGAGTATGCTATATCAGAAGTCGGTAAAAAATCCAATCCACTAACACCTTATTCATTGCTACATGCATCGTATTAGTTAAGAAAAGCAGAAATAATATACACAATAGATATTTCCCCCGCCATACTGGTAAAGTAATCAACCTCTATCTCACATACAAAGGGAATTAGGTGTTTTAATAATTGAGCCTATCAATGCCAAAGTGGTGCAAGTCCACTTTCTGAAAAATCTGAGTTAATGCTGGTAACAAATTCTGAATATGGAAAACTACTTATTCGAAAGGTGATGAACTAATTCCCCAAATAACTACACAGATGGCAGAACAAGATTATGCAGTCAACGAAGCTCTATGCCTATTATTCAACTAAAAGTTTCTTTATCTCGCAACAATGTTTAATGGACTTTCACGACTTTGGATTTAAACAGCTCAATTGATTGTTACAGGTGATCACAAACAATTTTATTAATTAAGGGTCCAAAATTTCAACTCAGAATGCACTTGCCCCAATTTTTTTTTACTCACAACAAGGTAGAATATTCTACATTTTACACATTTTGGTAATTTTAGTGCAAGTTGTAACCTGCTTGCTACACAATGGATGTTTACAAAATTGCCAACAGCACTTCCAACACCTTCTTTCAAACACAAAGTCCAGATTCATAACTTTTTTAATAAAAAATGTATCTACAATTTGACAGAATTTGTATTTGCCAAATTAAAGATTCTGTTCGCAAATAGCGAGTGGAAATCTTGTGCCATGCAATAACACATTCAATTAACTAAATTAATTTATTTGATTAGCGAACCAGCTATGATGGCAAGGGACCAGTATATTCTCATATTCACTGGTTCAAGATACAAATCACTTTTATTTTTATTTTATAGTGCTGCTGTGGTGTCATGATTTTAGAGAAGGAAATTACTTAGTTTAACATCCATTTCAATCAAATAAATGGGATTTTATACCTTCTAAATTATTCAATCAATGTAGGAGATATATATCAGATTACTTAAACTCTATAATGATCTGACAACATGGTACAATGAAGCTGAACAATTTTGATCTTTAAAATTCTTGATACAGCCTTGATATAAAAACTTTTTATGACAGTGCTTTTGATGCATTTTTGTTGCTGAGGTAGAATAACAAAAAATACATCTTTTAAGTTTAGCTGATAATGATTTGAAAAATTTAAAATAAAATCCACGTAACTGATTATTTGTTTTAAGTATAATGGAACAAGGTTGTATAGTATGAATGGTGTAAATGATCACATGAAATTTATCAGGCATGGTAAAATAAAAAAGGTAATGATTTTAAAAAATGGATAAAAAATAGAATAAAATAACTACGAATTTATCAAAATTCTAAATCAAGCGGGGTTGGATTTGCCTACAACTCACAACAAAAAGCATAGCCACAAAGTCTTTATATTGAAGCCATACAAAATCGTAGCAATAAAAACATGTTAAATTTAAGTAGCTTTTTAAATAGTATATTTCTTACCTGTGTGAGAATGACTGGAGATGTTTCATTTGTGACATGGCCAATATGATTTAAAAGAGAATCACGCAGAGAAGTGTGGGATTCAGCTGGTAATTCATGGAATGAAAATTGTATCTACAAAGATAAAACACAGTTATGTATTATGCAGTCCAAAACCAACAAACCAACAGTAGCCATGCTTGTTGATATTTCTTTTACAGTATCATTTCCTGTATTTTAAAAAGCAGTTTACTTAACAATAATATATCAAAATGTTTACTTGAAGAAAATGCAGTATGTAACAATAACAAACCAAATTTTAATAAAATTTTAACTGCTTCACAAATATTCTACAGGTATTAATTTTGCCTGTATTAAACTCTGAAAACCAAAAACAAGATATTAACAAAATTTGGATCGACGGAAGCTGAGAGTGCTTTTATTAATTTGCATTTTAATTATCATCAAGTGGGTGATAATGGGAAAACCAATCCACTGAAATTTTCAGTTATTCACTAGTTTTACTCTAGACTTAAGACTTCCAGGGTGGTTGTCTTGATGATTTAACTCTGCATCAGCAAATTCATAAACAGATCTTGATAGACAGTATATCTTGTCCATTAGAAGAAAATTGACCAGATCTTAATCTTGCATAACCCAATAATAGCAGTATATTGATAAGATATCTCATCATTAGCAAAATTGGTCAGATGTTGATAGATGAGAAATCTAGTTGAAACCATTTGGAGGGTCAATCTCTGTTTTTTTGTATGGAAGTTTTAGGTGTAAGTGATAAAATTTGAATATTTCTACAAATTAGTGAGAAAAGGAAAGTGATGAGTTAGTGACTGAATGAGGAATTTTATGTCTAAAAAACTCCTAATTATTAACAGTAAGGATAAGGTACGTCCATATGCTATAACTAATTCTCTACTTTGTGTAGTGCTTTGATATATAGCTAATTTATATAAACACTAACAATCTGTTATTTGCACTTATGTGATTTTTTAAATGATAAAAAAAACCTGCTGCATGCTAAAAGCTTTTGGACATGCAACAAAGGGAACCCAATTCTTTAGAGATACTAATCTTCTATATCTAACCCAAATATATTGATGTGCAATTAGTGCTTGAACTTCTCATAAATAAGATGTGATGACATATTTATATTTTATTTCAAAGTCGTACCACTAACAGACTTGAAAACATTTTAAGCATCAGCAGGTGAACAAAACATAAGTGGACCCTTAGAGTCAATGCCAAATGTTTATTAGAAATCCTGTGCAAAGTTAAGAAATTATCATAGAGCAACAACATAAACCAGGTTGAACTTCTCATAATTCAAAAAATATGTTTTTGGAAAGCAATACAGTGAAAGGATTTATGTACAAAAACAATAATTACAGATAAACTTTCAACTTAACTTTAATTCTATGTAAAATTCACAACACTAAATCATCAATGTTGTGAGAATGAATGAACGTACCTTTGACCTCATGGTTTGGGCAGCAAAATAACAGGACTCAAGGTCCCCTCTCTGTTGAAGGAGTTCATCTGCAATTTTCCAAGCAAAAACCTAAAACAAATGTTATAAAAATATGAAAATGTTTGATGCAACTATAAGTAGTTGTGGGAAAAAGTTTGTGTAAGCTAGATACAGTTTTACATTTTCTTCTTTAATACTTTCACTTCCATATCCTCTTTCATAGATCACTTTAATATGTATGTTTGTTAAAATCGTCATAAATGGATTCTAATTTGCATCCCACTCATCATAACAGTTTTTACAAAATTAGATATTCCCAAGGCTTTGTGAATGTTTATTCAAGAACTAATATAAAAATCTGATAAAATCATGCTTGAAATAAATTATTTACAACTGAAAGTTAAAATATACAGGAATCTGATAATAGATGTTAAGAGTTTGACACTGAAATATCATTGTCAAGCTACAGGGCTGGTCAAATATAACATTACATGCTTTTTTTTAACAGGGATCAAACACATCTATTAAACGTAACATTTTAAAGATATCCTCCAAGCTAAAGTTCATATCATCAAGGAATTTATGACAAGTATACATAATATTCTTAATTATTTTATGCAAAATTCAAGATAATGGTTCAGTCGCCAAAGTTGGCATTTTTTGCTATAAAGGGAGATGGTTAATTTTGCAGAAGAAAACACTTTAAAAATGCTTCAAAGTAATACACATACAGAAGATAATTTTTTTAATTCAATAAAATCAGACACAAATAATGTGGGTTAATACTTTTCATTCTTTATATATATTCAATTAAATAACCACTTCTATTCCTACATAATTTTATGCATAGATAAAAAGTACTCTGCTTAACCCTTATGCTGTGGCAAGTAAACAATTGGTACCACTAAAATTTTTCGTTTACACCAGCGGCATGGAATAGATCTGTGTACTGTGAATGTTTAAGCGACCGCTGACATTGATTTACGATTTGTCAGCGACAGAGCTTCTAGAGGGTCCCTCTTGAACGCTTTGGGAAAAGTAGAAAATCACTCTGGTGATCTCTTATCACGCCACACAATGCTACTCACACGGCCCTATCCCTCAAGTTTGGAAATTAGGTAAGGTAGCTCGAAGAGTAAGGCATAAGAGCCATTCTGTGAGACGATTGAAAAAATCTAAGTGCCACAGCGTAAAGGTTAAAGAACTAGAAATACTTGATAACAAAATATTGAAAGCATCTAGATTTATTAGATTATGGAATCAGCTAAATTTTAACTCGCTATGCCTCCAGAACTGTTACAAACTCCTCTTAAAATAAATGTTTTATAACCACCATCATGAAGGTGTTTCCATCAGTTTGCTGGACATTTAGCATTGGCTCGATGACAAATATTTAAATAATGACAAGGCCAAACAGTTAACAAGGATTTTACCATTATTTTAAATTTACACTTGGTGCACCATCAAATTAGGTGAGTGATACTGACAGATTATTTGGTGATACAAGGGTTTTAGTTAGAATAAAGAGAATTACACAAGACATGCAGTTTTTATTTTTAACTGTGAGAGAAATAAACAGTTAGAACAATACATTAATGCTGACAAAGGTTTATTATAATTCGTTTTAGAGATTATACTGACTAATGGTCCTTTTTAAAATAGTTAAAAAGATAAATACCAAAAATCTTACTTTTGAAAGCATTACATTGAACATTATACATCCTTATACTTTAAAGATACATCTAACAATTGACAATTTAGAAAAAAAGAAATATTACAATTTTCAAAAGCCAAACATCAAAAAAGCCTTCTCTGAAAATGATTAAATTGAATTCTCAAATCACACATCCCAAATGTGAAAACACATTCTAATTGGTAGAACAACTTACTTTCTTGTTTAAATATACGATCTTCATGAATTTCATTGGAATCCTGTCCAAAAAATAAGGTGTAACAAGTAATACTTGTTAAATAAGTTCTGAACTGACAGGCCATCAATGTGATACAAATATTTGAAAAATTACAAATCTGAAAAGACTAAAAGGGACAAAAGCAGTGCAAACTTAGAAAAATTAGTAATTTTGACAAAAGTCTGATGACTATTTATTCATGTAAAAGTATGAGAGAAATTTCAATAGTATGACGTACGATCTTACAAGCATTGGAAGTAAAAATGGTGAAAAGAAATAGCGGTATATTTTGGTTGTGACTTCCACTCTAATCTTATTTAAAAGTTATAAATATCACTCCATCACAGCAATTGATTATAAACAATAATTTTACCACGTCTTAGCTAATTTGCATGCAAGGACGGCATACAGATCTTCGGAAGTTAAGGAAAACAACAAACAATCGCATTAATACATCGGTCTTTTCATACTCACAGATCTTTGTAGTTCTCCTAAAAAATTAGATGCTCTCTCTTTTTCAACGGTGTCAGGATTGTGGTAAAGTGAATATATAGCTTGGCACACTATCTGTAAACTTGGTTGAGAATCCATTTTCCTAAGATGATTGAGATGCACGATTGAAACAATACAATCAAGGAGTTTTTATTGAACTAAATATGCGATACAAAAACAAACATCAATTTAAAATTCATTTGATAGGATATTTGTTTTTTACTAACATTTTTCACACGAGTAACTTGAATTTCACTATTATCACATTATTAAATGCCAATTCACAGAACCGGAATTCTTTCAATGCAAAAAGGAAAAATAAAAAAAAAGTCAACTTTCAGTTGAAACAGTAAGTTGAGAGATATTCAAAGCAAGGGGTTATTAAACCTTTATATTTTTATAAATATTTTTAAAACCAAATATGTTGATTTTTATATCCTTTTTATAACAACATTTCAACATTAAATTTTTTTTTTAATCGAGTTATCTGCTAAGCCTACAGAGAAACAATACATAGTTAAGATTTTATTTATTGGCAACTTGTTAAAACTGCAGTCTGCTAGGCTGCTTCTGCTCTGTTGCTCTGCAAATGCAGCAAGTGTCCGATTTCTGACGGCAATTCTAATGAATTTTATGTAATTAAAGTAAACTGTAATTTTCTTTGACACTTTTATTCCTAATAATGGATTCAGACGGTTTACCGATTGTGGGTTCTGGTGTGGATTATTCAAAAGTACGTTTCGTTTTCAGTCCGTGAAACAAATTTTAGCGGTTGCACGCCCTCCTAAACAACTAATATTTTGATATATCTTTGTAACATCTGCTTTGCCTTTCATTCTAGGTAGATCCATTGAATCAAAAGAGAACGCTGACATTTTTGAATCATTTCCTGATTCGAACTACGTCCTTTCTGAATCATTTTTCTTCAGTATGTGATGAAAAACTGGAAAATTTGTTGATCAGAATACAAAGATTAGAAGCTTCAATGTGTATTCTTGAAGCGAAGGTAAAAGTGTGACAAAAGATAACTAATTTTACAAAATAAATTGAATTAGTATTTTTTTATGCATTGAAACAAAGTTCGCATGAAACATGAAAAATCATTTGTTTAGGTTTATATTAACATGGTATGAAAATTGAAGTAAGTTGTTAGGTTCGTTTGGATATAAAATCTTTTATATATTGCTATACACTAAGCATGGCAATCATGTTGATGTTCAATGTTCACAACATGAAAAAGCTTTTGCTGATATAGAATCTTGAAATTCTTACTGTATTCAGATTTACAATCACCAAGTTTTGCAACAAAAAAACCTGAGTTTGAGTAACACTTTGTCTATTCACAAACATTAAAAAAATTTCAGATTTGATGAAGATTTATTATATATGAAACAATAATTTCAAACATGGTTTAAAGAATTAGCAGTTTCTTAAACTATTTTTTAAATAAAATCTTACATTTAATAAACTATCAGTTAATATTTGCTAATCAGTAGCTTAAAAGCAGAAAGATGTAAGCATTGAGCAAACTTCGCTGCAATAATTTTACTGGGCTCCTTTAAAAATCCTTTTTACTCAATTATGTGCAATATTTTTAAGTAATATACAATTTTTTTGTATTGTGTAAATACTCACTTCTGTTTGTTAAAGCATTACTTGATAGTGATTTTGCATTTAATATGGAAAATCGAATCCATACTTACAAACTTTATTTTATATTGCAAACTTACCACTGGCTAGCCTGGCATTGCTAGCAAACCAACACCACGGGCAACGCTGTGATGATTGATTCTTATTTGGTGCAAAATTTTCATCAGGACTTCGCGGGCAAGAAACATACAAAATTCTTCCTATTATAATAGTAGATGCATATGTTGTTTGTTAAGAAGTATGTTATTTTTAACGGTTTTAAGTTCTTTCGAAAAATCCTAGTACGCATAAATGAGCCTTTTATGTCGTCGGGGTAGAATTTTTGAAAAAAAACCTTTTTAGGCTGTGAAGAAAATAAATAAAAAGTTAATGTTAAAAATTGAAAAAAAATCACACAAATAATTGTTCTCACTCCTACTAGTTACAATATACTTTAATGAAAATTTTTCCAAAGTTTGTCAAAGTTATTGTTTTTAAGTGAAATGGAACCAGGTTAAGTTTTTCTAATGTAATAAAAGATCACATTTGCAAATTAGTTATTTGAGCATGGTAAAGTAAAAAATAATGAACTTTTTAAAAATTAAAATAATTGTGAGGTTGCCATAATAATCCTAATAAAGTGGGATTCTTTAACCTGTCAAGCCTCGTCATCTGACTGTGGTTCAAAATTATGTGGTGTTGTCCTCGGATCTTTCCGTTAGGGGATTAATCCTGGACCGTCACCAATAGCTCGTTGTGTTGCTCTAGTACGATGTTAATTAAGAAATTACCTCTGCCTGCCATAACTTGCCACAAAAAGCATACCAAAAAACACAATAGAAGTACCAAAAAGTCTGAATCAAAGCTGCACCTTGATCTCTTCAGAAATGTAAACTATTAATATTTTGAAATTGATTTAGTGCCAAAAATTTACATCATGCCAAATCTGCAATATAAGGATTTACCAGATTATTTATTCAATTTTTGTGTTTGGTAGATTAAATTCCTCATGATTGTTATTTAAAAATGTTTGTGGAGTTTTATTTATTGGTCTTTTATTGCCCTGTTTTCCCTATTGTGAGAGATTTCTTACTTATATTGTAGATTTATTAGATTATTATAAGTTTTTATACTTAGAATAGGACAATTTCTAAACTGAACTTTTCTCCAAAAAGTTAGCCTCTATACCTGGATTAGATGATATAACTGCTAATGCTGAAGCTGTGGATAGCAAAGAAACTGAAGCTGGTACTTCAGAGACTTCTACAGATCAAGCCAAACCTGATGTTACAGCCGCTCCAATTCCCTCAGCCACTGCGCAACTTGAGCCAAAGGTAGAAGAAAAGCCAAAGATGACAATATCCCAAGATCCTCGTTATGCAAAATACTTTAAAATGCTGTATATGGTGAGTGATTACCTGAAATGTTTAGTTTTACTTGGAACTATTTTGGACACTACATGCATTTTATTTTTAATTATTCATATCCAACTAGCATAAAAGGTGGTTTTCCATAGCATAAAGGCAGCATCATTTTCATACACATTTCAACAAAAATGTACCAGCAATTGTATCTTTTATGACACACACTGCAGATGCATGGAGCTGACCATTAACCACCAGCACTAAAGACACCATGCATTGTTTATGTTTCTATCTTAAGGCCAGACTATTAAGTTAGCAGTGTTTACAACAGCTTGCTCATTGATTGAGCTCCATTGTTCACTAATTGAGCTTTTCTTCTCATTCGGGATGCTAGCAGCATGTTAGGGAGAAAAGGTGCCATTGACAACTGAGCATCTTATTCTCGTACCTATTGTTTATTCTCAACAAATTAAATATGTGGTGCTACTTGGGTAACTGAAAATACATTGTTACTTAACCCTTCAATAGAGATTGTACTTGGAGACTGAAGAAAGCTATCTATATATATAGAGAGAGAGAGAGAGAGGGTCAGGATAGGTCGACCACGTCTACTCCCCGCCACACCCACCCAGGGTAGACGAGGGCTTTTCGGACGGCGCATCATAGGGCCTACTTCCTAATGTTTCTCATTAGAGGCATTCCCTAGCTTCGGCTAATCCGCTGTGGGTTTTAAATAACTTGGTACAGAGGGGTCTGCTTCCATTCGAAGAAGAAGGGTAAGGATAAACTTATTCATAGATATTGATCAGGCATAAAATTGTGTAATGCATTAAGCATTTTTTGAATTGAAAATTATTTACAATTACATGTTAAACACAAAAATGTTTTTTTAAACAGAAATTTCTCTTCCAAGCAAGTGACCTTACACACACACACGACTCCTTTTATAAACCCAGAATGCTGGACCTTACTGCTTCCCTCATTTTTCAATCCTCTCCTCAAAGAAATGAATCATCCTACCAATAGAAAAAGAAAAGGAGTAAGTGGTTCTAAATGGCTTTATATAATTTATCCAGACACCTGATTGGTTAGTTCAGGGGTCAGCAACCTATTAAAACAAAAGAGCCAAAAG
The DNA here is from genome assembly GCA_947359465.1 of Metellina segmentata. Classification (NCBI taxonomy): domain Eukaryota; kingdom Metazoa; phylum Arthropoda; class Arachnida; order Araneae; family Tetragnathidae; genus Metellina; species Metellina segmentata. Next base: position 13,339,096 of record OX375875.1, read on the forward strand.
TTACAATTTACAAAATTTCCCAGTTTTTAAAGAGCCACTAAAAATTTCGTTTCAATATTATAGTATTTGCTTATATATATTTAATTTTTGATTTAAAATATACGGCTTTATATACGGAATTAATATTTATTCATATAAGAACACAAATATAGATTGTTACATCAATGGGAGCATTGGCTTTGCATGCCTTTTGAAAGTTTGATTAAATCTGGCTTATAACTTGTTGTTTTAAGTTTCAAGCAAGATTCTAGATTTTTATTTGTTAGTTGACTACTAACTTTACTTTTTATTATATTCATGCAAGAGAACGCTTGCTCGCACGAATATGTCGACACGAAGGTCGTCAGCACTCCATATACCAAAACTTCTTCACCTCACTGTAGCATTCTGGAAGACTATTCCATGCACCAAATATGAGGGCCTCAACTCGCGGAATTTCTTTTAGAGCTGTCCACTTGTGCTGCACGATGTGCATGCATTTCTGGACCTCCAACTCTTCCAACTTGCTCTTGAGTTCTGTGAACTTGCCACTCCACAAGTCTTTGTTTTTCAAATCTAGAAATTGCATTTGAAGCGATCCTGCATCAGTTCCAAATGGCTCAATGCTGGTCTCATTTGTATTTGTGTTGAGCGTATTTACTATGAACGCGAGAGTACTTTTGTTTTGAATTGCTCGAATCTCTCAGCGAATTCATCCTTCATGTTTTTTAAAGCTATTCTGAAGTAATTCGTGTCAATAGTTGCATTGGTCTCATCGCGATATTGCTTCAGATTTTTTAAATGAAGTAATTTACGGCTCTCCATGTCTTCAACAAAAAGAAGTAATTTTTTTCTAAACTAACTACTTCTTCAAGCAAAGGTGTAGGTTGGGTTGCCCTTTCCTTGCAATTTTAGATTTAGTTTCATTGTGGTATCTACCATGAATTTGAATTTTTTCAGCGATTTGTCTTCTTCCAATTCGGGATGGGCAATGCTTTTTTCATTGAGGAATGTTTTTATTTCACTCAAGCACAAACCAAAACGTTACAATAAGTTACCTCTGGAAAGTCATCGCACTTTATTGTGCAGAAGTAGGTAAGAAAACTGGCTATCTATTTCTTCAAGGAAATCTTTAAACTGGCGATGGTAGAGTGCTTTTGCCAAGATGCTGTTAATAATCTTAATTATCAAGTTCATGACCTCAACTATTTTGGCCGGAAAAGTATTGGGCACAAAGCGCTTCTTGATGAATTATGCCGTGAAACAGTAGAATTTCGTGGTTTATTTTTTTCTGAAGAATTGATGTTGCCCCTCTATGTATTCCTGTTATACTTCTGGCTAGATCAGTTGCTGAAACTATTTTATTTAAATCGATAACATTGCCTTCCAGGAATTTTTGAAGAGCATTTGCTATATCTTCTTCACAAGTTTGCCCTGAGAGCGGTAGCAATCCTAGCAGTTCTTCTTTTGGACTTTTTGACGACATATACCTGACGAAAAGGGTAATTTGTGCCGTGTCTTTTATGTCGCAAGACTCATCTATAGCAAGTGATAAGGCAGAAGCCAGTTGAATGTCTTCCACTTGCATATGTGTTACATTTGAAGACATTTTAACAGTTCTATCTTGTACTGTTTAAGCAGATAATGGCAAATCTTTGATTTTTTTTTTCATGATTTCTGCTTTGTTTTTAAAATCACGAAACAGTTCTTCAGATGCACGTATAAAACAATCTTTGACGTACTCACCATCTGTAAATGGTTTTCCTTTTTTTGCAATTTTTAATGATACTGCAAAGCTTGCCAGATTTACATTATTGGAAGATTGTGCCCAGTTACTTAGCATTGAACTTGACTTTTTTTTTGAGCTCTTCAACAGCTTTTCTTTGTGCGTCACTGTTTGGATATTTACCAGCAAACTGGGTATGTTTTGTAGTGAAGTGTCTCTCCAAATCTGACTTCTTATTGTGTGCGAGTTTTTCGTGGCAAATGAGACATGTCAAAGAAGGCCATGTGTGTTGCATATGAATGCAAACCATTTCGTCCAATCCTGATTGAATTCTTGGTTTTCTTCTTCAGTTCTTCTCTTCTTTTTTATTTATTTTATTTTTTACCAGATGCCATGCTGGCGGAGCTGAAATTTTTTTTTTTTTTTTTTTTAATTTTACTTAGAGCTATCTAAAACGGCAAACAATTTATTTACAATTATTACTTCGTTAACACGATCCTCAGATTTATAATCCAATTCTGTTACTGATTTTATTATATTATGTGCGTACATACTTTGAGAAGATAATTTGCTTCTCAATCATATTCTTCTGTTGTTCTTGTTGTTTCTCATGCCTACATTGGCAGACCAGAGGAGTGCCAGGCCCATCGAAGATGGCAAGAGTCGAGGGGTTGCGCCTTCCATGTTATTGAGCCCCATTGGGAGGAAGTCCGACTTTTGCTCGACATATATGACACATCCGTTTTACAGGAAGGTCCCTTTCATACATCCATTCACTCACACATATCGTAATTTAGATCCCAATCAGAGGCCGATGACCCCCTGATCAGGTACCCCCAGAGGTATTGATTTGGTATGGGAACATGGGGGACTTTGTTACCACGACCTATTTAACGTGCCCCAGTCACCATTAGTGAACACGACGATCTTTAGCCAGGTCGAAGCGCCGATCTCGCAATCATCAGAATTGCAGGCTCCGCCGAGGACAGAACCCACAACCCTTCTGATACGAGCCCGACGCTCTACTGACTGAGCTACCGCGTATTCTTCTTGAAACAACAAGCGAATAGAAACGCAAAAACCGCAAGCGATTAAATTAATACACATAAAAAATAATGTCGACCGCGCTATCCGAGGATGACTACATTATTTAGACTCTAGACGGTCGCCGTTTGGGTGAGACAGAAATGGAATGCAACTGGCTGAAAGATAAACATGGTCACGGAGTCTCATCTCTAAGAACAAAACAATAGTTCAAATTTATCTCATTATGGTCTTGTTAAACGTAGAAATTTGTAATTAACGATTCTAAAAATAGAAGCTATTGAGAAATTAGGTACTTAAAAATATATTTTCTTACTTTTTAAGGGTTTTGATAGTAAATTATTAATTTTTTCGTATGGAGCTGGAGAGCCGCAACTTTACATCAAAAGATCCGCATGTGGCTCGCGAGCCTCAGGTTGCCGCCCCCTGGGTTAGTTGGTTCTAGGGTCACCAACTTTGGACCATGAATTTAAGGGAGATTTAGCTGACAAATTTTGTATATGTTCATGGCATGGACAAAACAATTTATATCATATGAAATATACAGTTCACAATATGGAATCACAAATTTGCTTGTTTCGTAGACATAACCTATACACATTTATCCACTGATGCTTCATAACTAAGTATTTGGTCATCTTGTGCAAATTTCAAAAACTTGTGGTATTGATGTATAACATGGAGCCTTGTGGTTGACGAGCTCCTTAACAGGACTCACTTCTTGGGCCTGTATTGTCTGGGTTATGCTGATGACATAACGCTGGTCATAAGAGGGAAGTTCCAAACCACGGTAACAGACCTCATGAACACTGCCCTAAAAAAATTGAACTTTGGTGCAAAAAGGTGAACTTGTCGGTTAACCCCAACAAAACTAGTCTAGTCCTCTTCACCCGGAAAAGGTTACGAAATATGCACTTGATAAAATTCTTTGGAACACCACTTGCATACTCGGATGAGGTTAAATATCTAGGAGTAATCTTTGATAAGACCTTGACATGGAGCTCACATCTCCAGTACTGCACGAGCAAGGCCAAGAGAGTGTTTTGGGCTTGTAGACGTGCCATTGGTAATAATTGGGGTCTAACACCGAAAATGGTGCATTGGATATATACCGGGATTATTGTTCCAATGATATCCTATGGCGCCATCGCTTGGTGGAATAGAACCCGTAATGAGACAGTGAAAAAAGAACTCACTAGTCTACAAAGAATGGCTACCATTGCAATTACTAGTGCAATGCAAACCACTCCCTCACAGAGTCTAGAACTGCTTCTGGGGCTTCTACCACTGCATAAACAAGTGGAACTAGAGGCAATTTCATGCTCACAACGCCTCAAACTCATGGGACTATGGAAGTCATCCTATGAAATGCCTGCTTTCAAACATGTCGATCCGCAGGTGAAGGAACATCCCTATCTATTAATGAGATCTGACTGGATGTTAAAGCAATTTTGCTTTAAAGCCAAATATAATATCATCTTTCCAACCAGAGAAGAATGGAGATTCGTCTCCAGGCTGATAGGAAGGGGTGATGAAATTTGGTACACAGATGGTTCAAAAACATCTCATGGCACTGGGTCAGGTGCCTTTTGTCCTAATCGAAAAATAAGGCTATGTTTCTCTTTGGGTAAGCTGGCCACTGTATATCAGGCTGAGGTTCTGGCAATCTCTGCTTGTACTTACAACTGCCTCAATAGAGGTGTAGTTAAGAGGGTTATTAAAATCTTCTCTGACAGCCAGGCAGCCCTAAAGACTTTGCAAAGTCACTGCTTTTCCTCAAAAGCAGTGTGGGAATGTCACAATGTGCTTGAGGACCTGGCTGAGAGAAACAAGGTCTCTCTTGTTTGGGTCCCTGGTCACTGTGGCATTGAAGGTAATGAAACGGCAGACCTATTAGCAAAACATGGGTCTGAAACACCATTTATTGGACCAGAGCCTGTTTTGGGTCTGCCTCACAATGTGGTTAGAGGAACTATAAGGGATTTGCTCCTTGCTGAGTCCTACCAAACATGGCTTCAGTCTAATAATCAAAGACAAGCCAAAGAGCTCAATTAGCAGTCTCCATGGGATAGATCAAGAGAGCTGCTGAATTTCAGTAGGAAAGAAATCAGGATAGCTATTGGCCTCCTAACTGGCCACTGTACCCTGAATAGACACCTCAACATTATGGGTGTTTTAGATCACCCACTATGTAGAGGTTGTCGGATGGTAGAGGAGAGTTCTGTACACGTTCTATGTAAATGTGACCATTACTCTGCACAACGATTTGACTATCTGGGATACCACTGTATCGAACCCTGGGAACTGTCAAACATTCCAATCAGGTACATGCTGAAATTTATTTCGGCCATCGGTCTTTAGTGGATCAGTAGGGGTCTCAGTACAATAGACTATTAGTCGCAGTGCTGGCACTCTTTGGAGTCACCCCTTTACAAGTCATAAGTCAAGATGTATAACAGAAACTCATTGTGAGAGATCGCCACCCCTAACTCCAACCTAATACTAAGGTAGGGCGTGGAGATAAAAGAGCAAGGGAAAAGAGGGGCTTCTTGTTTGTTGTTGAGGCGGGGTAGATGTGTTGTCCCCTGCTCTGTCACATTAAGCTTGTACATAGAAACTGGTTTTATTTTATCATAATGTCTTTGTCTAGTATAGAAATAAATATGCTGTCCTCAAAGCTCAGTGTTTTTAATAAGATGCCAATTCATCAAAACAAACCAAAAATGATCCAACACTCATTAACTGACATTTTTTGAGGACACTAAATCATTATCTTCATGGTGATAAAAAGTACATATTCATATTGCTATCTGTTTGAATGTTTGACACGTCAATTTTTTCTTAAATTAACAAAAATATGGAATCTACTTTGTTCTATTCTTTCTGCTTACAATGGCATTCACTATTGCTTTATTTTCTAAACCTTCTATCAATTCTTAAAGGTAATTTTTTCAACATTTATTTATAAATACCCCGGTAAAGATGCAAAAAAAAAAAAAAATGTGATCCAAGCAAGCTTGATTAGCTAAAAACCACAAAAATATTTTTAATTAAATATATTTATATATCTATGTAATACTAGTATTTACAGATTGAATCTGAATATTTTGAGCTATCCGCGCTAAGAGCTTCAGACCAAGCGTATAGGCCTTCAAAATCACATCTAATTTTTACCCTTAGAAATCGTAAACCCAAGATTTTTTCAAGGGGAGGGGGTGGTCAATTCAGAGGAGTTACAGCTCAACACTCCCCATCTCCAGTCTGAAACATCTCCCCCTCCATGAACTGGTCCATGAATTTGAATAAATCTTAATCTAAACACAGTGCAAACAATTTTAAGTATTAATGTCTTAAACTGTTTAAATGCAGAAATAATCAATTATAACGAATTCCATCAAATACACATGATATGAATACTATTCTATTCAAATAATATACAATTTGATCAAAATATGAGCATATAAGTTTGTATCAATTAATTTTTAAATAAAATTAAAAAGCTGAATAGAACATTAAATTATTCCAGTAACACTATTTACTGTGCAATATTTACTGTTGTCGACCAACCGGTCTAGTGATCAAGGTGTTGGCCTCTGGATCAGAAGGTTCTTGGTTCGAATCCGGGGTCAGGGCATGGATGTAAATTGTGCTGTCCTTTGTTAGGGGCAATGATGGTCCACCCACTGAGTGTTCCTTCACAAGGGACCATCACTTCTGGCCTTGTAGTGGCCAAGGACAAGTCCTTAGTGCCTGCCATTGGAAGTAGTGACCATCACTTCCAGCCTTGTAGTGGCCAAGGATAGTGTCCAGTGCCTGCCATTGGGAAAATATATTTATACTGTGCATGTTCGTATTTGCCAGTCATGACCTGGAAATACTTCAATTATTTTCCCCAGCTTCCACTTCAGCCCTTTCAACCTATTTTTTCCAGTAGAATTACATTGTTAACATTAAATGTGATGTTCTTTAATGGCAAGGAGCAATTATCAGACTATATGTTCAGAAGAAAGTCATTACACCACCTATTTCAAAAGTAGTTTAACTATTTCTGATGATAGCTGTCATTTAACAAATCTAGTTGTAGTTATATTTTGATCATTTAATGAAACTGCTTAGAGACATTTAAACGTTTTCCTACAAAATATGAGCTGTTGTTAGTGGTGTAGGTTTTTCAGAATCATGTTAAATGTAGGTAGTGGGTTTAGAATATCTAACTACTTCTATTTCTATTAAAACACTTTTCCATTCAACTGATAAAGATGACCAATGACTTTTCGCAAATCATTCTTTCCCCAAACTCACCCCACCGTGCACCTTTTCTACACTATATTTCTGCTGGATTCCTCGCATAAAATTTTTGCACTTCAGAGTGGGTCATAAGGAATTTTTCACATTTCATGTAAATCGTGAACTGCGTCTTGCATTTATATATTCTATGCGTCTTCCATTTGCGTGTTTTTGCATTATCACTACACAATCCTCACTTGTGGACGAATAGCAAAAAACATTTCAGTTTCCATCTTACTGGTGAGCTCAAGATGAACTGGTGATGCCATTGCACAAATGCATCAAAAGATGTAATGCTTTTTATTGGTACCTTTTGTGAATAGGGGACCTAAAAACTAGACCAGAGATATAGAACAATGGAGATTTTTCTGCTTGATCAGATGGCAGATAAAAAATACGAAATTTGTGTCACCAACTTTTGATTGCATCGAATTTATTTATGAACCAATTTTTAAAATAATGGTACCGTAAGAAAGAGTACAGTCTGAGGTATACTACGCTATTTTCAAAATAAAAAACTAATAGTAATATGATATAGATATGACAGTTTTAGTTTACGGTTGTAACAAAAAGTAGCGAAAATATCCAAAGATTCCGAATTTTGTATGACCAACTTTTGATCGCATCCAATTTAATTATTAACCGATTTCAAAAATAATAGTACCGTAAGAAAGAGTACATTCTGAGGTATACTGCGATACTTTAAAAATTAGAAACTAATAGTAATAAAATATAGATACGGCAGTTTTAAAAAAAAGTAACAAAAATGTCCTGATTTTTCCCGAATTTCAAAAAAATATTATCAAGAACCAAATTGAAATTTAAAAAAAAACTACGAGCTGCAAAAATTTACGTTTAGAGGTACTCTTTAAAAAAAACTCACGGCTGAAGACTGAAAATTTATATGTGTTTTGCTCACTCGCGGAAGAAATTTCGCTTCTTCAATTTTGACACTTAATAAACCCTAAACTAATAGCCGCATCGGAAAAAAATCTTAATAATTGTCCAGGGAATACGATGAAGAACAAACCATGTTAATTTTGTTTTTTTCCGATCAGTACTTTCTCAGGAAACCGTCTAAGAATCGAGCTAAACAACACAGTTTTCAATCTTGCGGCGGCGGTAACATTTTTTTAATATAGAGTGATTTCGCTATACTAGCAGCTTTTACTCCTCCTATAAGTTCCGATCATGGAAGTCAGCTGTTTTAGTGGAGCAATTCTCACTATGTGAACACATTTAAAATGATAGATTTTCATAAGAATGAAATTCATGTTAAATTCTTCGATAATTTGAAGTCTAAAATGAGCTGCATCTCTAAAGGATCACAAAAGATTTGAAGCTGAAGTCGTGCCTTTAAATCTAAAGGATCATTGGAGTATTTCCTTTCATTTAATAGGTCCTCTAATTCTATAAGTTCCAAACACAATTTCTATTTTTTTTTCTTTCAATAACTGAAAGCTCATCCTAATCTACTAGGGCTATTGAGAAAGTAACTTGCGTTTTAGAATTTAAAAAAAAACCAAATTAAAGGAAACATTTTTTTTATTACTTACATTTGAAAGGCACATTGTTCAGCTATTTTTTTTAACATAATCTCCGTATAAATTAAGATGCTTATCAGAACGGTACACCAGCTTGTTAATTCCATTGTCATAGAATGTTGCCTCTTGATACTTCAACCATGCACAGATGCCTGCATGTAGTTCCTCGTCAAAGCACTGTGTTGTGAGCCAGGTCTTCATGTGTGGAAACAAGGGAAAATCTAATCATTGATCACACTTCACAACTCACAGGATTTTCTATTGCAGCTCAGATTTTAAACATTCACAGTAAACAAAGCAGAGGCAACATGCACCGCAAACTATCAACCCAATGATTAATGATTCAGTAGACACTCTGACACCAGGATGGGGACGCTACCGTCATCTTTTGCCGCTCAGCGGCAAAACATAAGTTACTTTCTGAATAGGCCTCATATATTTCCAAATTTCTTGAAATAAACAATTTAAATTTAACTGAAAAGAGACTTGATCCACCTGGATCAAATATTTTTGCATGATGTTTTTAAGACTATTCTGCTTTGTGCTGGATAAGGATTAGTTAAAAGGTTTTCTACAGTAATGTCCTATTTGTTTCTTAAGTTAAAATAAAGTGACTATAAAATTAACATGGTCATGGTAACAAACAAAAATAAGCTGACTCTGCATTCCGGAACAATGGTTCATGTTGTCTTGCATGTTTCAATGAAATTCTTTAACAGGTCATTGAAGTGCTATTAAGTTTTATTGTTTTGATAAAAATGGTGTTATTGTCAAAATAGTGAAGATTTGAGCAAATTAAAATTTTTAACTACTTTACTTTTTTGTTATATTGTCTTTTTCATAATTAGTTAAAGTGACATATTTAAAAGTTTTTTATTTATATATTTAGGGTGTCCCACCTGGTGCTGTTCAATGTAAAATGTCTGCAGAAGGTGTAGATCCATCTATATTAAGGTAAATTTTTGACATTTTAAAAGTATTTGAAATATACTGCAATCATACATTTAAAATTATTTAGCTCAAAAGTTCATAAAGTTTAAATCATGCCTCACTTTTACCTTATTCATCAAGTATGGGTCTCCTGAATAAAAATACAAGGTTGCTGTGACTCAGTTTGTTTTTCCACTGTACTAGCAACATGTGAGTTGTAGGGGCAGAGGCAGAATTCCTCCCTGGGTGTATTTCTCTCTTCTGTGTGCGTAAAACTTTCATTGTGTTTTGAAATAAATTACTTGACAATGTTTGTCTTGTGTTTGGTGCAGCTTGGCCAAATATGGCCTATGCACCACAAAACTCAATCCAACCAAACCAATCCACCAAATGAAAATAAATATAAAAGGTTGAAGAATTTTTCGTTCTTAAGAAATATTTAGTTTATTAAATTGGTGAATACTTTAAATGAGAAAAGTCAAATTATACATTTTTAACCAAAACTTTAATTGAATTTGTTCAAGATATCAAACTATACAATCCTTGTCAGCAAATTTAATGCTTCATTCACATCAAGAGGTTATACATACCATAACAGAATGATCAAGGTAGTTGAACATTTTTGAGAAGCTCATGGTACTCTAATCGAAATTAACCTTCATCTTTATTCACCACTGATGCAGAATGGCACCATTGATGCAGATTTCAATGATCAATTTGTTCAGTGGTATTTTCAGATCTGAGTTTGACAAATATAAAAATTATGATTGGAGAGATTCTTCAGTTGGATTGAAGTTTGTTTACTATTTTACTCTATTTACAGATACAGAAAAAGATTACATATTAATGATTCAAAACATTAATTGAATCAATCAAATTAAGAACGCTTAGGTTCTTATCGAATTTAAATCAAGATTCCAGCTGACAAAAGCTGCTGGTATGGGAGAGGGGTGAAGGGCGCATGAGACGTCAACGATACCAGCGCTATCTAAGATTCATATAATTTCCACTGCCATTCACAGGTAGTTCTACTAATCCTGACCTGGAAATTGTATAATCTTGATGACAGACAACTTTAAATCTCAATGCCATGGGGTTCCAGCAGAAGATAAATTCATAGAATGCGTAATTTCCAGAAAGCAAAATGGGTGGGTTTTAAAAATAGAATGGATAAACTTGTGGAATTGGTAAATGATAATGACTTACATACTCTTTTGTTATCACCCGTTGTGTTCCAAGGTAAATTTGCAGAATGCTATATTAGAGAGAATGGTACCAATAATGAACAATTTTGGACCAAAGATGGAAACGTGAGAAACGTTTTAAAAAATGACTACAAGAAGGAATAATGATGAAAGTAGACATGATGTTGCTACCTTACGAGATGTGATTGTGAGTACTAAAAAAGCAGATTATTTTGTCTAAGCATGATACATGGAACAAATTCATCAGCAACGTTGACTGTACAACTGATGGCACAAAAGCATGTACATTGTTTAACATAAGCTTGCTAAAACATTTATCCATTCTGCAGACCTCTTACCAGTTTGAACCTTCTTGACCAATACAATGTTTCTTAGAATTCTGTTAACCGATAAATGTGCTTATTTAATGCTTAGTAGTAAACATAATTTAGCGCGAAAGCAATGCTATACTACTTGGAATTCTTATGCTCACATGGCTGAAAAAGCTTGCCTTTTTATTATTATGTTTATGAACTTTAAATTATATTCTCTAGAAGAAAATAGTCATCATGTAAAATGATGTCTTGACCAGACAGATTGCTAATAGACAATCCATTATAAAAAATATATATAATTCAAAAATATCACATTTAAAATAATTTTTATGTGTTTAATTTTTTATTAAGCAGTGTTATGTGTTAATTTTTATGTAAACAGAAACTGTAAGATAAATTTTTTTTTTAAAAACAAAAACTGCAAATAATCTAAACTTTGGAAAAGTCCGAAATCCGGAATGGCAGAGGGACTTTGTACTGTATTACCAGTTTATTTTTGAACACTTGAAGCAATAGCAGTGATTACAAGTTGGAGAAACTAACCCACATGGCTATTGTCATGCATGATTTTGTTTAAGATTTCGTTGCGTGATTTCGTTTCCTCAAGGCACCACCTCTCTATAAATGGACTCTACCTAGGTCATCTCTCTGTCTGTTACTTGACATCTTCAGTCTTGTGTTTGGTCTTACTTAACCAAATATGGCCTTTGAGCCATTACGTGAAGGTGCAAAAAAATTATACGGGAGTAAGCTGCATGAACCAAAAAATACAGAAAATAATTAAAATTTATTCCTTTCGTATACTTTCTAAAACACAATTAGTTATGTATAGTAATGAATCTGGATAATGTGACCTTCCTGCAGCTTCAAAACATTCGACTGAACACAACAGCCTTTTGAATTCCATCTACTTTTTACCCTCTTACATTGTAAACAGGAAAGTGTAACCTAACACCAGATTCTTTCATGAGGGGGCATCAGTTTTTAGAGGTAGCCACTGCACAACTGCATCACCCTCTACATGCAATCTGGAACCGCTATGAAACCGAACCAACCTCCTCCAATACAATTTCAATAATGGTAATGATTTACAGTATGTAGTTGCAAATCCGGAAATGTCCAAAATCGAAACGTTTACAAACCAGTGTTTTTATTTTCACTTTTTTTCCATCTTTCCAGCAATTTTTAAAGAACAAGGAGTTAAACCTGGACCTAATTGATGAAACAATGCAAAATAACGGACATGTTCACAGTCAATACCACACAGAAAAATTAGAAAATTTGCAAATAAATTATGTTGCTTTGTTTTAAACAGTTTTTTTTTCCTGAAAAAAATTATTCCTATTTATATATTTGCTACTTTATTATTGCAAACACAGAATTCCTATGGTGGTTAGGTTAAGGTTCTTTTGACAAAAAATGCAAATAATCCTAAATCCTAAATGGCTGATGTCTTGAGGATTTCGGACTTTTTTACTGCAGTAAGTTGATAGTGAAGTAGGCTTTTTACAGTAACTTATGGGGCATTTCACAGTAATAAGGTGTTACGGACTACACTTCAGAAACATATTTTATCCTTATATTCTCTTACAGTGAAAATGTTTTTACTAAACTTCAAGTAATTTTAGTATGCAATTAAAACATTAGCATTGAAAAAGATTTTTTAAAATCAAATTTATATTAAAACTCCTTGTTTACAAGCCTGTTAGGGACTCTACACATTTGTCTCTAGTGAATATTAATAAAAATACTGAGAACTGTTGTCAGACTATTACAATAAAATTGTTCTACTGTTTAAAAGTGTCTATGATTGATGAAATTAATATTTCTTCAAACTCTGCTTTTGGCATAGCTTTAAATTTATTTGTTGATGGGTTTAAGTTCAAACTTGAGCAATTTTTCTTCTGGTAACATTTTTACTATTTGCCCTGGCTACCAGTCATTACTATAAAGTACAGCAATTCAAGTGCTTACTTCAATGTCAGGTTTCGAAATGATTTGGTCAATGCTTTTTGCTAAGGATTGAGAATTCTCATTCCTTTAAATATCCCCACATCTTTTCTCAATATATTTGAAGTTAACTTCTGCAAATACTTTGCCATCATCAACATAAAAACTGTGCATTCTTCTGGTGCCATTGATTGATGTGTCAGACGTCATCCAAAATAATTCTAATAAACTTTACATCATCCAAAATAATTCTGTTAAAGGTGAAAACTTCCTTTTTGCAATGGGTTAGGACATCTGAGGCAATTGCATAGGAAATATGCTGCAGTTCTTCTTTAACAATACACAATATACTATACAATATAAAATACACAATACAATAGCTGTAAATATAGTCACTTGCTCTGCTGACCATTGAGTTTTCATGACTTCATTCTGTGGTTTCAGGCTATAATTTTCTGCAAAATCCTCTTGAATGATAATTTGACTTTCTGTCAGTTTCTCTTTTAGATATTGCATGTTTTCGTGCTGCCTTTTTACATTGTATACATGCGGGGAAATAAGTGCAGCTGTTCTTTAAGAACTTGTATCCCTTCAACTAAATCTGTTTCAACAGCTTCCTTTCTTACTTGATCACGGGTAACCCATTGAAAATAGCTAATTGGTATGTTTTCAATCAAATTCAAACAAGGTTAAAAAGAAATAAAGATATGCAAGTACTGGAAAACTGAAACTAAGTGTTCTGAAAGTTAAAGTTGAAATAGTTTTTTGAAGTGAAAGTTTCATTTTACCTTTAAAGTTAAAGTTCTGGTTGTTTTATTTTGTGTGCAGACAAATAGTAAAACGAAAACCCTGTAGACAAAAAACATCATTCTTGCCAAATGTAGAGTCTCACATTTTGTAGAGTCCGAAACAAAATTTTAGAAATTCATAAAAAGTAACAGATTTGAATAATAGTTTGTTTTTTTAAATTACGTTGAGGATTGGGTTGTTTTGACCATTTCCCTTCGTGCAGCCCACTATAAACTAACCTTTGAGATATAGTTGTCAAGAGGTAGAACTTTGAAATTTGAGTTGGACATTGTAGCACAAGTTGTCAAGTGGTTAAAATTCATAGTCTCTCCAGTGGAACACAGAGGGCAATCAGGAATATCTTTCACACCAATCCGGTGGAGATGTCCTTGCAAATGAAGATGTCCAGTTAACAATATTGTAACACTATTGTTGAAATTAGAAGATATTGATTTTGGTGAACAGAAAATCACATTTAAAAATTTTAACAAAACTTTTCATTCTAATTTTGTTACGGACTCTATAACCATCATTTTCACAAACTGTTAATGTTTACAGAATACATTTATGTATTAATTAAAATTATTAACCATAATGAAGATGTGCCAGAAATCTTAAATCGTTTAAAAATCTGTTCAAACCATTAAAAAACTAAAATTTACTGTAGAGTTGTAACATTAAAAACTGCATTTTTGATGTTCTAAGTGCAATTCTAGGCATAATATGAAGTAAAGAAAATAATGTGATATTCATGCCCTTTAGAATGTGCTCTTTCAATATATGTAATTATTTTTCAATTTTATTAAGTTTTGTTACGAACACACCTATGTCTCAAATATTGTGAAATGCCCCTTACATAACCATCTGAGCGTCATAAGATATCCTAGTAGCATACTATATTGCTCTTACCCTGCAGCACACATGACTAAATAACCACATCTATGGGTTGAAAGAATCCTTTGAAGGATTCTATTGGTCAAAACCTGCTTAGAAATGCTGGGAAAACTGCAGGTTGCATTGTGCAATAATGTGTGTTTCATCATTGAGAGTTGAAGAGAAATATCAGTGATTACATACAAACATACACAGTCCAGTCATATTAATGTGACCACCTGTCAAAAGCCAGAATAACCACCTTTGGCAGAGCGGACGGCTGCGAGACGTGCAGGAAGATAATCGATTAAGTTTCTGAAGATGTTCACTGGGATGTTGAGCCATGCCGACTCCAGTGCAGTGGCCAGCAATGCTAGATTATGCGGTTGAGGATCCATGGCGCGAACAACCCAATCCAGGTGGTCCCACAGATTCTTGATTGGGTTTAAATCCTGTGAGTTTGCTGGCCAGGGGAGTATGGTAAACTCATGGTGGTACTCTTCAAACCACGCACATACACTGCGAGCTGTATGACACCTTGCATTGTCCTGCTGGTAGATGCCATCATTCTGAGGAAAAATAATTCGCATGTAGGGGTGGACATGGTCTGCAAGGACAGATGCGTACTTGTGCTGATGCATCGTGCCTTCCACAATGATCAGTGCACCTAGTGAATGCCAGGAAAACATTCCCCAAACCATAATGCTCCCTCCTCCAGCCTGGATCCTTCTGGCAATTGTTGCAAGATGTTTGCTTTCAGACATTTCACGCCGTATACGCCAACGTCCATCTGTCCAATGGAGCATAAGACGTGATTCATTGGGAAAAGCCACCTGTCGCCACTCTGTGGATGTCCAGTTGCGGTACTGGCGTGCAAATTCCAGCCTTCGTCGTCGATGAACAGCAGTCAGCATAGGTGCATTAACCAGGCGTCTGCTGCGGAGGCCCATGTGCAGCAACGTTCGCTGTACCGTTGTTGAGGATACACTCTTGGTAGCCCCTTGGTTCATCTGGGCGGTCAGTTGCTCAACAGTTGCAAGTCTATTCGCCCGAACGCATCTCCGTAGTCTTTGTTCACCTCTGTCATCAATAGCCCGTGGTGCACCACATGTGCCACGCCGCTGATTTTGGATAGTGCCATTTTGCCATGCACTGTATGCTTTTACCACGGCGGCACACGAACAGTTCACAAAATTAGCCGTTTCCAAAATGCTTCCACCCTTGGACGGAAAGAGAATAATCATGCCCTTTTGGACGTCGGATAAATCGCTACGTTTCTGCATTACGCCAACGATTAAAATGCTTTCCGATGCCCTATGACATCTTTTATATACACTCCACTGCAATGTGCTGCCACCTGCCTTTTGTGATTGGTTATTTCTGTTGACGTCGAAAGTAGGTGGTGGTCACATTAATATGACTGGACTGTGTATATTCAGCAGATTTTCGTAATATTAATTTCTATGCAATTGATAAAAATCTCACTGATCCAATAAATTGTGTCTAATCTTTATACTCGAATTTTCAGTAAGCCAGATGCTGAGGCACCACCAGGGGCTCCAGAGCCACTGTCGGACGATGAAAGTGATCAATCGGAGAGGAGCGACTTTAGCGATTAAGCATAATGTTGAATATGTAACGTAATCTGTTTCATAAATCATTGAACTATTGTTTTCTCTAATCTTTCTCACTTCATGTTTTCTTATCGGTCATATTTTTTCATAGTGCTAAGGCAATTGTTATATTTGTTGATTGTTTCACATTCCAAATTGTTTGTGGCAAATACTTCAGGTAGTCCGTGGCTTCTCAGATTTCTCATTAAATCACATTTCCCACCACCTTTGCAAGCGATTGAATCGTCCTATTGCTTAATAAATGAGGCAGCTTTGATTTTAATGCCATTATCATATTTTTATGATACGTTGGATAGTTTTATTGTTTGGTTCTGTTGGTGTTTCTGTTTGAGTTCCATTTGAGGCTCAAATTGTTTTGTTTATAAAATATAAATTGTTTTGAATTGATTGAGCTCCATATAAGGTTCAGATAAAAATTTGTTTCTACAATTTTGTACAGTAAATTTTTTTTAAGAACATTACATCCAGTTAGATAATATGGGTGTATTTGATTCGCAGTGAACTTTGATTTACTTGTTTTTTATGAACATTTTTATTTGTTTTAGAACCTTTCTTTTGGTTCAGCTTTATTAAGTGTGAATGAAACAAATGCAAAAGCTTCACATCATTCATTGAGTAATGGCAGGCTCATTGCAAGCAACTTGGTGGATTTGTTCATCAGTGAAATGTATTGCAGGAATTCAGTATTGTTTAGATCTTAACTGTATGTCTGCCAAGCAATATTTTTTGTGTTTTCATTTTTCAATACATAATTTTTGGCTTTATAAAAAAATCCTTTTGAAACAATTTATTTAATCTTTGTATTAAAAAATAATACTCCATTATTTATATGGGTATGAAATAATTTGGGAACACTTGTCAGAAGTTCAGAACTAAACCCTGTGCATTTTAAACTACTTCCTTCACCATTGAGAAGACACCACCACCATTATCGTAGCACACCAGTTAAAAATCTGCTGTAACATATTCAGTATAGTACCTGCAAATTATAGTATTTGCCACATACAAACTTATCACTGATATCATGCCTGTTTTACCCCTTTGTCATGTGTGTAAATTTGATATCATTATTGGTGCCAATAAATGTTTTTGTGATATGAAAATGTAAACTCGGATAATCAATCCCTTGTATTTAATAATTACTTATTTTGCTGTTTCTGAAAATTATTTTCTTATGTATTTATGTATAAATTAGATAAATTGTGGTTTTGTATTAACTATTTCGACTTTTAAATATGATGAAATCAAAGTACAAAAACCTATTAAGTTGTTTCTCATTTGTATACCTTCATATTTGTCTTTCAAATTAGTTGTATTATATTTATAATGAATTCTCTATTTGTGTTGCTAAATTTGGGATTTTAAATATGTTCTGTTGCTTTAAAAAAATGTGAGCATATTTGTCTTTTTTCAAAAAATAATTTGTTTTTTAAAATCATGTTCCATTTATGATTGTTTATAGCATCAGTCTCAGTCTATTCATTACTGAAACCGCTAATTTGCATAGTTAATTTAGTTAGCATAATTTTATGAGATAGTCTACAACAAATTTTACTGTTCCTACAAATAATAAAATATTTTAATGAGTAAATTTTTAAGAATAGTGAAATCATTCGCTATTTTCCACACACTAATTGCAATAAATTTTGTTACAGTTAAAAACATGGTTTATATTTTTAAAAAGAAATGTTATTTACAAGTAAACAATAAAATAATCATTGGTTTCTAACTTTAATGGAACATGTTAAAGGGTATTGTACAAACTTTGTTAAGTGTGGAGTGTTTGCTGTTAATATAAAAGTCTGAACACTGAAAAGTTTTAGACTAGTTGAAAGTGAATTTTTACTGAAATGTAGTGAAGAGAGGTTGAAAGATAGATGCATGTTTGTATGACTGTTAGAAGAATGTTTACATCGAAATTTTGTAATATGGAACTGTATACAGTAAATGTTTTCCTTGAGTGCTTGTTATCATTTTGTTCATTAGATTTCGAGTTTATGAAATATTCTGTTCTACTTAATAGCTCGTTAGTGATCAATAGTTAATTTCCTTACCAATATAGCATCTTAACTCTTTGTGTGTATAAACCTGTTAAGCCCTTCTATAAAGTATTTCTAGTTTATGAAAAACTTCTACAGTATTACATTTATCATATCTATATCTAGTAAAAAGTAGTTTTATACATTATTGAATCGCTTTTTGGTCTGATTTAATAACACCCTCTGACAATTGTATTATGGTATCATTAATGTGGGATAATGGTGCTCTCTATAATATTTTCTACTAAATGTATTTGATCTTGTTTATCCAAATAGGTGGTCTAGATGATGAAATGAGCATTTAAATAATTTAGTTTGGGAATTAGAATTGGTTCAACTAAATTTTAAACTTGACAATTAATGGTTTATTGGATTAATATTTTTTTTTTTAATTTTATTTTAAGTAAATGTTTCATTGCTAATAAAATTTTTCTTTGAATTTTCTAATGAAATGTTGCAAATTTAATTAAATGGCGTACATAATCAGTATAAGTTTTGTAACTTGGCAAATTTGAAAACGTTTTCATCACAATAAGTTCTTGAAATTAAAGTTCTGCTTCACTAATCCAACATAATTGAAAGCTTTTCAAATTACTTGTCTAAGTTATGTGATTTAAAAAAAATAAGTTTTTTATTTTATTTATTTTCTTCTTTTTATTATTATTTTTTTTTTAATCTTAGAATCTTTTTAAAGTTTTGCTGCTAAAATGTTTCTTGTGAATTCAATTACTACCATACCTGTCAACTTGTACAGTTTAGCCATAGGTACAATGAAAAACGTAAATTCCACTGCAATAAGAAATTTCCAATTCTCAAAGTTCGTGTTAATCCTAGCTTTTTTGCATAATTACAGCGAAGTTAGACTGAACATGTTAAGAATGAAGTCTCCAGAAGTTCAAGAAATAAAGTCTCGTGTCAAGTTAGTGTTCAGTTCCATTCCTTAAATAATTAGCATACCTTTTTGAAAATAGCTTAATCATCCATTATAAACACTTAAAAAATAGCAAAATCACTGAATAGTTTCGATTTATGTTTGTATTGGGATGCTTTAAAATTGTATACATTTCATGTCTATACATGTAATTAGACCATTAAAATTGCAAGATCGAAAATTGATGTGTTGGCAGGTATACAATGTACAAAATCTGTGTAATTAATGTTGAAAGTTTAGATGTAACCATAAGACTAGTTGACTGAATATGATTACTTTACCTCCTTTTAATTAATAGATATTTCCAATTATATCGCATTCACGTGAGTTAGTTGATTGGAAGTTGGGAATCGTTTAAACTTGTGAAATTGTTGACTGTTGTGATTATTGAAGTATAAAATCTGTTGATTCTGACATGTTGCTCAATGAAGCTGATGTAACTGCCACAGTGTACTTGTAAGAAAATCTTAAATTGTACAATAAACAACTGTTAAATTAATCAACATCTTCTCCTTCCACATCGTTAATATTTATCTGTGTATTGTATGCAATTTTTGCAATTCAATTTTATTTTTTGATTCTACAGAAATCAATGAAATGTAGCTTAGATTTTTACATCTTAGAGTAAATTCTTTTAATTTTCTAATTGTTGGTATGAGAGCATTGAAATTCTATCATTTCCCAAACAATAGAAGTTTCCACATTTTAATAATTTTTTTACCAATCTCAATTCAAATTTTTGTAGAACCTTTGTGTTAGAAAAATAAGATGTTTGAAATGTCTGCTTAATCAAGAATCTATGCAAATGAAACTAAAGCAGTAAGAGCTATATTATGTCTAAAGCTATTGCCATTGTAAGGTTTTTCCTTTTTGTACTATTTCTTAACTTTTAGTTTAAAAGGGATATATGGAAGCATATGCATGTAAATGAAAATACTTTGTGTATCTTTTCATAGTATACAGCATCCATATATTTACAGTTGTATTGATACCACTTTTTAAAAATTGACTAAAATATTATCTAATATATATTTACCTTTTTTTTCTGCGCAGAAATTTATATATTCCAAAGTAGTTTCTGTAATTTTAAGGTCAACTAATTTGTGTTTGTGAAGTATTATTTAATATATGCATCAAAAACATTTGAACTGTTTTATCTTTAGTGCTTATATCCTTAAAAGTTTATAATTATTTTTAACGTTTTGTATAAATTATGTGTTTTACTTAGTCAAAAGAATACATTGTGAATTTAACTAAATACTTAGTTGTCTGTTATAAGTGATAATGGTTATTTGTAATAAAATATTCCTCTAACTCATTTTTGTGTGGGTTTAAATTTAATGTTTCACCACTAAGACCTTTTCACATGAAATGTGAATACCTACATATAAGAGTTTTAGAGTTTGATATATATATATATATATATATATATTTAAATGCAGTACGTACTAGTTATGAAATTGTGGCCTGTTTGTTAACTACCCAAAAAAGAGACTTCTATAGAAATATCCACATAAGTATTCTCTTTTAAGTGAATTTTATTTCATCTTGCATTTGCATCTTATCCTTACACTATAAATCTTAAATCAAACCAACCATAAGTATTCAAGAGAAACCTTTACTGACTTAATGTTAAACTTCTGTATTATAGACAAATTTATTTAAAACTAAAAGCTTACTTTTATTAACATCAATGTGGGTATGTATTCTAAAGACACCTTTGTAGACATTTTTATTAAAACTTCCTCTAGATGTAGCTATAGAAACATACTTGGTAATGTTTATCTACAAAAGCACAACTCTTACTTTAGCTATTCTAGATATACTAGAATTTTATTTAGAATGGAAACTCTTTGAGGTTTTATACATATCCTTACAGTTCTATGCAATTTTTTTATTACTAGGGGGCCCTGCCACCTGCTCGCCTACGCTTATCAACCCGGGGTGATTGCCACGCAAACCAACACTCCTTTCACAGTTTTCAATCCTCTGCGACGGCGATATTGTCTTAATAATTCGTATATTCCTGATTGGAATTTCCGGGCCATGACGTTCATTTAGGCCGTTTCGCGTTTCATCTCCGCGGTGAACAAGTTGGGTTGGCGTGGAAGTTTGGAGAGTGGGGTGCCAGCTCAGGTATTGCTTCGTCATCTGACCGTGGTTCAAAATTACCAGGTGTTGTCCTCGGATCTTTTCCTTAAGGGACTGGTCCCGGACCGTCGTCAATAGCCCGTTGTGTTGCTTTAGTACGACGTTAACTAAAATTACCATTACCGCGATGAACAATTTGTACACTCGAGAAATTATACTTTTCATCGCATCGAATTTATTTTAAAACTAATAGTATTAAGCTATAGATATGACAGTTTTACTTTTGTATCGGAAATTACGATCTAAAAAAATAGGAATTTATGCTATTATTTTTATTCTAGAGCTGTGAGAGATTTCTTACAATTATTCCATAATTTCTTTACAAAGCATATTTATGAAATTAACTCTTCTGGTGATTGCATCGACGACATCTTGTCTTTAGAAAACTGACCATATCTTGATCTCATAAAAAAATTAGTCAATATCTTGATGAGATATGGGTCATTCCACGTGAAATGAGCAAAAATCAGAAAAAAACCGTGGCCGTATGGTAATGGATTTTCATGAAATTTGGTACAGGGGTTTAGTTTATGCATAAATAACGATATCCAAAAGAATTAGGTTCAAAATTAAATATTTTCGAAATTGGAGGCATTTTTAGGACTTCCAACTTTGAAGAACAGTTGCGAGATCGCTTAATGTTGCATGTTTGAAGTTCTGTTTCTCAAAAACTACTTAACGTAGACAAACATGTTTTACATTTTTATAATCTGTACAAAATGTTCTTTTTTTCACTGTGGCAACAACCTTTTTAAGCATCACATTTAATCCAAAATTTAGTTGCAAAAAATGGAAAATTGTCATTTTTGACGGAATTAAAAACATTTCTATGGGCTAAAGAAATTTTACGACATACTTTAAATTCATGCCAGTTACAATGCTAGATATGATAATATTACTGATAGAGTTTGGAAGTCGTATTTTAATTCTTTCATCTTCAAAATAGCTAACGAAAAGTACAAAATGATAATTTTCTACTCTAAATAGGCATAAGAAATCAAATGAAGGACAGCTTTTACAAAACCGACATTCCATAGGAATGCAGTTTCATATGTATATTACTTGTAAAAAAAATCAGGATTGTAATCTGAGTCCTAAAGCAACAATAATAAAAACAAAATCACAACATTTGCTTCCCACTCTATGCATGTTACGAGAACTTCAATGATAACAGTGAAATAAAATATAGATAATGAAACCCTAATTCAACAAAGAAATACCAAATCATGTTTAACTTTAAGGGTGAATTATAAAAGCAGGAAAAATGAGTGTCAAAACAAGCTTAAAAATTTCAACGTAGTATCATAGAAATTATGAATTTTAACTAATTACCTTTTCAAATTCACGATGTGGTAAAGCTCACAAGTTAAACTTTGCTTCTTCTATTATTGAAACGTGATTTTTTTCTGTGCTGCTGAATTCTTTTTAAACTTTTTACTTCTTTTCCTGGCGATTGCGATAAATATGACACTCGAATTAGTGTCGTACAATTTGGAATAGGAATGTAGCAATGACAGTTACGAGTTCCCGTAATGGTTGCGGTCACTTCATTAAACTTTTGTTGAAGATAAGACTCAATTTGAATAACATCAGTTGAAGGCACATAAAAGAATTTGATGTTTGAAATGGTTAAAGTACAGAAGGAAAATAGTTGTTTTGCATTAAAAATCTGATTGTTGTATGGTCTCTGTAAACTTGTTCTTGCGGCTAACCGTTTGATAGTTCCACTGATTCCATAGAAATGGGCTTTTGCCATGACTTGTAGCGAAAAAGGGCGATTCTGCCTTCAATTCAAAATCGGATTCATGATGGCAAATGTTGGAAAAGTTTTTCCGGTTTTTATACTGTGCTGAACACCTATCGCTGAAATAGATAAGTTTCTTCACAGAAAGAAACCTTTCTTTTATAAAAGGGATTACGGCAGTCTGAAATGCAAATACACTCAATGTATCATGTCTAGTATGGTCACTAATAACATACATTGAAAGGATTTTAAACCTGTTTTCGTTATCCTTCCCATAAAGTACAAATGGGTGCAGTGTAGCTTGAGTAGTTTCCCAATAGAATCCTTAAATTGCATCCTGAACAATAAATGAATAATTTTCTGAAAAATCGAGGAGTACAATGCACTCCTCCTGGGAAGCAGTCAATTTCTTTTAAGGGGATGTTGTTTCAGCAAACTTTGCTTTCAGCTGTTCTATTAAACAATAAAAAATCTTCCTTACTTTCAGTCGCATGTGTACTATTAATTTTATTGAGGTTTACTTTCAAAACAGTTCCCAAATTTATTTTAGCAGTTGAAACAAATTTCTGCAATTTTCTTCTGCCATAATGTTTTCTTTAAGTCATGCTGAGTTTACGAACCTTTTTAACAGGCGAATTTCCCATGTTCTGTACGCTGTTATTGAGTTTCTCGTACTGTTTCTCTGAAGCTTCCGTTTCAAAATAAAAATCTGTTGCATCCTCTTCTGTAATAAAATTTTTAACACCAATTTCACATGTGAGACAGATCTTTTTACCTGGCGAGAGCAATCCAGCTGATTTCTTGGCAATATATAGTTTTATTATTCGCAGGGACTTTTTCACGGCACGTTTGTGACTTTTAAAAGGATTACAAGTTCGTCGGAATAAGTAAGTATACTTCAGTAAATACACTTTCTCATGGTGAAGACAAATGTTTTCAAACTTCCTACCTAATTTCAAATACAACAATTCTCTGGCTTTATCTGTAAGTTCGGAAAGTTCTTTTAATACGGTTTCTTTTACATAATGGATTTTATGGCAGTTTTCTTACACCATTTCTCCCACGTCACAGTTCGAAAGTTCAGGAATTTTAAAATCTCTTTTACTATCAAAATCACACAAACATAGTAATAATATTTCCTAAAAACTACAAGAAAATCCTAAAAACTTCTCTAGCCGACTAATGATCATTTCAATGGATGGAACACTTATGGATTGCCACTTGAACATTCGCATGTGTTCGAAAGATTTCGGTTCAGCAAAAATTTATCAGTTTATAGCAACCCAAGCACATTTATAACCATAATTCATTTAGTAGTGTTTATTTATTCTATTATCTCTCATTGAATGTAATAGCATCTCTTTCAATGAGGAAATGGATGGCTTAATGGCGTGTTTTCGCCTGTTTTGTTTCATCATGCGATAAAATAAAACTATAGTTTTCATCTAGTTAAAAATGCTCCTGGGACAACAATAAGCAAATTACAATGATGAAAATTTCAGGACAGATAATATACATCTGGATACATAATACTGAAAATTTGTGAGTTTCTCGGAGCTGTCCTTCACAATAAAATTTGTATTTAAAAATACAGAAAAATCGCCGTTTTCAATTATTTTCCTTTTTTATTATTTTTTTTCTTTAATAAGGAATAGGATTACATTCACTAAATTATACCTACCTTTTATATAGAAGAAGGGCTTTGTTAAGAATTATTTTTGATATTGTCTTTCCATTTTTAGAGGTACTAGAGCAATTTGAAATTGGTATCATAGTGGACAAATCTCTATTTTCGCCGATCCTTCAGAACTAGAAGTACGGGATATTAAACAAAATTCTGACATTTCCTGAAAGAACTTTTACTGAAGAATGTAACAATATAAAAATTTATAATTTGTGTCAATAACTTTTTGAAATATTGGGTCTCAAACATGCTACTATTAGTGCTACAAAAATCTACATTTGTGTGACCTTGAATTTTAAAATTTAATAAAAAATAAAATATCCATTTCTGACATTTAATATTTGGCAGTTCCTCCTTACTATATGCGATCTATTTAGAAACTAATTTTCATTAAAATCGGTGATGTGTCAGCCACAGCCTATTTGCTCATTTTGCGTGGAATGACCCATATGTCATTATAGAAAAGTTGATCATATCTTGAAGAGATATCTCGTAGAAAAAACTTGGAGAGTTAAGTTCTGATTAAGATGAATTTAAATGTCACTGAACGCGTTTTAGTGGTATTCTTCTGCACCACAGCCGACCAACTGGTATAGTGGTTAAGGTGTTACCCTCTAGATCGGAAGGTTCCTGGTTCGAGTCCGGGCATGGATGTTTGCAAGCGTATGGTATAGAGGCGGCTGGTGCACCTTAAATCTGTCGTGGCCGAAAGTCCTCACGTTGGGTTGGTGTGGAAATTTAGAGAGTGGGGTGCCAGCTCAGGTGTTGCTTCGTCATCTGACCGTGGTTCAAAATTACGAGGTTTTGTCCTCGGGTCTTTCCCTTTCGGGACTGATCCCGGACCGTCGTCAATAGCCCGTTTTGTTGCTCTAGTACGACGTTAACTAAAATAACCGTTACCTCTATCACATGCGGAGTCCCGGTGGCTAGGCCGACCAACCAGTATAGTGGTTAAGGTGTTAGCCTCTAGATCGGAAGGTTCCTGGTTCGAATTCGGGTCCGGGCATGGATGTTTGTAAACGTATGGTGTAGAGGCGGCTGGTGCACTTTAATCTGTCGTGGCCGAAAGTCCTCACGTTGGGTTGGCGTGGAAGTTTGGAGAGTGGGGTGCCAGCTCAGGTGTTACTTCGTCATCTGACCGTGGTTCAAAATTACGAAATGTTGTCCTCGGATCTTTCCCTTAAGGGACTGATCCCGGACCGTCGTCAATAGCCCGTTGTGTTGCTCTAGTACGACGTTAACTAAAATTACCAATTACCCGGTGGCTAGGTTGGAAGAGTTAGCGAATTAGCACCGGAGGGTGGCGAGTTCGAATCCAACAAACACCGCCGTGTACAAAGGGGGCCGGTGCACGTTAAATCTGTCTTGGTCTCGAATGTTCTCACGTTTGTGTGGTGTTGGATTTCGGTGAGTGGGGTGCCAGCTCGGGTGTTGTCTCGTCATCTGACCGTGATTCACAATTATGTGGTAATGGTAATTTTAGTTAACGTCGTACTAGAGCAACACAACGGGCTATTGACGACGGTCCGGAATCAGTCCCTTAAGGGAAAGATTCGAGGACAACACCTCGTAATTTTGAACCACGGTTAGATGACGAAGCAACACCTGAGCTGGCACCCCACTCTCCAAACTTCCACGCCAACCCAACGTGAGGACTTTCGGCCACGACAGATTTAAGGTGCACCAGCCACCTCTACACCATACGTTTACAAACATCCACGCCCGGACCCGGATTCGAACCAGGAACCTTCCGATCTAGAGGCTAACACCTTAACCACTATACCGGTTGGTCGGCTCACAATTATGTGGTATCCTCGGCAAGGTTATGTAATTTTAATTAGCGTTGTACTAAAGCAACACAACGGGCTATTGACGACGGTCTGGGTTCAATCCCCAAAGGGAAAGAATCGAGGACAACTCCAGGTAATTTTGATCCACTTCCTATGGGAAACATATTAAAGCTTCAATTTAAAAATGATTCATTTTAAGAAATATTAGGTATCGATCTAATGTAAAATGTTACGCAGATTTCAAATCCGTTGAAATTTTTTTCTATCATCAACGATCTAGGAGATAGAAAAAAGAACTACATAACTTCAGTTAAAACTCTTTATGTGTTTCGTTCTTCGGCTGAAAGCTTTCAAACGGTAACACAGAAATAATAAATTTAGAATCTGCGTTCTCTTTATGGGTTGCCATTCTAAATAATGATGAAATTCCATTAAATTCATTTTAAAATGTTCTAGATTGAATTTTAAAATTCGTCGCGACCTAAAAATTGCAAAAAAATTTAGACTACCTGTGTGCCAAATCCCATTACTGTAAGTGCCGTAGATTCGTCAGGACTTTGATCACAGAAAACAGACAAATACTACCTTTTATAATAGTAGAGAGTATTTGCATGTGTGTGTGTGTGTGTGTGTGTGTGTGTGAATTAGGTTAAATATTTCACTAATACAACTGCGGTTCATAAAAACAGGTGCTTAATGTAATCTAATTGGGAAATTAAAATAAATGCACTAGCATTGTGTTGTTGTTGTTGTTGCCAATCCCCAAAGTCCAGCGGGGCTAGACTAGGTCCATGAATCCAAACACCCTGAGGAAGTCCAGGACCAGCAATGGACTTCCAAGGAGATCTTGATGGTTAAGTCCCAGGCACTCCAGGATGTGGGAAGGAGAAGCCTGCTCAAAGGAGCACTTGGTGCATGTGTCGAAAGTTCTCAAGCCATCTGAGAAGGTCATAGTTCTGAGGTGTCCACTTAGGAATCGGGTAATTGCAGTTTGTCCCTGCCTGTCACAATTAAGTGCCAAAGAGCAGCCGGGTCGATGGCCCCGATACCATTGATGCACTGGGGGAGTGGACCATATTGTTTTTCCCCTCAACTTAGCCTGCGAATAAATCTCAGTGTAGGTAAGAGGCTCAAGTGGAACCAATACTTCACTAGCTCCCGCCTTGGCTAATTCATCTGCCATTTCATTCCCATCAAGTTCGACATGAGAGGGGATCCACTGTATGTGGATCTGATTATCTATAGACAGTTGTCTTAGCTTATTGAGGACAGATACTCCCACCTTGTCTCTAACACCAGACCAATTAGCCAAGTGCTGGACAGAACTCCTGCTATCTGTTAGAATCCAGATTTCTTTTCCTGCAATGACAGTCGCAATATAGTCAAGGCTTTCGTTTATAGCAATAAGCTCGCTACGGAATACAGAGCAGCCATCAGGATTCCTTCTCTGAATCTTTGTGTAGTTACCATCTGAAATTATATAGATTCCACTGCCAGCTCCACCCCTCTCGTTTTTACTGCCGTCAGTGTACACCTTAGTAGCGTCAGCCGGGATGTTGTTGATTATTTCAAGTGCCAGTTGCTTTAGATAAATAGGAAGGTCATGCTGCCTGTTCACTTGTACAAGAAGGTCTGTGTGTAATAACTAGCATTGTAAAATTGACGTTTAACTATTTTTTATTTCAAATGCAGCTGTTCCATAAGGGTCATGCAACATCTTTGCCCTGAAAAATTCAATCGTAGATAAAATACATAGAAAAATTGAAATGACAAAACACGAGAATTTACAATCAATAACAAGATTTATTTTTTTTCACTCGGATCTTTTCCTTTGGGGTTGATCCCGGACCATAGTCAATAGTTCGTGTTGATCCTTGCGATGTTATTTAAAATACATACCTACCTATAATATACTCTATAACAAAGAAATCGATGCACCCAGAAAGGGCAGAATTACAATGGTGATGGGCTCGCTCGATTTGGAACAGCGCTTACTGGGGACGTATAGTCTTTAGTGACGAGTCCCGTTTCCAATTGTGTCCTGACAACAACCGCAGACTGTATGGAGATGTCCAGGGCAGCGTGGGGATCCTGCCCTTACTAACGCATGCCTACAACAGGCCGTTATGGTCTGGGGTGCCATCTCCTTTATAGCTGGAGGTTCTTGGTTCGAATCCGGGTCCGGGCATGGATGTTTGTAAACGTATGGTGTAGAGGCGGCTGGTGCACCTTAAATCTGTCGTGGCCGAAAGTCCTCACGTTGGGTTGGCGTGGAAGTTTGGAGAGTGGGGTGCCAGCTCAGGTGTTGCTTCGTCATCTGACCGTGGTTCAAAATTACGAGGTGTTGTCCTAGGATCTTTCTCTTGAGGGATTGATTCCGGACAATCGTCAATAGCCCGTTATGTTGTTCTAGTACGACGTTAACTAAAATTTACCTTACCATTACCTTACCTTTGATAGCTGGACCACATTTTTGTCATTTTTGGCACACTTACGGAACAGCGGTACGTAGACGATATTCTACGACCATTTGTGTTACTTTTTGTTCCATTTGCAACACCCCGTAATTACTTTTCAACATGCTAATGCCTAGCCGCACACAGCAGGTGTTGCTATGAATTATCATCAGGCTTTCCCAACACTTCCTTGGCCGGCTATGTCTCCTGATCTCATTCCCATAGAGCACTTAGGGACGTTATAGGAAGTCGATTGCAACCATACCGGAATGTTAACCATTTAGCAAGACAATACGAGACGGCAAGATATTCCGCAGGATATCATCCGGTAACTTTTTCAGTTTATGTATCCAGGCCAGAGATATACCAACACCTTTTTGACTTCTTCCTTTTGTAACGGTCATACACTGAAATAAATCATTCAATTATTCTGAAATTCCACTAATCCACTAATTCATTACTAATTCCACTAATTCATCCATTAATTTTTTATCGCAATCGGACAACTCCTTCTTGGTGCGTCGATTTTTTTCTTATAGAGTGTATTTTACTTAAGGGACTCAGAAATTGACGTTATTTTTTGTCGAATGGTAACAACGGTAGGGATTTCAATTAACGTCGCACTGGAGCAACACGACGGGCTATTGATGACGGTTGGGGTTCAATCCCCCAAGAGGACAATACCATAAAATTTTGAACCACGGTCAGATGACGAGGCAACACCTGAGCTGCTAACCCTCTCTCCAAACTTCGACACCAACCCAACGTGAGGACTTTCGTCCATGACAGATTTAAGGTGCACCAGCCGCCTCTACATCATACGCTTACAGTTACCATGCATATATTATCTACATGCACTGACCCAGATACCAACCAGAAACCTTCCTATCTAGAAGCTAACACCTTAACCACCAGACCGGTTGGTCTGCTTAAAAATGCTAGATTTGAGTTATGGAGCTGCATAATAGTATTGCTAAAACCAGACAAGAGCTTGACACTCTAGAGAAATTCTTCAGCAGTCTGATTGCAAGAAACAATGATAAATCTGGACGATAGAAAACAGCGCAGAAACGAAACTATTGAGCAAATATAGGTTTCTCTCTATATTAAAAAGAAGTTACTGCCGGCCACAGGATTGAAAACTAGCCTTTTTCATACGATTCTCAGACGGTTTCCCGAGAAAGTACAGATCAGAAAATTACGAAATTAAAATGTTTTTTTCAAAGTTGTACAGGGAACAAGACAGATTTTTTCTGATGCGGCTGTTAGTTTTTGGTGCATTATTAAGTGACAAAATCGAAAAAAAAAAGCGAAATTTCTAACGCGAGTGAGCAAAACACGTAAAAATTTTCAGTCTTTAGCCATAAGGTTTTTAGAGTAGCTCTAAACGGTAAATTTTTGCATCTCGCTAAGCTTGTTTAGAAATTTCAATTTGGTTCCTGGTAATATTTTTTTGAAATTCGGGTAAAATCGGGAAATTTTCTTTACATTTTTGTTAAAACTATCATATCTATAGCTTATTGCCAATAGTTTTCAAATTTGAAAGCATCACTGGAAACCTTAGAATGTACTCTTTCTTATGTTATAATTAATTTGGAAATTGGTTAATAAATAATTTCGATGCAATTAAAAGTTGGTCAGACAAATTTTGGAATTTTTATTAAAATCCGATACTAAACTAAAACTGTCATATCCAAAGTTTAAACCAGTGTTTCCAAAAGTGTGGTACGCGTACCTCAGGGGTACGGGAAGAGTTTGGTTGGGGTACGCGTTGCACTGGAGTTTGGTGGGGATATGCACAGCACTGTACTTGGCTGCGCCTAATTCTACGCTCTCATGGGTCAAGTCAAGACAGTTTAGTGAGGCGTGAGATGGTCTGGAGTGACACTAGCGCGTCTTTCTAGGAACGGCTCTTCGTTACGTGGACGATTCTATTCAGGACCGTAGGTTGGTCGGTAGATATTAATTCGTGATAAGTGAATCGATTCTTCAGTTTGATTCTTTCGTAACTTGTTTTGATCCACAGTGAGCTATGATTGATTATTTACTTGTTAAAATATTACCAGGACCGTACTGAGGGAAACCTCAATAGTTTTTGTGCATCTCCCGTCTTAGCTCTGTTGATTATTCTTGTACTGCTGTCACCACGCAACACTTAAATTTTTTCTTCAAGTTTGTATTTCGACGATTTCTAACAGTATCTTCAAATATTTCACACTTAATATTCATTTTCCTCTTTTAGAAGTAAAAATCTCTCATCTTCAATTGATTGAGTCCATATATATCTGCATGTATTAGTTCACTAACTGTTAAGGCTCTACTTTACACGAGTTTAATATCTACCGACCTGCCTACATTCCAAAATAGAATCGTCCACGCAACGAAGAGCCATTCCTAGAAAGACGCGCTAGTCTGGAGTGACACGGCAGAAATATACCACACTTCGTTGCAGAAACAACTTACTTCGTTAACCCTCCGTTGGGCGCAACCGTTCCCCACTCCTCTCGAGAAGGGGTAGAAATCTGCTTATTCTAGTAGTCTCTTATCTTTACCGCATGTTTGGACCGAACATTTTAATTTTATTCGCGCGCTTCGTTGACAGCTTTTAGCGTCATTCTGATCTATCAGGCACATTGCGACCGAAAGCGTTACACAAATAAATATACGTAATATCTGTGCTTTAATATCACGAATACAAATACTGACGACCATCTACAGGCTCAAGCCCAACAAGGCTGGTCCTTTGTTTATGAATTCCCCAATTCCCACTGACTATCCAATTGTGTCTTAAATTCGTACACTCCCTTTGAACTAACTATATTTTTTGGCAACGCGTTCCAATTGTCTATTACCCTATTAAAGTCGTAGTTTTTCCTTAAATCCCGATTAAAATGTGTCTTATTCAATTGATACCAATAGCCCCTTGTTCTGTTATCCCTATTGAAATTTAAGCTCTCTGTGTCCCCTTGTTTTACCAACTTGAAAAGCTGAATCAAATCCCCCCTCCTTCTTCTTTTTTCCAGTGTATACATGTTTAGCTTACTTAAACGTTCATTACAGCTATCCCCTTTATTATTTTTGTAGCTCTGTGCTGAACCCTTTTAATTAATTCTATATCCTTTCTCATATATGGAGCCCAGAATTGTACAGCATATTCTAGTTGTGGTCTTACTAAACCCTTATATAACGGCAAGATTATATTCTTATCCCTTGAAGTTACAGTCTTTTTAATATACCCCAATAACCTATTAGCATTTTTACCCGCAGCTGAACATTGGTGACCCATTTTAAAATCCCTGAGAATTATCACCCCAAGATCCTTGACTGTTTCACCCTCCTTTACCTTTACTCCCTGCAGACAGTACTCTGCTCCACTGTTCCTGTAACCCATATGCAGAACTTGAAAATTCTCTACATTAAATGACATACCCCATTTTACAGCCCATTCGGATATCTTATCAAAATCCCCTTGTAAATTTTCTATCTGTAACTTGGTATCCACTGTCCCCCATATTTTTAAGTCATCTGCAAATATACTGATTCTATTCTTAATACCCTGACCTATATCATCTATGAAAATTATAAATAAAATTATTCCCAAAACTGATCCCTGAGGCACCCCACTTATAACTTCTCTCCACTGTGAATAATTTCCTTTTACCTGTACTCTCTGCTTTCTATCCAATAACCAATTCTTTATCCATATCAATGTTTTTCTCTGAATCCACGGCATTTCCAATTTAAACAGTAATGCCTCATGAGATACTTTAACAAAAGCCTTTTGAAAAGCTATGTACATGATATCTACACTGCTCTTATTATCAACTCCTCAGTAATTTTTTCGTAGAACTTCAAAAGGTTCATAGAGCAGGATCAGCCCTTCCTAAACCCATACTGATTATCTGATAACAGTCCCCCTTCCTCCAAGTATAACATTATATACTTTTTAAACAGATATTCAAATATTTTGCAAATTACTGATGTTAGACTTACTGGTCTATAGTTGCCCGGATCACTTTGTATTCCCTTTTTGAAAATTGGAGTTATGTTGGCCAACTCCCAATCCATTGGTACCCAACCCGTGCTATATGTTGAATTAAATATCATGTGAATTACGTCCCCCAATTCTTCCGCGCATTCCACTAGTACTCTTGGATAAATATCGTCTGGCCCTGGTGCTTTAGATGGTTTAATTCTTTTCAACTGATGTACTATTTCTTCCCTGTTAAATGTGCATTCTTTAATTATACCCACTGCAAAGGCTCCATCCTTGGGATCCTTTTTTAATCTATAGTTACCATTGAAAACCTCCAGAAAAAAGACATTTAACACGTTTGCCATTCCCACCTCATCTTGAATTAATTCACCTCCCCTCCACTCCAACGGGCCCAGTGCAGTACTAAATTTATTTTTACCACTTGCATATGCAAAATATTCTTTTGGGTTTATATTTATTTCCCTTGCTAGTTTTTCCTCCAAGGACACCTTTTGCTTCCGACTAATAGTTTTAAACTCCTTTCTGGCTTTCAGATATGCTTCCTTGTCCCTGTCGTTACCAGTGCTTTTATATACCCTGTATGTTCTTTGTTTTAATTTTAAAGCTTTGTGTGTTTCTCCTGAAAACCACATAGGGAGCAAGTTTCTAGATTTTCCTTTTTTCCTGAACGTTACATGTTTTTTTAACACCCTGCCTAACTTATTCTTAAATTCGTCCCATTGCTCAGAATGATGCGGTGCTAATAATCCCTCTTTGATTGTCTCCTTTAACTCTTCCCTTATCCTATGAAAATTTACCTTTCTGAAATTTGGAATTATCCTACTATTGATTGTGTATGCTGACTGAAAATTTATACTTAATTTGATACTTCTATGATCACTTTTTCCCAGTGGCTCACCTATAACAAAATCCTGCACCCTATCCTCGTCATTGCTGAAAATCAAATCCAATATTGCATTGTCCCTAGTATCCTCATACACCACCTGGTACAAAAAACAATCATGTATCACTTCCAAAAATTCTGCCCCTTTCCCATTTGTAGCTAGATTGTTTGTCCAGTCAATATTTGGATACTTATAGTCCCCATTAAAATTAATTCTCCTTTTTGACATGCTTCGTGTATCAGATTGCACATACCCTTTTCCTGCTCTTCACTACAAACAGGAGGTCTATATATGTTACCCAGAATTAGTCCTTTGCCTTTGTTTGTATTCAGTTTCACCCAGAATGATTCTATACGCTCAGTTTTACTATTTAACTTTATTTCCGTACAGTTTAAGAATTATCTCACATAAATCAAAACTCCACCCCCTTTCCAATTCACTCTGTCCTCCCAAAACATTGAGAATCCATTCAATTCTAAAATTTGTGCATCTTCACTGCCTGTCAAACTTTCAGTTATCCCAATGATATCTATATCCTCTGCTTGTGCAATTCCCCTGAGCTCATCCATTTTATTTCTCACACTAAGAGCATTGCAATATATGCTTTAGCTTATTTTTCACCCTATATTGCACTTTCCCCTTTTATTATTTGTCTTGGTATTGTTTTACTCCCTTACATTGCACTTTCCCTTTGTATTGTTTGTCTCCTGTAATTTAGACCCTGTTAGTTTTCCTAAGCAATTATTGTGTACTGTCAACCCTCTATATCCTACCCATCCCTGCTTGTATTCTAGTTTTTTGACTCCAGAATATTCAAAACGCGCTTGCCAACCTCCCTATTACCTATCAGGCTTAAACGCAAATTGTCCCTGTTTATCCAATCCCTCCTACACTCCTTCCAAACATCTAAAAATCTAACCTCCTCCCTCTCACACAAATCTCTGAACAACCCGTTCATCTTATTGGCCCTTTGATTTAACCACCCATTACCTAGGTAGTAATCATATTACTGTTACCTTTACCCCATGAGACTTAATGCCTCTTAAAAGTGTTTCCGCTTCCCTCTTAAACTCAACATTAGTGGTCCTCTCTACATCATTAGTTCCCACCCACACTACTTCCTTTTCCTCCCCTTTAACTACACCTGCCTTAACTGCCTCAACTACATGTTTGACCCTGACGCCTGGCGAGCAACACCTTGCAAAATTGCGCTTTTTACGCCCTACCATGTCTCCCAAAACCCCAACCATTGAATCTCCAACCACAAACCCTTCAGTTACCTTATCAAACTCATCCCCTGATCTACATGTCCCAAGTCTACACACTGAACACACTTTTCCACTCCCTCTGCAAACCTCACCTTCAAAGACTCCAGCTCCTTCCTCAAATCACCCACCTCTAAACAACTCTGACATGTAAATTCAACCTTCTCTGACATTTTAACCCCACTCACACCACCCTTTCCTGCTTCAACCATATTCTCACACAAGTCACATTCCTCAAAGAACTCCCCACTGGCTCCCTCTGTCGTCATCTCCTTTAACATCCTAACTAAACCCATGCTAATCCAAAGTAACAATCAATGCACAGAAAAAGCACTAAACAAAATCAAACACACAGAAAAAGCAGTAAAGCACTGCACTGAAACAAATATACAGAAAAAGCTGGAATTAAATAACCTATAAACTTATAGTAGTCAACTAACCGAATGTAAACTAACAAGACACACAAGATTCACGCCCAACGAGACAGACGTGAATTAGGCCTAACGAGACACACTTGACTAAGGACTACTTAACAAGTCAAAAAACTAAGTACTAGGACTATAAAAACACATTAAAAACAATTAGAAATGTTTGAGCTGATAGGAATACAAGTAATACACTGCGTTGTACTAAATGAATGAAGAATAACGTAAAAATAACTTAACTTTACGGGAGCTCCGAAAACGCGAAACACACTGCTCGACACCTTTATTGATTTCATGACTGCACCATGCAAAATTTGTGGCTTTTCCCGTAAATATGTGGAAAACGGGTTTGAGAAGGATGACAAATTATGAATGTAATAATAAGCACAGATGGAGCAAAAAAGTATGATCGGAATTAATAAAGAACTCGTTGCAAGAATTCAAAATGTTGCCCCAAATGTCATATTTACACATTGTTGCACACACAGAGGCTTTGACAACACGTAAGATGCCCACTGATCTACAGAAAGTTCTGGATGAAAGCTTGATTATCGTTACATTAAAAACCGTCCTTTGAATGCACGACTTTTTTCGCAAATATGCGAAGAAATGGGAAGTAGTCATACCCAGCTTCTTTATCATACCGATGTTCGTTGGCTATCTCGAGGAAAAATTATAAATTGATTGTTTGAACTTAGACATGAACTTCAATGTTTTCTTAATGATAG
Source organism: Metellina segmentata (assembly GCA_947359465.1). Lineage (NCBI taxonomy): Eukaryota > Metazoa > Arthropoda > Arachnida > Araneae > Tetragnathidae > Metellina > Metellina segmentata. Next base: position 13,375,465 of record OX375875.1, read on the forward strand.
ATTTGAGTAGAGAAATTGTTTACATGACTGAAAATGGCTTTGTAAACTAGCATACTTAGCAGATATATTCTCTGTTTTAAATTGTCTCATCTTATCGTTACAAGGCAAAGAAATTTCATTGTTTCACTTTCAAGATAAAGTGAACGCTGCCATCGCAAAACTGAAGTTTTTATAACAAGTTCAACTACTAAAATTGATGCTGATACTCTGAAATGCATAACACGGCATTTGGAAAGTTTGGAAGTGGGCTTGAAACACAGTTTCCCTGATTTAACCAAAAATATTGAATGGATAAGATATCCGTTTAACATTAACACAACATCCATGCTAGAAGATTTGTCGCATGCGGAAGAAGAGCAATTGTTGGATTGGCTTCAGACGGATTCTTGAAAAATAGACATAAAGAGAGTACTTTAACATCATTCTAGTTACAAATGCAACTTGTGTGTCCGGTTTTAACAGAAAAAGTTCTAAAATACATCTTGCCTTTTCCAACTTCATATTTATGTAAAGTTGCTGTTTCAGCATTTGTAGACATTAAGTCGAAAAAAATGAACAGACTATTGGACGTGGAACCACATCTCAGATTAAAATTAACAACCAGGGAAACAAATTATGACGATCTTATCATAGCACAAACAATTTCATCCTTCTCATTGATCCAAATAAACGTTATTTATAATATAACTTTTATTTATATTTTCTTCTGAATAATTTTATTTATATTTTCTTATGAATAATTTTATTTATATTTTCTTATGAATAATTTTATTTCTATTTTCTTATTATTTTGTGTACGTCCCACAAAAAAGAAAAACATATATATTTTGATTGTTATTAAATGCATACATTTTTTTGACGAGTTGTACTCAGCGATACGAAAATTATAGAAGGGGTACACATATGTCAACAGTTTGGGAAACACTGGTTTAAACTATTAGTTTCTAACTAATACTAAATTGAATAATTTGAAACCAATACTATTAGTTTCAAAATTTGAAATGCCACATAAAAGCTTAGAATGCACTCTTTCTTATGGTACAATTATTTGTAAAATTGGTTTATGAATAAATTCGATGCGATGAAAAGAATAATCTCGCGATAGTGTACAAATTTTTAATCCCAGAGATGAAACAGTAGATACATCTGCTGCAATTTCTGCACTAGTACTGTTCTGTTCTCTTTTACAATTACGAGAAACGCCGGGTTATTCAACTGGTTTTGAACAAAAGGAAGAGAGTGGTATCCATTAAAAGAATTGAGTTTATGTAAAATTTAATATGAAGACGGACCTTATGAAAATGAAACTTGCATTTATTTATGGAAGGCATTATTACACGTCTTAAGACACTTTCGATTTGTCGGTGCCTTGCAGAGATAGTATGTTCTGATACTCTTTTAACCGAATACCTTTTGTTTCATTATAAAATACTTTTCTTGCTTCCACCAGATGGCAGTCGTATGAAGAAAATCGTTAATATATGAAATTCGATACTTTAAGAGCTAAGAGTCATTCCTTTATTTCTTTCTAGTAACAAAGTCATCCATCTCTTTGGAATCGTTAAAAAAGCTGTCAAGGTAAGAACTCGTTCTTACTCAGAGGAATAATTCTGAATGTTTTCTTCTTTTCTTCTAACTCAACCCCAAATCTTTAGATTTTCACCTATTTAGTTCTATGCTCTCCTTTTCGAATATGCTAAAATAGTTTTAAAAATTAGGATTATGCTCTATGAATTAGGAAAGTATTGTAATTCTACAGCATCTAAAAATATCTAATTTTGGGTTTTTATGACCAAAAAAGTTCTAAAATGACATTATATTGCCCTAAGAGAGTCTTAAAACGACTTTGGAAACCTACAAAAATGGCCTTTTCGATAGAATTCAAAATATTTTGAATACGACTTTCTTCAGATGGAATTCGATTTAGAATATTATTCGTTGTCGTTTCACTGTTTTATTTGTTCATCCAATGTCTGCTGGATGAAAGACAGTGGCGCCAATAGCATATATACTATTTTCAATGACGACTTCATAAAGTGCTGAACATCGACCTTCTAATGAAATAGACGGAGCATGTGAACGGAGTTGCTGTGGTAAGACACAGAAGTGTTGGTTACGTGGGCCTGTGAACTGACTTGGGCCGATTGGCTATCGAAGAGCAAACGTGTGCTTTACATACCGATCATTAATTGGTACTTCATTACTACTCGTGCTCTTTTCCAATACAGTGTGATCTTGGCCAAGTTTTCGAACCGAGTGACAGGGAGAAATTACATGAGAATCAACACAAATGAAAATCGTATGTTGAAGCCGAAACGAATTTGAAACAAAGGAGTTTGCTTAAACGCTTTGGCTTATTTTAAGATCATGAATAATCCAAAGAAAATTTATCGCAGAGAATAAGGTATCGACGAAGTACGTAGAGGGAAAAAGTTATTTCTGACCGTGGTTCAAAATTACGAGGTGTTGGGCTCAGATCTTTCCCTTCGGTTTTTGATTCAGGCCCATCGCGTTGTTCCAGTGCAACGCTAATTAAAATACGAAAAATCGATTAAACCAAATGAGTAGCAACTGGTATTCAAAGTTATATTTTTATGAATTTGAAGCGGTGTCTTAAAAAAGAAATATTGTTATTAAAAATTTCGAAGCTTGTTTCAATTTGATATGAATACGGCCCTAATGTGCATTTGTATTTATACACGACTTTATTCCCGTTCGAATGGCACCTTTGATTTAGCTCTACAGTGACCGATACATTAACGAAGAAGGGTGTTTTTTTTTTCCTGCAATTATTTGCAACGTTTCTAAAACACCATGAAAATGTATATTTAATCTATTTTATTATGACCTAGATTGTTTTATTTTTAGGTGAAACCTAAACCACACTGAATTTGGTGCACAAGCAAATATGCTGAGAGTATTCTTTCTGATCGTTATGAGCATTGCAGCAGCGAGTGCGATTGTGTGTGAACCGGACTTTTGCAAAGGTGTGCAATGCGGAAAAAAAGAATGTCCTCCTGGTAAAGCAATTACCAGAAGAAGCAATTGTGACTGCTGTGGATTTTGTGCACCACTTCAAAGTAACACACCTTTCTTCTATTTTTATCTTTAAAACAGAATTTATCTTATAAACTAATGATAGGGTTTCGGTAATCAAATAGGTAATTTGTGAAACTCGAAGGTAATTTAGACGTTTCGCTTATATTACGAATTTACTCCAAACATTACCCAAATGGAGGTAAATATATGTAATTAATTCTTAACTGGATTTTTTTAATCTCCAGTAGTTACATTACTATATATACACACTGAAAAAATCCTTCTCACACTTTGCTCGAAAAGTGCTGTTACGATGAGAAGGCAGTCGACCTTAGTCAGTCGATTTTTGAAAAATTGAGAAGTGTCGGTCTTCAAGATGAGGGCTGTAAAAGCACGAATGGTGGTCGTCTTGGGTCTTTTTCTCTCAGCCAATTCATTATCACTTCTATTTCTTATGTCACTGAACGATAAGAACTAAAATCCGCGTTACAGACGTGTTTAGACAATCGTGGAAGTACTTTGTTTACATCCAAACCTATCAGCTTATTTTAAGAACATACACGTCCAAATCCACGTGATAGGACTGCTTCCTCGAAGGAGCCTGACTAAACATATTTAAAATAGGGGGATTAAAAGGTCTGTCTTCCAACCCAATTTTGCTAACGATAAGACAATCAGTTGCAAGATTGGCGAGATATTAATGCACGAGGTCGACATTACTTGAAGAGTTTATTCAACACAATGGTTTAGTAGCTAGCTTAGCTACCACTCCAAAAATTAACTTACGATTGAGTAGTGTGTATATCAATGTACCCCCCCCCCAAATTTACCATGAAGTACTTTTTGGTAGATACAAAGTTACGTTGTTTCATTCCGGCCTGCTATAGTTTCACCAACTGTATGGAGTTATGCGTGGCAAGAGAAAAAAAATTATCACGCTCTGCATACACAGAGCAGTTACGTAATTTATGAATTCAACCTGCTGCTTCAATCGCAGCTGTTTGTTTTAAACGTGAACAGTCGTTAGTTTCAATCACTTTGGAAACGCGGCAATTTACTATTTTGAGCGTCTTGGGACTAATCAAGGAGTGAATTAACCCTTCAGGTGGTTTCGACGAAATATCTCGTCCATGAATATCCGAATAATTTTGCTTTTAATAATGACAAGTTATTCGTCAACATAAAAAAATTCGGGAGATTTTGATCATCAAAATCTTCCGAATTTTTTTATGATGACGAGATTGAGATCATGTCAGTTTTTCTCAGGAAGAAGTATTTCGTTCATCGTGGTGTATTCAGTTTTTTTTAATGAGGAGATTCCTTGTCGAGACAATCACCAGTAGGGTTGACCTTCTAAGTGGTTTCGACGATATATTAGGTGTAGTAAGAAGTTTTAAAGCGAGTTTTGTATGACGTCTACTGCAAAATAGAATACCAATCAGTACATCACGTTTGTGTCATGTGATAGAAACCGGATCAGAGATATCAAACCAACGCAGAAGCTAGGGAAAAGGAGAATGTAAGTTGAAATTTTGAAGGTATAAGATGTCATACGATACAACATTTATTCGTCACTGCATTCGTTACGAATTTCACCAGCAAAAAAGTGCTGCAAAAGCATGTCAATCAATTTGTTCTGATTTAGGGGTGAATATCGTGTTGAAAAGCACATGTGAGTATTGGTTTCGACGTTTTAAAGATGGCGATTTTGAGGTTAGAGATCGACAATGTAGCGGCGCTCCATTGAAGGCTATCCATGACGATTTGCAAACACTTCTCGATAAAGATGCATCTCAAACACAAAATGAACTTGCTGAACAGTTGGGAGTATCACAAAAAACGATATCTAATCATTTACATGCAATGGGAAAGATTCAGAAAGCAGGAAAATGGATGCCACATGTATTGAGGATGACCGTGTCTTGAAGTGCATGAATCTGCTAAACAGCCAACACAGAAAATCTTTCTTGTGGAAAATCGTGACAGGAGATGAAAAATGGATCTGTTACGACAGTCCGAAACGCAAAAAGTATTGGGTGAATCCCGGCGAAGCAACAACATCAACGCCGAAAAGAGACATTCACTGCCAAAAAGTGCTCCTATGTAGCTGGTGGGATATGAAGGGAGTACTCTATTACAAATAGCTAAAGTCGGGTGTAAGTGTAACTGCTGAACGCTATAAACAACAATTACTGCGATTACAACAGGAAATAGATCGAGAACGTCCGTTTACTGGCAAAGGTTTGCGGCCCGTCAAATTGCTCCATGACAATGCACGGCCGCATGTTGCAAAAGTGGTCAAGGACACGTTAGTAACACTTGGCTGGGAAGTTTTGGAACACCCGGGGTATAGCCCCTTCGGACTGTCATTTGTTTAGGTCTATACAGAATGCCTTGTCTTCTGTAAACTTCCGAACAGTGGACGACTTCATTGTGTTAACAGAGGAATCTTTCTACGCTGCTGGCATCCGTGAACTAAATGACCGATGGCAGAAGGTATTAGATAATGATGGAGGTTATTTCGATGAATAAAAGTATTATTATCGGCTCTAAAATACATATTCATTTCTTTGACACATGCTTCAAAACTTCTTACTACACCTAATAGCTCGTCCATGAATATCCGAATAATTTTGCTTTTAATAATGACGAGTTATTCGTCAACATAAAAAAATTCGGGAGATTTTGATAATCAAAATCTTCTGAATTTTTTTATGATGACGAGATTGAGATCATGTCAGTTTTTCTCAGGAAGAAGTATTTCGTTCATCGTGGTGTATTCAGTTTTTTTTAATGAGGAGATTCCTTGTCGAGACAATCACCAGTAGGGTTGACCTTCTAAGTGGTTTCGACGATATAGCTCGTCTATGAAGATCCTTCTCAGTTTTTCTAATGACGAGATTCTTCGTCATGTTAAATGCAGATTGAATTTCGGAATCATGAAGATATTGTCATTTTTAATGATTATGAAATCGATTTCAGGTTAGTTTTATCTAAGGACGGACCTCGCCTAACAAGAATTGGTCAATTTTTCTAAGGATCAAATATCTCGCCCAACAAGATTTAGTCAGTTTTTCTAAGGACGAGGTATCTTCGCCCAACACGATTTGATCAGTTTTTTTTTAAGGACGAGGTATCTTCGTCCTACAAGATTTGGTCAGTTTCTCTGAAGACGAGGTATCTTCGTAAAATATTTGTTCAATTTTTCTAAGTACGCGGTATTTTCGTCGAAAAAGATTTGGTCACTTTTCCTAAGGACGAGGTATCTTCGTCCAATAAGATTTGAGCAGTTTTTCTAATGACTGTAACTCGTCGAGATAACCAACAGGAGAGTTGTCAGTGGAATTGGAATACCAGAATGTATAGAGCTTAGGTTCTAAAAGTTGGTGCTACCGCCATCTCGTGATCACTGAAGGGATCTTGGGCCAATTCTGGACCCAAGGGAAATAGTTGGGTGTTGATGAGCAAGAGTGGTAATGAAATGAAAAAATGTTTAGTCTAAAAAGTCTATAAGAGAACTCTTATCCACTTGACCATACAGCTATGGATTGTCACAAGAATTTTATAGTTGGTATAGTTTGCCAGATTGAGGGACCGAAAACAAAATTGTCATTGGAAAGGAAGTGTTGAGCCAAAACGTTTTAGGAAACTGGTATAAAGATAGGAAAGATACACTAGAGGAGTAGGAGAGTTTTAGTATAGCGTAGCACTTTTGACATCTGCTCTGAATAGGCTCCCGTTTTCCTCCTTATACAGGGTGATTCATAAGTAAGTATACAAATTCAACGCACTATATAACAGTGACAATGAAAGATATTTTATGTTACCTATAACAGAAGTGTAGGTGAATGTTTAAAGTTTTTTTAGAGACAGTTACAGATGTTCTATGTGTGCACCCTTAGTCACGCTACACACATCGAACCGGTAACCCATTTCTGAAGCAAGGTATCTGAAGCAAGTGCAGTGATAGTGGTTGCGATACGCTGTTACAACTGCGCTTGATGAACAGGAAGAGGGGGGTTAAATACGTTATCCTTTATGTATCCCAAAAGAAAAAAGTCACATGGTGTTAAATCAGGGCATCTGGGTGGCCATTTGGTTAATGGCATGCTGTAGTCGGCGCTTTGTCCAATTTAATTCAATTACTTCGGTGAAGATGTTAATACACAGGCAATTTCACGTGTCACCTGACCAGTATGGTGGTGCCCCATCCGATTGGAGAGAAAAGTTTTTCGACTTTATTATCCAATTGGATGAATAAAGTTTTTGACGACATCCGCCGACACACACACAGTCGGTCGTCCTAGCTTTGGAACTTTGCATAAACTGTAGTTTAAATTTTTTTAAAAACCAATCGTAGATTAATTTTCTGGTTTGAGGTTCTTTTCCAAATTGTGTTCGAAAATGCCGTTGCACAACAGTGACAGATTCCTTTTTGCTCAATTCAAGAACACAAAACGCCTTCTCCACTGCAGATGCAGCCATTTCCACTGACTGGTCACGTGACACGCTCACTATCGCCTACGTCAATGCGCTCTGGAGGGGGACACAAACTTTATGAGTATTCCTAGCTATCAGTTCGCATTTGGGGACCGTGTCTTAAACTGTTCCTGTTTAACAGCACCTGGAAACTGTATACGTACTTATGAATCACCCTGTATTTGCAGCTTATCATTCAAATCCTATTTCCCCCCCTAGGTTCGAGGAAATTTTTTTATGACGATTTTCGCCAAGTAGTTCCAAGGTATTCATGTGTACCACTTAATTTATTCCAAAATATCAGATGGGGAAATTTTAAATGTATTGAATTAAACCAGATATTTACACGACACGGTGTCTTTCGGCAAAATAAACATAGATTTCATAAAAAACCAGCTTCTGTCAGTGTGGAGAAGCTGTACCATCGAATATGGAATCTTCCATTGCAGACTTTGGACAAAGCAGGGAATAAGTTTACACAGAACTGCAGAGATGCCGATGATTGACCTCATATGCATTAAAGAAATTAAACGTATCAATGACGAATATCATTTAAACAGCCTTCTACAAATGGCATAGATAGAACTCTTCTTCTATCCATAGCAATTCTAGGACAAATCAGAGGTCAAGATTGGAGCCAAACTAAAAGGGGTAACCGATGAATGACCTCATACCACAAAGAAACCAAACGTATCAGCCTTGAAAAATATTATTTAAACAGCCTTCTTCAGATGGAATAGATATAAATTTTCTTCCATCCATTGCAGCTTTTGGACAAGATTGCCGCAACACTAAAAGGGGTAACCGATGAATGACCTCATACACCACAAGGAAACCAAACATATCAGACATGAAGAATATTATTTAAACAGCCACCTACAGATTATACAGTGAGAACCCTTCTTCCAAACATTCAAACAGTGATTAATAATAAAATTTTGAAAATAAAAGTGTAGTAAATAATGCCCAAATATTTCCTGTGTATCCTCGAACAGGTCAGATTAAATAAAAAATATTGTTATTATAATTTAATTTAAAAACAACTCTCCAATATTCAGAAAGTTGGTCTGGATTGAAAGATGGTATCTGAAAAGTTTATGGATGGGGTAATTAAAAGAACTATCTATTCGTTGATTACGTATCTTTTTTTTACAGGAGAGGGAGAGTACTGCCTAAACCAACCAATACGTGACCTCGAAGGAAATCCCATGCAAGATTCGGACTGCGTCCAAGGTTTGAAGTGTGATCCAAAGACACGAAAATGCGTGAAGTAGTGTTGTGCTCAGTGATATGCGTTTAAATGCATGAAAAAGTTTCAGTTTTCTACAGCAATATGTTCAGCGTGAGGTCCTTTTCAACTATCATAACAATAAAAATTTTGAATAAAAAACCCTTAATTTTTATAAATGCTTTAATGTTATATTTGTAGCATAGAGAAATTATTGAGTATTTATATTAATAGTAATAAATTCATGATAGAAGAGGACCGGGTAAGAAACACGGTTAGATGACAAGATAAACACCTTTGCTGCCACTACACTATAAAAGCTTCCACGCAGCAATAACATGTGTAGTATTAAATTTGCAGAGAATGAGATGCTACTATTTCTTGTCTGATCGCCTATTGCATGAAACTTCGAGAAACTGCATAAACATCGTGAGGAGTGTACTGCCGTATACGTGGTCGTGCAATGGATGATCAAGACCTATAAACTGTTATGTATTGCTTCTAAGCATAATGAGTGAAGGCCTTAGAGACAATGAAGAGTTAAGCTGTGATAGCGGTGAAAAGCAATGTCTGATATCAAAATCCCTCAGAAAATAGCTGGAAGTGCTTAGTGTATCGTATTGACGGTTAATATGTTCGTCAAGGAACATCCTATTAAGATCGTGTTGTATGTGCCGAGCTCCAACGGCGGAGTGACAGTACTTCTTAAAAGTAATTTAAGGTCGAAATTCGTTTCACACCTATATATACAAACAGATTACAGAAATGTTTGGTATTGGTGGCAGATTTCACCCTCAAATAAAATACAGAGTTTTTACTCTCCAAGTGGTGCCGACGAGGTATCTCATCCATAAAGATGTGACAAATTTTGCTTATGACTAGATACCCGGACACAAAGATATTAACCATTGTTTAATAATGATGATAAAGCAAGCCGGAAAGAAACAGTGCAACTTTATATGTACCTAAAATTACTTCAAGGTATAGTTGGGTTACACTGTATATACTCAATCTAAAGTTAATTTTTGTAGTGGTAGCTAAGGTCCCTACAACAATATCAATATCTGCTGTTTCATTCTAATGACAAGATATCTCGTCCATAAAAATCCGGTTAATTTTGTTACTAACGTGATATCCTGCAGTGGCAGTCATCAGGAAGGTTAAAACAACAAAGCATGCTCTGACCATTTACAATGTTTGAATAAATGTACGCAATGTGTATCTAAGATACATAAACACGGTGCCAAAGTGATAATTTGTGCAGCCATCAGGATTGCCACTCGTAATAATGTTCGCTTGTTGTAATGTTTTTGTTGATTCAGATGCTTGGTTGTAGTTCATTAACTTTGGAATTAGTCCGATAGTTCAATGTTGGAATCGAATTCCAGGCTATAAAAGGTTATCCGAAGTTATGGAAACACAGCTGGCTCATAAAATAGACTGAATACGGCTATTGCTTTCATTTCCATTCAACTGATGGATGGACACTCAACGCATTTGATTTTTATAGTTCCTGTCTTAGTGGGAATTCTAATAAACATGCTATGTGCGCCAGAAGATAGCATAATTGTCATATAATTGCACCCCATTGTCTGTTTCTTGGCATTATTCTCAGTTTTTTTTATAAATAGGAGTTACGTTATTATCAAAATGTTCAAAAACGGCCAATTCTTTGTTGCATTTTAAAATATCGAAACTTCAAACTATTACCATGACAATAGTTTTTTTATCAATTTGAATGTCACATTACTTAAAAAAGAAGAAATCAATACCCAATATGTTATATGGGCAAAGCCATAGCTAGCGGGGGACCCAAAGGCCTGCCGCCCCCTCCCCCACAAAAAATAATGGTTTTGTTACAAAAAAATAAAAAAACATTTGAACTTTTTTACTATTTCCAACATAGGAATATGAAGTTCCTACCCCTTCCCCCCAAAAAAATATATATCCTGGATATGGACATGTGTGTGAAGTTTGTAAGCATTTCTTCACTTCGGCTTCACTAAATGGAGATAAAATTGTCAAAAATCATATCTGTACCAAATATTTTTGAATGACATAGACTGAACACTTGGAATAATTACTAAAATATGTCAGAATAGCAAATACGTCAGTGAGAAATTACTATGTAATACTAAAATTTTTTATTACCATACACAAGCCAATAAATGGTATTCAAAAATTACATTTGTATAGGGTAACTGTGTTTTGTAATGTTTAAAACAATTAGCAATTACCAACTTATATACATGGAATCTATTTTTCTATCTAAAGTTGATAGCTATCAACTTTAGACAAAAAATGAAATCTAAGTTGAAAATGACTTACAAAAGTTTTCACTTTTTCGTTGTTCTCAACCTTTTTTTAAATTTCTGATGAGTTCTTCAAATCCTTCTCTTCTTCGTTGGAAAGGTAAAAAGGAGACATTCCACTTTTTGCAACTGGTTCAAAGAAAATAACGCTCTTATTTATATTTTCAATATCTGGACGTCTATACCAGTGAATATGATTCACTCCCGTCTTATGAAAAAACTTTACTTTATGTGTCTTAGTAATAATGCCCCCCCTTCCGGGCACATAACTTTCCCAATATAACAGTTTTTGGGATATGAGCACACACCTCGTAGTACACACCATAGTATTTATATTGTTCTATTTTCGCCATTTCGACTGGTATCTACTTGGTATTTCTTCCATTAGTAAATTATGCTTTACCTCAACAATGGTTTGGCAGGTTTCTTTGTAATGGCATTCGTCTATTAAAGATTTTAAACACATCTCTTCGAGGCTCATATCGATATCAACATCTACTTTGATTTTTTTTTGTGTTCAAGTAAGCATGTAGGGTCTGTTTCTTTTTGTGTAATGTAAACATGGAAAATTGTGACATCATTTGATATTTTGACAAATACACTGAAAATTTCAACACTGAAAATTTTATCGCCATCTTTATTAACTGAACTCTTTATTTTTTTCACAAGAGCTTCAGGACTAATTTTTCTTTCACCTTGTTCTCCCTTCATAAAAGCATCATATATAAACTTCTTTTGTTTCAAGGATAGTTTATGATGCTTTTACCTTTTTTTTAAAGCCCATCCCATGGAATCATATATTATGTCCTTCGTATGCGATGTATATGGTGTGATATCTCCTTGCAGGGATGTTGATGGTAGTGTTATTTTTTAGCTTACATCTTCATTTTCTTGACATACATCATCTTTACCTCGTCTTTTGTTACACCAGTGCCAACTGCAATAGTATGCTGAACATCAAGTACATGAATGTTGAATTCTTCAACAGTTTTAAATCATGACATACATTCCATTTCAGGACAGAAGAGAGTTGGTACTTGTGTTTGTGTTTTCTTCTTCTGGGGAGGCTTACCAGTTGGGAAGTTTAAGGGAAATGGCTGAATGGTGTTGAATTTCAAATCGTGATTTACATCCTGAATTTGAATTCCTGTTTGTTTTCCTGAGCCGATGCCATGATGTGACCGACGCCAATACAAATAAAATTTAATTTTATCAAATATAATTTAAGTTAAATTTAGTTCTATAATTAATATTAAAGTTAATAATAGTTAATTTTTATAGTTGAATTTGATCAATTAAAAAAGTTTCAATGCAGCACAGATTAGCCGTTTTTGAACATTTTGATAATAACATAACTTCGATTTATAAAAAAACTGGCAATAGTGACAACAAACAGACAATGGGGTGCTATTATATGACAATTGTGCTATCTTCTGATACTAATAGCACGTTTATTAAAATCTGAAGTTTTGAGATATGTAGCTTTAAAAAATGGTGGAATTTGAAAAAAATCGATTTTTAACATGAATTTCTGGAAAACTCTTTTGGGTTGCCAAAATTATTTTCATGCAGTTATAACCTGAACATGTCGCTAAAACATAATTCGCATAAAAAAAATTGTAACTTGTCTGAAGTTTGCTGAATTTTAGCTTTAAATTTCTGCAAATTGGACATTTCCGCTCACGAAACCTTAGTTTTAGGTGTCCCCTTCCTGGAAACTTTAGCAAGATGCCAAGAAATTTTCACTTCTAAAACTTAGTACTGGTATTATATAAGTAGATTATGAATAAAAATCCTTGGCACCTATCTAAAGTTTTCCAGAAATATTAATTACACTTTGCCGTATTTCAGCTACAGTGCAAGAAAACGACCTTTACCTGACCTATAAAAACAACCTTAACTTGGCAACGAATTTTTTTTCCCAAAACGCTGATTCACTTTTTACTAATACACTATAGAGAACATCTGGTGTAAATTTCAGCAAAATCAAAAATATCAACTATTACGAGCGTACCTCGCTTACAGAAAATCACTCTTTCGTAGTACATTGATACAATTATTACATATTTTGAGTCTAGCAAATGTTATTCACTTTTATTTCAAATAAAGTCATTCTAAACAATACTAATCATACATGAGCAACGCATTGTTTGGTTTAACAACAAATTATTTAAGGACAGTCTTGAATTATAATAAAACCCTGCTAATTCATACTTCCCGTTGATCCGAAAGTTTGGTCAATACAAACCATCTGTTTTTAAAATTTGTAAAACAAAATACAGTGAATCAGAAACAACATAATATATTAACATTGTTGAAATAAAAAAAAATTTTGGTAAGAATGCACATACTATTAGATATTTAGACTATCATTAAATTAAAAATAATAGAAAAATAATCACTATATAGAACTTTATGAGCTATTATATATGCACAAAATGAATCAGTTTTTGCTGTGGTAAATACATATAAACATTTTCCTTGTTGGTTCTTCGAAAAAAACATTCTAAGTTAAACGTAAAAATCAAGTGAATAAAAATTTCACTTATATGCCGTGCAGTTATGTATATTATGAGTGTAAAAATAATTTTTATTTAATGTCATCTAGTTTAAATAGCAGTAAAGCTTAAGTCTCCGTTTGATCGTCATTAACAAATTTGACTTACTTGTTCGACGAATTGAATGTGGGTTGAACCCCCAACACCCTGGTTCCGCTTATGGTAACTAACACTAATAAAACTGCTCTGTAGTCAGGGAGAAGAAACTAAGCATTTTTAAGAACAAGAGAAACATAACTTTAATGTAATAGAATGAGCTGCATTGGATATTGGCGCCCGTGGCCACTGTCCTTTCTTCCCCGCTGGTTGTGCCACTACTCATCATTGATTACATCTTAGAATCTATAGCATTTTCGTATATGATTGCATCTTGGAACATATAGCATTTTCCTCCATGATTACATCTTGAAACCTATAGCATTTTCCTCCATGACTAATTCGATGATCAATGCTATTCGAATTGATTACATAATTTAACTTATAGAATTTTACTCTATGATTTTGATTATATCTTGGAACCTATACCCTTTACCTCCACGACTAATGTGATCGCCATTGTTCTTCGAATTGATTACATCTTGGAACCTATTTTACTCCATGAATAACCTATTTTACTCCATGTATCCGAACGCCCAAATAGCATTTCCCTTCATGTCTAAAGTGTTTATCTTGGAGCCTACAGCATTTGTTTCCATGATTATATTCTTTAACCTATAGCCCTTCCCCCCATGACTAATGTGTGCATCTTGGAACCTATAGCGTTATGCTCCATGATTACATCTTGGAATCTATAGCTTTTTAATCCATGACTAATGTGATAATTGCTCTTCGAATTGATTACATCTTGGAACCTATAGAATTTTACTCGATGTCTAATCAACATTACACAGAAATATCTACGAAGTACTAAAATGCGTTGCATGTTCTACACAATACCTAGATTTACCTCAAATAGAAAATATCTTGTCGATCAGGTTCAAACACAGTTTCAGACAACCCAAGACCTTGATCAGTTGAAGTTCGTAAGGTCAGCAGTGCCCGAATGCTGTACATCTGTACAATTAAATGACGTCATGGGTAGGGAGATAAAATGCCATCAACAGAAAAACCATTCCATATTTAAATGGGCATTTAAGTAGTTTTGTGCTGCATAAATATCTTCTTTAGTTCTGGAAATATTAACTACTTAACGGGGTCTTGTGTATGAGTTAACACTTGTTGATATTGGGATTTCAATCGAATTGGGGCCTGTCGGGGCTCAGTGGGTTAGCCAACTACGCTAACAACCTGCGAGTTGTAAGTGGCGCAAGGGTTTAATTCCTTTAACTTATTCTGAGTGTATTTCTCTTTTTGTGTCAGTAAAACTTTCCTCTTGTGTGTACGAACATTACTTGACATTATTTGTCTTGTATTTTGATTAGTTAGGTCAAAAACCAAAAATTCCATCAACCAGCAATTCTAATGAATATTTCATGTGTCTTCTAAATTCCGGTTAGCTCTCAGGCCCTCGGCTTAACAAGTTCTTGGTTCGAATCCCGGTCTAATTGCGGATATATTCATAATGTTACGGTGTAGCCTGGTTGGGTGGGTAACGAATAAGCAACTAGAGGGATGCGTGTTCGAAACCAACCAAAGATCGTTGAAAACAAAGCGGGATGGTGCACGTTAAATCTGCCATGGCCTCAATTGTCCTCACATTTGCGTGGTGTGAAAGTTTGGAGAGTGAGTTGCTAGCTCAGGTATTTATCTTGTCATCTGATCTTGGTTAAAAATTATGGGGTATTGTCCTCGAATTTTTCCATTGGGGATTGATCGCGGCACCAATTGCTCTTTGTGTTTATCCATTGCAATGTCAATTCAAAACCTACCTCACAGTGTTTAGGTATCCCCTTAAGTTGTATTTCTTGGTCAAATTAAGTCTTGCACTGTAAACAATGACCGTAGGGTGACAATCCAAGTCAAACCTAACTTCTGTTTACATCTATGTCTCAAGTTTCAGGTTAGAATAATTCCAAACTGAATCGATTATATTTTCTAGAAAACTCTTATTACAAATTTGAGTGTAACTAGTAATTAATTCTGTGGAGTTTGCATACCTTTTTTAATACTGCTTAGAAAAAAGTGCTTTACTGCTGTTGTTAGTTCAAGCTTGACATTGCTACCAATAATAATACTCCTGTAACGAATTATTGAGACAGGATTATCTCTAAGCAGCTGGGAATACCACCGCTCACAGGCATGTTTGCTCACCTTAAAATACACCACTCTATATGGGATGGAATTTCAAAGCTGTCTCTTCTCTACGTACAAAGATATAGCGATTTGATTCTATAATTAATTCACGAGGGAAGACAGTTTCCAAGGTCACATCAATCAAAGTACCTGCTGCGTACTCCACGACGACGAATAGCTGGAATAATTGAATTATTCAGCAATTCCCTCTCGTAGACTCTGAGCAGGTGCTCGACCAAAGATACCTCCAATTATAATGTTCCCAGCAGTGGTACTTTTATAAAACTTCACGAACATATTTGAATGGACACCAACAAGTAGTAAACCATTTGTGCTTCCTTCTAAAAACCCAATTTTATTATTGGTACTTATATTTACCGGTAGTTAGGAAGGTATTTTAATTAACGTCGTACCGAAGCAAAACAAAGGTCTATTGATGATGGTCCGGGGTCTACCCCTCAGTCAGAAGATCCAAAGATAACATCACGCAATTTTGAACCACGGTCAGATGACGAAGCAACAACTGAACTGGTACCCCGTTCTCCAAACTTCCACACCATGCCAGTGAGAACATGTGATGCCACGACGGATTTAACGTGCACTCCAACTCCTTTTTCTATACGACGGACTTTGACTGGATTCAAACTCGCAACCCTCCGGATGCTAATCCGATGCTCTTTCAACTACGAATTTATATTTAACGGATCATGTGGTTTGTTCCCATAACAAATTGAACTCAGGTGTTAACCTGGTCAGACCATGGTTAAAAATTATGTATTGCTGTCCTCGATCTCTCTCGTTAGGATTGATTACAGCCAAATTGACTACAAAAATGACGGACCGGCTACAATAGCCCATTGTGTTGCTGCAGTTCCACGTTAATTAAAATATCATATTCAACCAAAGAATTTAAAGGAGTACCTCTATATACAATATTCTTTAATATCTTTCAGTCTCATTTATGCAGTCAATAAATGTCAATTTCCTAAAAAATGAGGACTGATGTAGCCCAATTGGTAGAGTAACAGGTTAACAACTGGAGAGTTGCTAGTCCGAAAGAGTCATCCCAACCAAAAACCAAGATATAAGTGGAGCCTAATATACATTAAGTCTATCATGGCATCCAATGTCCTCAACTTGGCGTGATGTGGAAGTGTGGAGTGCCAGCTTAGGAGTGCCCTCGGTTCTTTCACTTCGGGTTTGCTCCCGGACCGTCGCCAATAGCCCGTTCCGTTGTTCCAGTGAGACGTTAAAAAAATTACTACCTTCCCAAGCACCAATTTCCAATTAATGAAGAAATGAAAGTACGCGTGTTTTTGATATACTGGACATTTAAAAATAATATCAGCCCGAATTGTAAAGGACGGTAAAAGGGCTGAAATTTTTTTGTTGTCCAAGATTGTGTGTCTAGATTTGTCGGAATTGCCACATTTAGGCGGTAGGGTGCACAGTTTAGGTTAGTCTATAATTTTTTATTTAGATTCGCTACGCGAATTCGAATTTTGCCATTGAAAATCTTAGCTCGTAATGTCACATTACGCTTAAGAAATGATGTCAGCGACTCAACAATACAGCGCCTTCTATCACCAAAACGCGACATTTGCGGATGCACATTAGTGATGTGACATCGACAGCAAACATCGATGTTGATAATACATCGCCCCAAAAACATCGATGTTTTTAAAATTCAGCGTATTTAAACATTTCCCCCCATTTCCAAAAACTGGTTTAGCACCTAGTGATGCGACATCGATAGCAAAACATCGATGTTTTTGAAATTCAGTGTATTTAAACATTTCCCCCCCATTTCCAAAAACTGGTTTAGCACCTAGTGATAAGACATCGACAGCAAAACATCGATTTTTAGAAACATTGATGTTCAAAATTAACAGATCGATATGGATAATGCATCTCCCTAAAACCATCGATGTTTTTAAAAAACTGTACTTAAACTTTTCTCCCCATTTCTTAAAACTGGTTTAGCAACTAGTGATTCGACATCATTTCCAATACATCGATGTTTTTTTTATAAAACATCAATGTTTTGAAAACACCGACATCGATGTCCCATTTTCTAAAGGCGCGTATACATTTGCGAAAAAACCGTTCGCGAGCTTCTAGTTCTCATGGTTGGGACGGTGTTTTGGGCGACAAACGATCGGTTCGTGAACCGCTCCTGGCGATCCTCTTCCTGTCAGTATTGCGACGAGCAGAAAGGCATTCTCTGTTCAGATTGGGACGGCATCTTGAGTAGTACGTGGCTTTTCTTTCTGCTCGAGAACCTCCAGGCTCCATAGTCATCACCGGTGACTAGGGTTGCCAACGGTCTAAGATCGTCCCTGAATTTAAGTTGCTGTCCAAAATCCCGGTTAAATATCAAATTGCCTCCGAATTTCCAAGAAAGCTTTCGACCCCAATGTCACCTTCACTCCAAAATAGTTATTTCTATTGCACATGACTTCGTGTCTTCATTGAACGTCCGTTTCCTCTCTACTATCCAAAGCCAATACTTATATGTCAGTCTGTTCAGAGCGGGACCATCGTGAAGAAATGGTATTAGTTGCCTTTCAATTTTCTTATACTGTATTTGAATTTCATTTTCAAAATTGGGGCTGGAGACGAACACAAGTTTTCAATTCGACTTTCTTAAAATAGAATTCGGAACTCTCCGTTCTGTATAACTGACGCGAATAAGATCTCTGTTTTGTATACGAGCATTATAATTTTCATTTTTTCAATAGTTTCAATGTAACAAGAGGTTAGGTTTAGATTTATTATTATTATGTATATGAGAGGACCATCAGGCTTGGAAATAATTAATAGAAGAACGCCATCTGTAACGGATTTTACAGCGTATTAGCGAGCGTCCAGAATGTAGCACGCTGGCATTGTCCCAGCTGTTCATGTTTCCCATCAGACGGTGTGGCGAGTACTGCGAGAGAACCGAATGCCCCTCTACCATGTGCAGAGGGTTTTCGCCTATGTACGGCGGTCACTCCATCTATGGTGTGAAGCCTGTGGTACTGTTGACCGCCATTTTGATGAGTTGTAGTGATGGGGGATTCATAGTATTGTTAAATTCGATTTTGTTGCACATGAAACATTTTTCTTAATTTCATCGGTCTCCTTTCATTCCGACTGTCTTGTTTCTCATCATTTCATAACGCAACACGTATCGACCTCTAGGGCTTTAAAAATTGAGTTCCGACCATGGATCGTATGGTGATTTGTGCTTGTCTAGTTGTGTTCTACCATCATCTAACGTATGTACCATGAGTTTAGGAACAACCTATATAACCTCATTGTACCAAGCTTTCTTCAGCCTTGTTCAGAAACTGGCTTGCTACCTTCATGTTAATAGTTTAAAATTCTCTATTAAAAAGATAGGAGAGCAACACAGAAAATTTACGTGAACTCTAAATTCATGCTGGAATTCTAGATTGACTGAAGAGCAGTGGGTAACGAAGTAATGAATGTGTACGTAATTATCGTAAATAACCAGGAATCGTATAATTGTAAACACGCGAACGAGTTGTGTATATTTTATCATACTTCGTTGAAAATAATTTTTAAAATACACAAAGTTCTTCTGTTTTTCAGAATAATGTTATCATTAGGAAAAAGTAAATGCAAAGTAAACGCATTATCTTTGGTGATAAGTAGGGCAACTTTTTTTCACGCGTTCTACGCTGCATGTAAAGTACTAAAACCAACATTCCTCTTACATGGGGTGTATGGTAAGTAAGTTATAACCGCAACATAAATGCAACTTTCTGCATAAATGCAACCAACTGCAACTTTTTAATATGTAACTTAAAATTAATTAATATCAAATTACTATTTCATTTTTTGTTCACTGAATCAACCCTTCTGATCTTGCGAACGCTGAAGTATTTCGGATCAAACAAGTTCATGGTAAGAAGGTGTTCGTCCTAAGACGAAAGTTAAATAAATTGCAAGAAGTACTTTAACACATTGATTGGCACTCTTAATAATCCAGAGGAAACTTGCGTAATCGACTGCAGAGTTTGCCAAGTGAGTGTCGATCATCAATATGTTGTTCGCCTTGTAGATGAGTTTTAAAATCTCTGAATGTTAAGCGAAAGGATTTTGCGCTTCTACTATCCGATACAACACATTATATGACTGCGGCTGGCTCAGGTTTTCAGAGTTAAAGAAATTACTGGCCAAGCATAGGCCATTTAACGTTCTTCTGTATTTCCGTATCTATATATATAATTCTCTTACGTGGCACGCAAAAAAGACGTTATTTGTTATTGCGTTTTGGCAACATTGTACGATTGTTTGTTTACCATCACGAAGTCTCGCGCCTCAATTGAATTCATAGCGTAATCGGATGAAATTTTATTGAAAAAAATTAATTTTAGTCGAGCTGTTGTAGTTTGTATAATAGAAATCAAAGAAAACGGGGAATCTTTTCAGGGCCAACAATTGTAGTTCAACAATACGCTTGAACTTCAACTTTAGACAACAAACTCAATGAAAAAGTGAGTGGCTCGAGTGCTGGGGAAATGTACAAACAAACAACATGCTGGGTATTCAATTTCCAAAGCAGCGATCACATTTCGAGTCAAAATTTGCACAATTTTCATTTGAATTCTGATTTCAGAGGCACTGTATATATCTTTTCTGCAAACAGCAAATTTAGATTGGAAAAAAATGCTTTTTTTTTTTGGGAATATCATATTTTGTAATTAATTCCTTCTGCTAGGACACATGTCTTCATTGATGCGAGCGAAGCGAGCATAGGTTCGCGCAGCTAACCAGTGAGGATTGCAAAGCAATCCTCCGGGGGTTGGCGAGCGCTAGCGAGCAGGGGGCTGGGCCCCCTAGTGTATTATAATACTGTTGTACACGACTAAAAATGTCAATATATTTTGAATTTTTTTCATTTTTTACGAATAATTTATTTTAGAATTTAGTGTATCAAAAATAAATGCAACTTTATTTTCATAAATGCAACTTTAGGGAATGATAAATGCAACTTTTCTCATTTTTACTGCAACAAAAAAGTTGCCCTAGTGATAAGAATGAGAGTTGGAAATACGCCTACTACAAACATTTAAAATCACCATTCTTCTTAGCTGTAGATTCGAATTAGTTTTCTAATGCTTATTAAATCTACCTTTATGTTGTCCTAAATGAGTAATTACTCTCACAATATACTAGCTCTATCTATAGAGTGAGTTCTGCGTTTATTCTGATAAAAGTTAAGAGCGAAACAATTCTTATACGGTGCCGATTCACAGGAATGAACCTTACCAGTACCCTATGAAGGCAAATTAGTCCACGTCAAAACAAAACAAGAGCTGGCCTACTAGGCACTTGTAAGCAGTAGAGCGAACCTGCAAACGTCAAATGCAGGTCTAATAAACTACTCTGGATTGAGTATTTAGAGACGTAAAACAATGAAGATTCCTTTCCATCTGGTATAATATTTGAACAAAATGCATAATGCATTTACTTTGTACGTCACGCTGCATTTCCTTTATTCATGTGCGGTAGAACTAAGACAAAGTCTCATATGGAAATCAAACACATTGGCACGTTTTGAAAACGTACATGCTAATTGGGATGAGTCATCAGAGTCGGATTGGTTTCCAACCGTTTGTGTATATAAGGCAAAGCAAAGTGTGCTTATCATACATCTGTGTACTTCACTGAGGTAAGCGAATTTCAGTGTTCTGGTTAGAAAGTTAATAATTGTTTTGCAGAAGATTTATATCAGCGAAAACTTGAAAATCGAATGCTTATCATCTTCCCAGATGTCTAAAATTCCAATAATCCGTATCTGTCGTTAAAATTAATTTTTTGTTGTTGTTAAGCAATGTTGAAACGTAAATATTTATATTTATGCCATTTAGTTATGTTAAAAATAATAGAAAGGGTATATAAAAGATAAATATGCTTCTAAATATATGTGTCACCGAGTTTGGTGTGAAACTACTGTCTTTTGGCAAGACTTGTAACGTCTCGGTAGTGATGAATTCGATACTATCTAAACTAGCGAAGCAAAATTATCCCCTTTTATTTCCTATGTTGCATAACTTTATTTAGGATTCGGGTATTGTAAATGCAGTCAAATCGTATACCAATGAATACAAACAATTCTATACAAGAGAAAAATAACTACTTTATTATGTTCATGCTTCGAAAAGAATTTTGCAACTAAAACTTCATTTATTTCTGCATTAGTTTGGAGGAACAACAGAGTTGAAGACATATTATAGTAATGAATGTTATGCGAATTTAAATCAGAACTAATAATTCAGAAGCGCATTTAGGTTTATACGCTTTTTAGTGCGGGAGTTATTTGGTAGATGCCTCTTCAGCAGATCTAATGTGAACATTGGCACCACAATGCCTTTAATCTTGGAAAACGTAAGCAATTTTAACTGACGAAATGACCTCCAATGAGAAGTAGAGTATATTTCACCACCTTTGCGCTCTTAAAATCTTAATTCTTCAACCTAGTTTCAACAAAGACTTGGGCTTTGAAGACGAATAAACACAATTTATAATTTCTCACGAATAGTTTTAAATGTCCTGATTGAAATCTGCTACAGTAAAGAGTACAATTATAATTTCTAGTCGATTTCCCTCCAAAGCGGTGTTTACATCTTTTGTGGTTACTTTACACATTTTGTACAGCTATCGTATGAACAAAAAACCCAATCAATCTTCGAAAATAATTTTTCAACTAAAACTTCATTTATTTATGCATTAGTTTAGGAAAACAAAGAGTTAAAGACACATTATAGTAATGAATATTATGCGAATTAAAATCCAAATCCCAAAGAATGCTTCTTTAAACCCAGTCCCATGAGCTCTGCTTTAGTATCTATGCAAGCCTGATACACTCCACCACGACTTAATGACTTTATTTATGTACTGAATAAATACATACGGTCTCAAAAGAAACAGATGCGTGCGTTTCTAAAAGGCAAATGGTAAACGGGAATAAATCCTCAGCTTCGGAAATAAACCGAAAAGTTACCGAATGTTTGCAAACATAAACTGCGACATATAAAATAGACTGAGCAAGTGTGCGAATTGGTTATACATCTACACTTTAGGGATGCGACATCGATGTCGATGTTTTCAAAACATCGATGTTTTTAAAAAAAACATCGATGTATTTAACATCGATGTATTGGGGTCGATGTTTTGGTAACATCGATGTTTCTACTTGTCGATGTTTTTACGTTGTCGATGTTTTATTTTCAAATGAAAAACGTACCGTTATAAAAATTTAAAAAATAACCAAGTAGCATAATTTTCATAATCAGCAAATTGAAAATACTTTTAGACCAAAATGACCACGGATAAAGGGTCTGAAAAGTTGGGATGCGACATCCATGTCGATGTTTTAGAAAAAACATCGATGTATTGGAGCCGTTGTCGCATCACTAGTTGCTAAACCAGTTTTAAGCAATGGGGAAACAAGTTTAAATACACTGAATTTTAAAAACAACGCTGGTTTGGGGTCGATGTATAATCAACATCGATGTTTTAATTTTGAACATCGATGTTTTGCTATCGATGTCGCATCAATAGTTGGTAAACCAGTTATAAGAAATGGAGAAAAAAGTTTAAATACACTGAATTTTAAAAACATCGATGTTTTTGGGTCGATGTATTATCAACATCGATGTTTTGCTATCGATGTCGCATCAATAGTTGGTAAACCAGTTTTAAGAAACGGGGAAAAAAGTTTAAATACACTGAATTTTAAAAACATCGATGTTTTTGGGTCGATGTATTATCAACATCGATGTTTTGCTATCGATGTCGCATCAATAGTTGGTAAACCAGTTTTAAGAAACGGGGAAAAAAGTTTAAATACACTGAATTTTAAAAACATCGATGTTTTTGGGTCGATGTATTATCAACATCGATGTTTTAATTTTGAACATCGATGTTTTGCTATCGATGTCGCATCCCTACTACACTTTACAGACGTAAGTGAAATGGTGTGTTTTAGTTGAAGAGTTAGTTAATTTTTCCGGTGTGATGACGGATGTTTGATAGTAACACTTTACATTCAAAGGGACGTGGTAGCCCAGTTTGAAGAGCAAACGAATAGTAATCGGAACGTTGCGAGTTCGAAATTGTACAGTTAAAGATTGACTTGTACATCGTCTTGGTGTGTGTGTGTGTGCCAGCTGATGTAAAGTACTAATCATCTAACGTGTTTCAAAATTTCGGGACATTGCCGTTGGATCTTTCTTTAAGAGATTGATCCCGGACCGTCGCCAATAGCCAATTGTGGTGCATCAGCGCGACGTTAATTACGTACCTACCTTACATTAATAATATAACTGAACCTTTGTAGTCCAGTAGTTAGAGCTAGTATTAGCAACCAATATGGGTGTGATTTCGAAACTCGCCAAAAAATTTAAACAAAAATTGTCGCAATGCCCAGTTGGTGGACGTTGAGTCTGTCGTGGCATCAAATATTCTCACGTTGGCTTGGTTTGGGGAGTACGGTAACACAATAATATCAGGTGTTGACCTCGTCACCTGATATTATTATGTTACATGCTGCTTGCGATCCAACATAGTCAAAATGGGTTTGCTGGATTTCAGGATATGTTTTTCTCAAGATTTGTTTCGCGCCATTTACTCGATAAAACAGGCACCTGGTTTCTACTCCTTCAGTTCTTCTAGTCAAGGTAGTCCTGGGACTTTGAGAGAGTCCATTATTTAAATTAGGGGCTAGTGGAAAAGTAAAAAAAAAAATCGTCTCTTCAATCAGCGGTTTTTAGCACAGATTCAAGTTTATTGTCCGGGGCCAAAATCGTTGGTAGTGATAATGCTTTATATTGGAGTAAAACAATCACAGCGATCGACATTCATGGCCCTTTTCATGAGCCCCTATACCTTATAGATATTAAAATTGATTAAATTGATCCCAAGATCGACTACCTTCTAGTTGGAACTTCCCTATTATGCGAATTTAAACATTATGCGAATTGCGAAACATTATACCGCATATTTGACTCTGGAAAGAAGGAATTAACTGCTGTTCATCAACAAGTTGCATTGGGCACGTTTTAATATCTATGTAAATAAGAACGAAGTATTACACATTTTGGTTTGTATAGTGAGTATTTTCGGACCATTTCAAGTTTCCTGTCTGTTTTGGGCCCTTCTGATACAAAATACGTCTCTTGGTCCTTCTATCTCTGTCTGTCTATCTCTCTATCTTTCTGTATGTGTGTGTCCGTGCTGCATCCAAACGGTTTACTATACTTTCATGAAACAGTTATTTCGATACATATTAACTCCTTTATTTTTGTTTAAAATTTACAATCCAGTGGAATCCAGGGATTCTTCCTACCTTTAGAATTATTCTATTCCTCCGTTACTTAGAATATAATTTTTCATAACGATTTTATTGATTTTTACGTCGTACAGAATGATCTGTAAAAATTATATTGGTTTAAAATTATTATAATTTTAAAATTATATGAAAATTAGTGAGAAGTCATGTAGGGAGACTGCAGGTTGCAACACCCAAGTGAACCCGTCATAATGTTATATGTTTGTTTCAAAATCCTCCCCTACTATGATTCAACCAACAGAAGCTGTACTATACAGGATACATGCGGAGTGTCTCAAATGCCGAATTAAAGTCCTCTTGCAAATGAGTATATTATTTTACTTTTTACTTTTTATTGAATTTTTTTATTTGTAATACTGCCTACAGATAATGTTGCTGAAGATATTTGTTCTCCTCCTTGTTGTCACTGCTGCAACATCTCAGAATCGACCTCCTTGTGATCCACCTAATTGTAGCCAAGTGCAGTGTTCGCCGCCAAAGTGCTCTAATCCGATAAATGATCCTTGCCAATGTTGCCTGGTGTGTTCACCTCCAGGTAAGATGAAAGTTATCATGTAATATATAGGTGATGCGTAGATCTGGAACAAACTCCGCATAGATATTCCTTGCACTGAGTAGGTACAATACTACAGAAGTTATCCGCAATGACGCTTAGTTTTAGAGAAATACAAACGTAAGCTCATTTATTTTGATTTACGATTTTTAAGAATCCATATACTCTACCCTACAATAATGGACTGGACATCAAGATGTGATGGAATAAGGGAAATAATACATGCTTTAATAGGGGTATGATCCCCCACTTTCTGCAATCACACTAGAAACCCTTCTGGTCATACTTCAACAAGATTTTGATACACAGCTACGGGTATTTATGTTCATTCCTGCTGCAAGAAAGTCGAAAGATCAGCTGTAGATTTCGGACGTGGTTCACTGGTCCTTAAGCGTCGCTCTAACTCGTCCCACAAATGTACTACGAGGCTTAGGTCAAGGATTCTGAGCAACGTTTTACATCCACATCTCGATACCACTGATTGACAGAGGCTGCAACATAACATGGAGCGCTGTCGTCTTGGAACTAACATTCATACATTCCATAAAATTGCCAGAGCGTTGGAAGAACGCGATTGTCCAAAATGTTCCTGTTGGCGTCGGTGTTCAATTGACCAGGAACAACATGCAATGGCCATACCACGAAAAACACCCCCAAACAAATTGTCGGATTTTATGCAAATTCCCTATATATATATATATATATATATATATATATATATATATATATATATATATATATATATAATAACAACATACAATATACAAAATAACATAACACACACAAAATAACAAAAAATAACCAAACAGCCGGGGTGCATTAACCAGAAATCGAAACTCGAAACTACCCATGCAAGCGCGCTGAAGCTGCAGACATAGCATGGTAAGCAATATAATTTCAAGAACACAATAATTTCTAAAAAAATGTAACAAAAGTAATATATACATACATATATATATATATATATATATATGTATATATATATATATACATATATACATACATATATATATATATATATATATATATATATATACATATATATATATATATATATACATATATACATACATATCTATATATATATATATATATATATATATATATATATATATATATATATATATATATATATATATATATATATATATATATATATATATATATATATATATATATATATATATATGGGTTATTCAGCTAGTATTTAGTTAAAAATATACCTACTAAACTTGTATCGAAAGCTTGGAAATCATTATGAGTTGTAAAGGTCTTAATCGGATTTTTTTAACCTCATGTCTCGGTGATGGTCTGATTCGGTACCTGGTTTTTATCATTCCTGAAAATCATTTTGATTTCAAGACTTTACGATTGGACATCAATTTATGTCTTACTTCTTTCGTAGATTGGCAAGATTTCGAGGTACAATCAGAGTTCCAATCTCTGTCTAGACATGGATGTTCTTAGTGATCCACTTTAAGACGAGGTCTTAGTCTATATCCTTGAGTAGCTAAACATGACCAGAGAACGATGTACAAAACCAAAAATTTAGATATCAGAGCAAGGTGGCGGAATTACACCGATCAAGCACCTATGCAGGAACGGATACCACTGACGAAATAGGTCGTAGCTCATATGCTCTCAATTGCTCTATAGCGTTTTATTTTACTCTTAGAATGTCTCGTATATACCAGGTAGGTTACGGTCAAATGAACCATAGTAATGCACCCAATCAATTCAATCATTCCTAACGACCTAAACATACGTTTCATTTTAGGTCATACTTCCTGTGCCCGAGCAGCTAAATGGGTCGCTCGTAACTCTCTGAGAGTCTGGAGATTTTCGAATAGTGTAATGTTGGTTTTACCCCTCAATGCACTTAAGGAGTAATGAACAATTACTTTCTATCCCTTGAAACGATTCTATTGGCTCATACATGAGATAGAATCCCTTGCAACGATTCTATTGGCTCATTCCGCAGAATAGAATCCCTTGCAACGATTCCATTGGCCCATTCGGAAAAATAGAATCCCTTGAAACGATTCTATTGACCCATTAGGTAGAATAGAATTCCCTTGAAACGATTCTATTGGCTCATTTGGTAGAAAAGAATACCTTGCAATGATTCTATTGGATCATTCGGTAGAATAGAATCCCTTGCAACGATTCTGTTGGTTAATTCTATGGAGTAAAATTCCTTTCCTCATTTCCTTGGAATAGAATTCGTTGGAAAAGTTCTACTGTTCCAAGACGATCAAGGAGTTGCGATACTGATAAACTAAAGCACTCTGCAAATAGTTCAAATCTCGTCCATGCCCAAATTTACAATTTTGCCCTTATCATTTAAGCACATTTTCAGGTCTACTTATTCATTTTCAGTGACTAAAATTATAAAAAAGTATATACACTCAAACCTTTTTTTGTGCGACGGATAGGGACCGCATAAAAGAAAACGCATAAAAAATTCTTCCAAAACTTCACGAGTAAGTATAAAAAATATTTTTCGCAACACATTAAAAAAGTATTTTTTTATGCGGTGAATAGGGACCGCATAAAAAAAGTCTCACTTAGAAAAAAACTCAAAACCTTACGAAATAACAAGAGATAGCTTTTTTAAACGAAATCAAGACACGAGGATTGGCAATTACTTGGAATCTCGTCAAACCTTTTGGAATCTCATTTAGAAAGCTAGTTTAGAAAATACACATGCGAAGATTTTTAAATATTTTATTTACATTTACTTATTTTACACACACAAAACTTTTCAAAGTGTATAACCATTATCCTTCGTAGTCTGACAGTAAGTGGATCTTCTTGTGGTGACTGGTGAACTGGTTTAAAATCACTTTCGTCACTTGAAGATACTACCTCGCACTCGTTTAGAGTTGACTTTTTTTCAGTTTCTATGTAGTCGGTGATCAGTTTTCACGAGTTTCCATTTCATTCTCGTTCGTTGAAAAGTATCGTCTCTCCCAAATATTCGGAAATAGTTTACATTGCGCAAAGAACAAAAATAATACTCGAAATAAATGAACTATCAGAGATGAAATTCTACAAAAAACAAATAATTTTAGGAAAAAAATTGCCTTTTTCAGCAGTACTGGTAAAGCAAGCTAAGTACGTATTAAAAAATTTTTTATTTAATTTTTTTTGACAACTTCGTCAATTATGTTCTAATTTGATTGAAATTTTGAAAGGACTGTAAGTAGATTATACTAAATAAATTTTTTTCATAAACCGCACAAAAAAAACACAAAAAAAGATCGCACAAAAAAAAAAGATTGCACAAAAAAAGATTGCACATAAAAAGATCGCACAAAAACAGGTTTGAGTGTATATAAAATATGAAATACGCTCCTTTGCTTCTTAAATTACATTTTAAAGGCAGATTAAACCCCGTTTAGTTGTCTTGACGAGGTATCTTAGCATTATTTTACGGTCACGTTTTACTACACACTAGGGCTAATTATTAATTACTTAGTTATCACAATAAGAGTTTTGAGTAAAATCAAAAATGAAATGAGACAGAAATGTTACGATCCCTGGAAAGCCTCGCTTTTGGACCTTGCACCATGAAACCCAAATCAACCAACCAACCTGGAGCATCTCGAGTTGAGTTGTTTAAAATCAGTCATTTTCAACTGCAAGGGAATCTGATGACATTTCTTTCAAAATCTTTACAAAAGCTGTATACATTTAAGTATACTTTAAGAAGATGCCTCGGCCAGTTACCACTTTTGCAGTCAAGTCTAGATTGGGTCACATTATTACCGAACAAGTTCCATCTTGTGGTCACGGAAAGGTGCCTTGCTTGTTGGACCCAACATAAGATATTGAAACATGTCTTATTTATATGTACAAAAGAGAACTTTGACGATACTATTATTCCCGGTTGATTGTTGCTCTTATTATCTTCTAGTTTTTATTTGAAGTCCACTGCTTTCGATTGTACAGTAGACAACGTGATATCGTAGCAGATATCTCCAAGGGCAATAAAGTTTTTCGTCAAATTTGAACGAAACCTATCGCTGAAAGTAGATTCCGAAGCACATTCATGACGGCATTCAAAACAAAACCTGTTGAACCAGAGTATTACTCACTCGGCTATATAGCAGCTTGAATTCACTAGTACTTCGGGTTGAGGTTAAATCTGGGATAAAATGGCAAATAATGCGTGTGTGTATTTAATGTACAGCATTTTCTTATGCTTAACACTTTTGATTTCAGGTGGAAATGGTAAAAGATGATTTGCTGCTCTAGTACGTTCGACAGTTCAACAATATGGAAATCCGGAAATGTTCCATCCATACACAACATGTAAATTGAAGACTATCAAAGCCAATCTGTACTGATATGCCTAAAATGCTATTTTTATAGCTTAATTCTCGAACTTTCATGTACTTACTCATTCAATACTGGTATTAAAATAATTTGTAGAAGTTTATCTCACTGTCCGTTTGTTGTCTGAACTATGCTTAGTTACTGATTTTACTTTTGAAGTTTAATTAACATCGTATTGGGACACAGCGGGCCATTGGAGACGATCCAGGATCAATCCCGAGGATGATATTTCATTTCTTTTACTCACTTAAGTTAATTTTATTTATGGTATTAAACTTTGATAACAAGACTCATAGTAAGATTACCGCTGAAATTCTAGTTATTGAAATGCAGTGAATAAAAAAAAATATTGACGCAATTAATATGGACATACAGGAGTCATTTAATTGTAAAACCCCATTTGAACTTTGTTTTTTTGCTTGCCTTTTATAAAATAAGAATTAAATACGACATAAAAACACACAAAACTTGTTTCTCATAACATTTCTGTATCTATTCCTTTCTTTTTGTGATAAATTTTTTTCAGAAGGAAATACAAAGTAAAAACATTTCTCAGTTGAATAAAATGTGAAGTGGAATTAGCCACCCTTCTATATGTCTTTTAAATCAACACTTATATAGATTCAAATTTGTTTTCTCTGATGCTAATAATATTTACATTTGTGCTCAAAATTAGTCATTATTCATAGCAATCTAATGGTCTAGCTCTCTATTGAGTGTCATCCCGCATTTATTATGCACGAAATTATTGAGTGAAAAAAATATTACAATGATAACAATTACCTGAAATGAAACCTACACCAGTACCCTATGCAGACTAATTAGTCGACGTCAAAACGAAGCTAGAGCTAGCCTACTAGGCCCTTTACAGCAGTTTTCAATACTTATGTTAAGTTTCATCCAATACCAGACATTGGTACTGCATAATTGTAATGTAGAACCTTGGAACTGAAGCATTTTTATCGAAGTTTCGTAGGAAAGTAGAGAATGTCTCATGCTCTTACGTTCTTCAAAATTTCTGATTACACCTTTCTGATCAGAAATTGTCACCAGTTCGTAATTTGTTATAAATTACCACAAAGACGACTTGGTCTTTAAAGACGAATGAGTAATTTATTTCTAATCTTTTTGATTGAATTTTAAGATCAATTAGAGTAACCACGCAGTGAATTAAAATAAACTGTCACCTATTAGGCTGATATGAACTTAAGTTACTAAAAGTACACATGACGAAGTCTTTAAAAATCCAAACTAGAATTTATTCAAAAGATAAGAAATGAATTTAAGTTAAGATTAAAAGATTACATTCGACACAGTTATATTAAAAGGTAAATCTAATATCTTGATCGAAGAGATCAAGTAAGCGGGTACGTGATCAAACAAGTGAGAATGGGAATTAAAGCGGGAAAACTGGTGCAACAGATTGCAACCGCTTTTATATTAGTATGGAAGATGACGTGACAAGATTTGCATAATCGTGATAAGATTTGCATAAAGTACGAATCAAATATGTTGGCTTAGTAAAATTGAGAAAGGAAGGTTTTTCCTAACAATGGCCCGCCTTTTACTAGCCAAAAACATTTTTTAAAAATACCAGAATTCTAAGTTCTGAGTATCAATCGTACTAACCTTTTAACAAAATAATTTAACAAAGATTAATAATATTTAAGACTTGGAGTCAATTCTTATAATCACAAACACACAACAATATCTTATGTTGTAAAAATTCAAAAAGTAATAACAGAGTAAAAACCAGTTCTCTGTAAAAAATACATGAAAAATTTTCCATTATAGCATGACGGGCTGGCATGCAAATTTGTTATGCAAAAATGGAGGACACATTTTTACGGACTAACAAAAATAAAAATAGACCAAATAGGCCTCCTAAAAGAGGGCATCAATAACGACCACCACCCTGGTGACATACAGCATCCTCGTACTCTAGCAGATTACAATTGTATTCCTTCAGAGAAGGTATTAGGAGCCTTTCGTACGCTTCAGCTGTATCCATCCAAAGTAGTGGACGATATCTCGCCAGTAACCAGTCAGACATGAAAAAGAATAAGTACATTTTAAAAATATTACAAATATGTTAAAATACAAATATCTTATTAACTAGAGTTTTCAATCCTACTTTGGGTAATGGCTTGGTAAACAAATCAGCCAAGTTAGATTTTGTATTTACATATTTTAAAGTAAATACATTTTCAAGAACCAAGTTTCTAATAAAAATGAAATTTGATATCAATGTGTTTAGTGCGATGGTTCTCTATAGATGATTTTGAAAATTTTATAGCTGCTTGATTATCACACAATAGGTGGCTTTCAAAGTTTACTTTCAAAAAGTTTAAGTTTTTCAGTTCATTTAGAATACGAATAATCCATACAAGTTCTTTGGATGCCTCCGTTTAAGAAACGTATTCTGCTTCTAAAGTTGATAAACTCATGCATTTTTGCTTGAAAGTACGCCACATAATTGGCGATTCATCAATAAATAGAATTAAACCACCCATAGAGATACGATCATCTCGATTGGCTGCAAAATCAGCATCACTGAAACATCTTAAATTTATATCATTTATATTAGAAATATTTAACTTATAGTTACTGGTTTGATGTACATAACCCAACAATTTTAATAAGGTATTCCAGTGTATAATACCTGGGTTAGATTGGAATTGGGACAATATGTTTATAGCATAGCTTATATCAGGACGAGTCCTCATAGCTAAAAATGCTAAACAACCCAATAAATTACGGTATGGTAATTTTGACATCAATGAAATTTCTTCATTCGATTTCGGGCACTGTTGTTTAGATAAAATGGTTCCAACAGCAATTGGTAAAGATATAAGAGGATAGTTGTATTTTTTTTATACGTTAAACAAATTTTATTTATATATTCACCCTGATGAATCAGTAGGGTTTTACCATCTTGTTCAAACTCGACACCTAAAAGTTTTCGTGTCTTTCCTAAAATTTTTATATCAAATTGTTGACTTATTTTTTGAACAATATTAGATATTAAAGATTCATTTATAGCAAAGATAATTATGTCATCAACATACATTAAAAGTACCACACTGTCATCAAAAGTATAAATACAGTTTGCCCATTCAATTTTATGAAATTTAAGATTTTCTAATACATTGTGTATTTCATGAAACCCATTTCTACCCGATTGATGAAGTCCATAAATACTTTTATTTAATTTACAAACATAATCAGGTTTATTAGGATCTTCAAAACCTTGAGGTTGGGACATCAGAATGTTCTCATCAAGTGATGCATATAAATAGGCACATTTAACGTCAATTTGACAGTGTGACCATTGAAATTTACATACAAAAATTGAGAAACACAATCTTATAATTTCAAAATTCACAACCGGGCTGAAGACCTCGTCATAATGAACACCTTTAGTTTGTCTGAAGCCCTGTGCAACTAATCGAGCTTTATATCTAACAATATTGTCCTTGTCGTCACTTTTGACTGTAAAAACCCAACGGCAACCTATTACTTTATTGTTAGGAGGTTTTTGTACCAGGTTCCAGACTTTTGGTTATTCATGACTGAAATCTCATCTAACATAGCTTTTCGCCACTCGTTAGTTTGAGGTGATCTCAAAGTATCATTATAACAATTTGGGATTGTAATATCTAGTCATGCTTCAGAAATATTAGTTTGAGAAAGTTTGATCTCTTTAGGTTCTAATTTAATTTCTTCAGTATGAGTATTTCTACCATGGAAATCAAACCTTTCCATATTATACGGTAGATTATTTGCTTCACAGAATTTCCTAACATCGTTTTGTGAACGCAATCTAGTTTTACTCCCAGAAATATAATAGTAGACATCGATTCTCGAACCCTTCTTTCGAGGTACGACTTTCCTTATAAGTAAAAATTTTACGGGGGAAACGGGTTGTGATACTTCACTTTTACTAGTTCCCGGTGTAGGTTCTAATTTAAATTCCGATTCACTACTCCAATCATTAGAATTAGAATCACTTTTATTAGATTCCTGATCCGTATCGGAGTCAGATGTTGGATAGTCACATTTTAAAGAAAAAGTTTTAGGAGGGTCCAGTACTGCTCTACTGCTATCACCAACATCCTCGGCGAAACTTACGTTAATCGATTCTATTATTTTTCTTTCAGTAGGAAGCCAGATTCTATATCCTCTGGTTCTTTGGGCATAGCCAACCATAATTCCCTTCTTAGCTCTCATATCAAGCTTACGTCTGTGCTGTTTGGGAATACCCAAAAATGCAGTCGTTCCAAAAATTTTAAAGTGTTTAACCGACGGTTTACTGCTCTTACATCTGTGTACTTCACTGAAGTAAGCACATTTTTGTGTTCTTGGAAATTTCATAAATGAATTGCAAGACTTATATCAGTGAATTTGATAACTGACTGCTTATAAACTTTCCAGGTGTATGAAATATTATATCTTTCCTTCCTTAAGCGATTTTTAAACATAAATACACTCATTGCCATAAAAATTTGCGCTCCAAGAAAAAGTCGTCAAAACGAAACGAAATTTTACACATGTAAGTACTAGTTTAATATAAGTAAATGATTAGAAAATAATCAAAGAAAAAGGATCAATTATTGCAGAACGAAATACAAATGAATGGAAGTTTTAGTACTCTGTTGGACCCCCTCTAGCGCGAATGCACGATGCGATACGAGCGGGCATTGAGGCATACAAGTTCCGTATGATGTACTGAGATATCTCGTTCCACAGTTGCTGTAAACGCGTCTCTAGTTCGACCAAATTCGTAGGGTGTCCAATTTGCCGTCCCAAATCATCCCAGATTTGCTCGATTGGTGACAAATCTGGGGATCGAGAAGGCTAGGGAAGGGTGGTAATGTGGCGGAGGCAGTCTTGTGACATGCTTGCTGTGTGTGGTCGAGCATTGTCTTGTTGAAAAATGGCTCCTGGGAGCCCTGCCATGAGTGGTATCACATGTGGCTGAAGGATGTCATGAACGTACCGCTGGGCTGTCATTGTGCCATGGATCAATATTAGGGGTGACCGTGTATCGTAAGCAATGACACCCCATACCATCACACCAGCTGTGGCAGCGGTGT
This sequence comes from Metellina segmentata, assembly GCA_947359465.1. Lineage (NCBI taxonomy): Eukaryota > Metazoa > Arthropoda > Arachnida > Araneae > Tetragnathidae > Metellina > Metellina segmentata. Next base: position 13,410,670 of record OX375875.1, read on the forward strand.
GTCGCTGTAATGCGAAGACAGGATTGAGGCGTTCACCACGGGGCCTCCACACATGAACACGAGTGTCATCACTGCTCAAATTGAATCTAGATTCGTCGCTGAAGACGACCTGGTTTCATACCGTTGCAATCCAATCCCGTCGTGCGCAACAACACTCCAAACGAAGGCGTCGGTGGGTGGGTGTCAATGGCAGCACACGTAATGGGCGTCGCGATACCAGATGTCCTTCAGCCAGGCGCTTGCGATGGTTCGGGAAGACACAGGGGCCCGTAGTGAAGGTGCTGCCTGTGTCTGGATAGCGGCCAATGAGGCAGTTGGCTCCAGGCGTGCGTTTCGTATGATGTGACGGTCTTCTCGGCGACTCGTCTGTCGAGGGCGTCCTGAGCCTGGTCGCTGTGTAAATGAAGTCTATTCTGTCCACTGGTCCCAACACCTCCTCACAGTAAAATCAGAACGGCCTACTTGACGAGCTACTCGCCGAGCAGACCACCCAGCTTCCATCATTCCGATGATTCTTTTCCTCTCGAACTCTGACAGCTGCTCATATTGTCTTCGATGGCGGAGTAACGGAATGTCTACCTCAGCGTTTCCTTTGCAAAAGATTAAGTACACTCAAACAAGCTCTGCTTGCCTGTTTCATACTCCAAGGAGATCGAAGTTCAACGCCCTCTAGTGGTATTACGCAAAGCGTAATCACGCTGCATTTCTAATCATTTGCATATCTGGCCGACATGTAACTTTATGCCAAGTTTCGTTGTGGTCCCACAATTATTTCTTGGTGCGCAAATTTTTATGGCAATGAGTGTATGTTTGTTTGTTCCGTACAAAAACACACGTTATGGAGTTTTACATCAAAATATTGACTATGGCAAAACCTGTAAGTTTCAATAGTTAGTGTTAAGTCTTAGTGCAATATACCTATTTAACCCTCCAAGTTATTTCGACGAGTCATCTCGTGCATTAAATTTTACGTAACTAATTTAACTGATGGCGAAAAATCTCGTCCTCTAGATAGGGTCGATTTTTTTATGATAAACGGTATCCAGTTCTTGTCAGCGTTGCTAATTGGAAAACAATGAGGGTTCAAAATGGTGGAGGAATATTTCAAACTTCAGAAATTTTAAATACGAATTCAGGCATTTATACTACATGACTACGATGATTGTAATCGTAAAATAAAGCATTTATATAATTGACAAAATGACATTCATAAAAGTAGAAAATATCTTTCATGCTCTTTTCACAATTTTATGATTCTACCTATGTTGCCAGGTGCGGTGGAGCCTTTTAAATTTTCTTTATATGTTTCAACAAAGAAGACTGAGCCTTTAAAGATGAATAGTTACAGTTAATTGCTTTTCTTTCCTGTTTTTAAACCAATCTGTAAGCATGAAAATTGGAACACAGGTAGTCCTAAAAGTGCCCTCGAAGCCTCAATTTTACAATGTAAAGTCTGTTTTACTGCAATAAATGTACTTTTGACTAGGAAACACATTCTACAGGGTTTGTGTATTTGAGTTAACACAGGGAAATGGCGCGGTTTTATTTTAGCTGTAGCGGTCAAATATAAAACCCGAGAAACTTCGGTTTATTCAGCTAGTTTCTTATAAAAACAGAAAGGAGGCTACGTCAAATCCACTCCTCATGCAATTTGCTTTAGTAACGATGAAAACTGGATTTTGTATTTCTTTTACAATCCATTGCGACTTTATGACTTTATTCATGTTGAATAAATATATAAGATGTCACGCTAAACTAAAAGAATGAGTGCGTTTCAAGAGAGAGACTGAAAATGGTAACAAAGAATCAGTCACCAGCTTGTAAGGTAACTTTAACTAACGTCGTACTAGAGCAACACAATGGGCTATTGACGAATCCCCAAAGAGATAGATTCCAGCACAACACCACGTAATTTTGCACCACGGCCAGATGACGAGGGAACACCTGAGCTGGCACCCCACTCTCCAATTGATATTAGTACTACGTTACTCATGACGAAATAAGACATCAAGACCTATGCTTTCGTTCTAAAATACTTTTAGCTTTCAATACTATCATTAATGTTCGAAAAATAATGAATAGGGACCTGGATATTCTTGATAGAAATTCGATTGATGACTTTTAATCTGATCATCAAAAATATCAGCTTTCTTCAGAATACTGTTTTGTTGCATTTAAATTTTCGTCACTAAAAAGATTTTAGTGATACATTCAAATTGAAAAAGTATGCCCATCCTAAGGAATGTGTACATTTTTCAAAAATGGTCGAAAATATAATTTCAATAATATAACGGACAATGTCTTCTACTAGATATGTGTGGCAAATATGAAAATTAAAAATCATTAATCTAATCAGAGATAGGGATTGGGATTTCACTATAGCAGTCTTAATGGTTATTCCTAACCTGCGATAACAGCTATCAGCTGCCAATAGTATTATTTTCGTTAAGAATTAACTAATATAGCTAACACATAAGTTTAAAAAAGTTAAACAAAACACACAAACTATAATAATTGTTATAAATTGACGTTAACGCTAAATTAGACAGTTAATATTACTTATAATTCTTACCAAACTTTTAAAGAATTTTATAACTTAATGCTTTTGGTGACAGTGGCAAACTGTTAATTTGTAATAACGCTGTTATTGGAATTGTTATAAGAATAACAATGCATCTTTACTCAACAATTTCATCATTAAAGTTATTCGAAAGGCGGTGAAATGTCTGAAGAGACTAAGGTTTACGCGGGTCTCTCTGAATTGGATAATATTTCGTTCTCTTCATAGATAAGATAATAGCAGAGTATTATCGCAGCAAAATGCTTTGGAAGAGTGTACAGACAGAAAGGATAAATGTTTCTTGTGAAGCGATTTATTCAAAATATTTGAATAGCTATTAGATTAGCTAGTATGAAAATAATAGTATTATTTTACAACTATTCATTGAATTTTTACCTTGTAATATTTTCTACAGATAACGTTGTTGTTGTTGTCGTGCGGGCCATATATGGCCCAATTGGGGGTGCCATTGCCATCTGCTGCAACATCTGGGCATTGAACCGGTTGTTACCCACCTAATTGTGGAGGCACGAGTGGTACAGATGTATACTGCGAAGATGGTTATGATGATCGGTGCACATGTTGCACGGTGTGTCCATCTCTCGGTAAGATTAAATGAATCAGACAACATATAGCGCGACGCGTAGATCTGGGGGAAACTAAGCATACATTGTAAATACTCCGGGTTGGTAAAATACGACGGGGAAAATAATCCACAACAACTCGTAGTTATAGAGAAAGTTGCAATTACGTGGTCAGCACGGCATTGCCTGTGACAGTTCTATACGTGGGGTCAGTTGCGACCACTGCTCGCTGACGCTCTCCAAACCCCGGTGATTGCTACGTATTCCCATTTGATTCGCTTCGCAAACGAACTCCACGGGTGATGGCCTCGAAGTTGCTATTATCAACAACGTAAATCTAAATTCGATGGAATCGAAAAAATTGGCATGCTTCCAAAGGCATTCGGACTAAAAACGCTTGTGACGTCAGCGGTCGAAAAACGCAAAATCCGCTCGCTCCTTCATTCGAGGTAGTTGTGACGTCACATTCCGGAAAGAAGAAAGCAAGGTGAAAAAACTAATAAATTAATTTTAAAATGTTCTTGATTAAATTTTAAAATTGGGCTGGATGCAAAAAAACCTCCAAACACACTGCATGATATCAACACTAGGACTACCTGTTCGCCAAATTTCATTATTGTATGTGCCATAGATTCGTCAGGACATTGCGCACAGTACACAGAGCAATACTTCCTTTATAATAGTAGAGATACAAACCTGAACATTGATCACGTCACATCTGTGGAGTCTCTCTTTTGTCAGGCAAAGTGCGAACTGAAACTTTTACACTGCGAATCTGCGCATGCGCAAACACTTCCCACTCACAACTTTGGAGCTTACATGTCATCTAAGGATGTGATGTGAACAACAAAACATCGATGTCAAAAAAGAAAAAATGTTGATAATACATCGCCGAAAAACCATCGATGTTTTTAACTTTTCCCCCCATTTTTAAAAATTGGTTTAGTAACCTCTAACATAAATATTCCGGAAGGGGGGCGGGGGCGGGATCGAGGATATTTAATTTGTCAGTTTCTGCGTTTGTTATTTTATAACTAAGATATTTTTTTAACTCTCAAAGCAAAGTCAAAAACATCAATACGAAGAATTAACAAATCTTTTATTTTCAAATTTAATAATACAAAAGCAAATGATATTTACAACAATTTGAAATACGTATTACTAATTATAAGTATAAGTAAGAAGGTAAATAACAAAATTTATTGTTAGTTACTATTAATTATTTATCAACATATGATGAAAAGATAACATACTTAATTTTTTGTACTGTAAATAAAATTTTTGGGGCCTATTAATTATTATATGTACCAATATTTGTGATTTACAGTTTGTAAAAAAACGTTTATTAACTTTCTCCCCCTTAAGCAGACTTCTTTTTTCATTAACTATTCCATCAATTAGGGAAAAAACTCTTTCTGATGAGACGGATGTCACCATCACTGACAAATATTTAGTTGCACGGTTAATTTCTTAAAATTTTTAGTATGGTACTTAAAAAAATAAAGCATCGACAACGTAAAAACATAGACAATGTAAAAACTTCGATGTTAAACAAACATCGGTTACAATAAATCGATGTTTTTATAAAACATCGACATCGATGCCGCTTCCTTAATGCCATCATGTTCTTCGTGGTTCAACTATCTTCTTTTGTGTCGTGAAATGCATCTGTCCTAAATTAAAGTAATTAACTATTATTCGCGTGGAATTATTATTTTGGTTCACAGTACAGATGTCCAACGGACAGTCAATAACTCCCTCTACGAACACCATTTTCCGGCTAAAGCCTCCTATGTGAGCTTGTTACACTTTTCTCTGAATCCTGTTACTCTTTGGTAATAGAGAGCCATGGCTTCCGATGTACAATGCGTACTTCCGGCAAAAGGCAAATTCTTGCCTAAAGCCACGATAAACCGGATTTGAATCGACATTTCTCTCCTATTTTTGTGTCCAGGACGTTTTACGTTCCCCTATGCTGACCCTTTTTTGTCCTTTTTCGACCGATTCCGATGAAAACGCTTTGTGGACTTTATCGGCAATAATCCGAGTGCACTCTTCTAACCCCTTTGCAGAGAAGAGTGATCACTTTTCATCAAGATGTCGAGTGTGGAGCATGTAATACTTGCAGCAGCAGGTACTAGGGATGCAACATCGACAGTAAAACATCGATGTTTTGAAACTTCGATGTTCAAAATTAAAACATCGATGTTGATAATATATTGACCCAAAAACATCGGTTTTTAAAATTCAGTGTATTTAAACTTTTCCCACCTATTTCTTAAAACTGGTTTAGCAACTAGTGATGCTACATCGACAGCAAAACATCGATGTTTTTAAAATTCAGTGTATTTAAACTCCCCCCCCCATTTCTTAAAACGGGTTTAGCAACGAGTCATGCAACATCGACAGCAAAACATCGATGGTTTGAAACTTCGATGTTCAAAATTAAAACTTCAATGTCCAAAATTAAAACATCGAGGTTGATAATATATACATCGCACCAAAACCGTCGATGTTTTTAAAATTCAGTGTATTTAAACTTTTTTTCCCATTTCTTAAAATTGGTTTAGCTAGTTTAACTAGTGATGTGACATCGGCTACAATGCATCGATGGTTTTATAAAACATCAATGTTTTGAAAACATCGACATCGATGTCGCATCCCTACTTTTCAGGCCCTTCACTCTTGGCCACTTTGGTCTATAAGTATGTTCAATTTGCTGATTATAAAAATTATGCTAATTTGTTAATTTTAAATTTTTTATAACGATACTTTTTTCATTTAAAAATTAAACATCAACAAAGTAAAAACATCCGCAAAAATAAACATCGATGTTACAAAAACATCGACTCCAATACATCGATGTTAAAAACATCGACATCGATGTCGCATCCCTACTGGGTAAAAGCCAAAGCTCGGAACAGAGTAATCTGTTAACAGATTTAAAGATGGCTTGATCGACCTCGGGGGGCCGAAGGGGGTCAAGGAATCGACAAGGGGAAATGTCCCCCAAAAGTTGAAATCCTTTTATCTTTACCGACTCCTGGTGGAAAACAAATTTGGCTCTGGAAACTCTCCAAATCGCCACTCCGACTCGAAATCTTGACGATAAAATGAATGCCGTTTTTCGGAACATCTTCGATGTTTGGAGGGAGAGAAGTTTTGCAAATCCGGTGTAAACGTGGCTTAAATGTGGATATTAGTCGATTGAAAGCGAATTTCCAAATGTCAGGCGTAGCTGTCTAACAAGTCCCCAAGAGTTCGAATTTCGATGTGTCGATATACTGTTGGTTGTTTGAAGATTTCTGGTTTTCCCAATACGATACGGAAATGCCGCTTCCAGTTGTTCACGGTGGGGGGTGGGGGTTCCACGTGGCAGCACCCCCACAGTGCCCCCCCCCCCATAACACTCAAACTCCATCTTCCCCTTCAACGGAAATGATGGTAATTAATTAATATCGCACTGGAGCAACACATTGGACTTTTGGCGAGTGTTCCGGATCAATCGTCAACTGAAAGATCCGAGTACACCACCACGGAATACTGAGTGACGGTCAGATGATGAGACAGCCCCTTAGCTGGCACCCCACTTTCCAAACGTTCATGCCACGCCAACGTGAGGACATTTAAGGCCGCTTACTCAGGTTGCTAATCCTTTACTATTCCAATCGGGCTTATTCCCCCCTCCCCCTTAACGGGGTTAAAGGATTATAAGTTCATAAAGTGGCATCGGAAACAGATAATTGTGCCATACATAACATACACTACCCACAATAAAAAACCGAACAGCAAGATGTCATAAAATAAGGGAAATAATACATGCTTTAATGCCCTCCACATGCTGCAATTACACTATTAACCTTTCTTTGCATGATTTTTTCTTTATTGGTGAAATAAATCAAGGTGATATAATTCATGTTCAAAATTAAAGGAAAAATGGTTTAAAAAAATCTTAGTATATATTTATAGTATAAATTTAGCAAAAAACAATAGGATTTTTTAAATTAAACGCAAACTTTTTCAGAAATTGCTCTAAAAATAACAGAAACACATGTTACAAACCTTTCTTCCACTCATTTTCACTTTTTTAGCAATATAAACTCAAATATCTATATAAATAAGAATGGAGTGTTTGTACATTCAATATTTTCGACCCATTTCAAGTTTTCTATCCGTTTTGGACCCTTCTGATGCCGAATCCGCCTTTTTCTCGTTTGGTGTCTGTCTGTCTGTCTGTATGTTGTGCCCTATACACGTCCACGCGGTTTAAGATATTTTCATGAAAATTTGCATACAGTGAGTACTTATCTTCATTTAGTGAGTGGCATTGGTTGCGAAAGTCTGTCTGTCCGTCTTTCTGTTCTATGCTCGATTTTGTGTTTGTGTGTTTGTGTAGACATCACATGAATTGTATTCCAGATATTTGATTGCATTGTATTTTATTTTATACATTATCTATTATTTTAGTGAATGCAATATTAAACATTTCTTTATTGTTATATTTAGACGAGTTTCATGCTAAAACACCTGAGTAAGTATACTTAAATCAACCATAATTTGGTAGTTTTGGAAAAATTGGAATGTCTATTGAATATTACGATTACTTCACCAGTACTGCTGAAAAGTAATTTTTCTTTAAAAAGTTATTTTTTTTATGGAATTTCATCTCTGATACTTCATTTATTTCGAGTCTTATTTTTATTCCTTGCGCAATGAAAACGATTTCGAATATTTGGGACAGACGATATTTTTCAATGAAACGAGAATGAACAAGATCGCGCGAGCAGTGATATTTTTTCTGGTTCTTTCGCTCTGAATTAAATTCACATTTCTAAATTTTGTACACTTTTAGTTGTAAGTTGTGGCAACTGTGCGAGATCAAGAGATAAAATTGAATCACAAATTAATATCTTTAGAACAATTTTTTGCGACATCTTTTATTTTGTTTTACTTCGCTGTTTCCTGTTTTAAATATTTATTATTTTAATAAATATGTTTTCCTTCTCATCACATGCAACAGCACCACAAAGTATTAGACTTAAAAATGTTAGGTAAGTCAGTATAAATTTTCAGTACATTTTAAGTGTAGTTATGCCATTATTGAAATAATAATGCCGTTATTTAAAGAATAATGCCGTTATTTAAAGAATAATGCCGTTATTTAAAGAATAATGCCGTTATTTAAAGAATAATAATGTTTCAAGATCCAAGCTAGAACTTTTTCCAACATTAAAAAATTCGTTGTAATAATGACAGGAGAAGATTGCAAAATTTCACAATGTCGCATACCGGAGGCAAGAGTGCCACAAGTAAAAAAATATTGTTTTGTTGACTATGAGTGCGAGAGCACTCGCCGTAAATCGTAATTTTAATTAATTGAGTTGAACATGAAAAGAACTTAAGAAAGGGAATTCCTAATCTCCCTGAAAATCGTCTTTTATAGTAGTAACCTTAGTATCACCTTTCGTCATTTTGTAGCTTTGTCATACAGCAATTGTGCGATGTATGTGAAATGTATTACATGAATGGATATGCATGTGTAGGATTTGTGTCCAAAGTAAGTTGTAGAAAATATAAAGATGGCGAAAGATGTTAAAATAAATTTTTATTCTACAAAAAACGTAAGTCATTATATATTTTGATTATCTCTTCATTCTAGAATAAACCAATTCAAACCGAGTAAGGTCGGGTATTTTGCTAGTAATAAAATAAAATTAAAAACGAAATCATACGTTTATAGCAATTACAACAAACAGCGGAATGACAACTTCAAGCTCGTTTTACTGATAGTGACACTTGCTTTTTTTTGACAGCTATGTTTTTTTTTATGCAATGGACATTAAAAAGGTATCCAGACACGATCAACTTAAAGTGAACTTGTTCTTTTATATAATTTTTGGGCATTCAATGTTATGATGGAAATTTCCACCATTATGCAAAGAAGGGTTAACCCTCTGGACATACTTTCAACAAGGTTTTGATACACAACTATGGGTATTTGTGTCCATGAATGTCGTCAGCTCCGCTGGCGATTTCGTGCGTGGTTCCCTGATCAGTAAGCGTCGCTCTAACTCGTTCCTCAAATGCTCTATGGGGTTTAGGTCGGGACTAACCAGGGAAGGGAAAACGTCTTACAACCATATCTTGATATCACTGCTTGACAGTGCTGCAACATGACTTGGGAGCAGTATCGTACTGAAAGTAACATTCGTCTATTCCATAAAATTGTCAGAGAGTAGGAAGAACCTGATTGTCCAAAATGTTCAAGTAGGCGTCGGCGTTCAATTGACCAGAAACAACATACAAGGTCCCAGGTCATACCACGAAAAACATCCCCAAACAAGTAGTTGGATTTCATACAAATCCATTGGCGTGCGGTTCATTATTGTAAGGTAGTGTATATTGCTCACAGAAATAATTAATATTTATGAGGTGATAGACGTGAATAAATTGTAATTTGATTTTATATTGAATTATCTACTATTCACAAGGGATCGTGTCACTTTAAGCGTTTAATATTATGTTTTCATTCACACAATCAAAATTTCTTTTGATCGTTTTGAATAATTCGTATTTAGTTTAATTCTTTTTGGTTAATAATTTTGTTTCCCAATTACCTTGTGTGTTACAAAATATAATTAAATATTTGAAGACAATTAAGGAGCAAATGAATCAAATGAAACAGGAACAGCTATTAACGAACACATACTAATGAATTTACTTTTGAAATGTTTATAAATTTGAGGACTGCAAATATTAATTCCTATTCTTTATAACATTTGATAAGTATGTATGCAATTAACGTCGCACTCAAGCAACTCCTATAGGCTATTAGAGATGGTCCGAGATCAATCCCGAAGGAAAAGGTCCAAGGACAACTTATAAGTATGTGTGCAATTAACGTCGCACTCAAGCAACTCCTATAGGCTATTAGAGATGGTCCGAGATCAATCCCGAAGGAAAAGGTCCAAGGACAACGCCTCGTAAATTTAACTAACGGTCAGATGATGAACAATTCCTGAGCTTTTAGTACATTACGATTTATAGTAGAGTGACTTTTTATAAGGACATTGTAAATTAAAATGTCTAGTTTATCGCTTGATTAATTTTTCAAAAATTCAAATACAATTAAAAAAACATTTACTTTCTTGTTATTGTTAGATGATTTTCCAGTGTAAGCAAAAACGAACTACCAGATATGAAACAATACGTCCACTTAAGAGAAAAATGATTATCTCCACTCTGGATTCTTTGTCAAAACAACAAACAAAAGTATCATTTTCAGATTGGCATTTTGCAATTACAATGAGATTTTATATCGAGAAGTCATGCCGACCACCTAAACATTTTTTGATATACTAGCTTCGATAGATTTGATTCGCTTACGCTCGCTAATCTCCGGTGATTGCTACTTAACCACATTTGGTTACTTTGCAAACCAACACTCCTTCCAGAAGCGTCTTGGTGAGGGTCAGTTGTGAATGTGTTTTAACTTCACGAAATAAAGGCTTGCTTGCTGCGCAAGTTCAAATTCTAAGGAAGGATTCACACCACCACCCAACAAGAAATGTGGGTTGTGGTGCGGGAATATCGACTCATTATTTTCCTGAAGGAGAAAGAAGAATTTTTTTATTGAAATCAGTCCTAACCCCACCCACCATGACACGGCCATGTCGTCTCATTCCTTCCCTGAAAGAGAAAAAAATGTATTATTTAAGGAATCAGTCCCACTACCACCTATCATGACATGGGTATGTCGCCTTATTCTTTCTCTGAAATAGAAATAAATTATTAAGGAATCAGTTCTACAACAACTCGACATGAAACGGGTATGACGTCTCAATCCTTCCCTGAAAGATAATAAAAAAAGGAATTAATAGGAACTGTTGCTTGGATGGCCATGAGAAAATAGGAAATATATATATATATATATATATATATATATATATATATATATATATATATATATATATATATATAATGTTATTTATTTTTCCAAAAACACAAATTAAAACAGTGAAAAATCTGAACGTTATAATTGTTCCATCGGTTCAATTAAAGCAACTGGTTTCTCAAGGTGGACCGCCAATCTCTTGAAATCAATTAAAACAGAATATTCTGTTTCAACTGATAAAAATGATTGCATGAACCAAATTTAATTCCATGCAACCTTAATTGCCCGTTTTATTGTTCAAATGACTTTTTCAGATCAAGTTACGAAAATGGTCCAGCATAGACGAATTGCGTATTTGCCAAATTTGGTAACTCTCTTGTAGTACCTATTTGGACAAAGTTGTTCTGTTTTCACCATTCTTGCCAAATAGTTAGCCAACTAGATGTAGTAATATATATTATCTTTGAGGAAGTAATAAATCAAAATAATTTAAGGGCAATTTTACTTTTTGCTGTGTAGTGTTCTGTAAGGGTATTTGTTCTGCTGCGTCATCTCTGGGGAGTCATTCGAAGTACCGGTACTGATATTTCCCTTTAAAAGTATCCTCTCTGCATCCCTGATGCAACATCCACATTGGATTCTGCACGGTGAGTGGTACTCTTTCTTATTCAAAATTGTCTCGTTTTTTTGTAGTATACAGTTTTGATTGTTTTATTTTTACTGCTTTCGTACATTTTAGCATTACGGATTGATGTATTCAACAAGTCTTGACTTTTATCTGTGCTATTGCTACCGTAAGGCCCTTGAAGAACTTTTTAATTAAGGAACACTTTATTGGAAATGTGTCGATGCGTCTCACACAAAGGGCATAATAGAAACTCTCTAATTAGGCTGAGCAAATCGCTTTCCATTTCGACATTTCGAATTGATGTACTCAACATATTGAGCGAATTGAAATCATAAGTGCATTTATGTTTACCCAAATACGAGAATGAGAAATATCTATACCAGTTGCTGCGTGCACTCTGACGTGCGATGGATGTTGAAGCACTAGTTAGAACTGCCTTTGTGAACGATGTGTGTCGCCATGATTACTATTCTGTGTTTCATTGTTGTTGTGTTTTATGATGTTTTGTAATAAATAAAACGGATAAAAAGAATTAAATATTTATATTACCTTTTTCCCGTTTTACAGGTAAGAGAACCTTTTGAATTTCATTTAAGAACTGTGCGAATCAATACGAATTAGAAGTTGTAACATTGTTTATTTTATTTTTTTCGAGATAGTTTACTTGTTTTAATTTTTTACAGAAATCTTTGAACAGTAGAAATAATATCTAGGTTACAGCAAGCCAAGTTTATGACATCATAGTTCTTATTTAACTTATAAGTAGGACAACCTTTTTGTTACAGTAAAAATATTAAAAGTGCATTTATGATTCCATAAAGTTGCAGTTATGAGAATAAAGTTACACTTATTTTTAAGACACTGAAATTAAAATAAATTATTCGTAAAAAATGAAAAAAAAAATCAGAATTTCTTGATAATTTTAGTTATGTACAACTGCGTTGCCATACATCATTAAATACAGAATAAAGTTTATGTCGTTGAATGGCCGATCCTTGACCCGGTCACTAATTTCTTTAGCATTGAAAAACTGCGTTCAATAGAGACTGATGTTGCCTAACATCGTTGCAGTAGCAAGTAATGACTTGGAGGAAAATCGCCTCGAGAAAGTGTAGCAATTACCGTCAGGTCGTTATTCTTTTTCAATCGTTTTTTAAGATACACTTAAAGGTTGCAAGTATCTTTTAAAAAATTCTTATATCTGATATCTTCATACGCTGTCTCGATATTGTGTGTTTTTGATTCCGATTTTTCTACGAGACGAATCAAAGATTCGCAGCTGCTTTTGATTTTCAGCAATCTTTTTGGCAGCTCTGAGTGATAATTATTACTTAATTAAATTACTGGCAGGATTGCACATAGGCATAATTGCATTTTTTATATAGTGCAATCATGACAAAGTGCAATCCTGCCAGTAATTTAATTAATAATAATCATTTAAATTTTGAGCAGAAGCTTTTAAGAAGTAGCAGGTTTTATTTATGCAAAACGTTGCAGTTATAAATCACTTACAATACAGGAATTTTGGTTTTAGTACTTTACATGCAGCATAGACGTGTGAAAAAAAAGTTGTATTTGTTGCAAAAAGTTGCCCTAATAAGCAACACATGCTGTTGAGCCTAGTTTTAACTTCAAACTATGTGCTGAAGATTGAATAATTGGCTTAATGCACCTAGGTAACCCTCCAAATGATTTCAATGAGACTTTCCGTACCCCACCTTTGATCCTACAGAGAATGAAACAACTGCTGTTCATCAATAAGATACATTTAGCACGTTTCATTTATGTATAAGAACGATTGAGAATGATGATTGCAATTAATCCGAAAGTGATTTGACCATCCACTGCATTTGACATTATAGCTCATTTTTCTACTAAAGGGTGGACCAAAACTCAAGAAGTTATATCAATGTTTTTAAATGTGTCTTTATTAAATAACTTTTGTTTCACATTTACAATACCGTAGAAACTATTGATTCCTTGAATCGTTAGAAAATATTATATTCCTCTGTTCCGTAAAAAATAATTATTTTCAACGATTCCATTCGTCCATTCAGTAGCATATAATCCTTTGGAATGATTCTGTAAATACTTTAATTAGTAAAGAATCATTTGAAAAAATTATATTCGTTAAGAATGTTAAAAATACATTTAATAAGAAAAAAAATCGACGAACCAAGGAGTTGCAAGATTGCGATAAAAATTGGATGCGAAGAACATACGTAGAAAATCAAACGATTAAATTTTCAGAACAAATGAATGATTTATTTCATAATTTGACCGTTACAAAGGTAAGAAGTAAATAAGTCGTTGGTGCACAACTGACCTGGATGTAAGCTGTCACCTGGCGTGGCATAGACTAAAATAGTTCTCGGATGGTGTCCTGTGGAATTTATTGCCAAATTGTCTCTAACTGTCGGGCTAAATGGTCAACATTCCAAGATGGTTGCAATCGCCTTTCCATAACGTCTCAAATGTGCCCTATGGGAGAGACGTCTGCAGACCTAGTTGGCCAAAGAAGTGTTGGGAAAGCTTGAAGACAATTCATAGCAACACGTGCCCTGTGTGGCCGGACATTATCCTGTTGAAAAGTAAGTTAGGGTTGTCCCAAAAGGAACGGTAACACAACCGGTCGTAGAATGTCGTCTATGTACCACTTTGCTTTAAGCGTGCCAGAAATGACTACCTAAGGGGTCCGGCTATCAAAGGAGATGGCACTGGCACCCCAGACAATAACGCCCTGTTGTGTGCATGTGTTTCGTGCGATAGTTAGGGCAGGATACCACACGCTGCCCTGGAAGTCCCCATAAACATCTGCGGTTGTCGTCAGGACACATTTGGAAACGGGACTTGTCACTAGATTATAAGTCCCGTTCCAAGTGGATCGAGCACGGCACAACTCCTTCGTAGTGCGTCGATTTTTTTGGTTATAGAGTATAGAAGTCTTTCAGTGAAGGCTGAATGTTTCTATGTGGAATTAAGCGTGTGAATAACTCAGGGGTTATGTGTTCTTTGACAAATCAATCCTTCTTCACATATGATTCTTTTAAATAGACACATGCTGTACAGTTCAGGATAGGTGCTAAGTGTGAGATATGCTGAAGTCTCCATGCAAATCCGTGAATTATTTTACTTTTGAACATTTCATTGAAATTTTAATTTGTAATATTTCCCATAGATAATGCTACTAAAGATCTTTTTCCTCCTCCTTGTTGTCACTGCTGCAACAACTGTGCAGCAAGCTTGTGTTAAACCACCTAATTGTGCAAACGTGAACTGTGATCAAGTCACCTGCGAAGATGGTTATGTTGACCCATGCGTATGTTGCAGGGTTTGTCCTACCCCTACAGGTAAGGTGAAAGAGATCAGAAAGCACATAGTGGGTCATAGATCTGGGATAAACTCCGCATAGGTATCCCTTGCTCTGAGTTAGTTAAATTCGGAGAGAATGTGTACAACGCAGAATTATGTTACTTCTTCCGATACCGCTTGATTTTAAGATCTTCCGACGAACTTAAATTGGAGTTCGGAGAAGTTCATTTGCATTTGTATGTCTATTCTATTATGTTATTGGTTACTTGAATCGATTTATCAAACCAATGAGCGAGGGAACTGTAATGATTGACATGTTTAACAATTTCTGCTTTCGTCACTCAATAGATCGATTAATCCGGATTCAAATGAGGGATTGAGATTGATTAATATACATAGAATAGTGTTTACCACAATATATAATCATACTTTACCAGAATATATAACTCATACTGTTTACCAGAATATATAACTCATACTGTTTACCAGAATATATAACTCATACTGTTTACCAGAATATATAACTCATACTGTTTACCACCACATTTAAACTCGCATTTACTCGTGTGATTCATTTCTGCCCAGATGATGGTGGGGTTCTTTGCTGCACAGAAAAGGACCATCGACTGAGGAAGCTTTTTTTTGCATGGAAGAAGTTTTTAAAATTGTTATTAGTCAATATTTTTGAAGGTTTTTCCTTTCTTTACAATCTACTCGTTTAGCTGTGAGGTTTGAATCTGTTCGTTGCAGTACCCAAGTCGACCCTCAGTCCCAGGTGGCTTTTATTTTTGTGATATTGATACTTGGATTAAATCCTCAGGGGTGATCCAATTACTTTGTAGATCAATGCAATGAATGCGAAGCCAATTAAGTAGTCGTTCTTGTTAGCCAAGCAGTAAAAGAGAAAAATATATATTTAAATTATTGTAATCAGAATTGGCCAACTTGGGTTCCACCTTACATTTAATTCCTTCATTAGAATGAAAAGTAAGGTAATAGAAGTAAGAATGCAATAAAGGGAGAAATGTAATAAATAGGGGAACTATGATTTGGATGATTTCAAGTTTTTGGAAGACTAAAATGTTAATCGAAAAAAAAATTATTCCGGACAAAAATAAGCTGATTTAAGTGCTTTTTTTTAGAAGAATCTCTCTAAATCTCTTTTTTTTATGCACATCCGGGTTTGAGTTCTTAAGTTAAAATTATATTTTTCTGTGTATTTGCCGTTAAAAATTTCTATATTTGCTCAAAAGCTTTGATTTGTCAAAAATTTACAGCAACGATGATCTCAATGCATAATTTTGTGGCACCTGGGGGATATCATTTACACTGTTCATAGTTCAGTTATGCATTCTGTTTTATAAATACTACTGGATTATTCTCCATTAACTAATAATCAACCGTAAGTCGTTCTTTTAAATGAGAGATGAATTCATACCGTAGAAATGAAATTTCGACCAGTGGTGATTTCTTGAGTTTTCTTAAGGAGGCCTTTCAAAGTGGATGTTGATCGACTATATCCTGGACGTATTGCCACACGCTTCTCCATCAGAACACGAACATACGCTTCTCCATCAGAACACAGCATTGAATTGCATTGTATTCTAATTATCTTTGTGTGTTGTTTTAAAAATGCCATATCATTTATACTGCGAGTCTTATCGAAAAACAATTTAAATGCTTTCCAACAAATTCATAATTTAAGATGACAAATGAAACGCTCTAAGTCAGAAGCAGTTCTGAGAAAACTTAGGGGTAAAAATCTACTCCCTAAAAGCTTGTCTTACTATATTTTGCGAAATAAATCTGGACATTCAAAAAGGCAAAATAGCCTGGTGGACTTAAAAATTGAAAAGAAGCACATTCTCTCTTAGATATTGCAAAATCTTGAAACTTTCTATTTAGTGTGTTCTATTAGTAAGTCCCGATAGTATGCTTCAAAGCTACATTTTTTAGTTCTTACTTTGATGCCCTATAAAGGTAGTTATTTATTGACAAATGCCAAAGGTTTGACAACTAAGCTACCAGCCTTCTTTTGATTCCTAATATCAACAAAGCAACAACTGAACCCGAGGAAAACTGGAATTGAAGACTGAATCAGCTAGTCACTCCTAACATGTTCCCTATTTTTCTTAAGCATGCTGAGTTTGTGCATTTACTAAACCACGTTAATGAGAAGTTTGGCAGGACTAAAGACCATTAATAGTTTGCTGGACACGAACCCACTGTGGGATGACAGAATCAGCCAAGAAATAAAGAACAAATTTGTGATTGTCCTATAGCGTTAATTTGGTTCAGTCGTAAGAATTCCACATTGTTCAAAAATCTCTAACTCTTACCAAATGACTAGGTATGTAGGTTGTTATTTTAATTAACGTCGTACAGGAGCAACACAACGGGCTGTTGACGACGGTCCGGGATCAATCCCCAATTGAAAGACCAGAGGACGACATCACGTAATTTTGAACCATGGTCCGATGACGGGGCAACACCTTAGCAGGCAACCCACACTCCAAACTTATACACCACGCCAACTTCTGGACATTTGACGCCACGACAGATGTACCGTGTACCAGGCCCCTTTGTACACGACGGTATTGGATTCGAACTCGCAACCCTTCGGTTGCTAATCTGTTATTCTTCCAACTGGGCCACCGCGGCCCACAAATGACGGAAAATTAACGTTAAAAGGAATGGTAAGTACTCTAAAATCTTGGGAAAGTGAGAAGGATAGTTTTGAAGTTTCTAGTTGTCCCTAGTTTTATCGTCTCGAGAAAGGGTAACTCTGGGTTAAAATGGCAAATAATGTGTATTTAAAGTGCAGCATTTTCTTATGCTTACACCTTTTGATTTCAGATGATGATTCAAATGATGCTTCGCCGCTCTTGTGAATTTGGCAGTTCAAGCAACATGTAAATTAGGAAATGATGCATTCATAGACAAGCTGTAAATTCAAGCCAATCAGTAGAGAGCTGTAATTATTCACATGGAATACTAATGTAATTATTCACATGGAATACTAATGTAATTATTCACAAGGAATACTAATTTATAACTTAATTCTCGAACTCGCCATGTACTTTCTCTTTTCATACTGACAATAAAACAAAGTGTTGTAGATCATTTCATTGTATGTTTGCTTTCTGAATAATGCCTCTATACACTACCCTACAATAATGGACCGGGCGCCAGCGGATTTGTATAAAATCCGACTGCTTGTTTGCGGTGTTTTTCGTGGTATGGCCTGGCACCTTTGCATGTTGTTCTTGGTCAATTGAACGCCGGCGACTCCATGAACATTTTGGACAATCAAGTTCTTCCTACGCTCTGGCAATTTTATGCCAATGTTACTTCCAGGTAGACAACGCACCATGTCATGTTGTAGCCTCTGTCAAACAGTGGCATCAAGATATGGATGTAAAACGTTTTCCCTGGCCAGATCTAAACCCCATAGAACATTTGTGGGACGAGTTAGAGCGACGCGCATGGACCAGTGCACCACGTCCGAAATCTACAGCTGAGCAGGCGACATTCTTGCAGCAAGAATGGACACAAATACAAATAGCTGTGTATCGAAACCTTATTGAAAGTATGCCCAGAAGGGTTGCTTAGTGTAATTGCAGCACGTGAGGGACCCTCCTATTAAAACATGTACTATTTCCCTTATACTATCACATCTTGAGTTGTCCGGTCCATTATGGTAGTGTAGATACTGATTATATTTTGAAGTTGACTTTACACCGTAATGTATTTGCACAATGGATTTGGAGACGGTACGGGATTAATCCTGATTGGAATATTTTATTTTAGAATTTATCTTTTCCCCTTACTTAAGCTACTTTTATTTATATTAAAGTTCGTAGGAAAGTGGTTGCATCTATTTGACCAGATGGGAGGATCATTGAAGGATTTCGGAAACATAAGTCATTCCACATTGTACGCGTCATTTGACCGAGGTTCAAAATAACGTGGTTTTGTCCTCGGAACGTTCTCTTTGGGATTGATACCGGACGCATATAGCCTACCTTTACTTGAATAGAAACCATGGGAAAATTAAAAACCCGCTGATTCTTTGGTTTCTCATCGTCATGTATGACGTCACTATAATGCGTATGCGTGAGTAGTATCAGTATTTACGTGCAATGCCGAGTTTCTCGGGGGGTGCTCACAGCTCTCAGTAAAACTCCTTTTTACATAAATTCCAACTAATATACATTTTTCTTAGTGGAAAACAACAACTATTCAACATTTATCGTTTTCGTTGGTTTCTCATCATCATCTATGACGTCACTATTATGCGCATGCGTGAGTAGTATCAATATTTACGTGCATAGTCGAGTTTCTCGGGGGTGCTCAGAGCTCTCAGTAAAACTCCTTTTTAAATAAATTCCAACTAATATGCATTTTTCTTAGTGGAAAACAACTATTAAACACTTGCAACCTGTACATGAACAATCGACACACGTTCCAAATCAATCTGGCGAATTCCCCATCGGGTAGGGAAGATGTGCTTTTCAAATTCCTTTTCGTAGGGATTATCGCAATATCTTTGGCTAAGTTGCCAGTCTTTCTGACATGTTTCCATGAATCTTTTTGTTAGTTCTATTTATTAAAGTATTTACTAGACAGAGAAAACAAAGTACACAGTAAAACCAACTTGATGCTAAAAGTAAGTTGAATTAAGGATTTAAAAAAAATTCTGGGTATGAAAGTGTGTGGATATGTCGAAGCATTTCAAAGTGAACTTATTTCATGTATCTTTTACATAATTCCAACTTTTTAACTGTTTTCTTGTTAAAAAAGTAAAAGCATTCATGATTTACAACCTCTCGAAGCAAAAGGAAGCACAGAATTAGCAGTTTCTGAATGTTTTGAGTGTCATTCTAATATACTGTGTTAACATTATGAAGGCGACTGATTGTGACATGTTTCCATGAACATTTTTATTAATTAAAATCAATAAACTATTTCCAAGATATATAAAACAAAGTACATATTAAAAGAGACCTATTAATGCATAAATATGACGAAAAAAAAAGCATTTATAAAAATTTGGGATGTGAATGACGACTTTGTCGAAGCATTTCACCTTGGAGTCTTTTCAGGTAATTTTTGGTTATTTCCTACAATTAAACTTATTTCTTGATACATAATTCAAAGTAAACACAGATACGAATTTTTCAGTGCAAAAAGAAACAGGAATAAGTTCTTTTTTTTTTAATTGGCTTTGAAAGTACTTTGTCGACCCAGCTCACCGTGAACATTTTTACACACATCTTTAAGTTAATTCAAAGTGTTAATGTCTTTCTCGGAGAAAAAGTGAAACGAATAATTAATTCGAACTTTTTAATGCCCAAGTAAACAAGAAGTAAGCATTATTAAGAAAGCTGAGTGTGCAGCTTTTACAAAATTTCTTGCATATTCTCCTCGTATTGAGTCTAGGTGATTCAGAGCGGTACAGCTACACTCTACGTTTATGAGTGAGGGCAACGGCTTTGGCGATTTTTTTGGCGCACTTCTAAAGTTGCCAAGTAAAGAATTATTTCCTAACTCTAATGTCACAATTTTTTTTTCTTTTTACAACACATTTTTTAAACATATTTCAGAACGTTTTAAAAAGTATATTTTTAAAAAACTTTCACAAAAAGTAGTAAGCTTAAGCACATATCAAAACACATTTGTGAACCAGCAGAGAAACTAAGCTACGAATGGTAAGAATAGCCTGAAACTTATCAATTACACTAAATACAGTGAGCATGTTGAAAAAGGAAAAAGATTTACAAAAGAAAAGAAGTAAGAAATAATACCTGATAAAGTCAGAATTCTCTCGTAAAAAAATAATGAAAACGAAAATGGTCAAAAAAAGAAAACTCTTAATCCTGTCATGAAAACTATTATAACAAAATAAAAATTCCACAACTGTCAAAATACAAATAAAAGGACCAATGGTATCACAGAAAACGATTTAAAAGGACCAATGGAATCAAAGGATATTTTAAAAACAAAATAACCAATGGGAGGAAAGAAAAAATTTCAAACGAATCAATGAAATCAAACGACTTTAACGGATTTTGGAAGAACTGTCTAGAATATTCAAAATGAAAATTAAAAGTTTCCGTTTGCCGAGGTTGCCATGAAAACCACAACAACAGCAACGAAAGATGGGTTGCCTTAATTTATCGTAACTCGTTACTAGAAGTGCGCCAAAACAAATCGCCAAGCCGTTGCCATCACTCATAAACGTAGAGTGTAGCTGTACCTTCAGTGCAAATACAAAACAAGAGAACTAAGACTTGAGAACTTGGTTATAATGTTCTCGAAACGAATGGACACGGGGATTCGGCCAAATAAGCAACAGATCACTTTCCCGTACCTACGAAATCACGCTTGCTTTTTAAAATTTATCGTCAGTAAACTGAAAAATATCTTCTTTGAAATTGTGATTTTGTTAAAAGGCAAATAAATGTATTAAAAAAAATGGACTATAATGTTTTTGAAATAAATTTTTGAAGACATGAAACCTCACTTGATGCCAAAACTGGAGCCATTGTTTTATAAGAAATACTATGGACATTCAACAAAACAAAAAGTTCCGAAGAAGAATTCTTCAGCTTATTGTCGATAAATTCTAAAAAATAGCAAGCTCTGTCACTTAGCCACGGCAAAGGGATTCGTCACTATATTGCCGTGAACTAGTAATTCTACTACAAGACCGTGTGCCTACATTGTTGTGAAAACTTTCACACAAAGGAGAGTCTATATCACAGAGAAGTAGTATACAGAGAGTTCACTGAAGCCATGACGTATAGCGCTCCAGTGGGGAAGCCAGTCCATAATTGTGGGCGGAGTTTGAAATGTTTCAATCAGAGCCAGAGCGGAAGCCATTTTTTATTTTCTAATCGGCAGACTTCTTGAAGCGTCATATAGCTCAATATTCTTTGCATCATTTTAATAATTTTTTAAAAACTGTACTATTCATCAATAGAAAAGGTTGATCCCCAAACGTCACATATATCTAGTTGTGTTGCTCCAGTGCGCAGAGTGAGTGTGATGTTAATTAAAATACTATACCATCATCAATAGAAAAGCCGTTGTTCAAGTTTACCGCCTGTAAAAACCGTTGAAAGGTAAATTGCTTTTGTTTTTCATAAAATATCATAACTTGGAAACTAATAATGTGAATAATGTGCCATTTTTAAAATCGTTTTAGAATCAAGTACAATTAATAACACGTATTTTAAAACCCAATTGAAGGAAGAAAAAACGAAATCGTTCTATTTTATTTTAAGACTACTCGCCCAAGATAACTAATTTTTAAAAATCTTTCAGTGTTACTTTGTGCATTTTTTATTTAATCAAAATCAATCGTTCTTAAATTTAAGAAACATGTGGTATTCAGAATTCTGTACAATTGTGCTCTATTCATTATGCATTTTGTGTATTTGTTGATTTTTTAAATTTACATTCTGTTTTTGTGTAATTAAAATTTACCTTTTTCTGAATTATAACCGGTTTTATGTCAACATTTATAAAGATATTTTTGCAAAATTGGAATGCTTTTGTGTGATACTATCTGTGAACTTAATACAGAAAAGAAAATTAAATTTAAAAGTTTGTTTTTAATAATGATATTTTTTATACAAATATAACTTGATTTAAATCAACATATCCTGAAACTAACACTTTCCCTGTGAAGATTTTCGAGATACAAAAATTGTCGCATCCTGTTGTGTATTTTATTGTTTATTTGCTACACTAAATGGTGAAAAATTGTGTGATTTAGCTCCAATAGAGAATAAAATAAGTAATATTATCCATTCATTTGCTACTCTAAATGGTGAATTACGTTGAGTTAGCTTGTTTATGAATACTAAACAATGAATTTTACTCTTCGGAAAGCAAATGAAGATTCTTGTTAAGTTGCTTAGGTTACCAAAGTATTTCATTCCTTTATATCCTGTTCTGTATTTTATTCTTCGTTTCCTATGCTAAATTTGTTCTAGATGGATCACACAGAAATATGTATAAGCGAGTAACAGTAGCTGAACTATGTTTTTTTTTTTTTACATTCAGAACAAGGTCAGGTAATATCTTACTTTTTTAGGCGCCAACTTCTTTATTTTTGTATTCGTATTCTGAGTGTGTGGGGAGACAGCAGCGTGAGAGATTTTGCCTTGGGTTTCAATACCTTTCTGTGTTATTTTCTTTACAGGGAAGAATTGTGTATTGGTGATTGAATTCATGATTCAACAATAAAATTCATACAGTCCACTATCACTTGGTCGTTTGTGTGATTGACTTACTACTAAATGAGCTTCGACGAGACTTCTTCATAAACAGTACTTATTTTCTATTCCTTTTTCAAATTGTATAATTTGTTCAAAATGAATAATGTACCTGATGAAGTAAAAAAAAAATTTTATTATATACTTTTTCGTTCAAATAATATTTCAGACTATCAACAGAGATCAACAATTTTCCAAATCAAACATGTTTTGGAATATATTTTTAAAGAAGCATTCACATAAAAGAATAAACAAAAATGAAAGAAAAAAGTTCATACATTGGTAAGATTTCATAAATAAAGGGTTTTTTTAAGTTCATAAGACATTAAAAAAGTGCTATTTTGAAACATTTATGCTAAAAATTATTTGAAGAATATTTAGCTTTTAATCAAAAATGCAAATTGAGTTTCGAAAAAAAAAAAGAGATAGCTGTTGTGGAAACCTAGTTTGGTTGTTATGGAAACGAGGTCTAGATCCGACGCTATAGTAGGGTCCGGCTTCCCCGCTGGGGGCGCCAGCGTCTATGCGATTTCCCATGTTATTTATAAGTCCATTGCTTCCTATGGCAGTGAATTCTCTGTATACTACTTCTCTGTGGTCTATATCATAGACTTCTAATATAAGTAGACTGAGCATCGCTATTGAGAAGAGCTTCGCAAAGCGTCCGCAACATGTTGTCAGTAGTCACGTGACTGCTCCACGAAAATTCTGCTTGGTTGCTTGATTCAGCCTTTTATTGCCTCTCTTGGCGACATTTTCTTGAAAAAGTTAGCCATTCGACGAGCATAATACTGAGCATTTCTGGAATTTGAGTTACATTTTAACATTTTTGGGCAATGCAAATGGATTTTTACTTTTTCACTTCTGAATAATTTTTGAATTCGTATCACTTTTTAATGTTTTTAGTTTTATTATAGATTTAAGTTCTCATTAGGATTAAGGTTAACCAGTACACTTAAGATAAATAAATTGTAGTCAATAGATTAATTCCATATTTTATATATAGTTCTTCAACTGTATTAGGTGTGGAGAAATTATCTGATTTAATTTCAGAAAATATTTCAAACTTTTGGAAAAATTTATTGAGGTTAGCATGAGTTGGAATAAATTGAAAAATAAATGCCCATGTTTGGAAATGACTGCATGAATAAATATTTTACTGATGCATAAAATAAAAATACTGAAAACAGATTAGAAGGTTCCCTGTTCAAATGACGTTTGAGTTACCACTAAAGCTTTCATTGATATAATGGATTCTTAATTGCTTACGTTTCCAAAACACAAATTTATTCAAAGTGTTACGCATAAAAATATTACAAGAAAAGTTATACATATAAACTTTAAGATTCAAGAAAACTATTTTAAACAATACCCTTGATGTTAGCTATTTTGCAATTTAAGTTGTAACTGTTTGTCCATATATGAATTTGAATTAATCAAAGTGATGATGTAAATAACTCTTGACAATTTTTATGCTTTTAAGCATGTACAAAAATTTGGTAAATATTTTTAAATTGAATTTTTATTACTTATTGTGTGTGAAATCAATATTTAATAAATACAAAAGATAAATAAGAAACATTAAGCGAATAAAATTTATTGTCACATTCATCACATTTTAAATGAACGAAAAGACAGAAACATAATTCTTCGATTAATTAATTAAAACTATTTTCTTCTTTCTTCATCTTTGGGAAAACTAATAAATGGAACAAAATAAAAATTTTAAATAAATAAGAACTGAATAAATGAATTTTCAGCAGGTGCACATCTTTACAAATTCTTATTACAAGTAAATATAAACACTGTTTTACATAGTTCTAAAAAATCATAAATACAAATTCACAATTATAAGAATTAATAATTATAATATATTAGAAAATGCCTTAATCCCATTTTTAACAAATTGATTTTATTTAATATATAGTAAAAAGTTTCAAACGTTATTTTTTATTTCAAATATTATTCTTATGTAATTACAGTTTGCACAGATGGGTGGATACAAAACAATTTTTCTCAGCAAGAAAGTAATTTATGTGATGTACTTAAATTGATGTTACCAAATTCATAACATTTTTATCGTGAGACACGAAAGAATATAGTACTTTTAGTTGCCAAAACATAATCGCCAAGACAGAGAACGATTTCGCACAAGTTTTTACATTTCGGTTAACTATTTTTAATATTTTAAATCAGTATAAATTTCAATTTACAATTAGAAACACACTCCACCCATTATTTTGTTTCACACATTATTTTAGATACATACTGATTGCAAATGTATGAAATCTTTTCATAGAACGGGAAATGTCCGCAAGTTGTATTTATTAATTCCAAAGTTAGAATATCCATTTTTATCATACTACAGGGTGTCCTAAAAGTTCCTGTACTGACGATTCGTGAATTTGTTATACAAAATCAACAAACTTTAAAACAATTATTTTTATGCTAATGGTGAAAAGCACTTTTAACATAACGTAGGGAAAAAAGATGAACTTACATTTGGTTATCGTTGATTGTACGGTCTCCCTTGGCGACTTTTCAATCAAAATAGCCAAATTTAAGATGGCGTCGATGAATAAGCCTCAAACAGCGAAATTCGATGAATGCGTGATAAATTCATTTTGCAATGAAGAACAAAATGACTTGGAACTTTATTATCGCACAACTTGAGTGCGAAGAAAATCAAACGATAAAAATTAAAGCGTCGATAAAAAATACAAGCAGACGATAAAATTCAATAATTAAAAAAAACACGGGCAATAATTTTTTTTTAAAGTTGGAGTACGGGAAGTTTTAGGACATCTTGTAGAAAGTATTGAAAAATACAAATGTGAAAGAAAAGTTTTTTGCTCACCTGTGAAATGTAATGTTTCCATCTTTAATAAATTTGGAATTACATCCATATACTCAGCACCATAGACACATTTTAACATGAGTATTCAATGCATTTGCTACTTGCTAGGGAAGAAGGAATGCGCGAAGAGAGAAGGAGTCACGTGACTGCTGATTTTAGTCACATGATCACGCGGACATAAAAAGGTTGCCATAGCTCACTCTACTGTTATATTTCCTCTATGGTCTATTTATAAATATTGACGACTTGTTGCCTATTGACACGTCATTGGCTGTGTTGTTGATGATCCCATTGTAGTCGGAGGCGTCGAAAGTTATATGTGTGTCATAATATTACAGAAATTATAAGCCTGCAGTCGTGACGGATTAGCAAGAGTGGTATAAGGCAAGATGAGAGGATAATCCATTGTTGTGGAGGGTAACGTTGGTTCCACAACTGGAGAGACAGAGAGAGAGAGAGAAATTGTATAACAATTATTTATTACATCAATAACAAACTTTCAAGGCGTGGAGGTTGCCGAGGGAACGGAGTTTTCGACGGCTCTAAGAGCTTTCTATTCCAAGGGGCCCCATGGAAAAATTGCATAGTTCAAAATGAATTCGCTAGAGCGATAAGAATTAAAATAAAGACTATTGAATCAGGGGACTAGCAAGAAATTTCATCGATAGAAGGGAAAAGTGTTCGTGTAAGGTCAAAAATACTGAGAAGGCCTGAGGTGAAAGGGGATAGTGAGATATATTGGGCAGGCGGAGAAGCCATCGCTGTGACGAAAGAGAAAAATAAAAAGGTGTATTCAACCAGAAAAAACGAAAGTTAAAACTCACCATTCAAGCGCACTGAATGCTGCAAACATAGCATGGTAAGCAATATAATTTCTAAAACAAGAGGAAATTCAAAAAATAAAAACGAAAAGGAATGTTTTGTATTAGTCTTTCATTTTCAATAAATTCCTTTTGGTTTTTATTTTTTGAATTTCTTCTTGTTTTAGAAACTATATCTATCTATACACGCAGAAACTGAAAATTTTCGTTCTTACCAGGAAGTTGTACAGAGGTTCAATTTATCAATCTTAACGATTTAAGGCACCTCGTAAAATTAATGATACACCACACGATCGAGTCATACATTTTCTAAGTAATGATTTCCACATTTCTATAAAGCTAATAATCGTGATATCTTTTCAAGCATAAAACAGTTTGTTCCACAAAAAGTATGCGATTACAGGTGCCGTATGCAGATCCTTCTCTGTTTACTCTAAATCTAAATCCAAGACGACATGTCAAAATGATATACTATTATATCCAGATAATATCTCATTAGAAGGCCTTTGTATTGTTTACTCAGTCACTCTTAAATGGATTTCTGTGTTCCGACAAGGTACATTTAAGCCACTTCAACTCGATCTACTCTTTCTCAGACAGATAATCCGGCTTCCCAACTTCCAGGAGCAGATCTCGTTCTTCAAATTTTACGCTTGTCGGCAGTTGTGTTTAGAAAGAGGATGAATTTGGTAAGTTTGAATCTCTGGTTAGTCCTGAACAGGACACACACGTAATCCGAATATTATTTTTAAAATTTATTTGGGGGACCAGAAAGTAATGTCGTTTATGTGCAGGTCGATATTCGTTAGTCATTTATCAGCTCATTGTGTACTTCAAAGTCGTGCCAAGGACATTTTAAGATTAGTGACTTGTTAACTCGTAAATAACAAAATATTAAATTTTTTGTTGCAATTTATGGTGAAATGGCCAGTTAAATACCAGAAGAGGTACATATCCGGCATTGTATGCTTTTTTAGTTTCACTAAGGTAGTAACGCAACGGTTACTATCAAAAACATTTGTGATATTTATCCAAGTGCATTAGACGTTCGTAAATGCCAAAGGTGGTTTTCTAAGTTCAGATCTGGTAATTTTGATCTTTTTTACTAGGAAAACGAACATAGACAATGACGTGTTAAAGGCGGAAGAAGAAGAAAATCCGTGTCAGACAATCAAAGAACTGTCAAACGCTCTTAACCAACCTTGGACTACCATTCAAGAACATTTGCAGCAGATTGGTATAGAAAGCAGAGCCGGTGTTTGGGTGTATAATCTATCCGAAGAAAACAAAGCTAACCGATGCACCAACTTTTTGCTTCAACGACACAATACAGAAGCGTTTTTGATCGATTGATCACTGGAGATGAAAAATGGGTCCTCTATGATAATCCAAAACGCAAAAGGCAGTGGCTCTAACCCTGTCAATCCAGGTTTACATCCCAAAAAGGGACTTTTGTGTGTTTGGTGTATTCGCGGAATCGTTCATTTTGAAGTGCTGAAACCTGGACAAACTGTGAATGCAGACCTTCACTGTGAACAATTGGATTGATTGAATCGATCTTTAACTGTAAAATGTCCAGCGATTGTCAACAGAAAAGACGTTATTCTGCAACACGATAATGCAAGACGAACCTTGCAAAAAAATAATGAATTGGGGTGGGAGGTACTGCCTTATTCACCATACACGCCCAACATTGCAACATCGGATTTCCATTTATTCCGATCGCTACAACAACTTCTGTGACAAAAAATTTGAAAAATTGGATGATATCTGTGAACATCTTCTTAATTCGTAATATGGGAATGGGTTCTTTCGTAACGTAATTATATAATAGTGGCGACAGGTGGCTTTTTCCGATGAATCACGTTTTATGCTCCATCGGACAGATGGATGTTGGCGTATACGGCGTGAAACGTCTGAAAGCAAACACCCTGCAACAATTGCCGGAAGGATCCAGGCTGGAGGAGGGAAGTAATCTAGCGCATCTGGCCACGGCACTGGAGTCGGCATGTCTCAACATCCCAGTGAACACTTTCAGAAACCTAATTGACTCTCTTCGCAACGGTCCGCTCTGCCAAAGGTGGTTATTCTGGCTTTTGACAGGTGGTCACATTAATGTGACTAGACTGTGTATATTAATACTTAAGTAAAATAATAATTATTAAATTAAAAAACTTATATTAAAGTAAGCATTTGCTAAGAACTATGAAGGCCAAAAACAAAAATTGACCAGATCTTGATCTTGTTACCATCAAATAATCGAGACTATCTTGGTGACGAGATATCTCGTCAGTATCAAAAATGGTCGGATATTAATGGACGAGAGATCTTGTAAAAACCACTTGGTTCTTTCGTTTCTTCGAGTGTAACCAGTTTTTAGGTAACTTTAAAATTATCTGCTTGAAAATTTCCAAAACTGGAAGCTCAGGTGTCAAGCTTTGTCATCTGACCGTAGCTCAAAATTACGAGATGTTGTTCTCGGATTTTTCCCTTAGGGTATTGATCCCGGACCGTTTTCAATGTTGTGTTGCTCTAGTACGACGTTAATTAAAAAATTTCCAATTGCCCTATAACTGTAACGAGTTCAGAAACCGTCCCTCTAAAAATCCTAAACACCTCAGAATTCGAGAACATCAACAGCCAATGTTTTCGTTAAGAGATTATTCTGTTTTGAAATCAGAGAAAGTAAATGTTCTGCGGAGGTAATTGGTAAAACCTTTTAGGTATTAAAAACTGGCTCACACACAGCGAATTTCAAATTTTTAGGTCCATTCTAATTTGCAATTCTGTTTGAGTTCTTATAGGGAAAAAATGTAACTTTGATTATAGAACGAGAATCACTATAGTAACCCATCTGGTGGTAGTTTTCACGAGGTATCTGGTCATTAGCAAAACTGACCATATATTAATGGATGAGATATCTCGTCGAAATCACTTGGTACTTATTTTAATTAGCGTCACACTGGAGCAACACAATGGGCTATTGGTGACGGTCCGGTATAGGAAAGATCCAAGGACAATACCATATAATTTTGAACCCCGGTCAGAACTGAACCACTTGGAGGGTTAAGAAAGTATAATACCATTTTCATATATTTCTGCAAGTTAAAGATTAATTATATTAAGGATAAATACTCCTTTACCTGATCTAGGGCTCTCCCTCTAAACTGGTATTGTCTGTTTATCACGAGAACTCCAAAGATAAAGTCTGCCCCAGTCAGAACGGAACCACTTGGAGGGTTAAGAAAGTATAATACCATTCTTATATATTTCTGCAAGTTAAAGATTAATTATATTAAGGATAAATACTCCTTTACCTGATCTAGGGCTCTCCCTCTAAACTGATATTGCCTGTTTACCACGAGAACTCCTCCAAACATAAAGTCTGCCCCAGTCAGACCGGAACCACTTGGAGGGTTAAGAAAGTATAATACCATTCTTATATATTTCTGCAAGTTAAAGATTAATTATATTAAGGATAAATACTCCTTTACCTGATCTAGGGCTCTCCCTCTAAACTGATTTTGTCTGTTTACCACGAGAACTCCTCCAAACATAAAGTCTGCCCCAGTCAGAACGGAACCACTTGGAGGGTTAAGAAAGTATAATACCATTCTTATATATTTCTGCAAGTTAAAGATTAATTATATTAAGGATAAATACTCCTTTACCTGATCTAGGGCTCTCCCTCTAAACTGGTATTGTCTGTTTACCACGAGAACTCCTCCAAAGATAAAGTCTGCCCCAGTCAGAACGGAACCACTTGGAGGGTTAAGAAAGTATAGTACCATTCTTATATATTTCTGCAAGTTAAAGATTAATTATATTAAGGATAAATACTCCTTTACCTGATCTAGGGCTCTCCCTCTAAACTGATTTTGTCTGTTTACCACGAGAACTCCTCCAAACATAAAGTCTGCCCCAGTCAGAACGGAACCACTTGGAGGGTTAAGAAAGTATAATACCATTCTTATATATTTCTGCAAGTTAAAGATTAATTATATTAAGGATAAATACTCCTTTACCTGATCTAGGGCTCTCCCTCTAAACTGGTATTGTCTGTTTACCACGAGAACTCCTCCAAAGATAAAGTCTGCCCCAGTCAGAACGGAACCACTTGGAGGGTTAAGAAAGTATAATACCATTCTTATATATTTCTGCAAGTTAAAGATTAATTATATTAAGGATAAATACTCCTTTACCTGATCTAAGGCTCTCCCTCTAAACTGGTATTGTCTGTTTATCACGAGAACTCCAAACATAAAGTCTGCCCCAGTCAGACCGGAACCACTTGGAGGGTTAAGAAAGTATAATACCATTCTTATATATTTCTGCAAGTTAAAGATTAATTATATTAAGGATAAATACTCCTTTACCTGATCTAGGGCTCTCCCTCTAAACTGATATTGCCTGTTTACCACGAGAACTCCTCCAAAGATAAAGTCTGCCCCAGTCAGACCGGAACCACTTGGAGGGTTAAGAAAGTATAATACCATTCTTATATATTTCTGCAAGTTAAAGATTAATTATATTAAGGATAAATACTCCTTTACCTGATCTAGGGCTCTCCCTCTAAACTGGTATTGTCTGTTTATCACGAGAACTCCTCCAAACATAAAGTCTGCCCCAGTCTGTTGCAACAGAAAAGATCTTATCCTGTTTTTCAGAAGGCATGTTTAATTTACCTTTCTGGTGGTTGTCTCGTCGAGTTTCTAGTCATTAACAAAACTGTTCAGATATGATGAATGAGGTATCTCATTGAAGCCGCTAACATGGTTAACGCATTCACGTATATCACATTCGCGCTCTTGATGAATAACTGTAAAAATGTATCTCTCTATATTAAAAAAGCGTTGTCGCCGCTGCAGTCGCAGCGGAAGTATTGAAAACTGGCTGTTTTCGCTCGATTCTCAGACTTTTTCCAATACTGATCAGAAAATTACGAAATTAACATGATTTGATCAAATTTGTATAGCAAACAAGACGAAGAAGATTTTTTTTTGATGCGGCTATTAGTTTTGGGGTTTATTAAGTGTAAAAGTGGAAAAAAGCGAAAATTAAAACGCGAGTGAGCAAAATATGTAAAATTTTCAGCCATGAGTGTTTTTCCTAGAGTACCTCTAAACGGAAATTTTTGCAGTTCGTCGAGTTTTTTTAGAAATTTCAATTTGGTTCCAAATAATATTTTTTTTCTTGAAATTTGGGAAAAATCGAAACATTTTGTTTATATTTTTGTTAAAACTGTCATATCTATAGATTATTATTATTAGTTTTAAAATTTGAAAACATCACTGGAAACCTTTGAATGTACTCTTTCTTACAGTACAATTATGTTTATTTAAAATTCGGAACAATGGGATATTTTCGGTATTTTTTTTAACTGTCCTATCTATAGCTTAATACTATTAGTTTTTAAATTTGAAAACATCAGTGGAAACCTTAGAATGCACTCGTTCTAAAGGTATAATTATATCAAAAATTGGTTTATAAAGAAATTCGAGGAGATAAAAAGTATAATTTCGTGATAGTGCACAAATTGTTCCTCGTGGAACGAAAGCATTAATTTCTCTTCACGGAAATGAAAGGTTACATTTATAATTGGCGGGTTTGTCAGATATAACATTTATCGTAGCAAAAATCACGATAACAACGATGACGATTTTTTATTATTTAAACTCGCTTTGATTCGCTTTTTTTGCTCTATTCTCAGATGGTTTCACGAGAAAGTACAGATTAGAAAATTACGAGATTAATATGATTTATTCAAAACTGTACAGGAAACAAGAGGGAGAATGTCTTATACTGATGCGGCTATTAGTTTAGGGTGCATTAAGTTTTAAAGTAATAAAAAAAATGAAATCACTTGCGAAAGTGTTGGTTTGATAAGCAACCCAAATGTGATCGCGTAGCAATCACAGGAGGTTTGCGAGCGTTAGCGAGGAGGGTACGAAGCCCTCGCTGTGACGTCATACACCGGAAAGTGAAATCAGGATTATAGGAATTATTAAGATAGTTTCGCCGTCGCAGGAGATTGTCTCTGCGAAATTAGTGTTGGTATGCGAAGCAAACCAATTGAGATTGTGTAACATTTCCCGGGGGTTGGAGAGTGTAGGCGAGCAGAGGGCGGTACATCCTAGTTTATTAAATATTTACTTGTCACCCAGAAGATCTATACTAGTTAACTACTTCCTTCCGCCGCCAACCTTTGCGGAAAAGAACAAAATGAAGTCATCGACGTGAATCGACCTAGAGTAAAATGAACAAGCCTTGTCTCCATAATGACAGTCAAAATCCAAACTTCGTGAGAAGTTCTCATATTATACAGAGGCCATCGCATATTAACTAGGGCCAATCTTCTAATTTGGTGTTCCATGAATTTCAAGAAATATTTTTGTTCTTCCGCAGATTAGAATCCTGGCAGCTTTCGTCTTGCTTATTGCAGTTGCTGTGGCCGAAACGGATGAAGATTGCGAAGCACCCGATTGCAAGAAACCTGATTGTAGTATTGTCAGATGTGCAATGCCAAAATGCCGTGATGGACAAGTACTGGTGTATGGTCCTTGCTCCTGTTGCCCCACGTGCGGAGATGAAGGTAAAGCTGGCTACTATTCGTTTGATTTCTAGCGAGAATTATTTTTGTTTCCTTGAAGCAATCATGCAAATGCTTATATATACACTACTAACCACTACGTGGCTAGCACTGCGTTGCCCGTGCTGTACTTTGTTGGGTTAGGTGTGTTCATTGTGAACGTTTGCCAACCACCGGTGTTTGCTACGCATACTCATTTGGTTTGCTTCGCAAACCAACACGACGGACAAAGAAGTGATGGCCTCGTCATTGTGAAATGCAACGAAATTGGAATTCCAAAGAGATCCAATCGGTGTGACGTCACAGTCTATTAGAGGGTGGGGTGCCATCTAAGGTGTTGTTATTATTTGACTGTGGTTGAAAATTACGCGATATTGTAAACGTATATTTTACTTATTGGATTTAACTCCGACCCTAGTTATTAGGTAGTTGTGTTGCTTGAGAACGTTTATTAAAAATTACCCAATTTTCTCGAATACTTTCCTTAGGGGATTGATCCTGAATTGTAGTAAATAGCCCGTTGAGTTGCTATAGTACGACGTTAAAAATTACCTTGGATATTTTGCTTAGGGAATTGATTTGGGACCGTTGTGAATAGCACGTTGAGTTGCTACAGTACGATAATTAAAAATGACCTATGATCTCTCAATTAGGGATCTAGGGGAATTTATCCCAGACCCTCGTCAATAGTCCATTGTGTTGCTCTTGTGTGATGTTAATTAAAATTACAAATTTCCTCAGATTTAAAATTCGTTGAAATTTTTAATAAAAACTTGTAGAATTTCTGTTGATTGTTGTATTATTTTTATAATCCATATTAACTTTTAGTTAGCGTTAACTTTTAGTTTGGATTATCATAATGTACAATATAAGTATATTTATATTGTGCTTCCTCCATTTTCGTAACTGGATCACAGTTGTGCAATATGTTGTTTGTTATTGTTTCTGTTTTAGAGTACGATAGTTTGGATTATCATTTTTAAAGCATATTAAGTTTTAGTTTGGATTATTTGGATATATTTTTAAAAAGCAAAGACCTGTTTAATAAATTTACTGTCGAAATGTATTCCAAAATTGAATCGGAAAGGGTGTTGTACATAAGACTGAATCAGAGTAAAACAGTATGCACATTTGTGAGATGCATTGATGAACGGTGGAAATGCTGCGATACAAAAACTAAAGAACACAGAAATGACTAAACTTCCAAAAAGATATATAAACCAAAAGTTAAAAGTTTATGCATTTGTAAATTTATACATTGCACAAATTATCAAAATTAAGTATTGCTATGCTTTCCAAAAGACACCCAAACACAGGAACAAACAAAAAATAGCATAAAAGATAAACAAAATAACATCATTTCGTAATAACAGTATTATTTTAATTTACAGCCCCAATATTCAAAAAAGGTAGTCGTATAAGAAACCAGCATTGTGAAGGGTCGGAGCATTGGTGTCATTAACAAAATAATGTTTAAATGCAAGACTGCATTTTTAGCATATTTCTCAAAACAAAACCGTGATTGGTCGTTACCTAACGCATTTGAATACTTTCTTCTTTCTGTGTAACACATTGCAGCCTCTCAAATTCAGATTGGCTTGTGGTAATTAACATTTTACTCTCCGTGCTTAACTTTGGATGTATTGTAGAGCGTAAAAGTAGCCTCGCGATAGGATTTAGAGATGTGACGTGGGCTTTCTAGAAAGTCGGTGTTGGTCTAACAACACTAAAGCGACAGCGCAGTAAAATGACGACAATGTTATGCAA
The DNA here is from genome assembly GCA_947359465.1 of Metellina segmentata. Lineage (NCBI taxonomy): Eukaryota > Metazoa > Arthropoda > Arachnida > Araneae > Tetragnathidae > Metellina > Metellina segmentata. The sequence goes on from OX375875.1 coordinate 13,445,967, forward strand.
ACATTACTGATACTTTCGTAAGGCAAAATGTAGCAGTGTAATCTAAAGGGAGAAGCTCATACTAAACAAAAGCATAAAAACAGCATTTGTTTTAGTTGTATAACAAAACTTTGTGGGGCGTACATGAAAAGAGGCCGTTATAGCGAAAGGCCATAATTTTGTTATTATTTAATGCAATTTTGTGTTTGTTTCTGTGTTTCAGTGTCTTTTGGAAAGAATAGCAATATTTAATTTTGATAATTTATGCAATATAAAAATGTACAAAAGCATCACCTGATACTTTTGGTTTTGATATCTTTTTGGAAGTTTAGCGATTTCTGTGTACTTGAGTTTTCGTACAGCAACATTTCCATCGTTTATTAACGCATCTGATTCAGATGCGTTAATTACACTGCTACATTTTGCCTCACGAAAATATCAGTAATGTTTGCATAACATTGTCGTCATTTTACTGCGTTGTCGCTTTAGTGTAGTTTAGTGTAGTGCGTTGAAGCTGGAGATGCGACATCAACAGCAAAACATCGATGTTTTGAAACATCAATGTATTTAAAATCCCCCCTTCCCCCCATTTCTTGAAATTGGTTTAGCAAACTCAAACATTAATGTTAGCCGAGGAGGGAGATTTAATTTGTCATTTGCCGTGTTTATTAATTTATAACTAAGATTTTTTAACTGTCAAAACAAAGTAAAAAAAATTAATAGGAGCAATTAACAAATCTTTTATTTTCAAATTTAATATTATAAAAGAAAATAATTCTTACAACAATAACGCTCGCCAACCCCCGGAGGATTGCTTCGCAATCCTCATTCGCTGCGCGAACCTATGCTCGCTTCGCTCGCCTCAATGAAGACATGTGTCCTAGCAGAAGGGATTGTTTACAAAATATGTTACCAAAAAAATGTTTTTCAAATCTAAATTTGCTGTATTACAGAAAAAATATATACAGTACCTCTAAAATCAGAATTCAAATGAAAACTTTGTGCAAATTTTGACTCGAAATGTGAGCGTTGCTTTGGAAATTGAATACCCAGCATGTTGTTTGTGTGTACATTTTCCCAGCACTCAAACGACCCACACTTTTTCATTGAGTTTGTTGCCGAAAGTTGTAGTGCAAGCGTCTTGTTGAACTATAATTGTTGGCCCTGAAAAGGACCGTTTTTTAAATGGCCCTGAAAAGATCCTCCGCTTTCTTTGATTTCTATTATAAACTAACTGCAACAGCTCATTAAAATTTCCTTTTTTTTTTCAATAAAATTTCATCCGATAACGCTATAAATTCAATCGATGCGCGAGACTTCGCGATAAACAAACAATCGTACAGTGGTGCCAAAACGCGTTTACAAATAACGTCTTTTTTGCGTGCCACGTAAGAGAATTATATATATAGATAACTAACAATAATTATTGTTATCAACTTTTTTGGGGAGAGGGGAAACACAACAAACTTATTTTTTATTTACTGTAAATAAAAAATATTGGGGTCTATAATTATTATAAGCCCCTATATTGTTATTTACAGTTTGTAAAAAAGAAGATTGTTAACTTTCTCCACCTTAAACCGACTTCTTTTTTCAACTATCCCTCCAGTTAGGGAAAAAACTCTTTCCGATGGGACGAATGTCGCCATGACAGATAAATAGTTGCACGGTTATTTTTCATAATTTTTACCATGGTACTTTTTTCATTAAAAAATAAAACATCGACATTGTAAGAATATCGAAAATATTAAAACATCGATGTTAAACATACTTCGGCTCTATTAAATCTATTGTAAATACATCAATGTTTTTATTAAACCTCGATGTTTAGAAAACATCGACATCGATGTCGAATTAATACTTTTCAGACCGCTCAACTTTAGTCAAAGTATGTTCAATTTACTGATTATGAAAATTATGGTATTTGGTTATTTTTTTAATTTTTATAATGGTACTTTTTCATTTAAAAATAAAACATCTACAAGTAGAAACATCGATGTTAAAAAACATCGGCCCTAATAAATCGATGGTAAATACATCAATGTTTTTGTTAAACATCGACATGGATGTCGCATCCCTACTTTTCAGACCGCTCAACTTTGGTCACTTTGGTCTAAAAGTATGTTCAATTTACTGATTATGAAAATTATGGTATTTGGTTACTTTTTTAATTTTTATAATGGTACTTTTTCATTTAAAAATAAAACATCTACAAGTAGAAACATCGATGTTAAAAAACATCGGCCCTAATAAATCGATGGTAAATACATCAATGTTTTTGTTAAACATCGACATGGATGTCGCATCCCTACTTTTCAGACCGCTCAACTTTGGTCACTTTGGTCTAAAAGTATGTTCAATTTACTGATTATGACAATTATGGTATTTGGTTACTTTTTCAATTTTATAATGGCACTTTTTTATTTAAAAATAAATCATTGACAAGTATAAACATTGATGTTAAAAAACATCGACTCCAATACATCGATGTTTTATAAAAAACATCGATGTTTTGAAAACATCTACATCGATGTCGCATGCCTAGTTGAAACGCCTCATGTGAACGTGGCCTAAGCAAATATTGTGGATTAAAAACGTTCTTAATTAATCGGGGTGCTCCAATAGGATCCTAGGCGAATTAATATGGCGATGATCAGCAGTTCATTCTTTATTGGGCGGGTTTTGTGGAGTATAAAAATGAATCCGCGACACTAAATCCTGGGGATTAATAACTTTTTCGATCTTGAAATGGAGTATGGGAAGTGAGTGCACTGCTGAGGAGGCAACACTCACAAAATTAATTTTTAACGCTCATCAGAAGTAAATGAAATTTATTACTTGTAGTGGTTTGAATAAACGATCAAATTTACTGAGCATTAAAATAAAAATAATGCCGATAATCAATACCTTGTGCATCAACCGCGCACAGCGATGAGAGCCTGTACACTTCGTGGCATCAAATCATACAGATTATGAATGTCTGATGATGAATGGCATTAAAGATGGCCTCTATCTGATGTCAAAGTTCAGCATTACCCTCTGCCCGACGGGCAGTACGAGCGAATGGTCGACCGATCTAATCCCAGACATGCTCAATGGGATTAGATCGGGGAACTGTGAGCCATTGAAGAAAAGGAACCTGAAGTGCGCTGAGAAAGGCTTATACATTCCGAGAAAAATGTGGATGGGCAATGTACTCCTGAGAAATACAGCCCTGGGAATGTATATATAGATATAGATATATATACACTCATTGCCATAAAAATTTGCGCACCAAGTAATAATTGTGGGATCTTAACGAAACGGCATGAAGGTACATGTCGGCCAGATATGCCAATGATTAGAAATTCAGCGTGATTAGAGGGCGCCACTAGAGGGGGTTGAACTTCGCTCTCCTTGGAGTATAAAACAGGTAAGCAGAGCTTGTTTGAGTGTACTTAATCTTTTGCAAAGGAAACGCTGAGGTAGACATTCCGTTAAGCCGACATAGAAGGCAATATGAGCAGCTGTCCGAATTCGAGAGGGAAAGAATCATCGGAATGATGGAAGCTGGGTGGTCAGCTCAGCGAGTAGCTCGTCAAGTAGGCCGTTCTGATTTTACTGTGAGGAGGTGTTGGGACCAGTGGACATAAGAGACGTCATTTACACGGCGACCAGGCTCAGAAAGCCCTCGACAGACCAGTCGTCGATTAGACCGTCACATCATACGAAACGCACGCGTAGAGCTAACTGCCTCATTGGCCGCTATCCAGACACAGGCAGCACCTTCACTACAGGCCCCTGTGTCTTCCCGAACCATCGCAAGGCGCCTGGCTGAAGGATAGCTGGTATCGCGGCGCCCATTACGTGTGCTGCCAATGACACCCACCTACCGACGTCACCGTTTGGAGTGGTGTCGCGCACGACGGGATTGGACTGCAACGGAATAGAACGAGGTCGTCTTCATCGACGAATCTAGATTCAATTTGAGCAGTGATGACAATCGTGTTCGTGTGTGTGGAAGCCCTGTGGTGAACGCCTCAATCCTGCCTTACCTTTACAGCGACACACCGCTCCCACAGCTGGTGTGATAGTATGGGGTTCCATTGCTTACAATACACGGTCACCCCTAATATTGATCCCAGCACAATGACAGCCCAGCGGTACGTCCATGATATCCTTCAGCCACACGTGATACCACTCATGGCAAGGCTCCCAGGAGCCATTTTTCAACAAGACAATGCTCGGCCACACACAGCAAGCATGTCACAAGACTTCCTCCGCCACATACCACCCTTCCCTGGCCAGCTCGATCCCCAGATTTGTCACCAATCGAGCATATCTGGGATCATTTGGGACGGCAAATTGGACACCCTACGCGTTTGTTCGAACTATAGGAGCGTTTACAGCAAACTGTGGGACGAGATGTCTCATGACATCATACGGAACTTGTATGCCTCAATGCCCGCTCGTATCGCATCTTGCATTTGCGTTAGAGGGGGTCCAACATACTAAAACTTCCGTTCATTTGTACTTTTTTCTGCAATAAATGATCCTTTTTCTTTGATTTTCTAATCACTTACTTTTATCAAAGTAGTACTTACATGTGTAAAATTTCGTTTCATTTTGACGACTTTTTCTTGGTGTGCAAATTTTTATGGCAATGAGTATATATATATATATAATTGTGTGTAAAGCGTATGTGTATATTTATACTTAAAGTGTTTTATTTTTGTCTTTCAGACGAGGACGAATAATGATACATCACCAGCTATTATTCCTGTATTTTCTGGGAGCTTCAGAATTATGTGCATGTGTAACTGAAGCTTATAATTTAATGTAAGATGAAAATAGTAATTTCCAGTCAAATTATAATTATGTATTTGCTATAAAATGTATTGTTCCTGTTGAGTTCTTGTTTCTGGGTGTTTTCGGAAGGCTTTGTTTGAAGAAATGAAAATAAATTGCAAAAAAGAATGCTACTTGATTTGTATTGCATATTCATTTATGATTACACAAGTTACAATCTATATATAGTATCAGAACTATGAAGTATTTTTTGAGTAGACTGAAGGAATAAGAAAATGGGTATTACAACTTAAAGTTGAAGGTAATGGTTCAACCATACGATTAGTGAATCATACGATCATGAACAGAGGAAGATGTATGAAACTATATGTTGTAGAAAGACATTGGGTAAGGTGGGGTACATGCGAACACAAATTATCCAAGTTCATATAGAAATAAATGAAACATCTGTAAAACATCTTTGAAATTTTTTTTCTGATACCTGTGTTAGCAACACTGTTATTTTATCATATAATACAAGTATTTAAAGTATTAGAGTAATATGGAGTATCTGTTTTTCTTCATATGTAGCACCTTCTTGGAAAAAAAAATTATACACATAAAAAAAAAATTTAAAAGAACCAAAAGAAGTTTGGAAAATCTTTAAGGATATTTTTAACGTACCAAATTGAAATTTGTAGAATTCTTTAATATATTTACTTATGTTTTACTTAATTTATAAAAGGATAATAGAGGCAGGAGGTTGAATTTGGTAAGATCCTTAATACTGTGTTTATTCAAGCCCTGTTAAAAAATAATGTACAACAAACTGTTTACAAAAAAAATTTTATGGCTGTTTATTTGACAATTTGTACGTTATTTTCTTTCTAAATAACTATAAAAGTTGCGCAATAGGATTATCAGTTTTTTCACATATGGCATCTAAATATTCGATACACATCAAATTAATATTAAAGGAGAGTCCCCCAAAAGGAAATTAAAAAATCTTTAAACACCATTTTACTTTCTTTAAATTTGAAAAAAATTGAGAAATTCTACATCAGCACTTAATCTAAAGTACATTTCGCTGATTTTTATGCCATAGTTCGTTCGAGTTCAATAGAATTATTCATGATTTGAAAATACGTAAACAAAGATATCAAAAGGGGACATTAAAGTAACTGCTTGAAAAGAGTCGACTTTGAGTTCGGGGAGGCTCTTTTTTAAGATAATTTGTTGTAAAATGTCAGCAGATTAATTCAAAAAATGACTAATCTACGACGAAAAATTGTCTGGAATTAATAATCTTCTCACCAAATGTTTTCCACCTGTGGCACTCTTGCATTAGGAATGTGACATTTTTGAATTGTAATATTTGGTTAATCCACCAAGTGGTTTCGACGAGATATCTCGTCTATTAACCTTTACGATGCGGTAGATTGACTTTTATTACCACTAAAATATCGCGTACATAAGCGGCATGGTAGCTGTGGATGTTATCCTCCGTTCAAGTGACCGCTGGTATCGATCACCACATACAAGATGTCACCGACTGACATTCTAGAGGATCCCAGTTTTGTTCGCTGGTTCCCTACTCTGCCGACCGTGAGGTATGAATGCTTTGGAAAAAGCAGAAAGTCGTCAGGTGATATCTCTTCTCACGCCAAACAATACTATGAAAGGAAAGCGTCAGTCGTAAATGCCATTCACGGCCCTATCGCTCAAGTTAGGTAATTAGGTATAGGGGCTCGGAGAATCAAGAGAAAAGCCGTTCAATGAGACGATTAAACAAATATAAGCAGCGCAGCATAAAGATTAATACCTGATCAGTTTTGCCAATGACTCGTTACCTCGTTGGTATGAAACTGATTTATTACTCGAAGTAGGAAAAACGAATTTTCCGTTACCCAGAACTCCATTTCTTGCCCATGTTCGCTGTAGCATACCCTCATCAATGGTGATAAGTGCATTAGTGATCCTCTGCTTTGGATTAGTTCGATGCACCACCATTCCAGCCCGTTGGATTGGAAGGGGTGGCCCAATTCCCTGGCCACCTCGTTCACTAGATATTTCTCCCCTCGACTTCTGTTTTGGGGTTATATTAAAGATAACATGTATGCCATCGCCATTGCCATAGCCACCATTGATGAGGGTATGCTCCAGCGAACATGGCAAGAAATCGAGTACCGTCTTGATATGCTCAGCGCAACTAATGGTGCTCATATCGAGGTGTATTAAATATATACGTCTCATTTTGTAATAATTTCCACTTATCTGTCTTTTTATTTGGCTTTGTGATACATTTTTGAAGTTGTAAATAAATTTTGTGGAGACCTTCAATACTTAACTTTTTCACATGGATTTGTTTAAGGGGGTCCGGGACACATTGCAATTTTTTTTTTTATTAATTAATTTAGAATTTTGAATTTTTTTTTACTGATTACCCATCTAACTAATAAGCTAAATCACAACACAAAATTTTTCCAAAAGTTTTTTAAAAATTTTTAATTAAATTTTTTTGAAAAAAAGAGGGGTCTTTTTAAATTGATAAAACTTAAAATATTCTTGATCCATTTTCAAAATTCTTGAAGTAAATTATTCACAAATTTATAAACTTTAATTTAGATTCAGGAATTTAAAAAATATTAATTTAATAAAAAATAAAAAATGTTTGAATGAAAATTTTTGACAATTTTAAGGTACTTTTTTTAAAAAAAGTCATATTTTTAAAAGTAAATATTTGTTTCGAATTTGCTGAATCGAAATTAAAGTATAATGTTTGGAAAAGATATGTTCCAAATTTCAACCCTTAAACTTTATCGGTTTTCGACTTATAGCAATTTGAATACAGGAAATCTTGAAAACAAATATCATGGAGAAAAATGCATTTAAAGTTTTAAAGACACATGTTGTTGCCATGACAACAACTGTCAAGAGTGTTAGATTTTCAAAACGACGCACCACAAAAATTATTATATCTCTAGTTCTAATTAAGATAGAAACATGATTTAGACGTCATTTTAAGCAGAAAAACACAGATAATTTCTTAAAATAATTTTTAAAAAATTCGAAAAATTGACGATTTTTGTGTCCCGGACCCCCTTAAAGGTGGTTTAGTGCGAGGAGTGAACTACTGAGTCTTTGATTTTGATAAATACACAACCTTTTTATGAGATACACAGAGCAGATTTGTTGTCATACAATCTCAGATGGGAAAGAGCGTATAGGTTTGAGCCGATTGGCTACCGAAGCGCTAAAAACTGTTTTGTGATCACGTCAGATAAAATCACATTAACCAATGAAACATTTGTCTCACGACCACGTGATAAATCCTCAAACCCTGCGAGCCAAACAAATAGCACCATGCTGAGCGCCCATACTCCGCCTATTTCACTAAAAGGTCAATGGACAAATATTTGTGACGTCACCAATGACGTTTACTGGTAAAGAAAAAACATAATTCTATGAGACAATAGACAAAGTGGATAAGTCTTTATGGCGAATTATTTTCGAAGATATCCTGACATTTATCGGTCTTACATTTTCAACATCGCTATGAGACAAAGAAGTCCTTGTTATGTATGGATGTGCGTGAAATCCTATTCTTCGCTACTTAAGTAAATTTTCTGCGTAGTTCAGCACGTACACGTATATACGTTTTTATGAAAGAATAATAGTATTTTTAGTTCAGAGTATGTAACACTAGGTTAGAATATATATATATATATAATTCTCGTGGCACGCAAAAAAGACGTTATTTTTTATAGTGTTTTGGTAACACTGTACGATTATTTGTTAACCACGAAGCCTCGCGGTTCAATGGAATTTATGACGTAATCGGATGAAATTTGCTCTCTATATTAAAAAAAAGTTACGGCCGCCGCTTGAAATTGAATCACTACGGATTGAAAACTGTGTTGTTTAGCTTGAATATTAGACGGTTTCCCTAGAAAGTACGGATCAGAAAAAAACGAAATTAACATGGTTTTTTCTACATTGTATTCACTGGACAATTGTTAAAAATTTTTTCCGATGCGGCTATTAGTTTAGGGTTTATTAAGTGTCAAAATTGAAAAAACGAAATTTCTTCCGCGAGGGAGCAAAACACATACAAGTTTCAGCCGTGAGTTTTTTTTAAAGTACCTCTCAACGTAAATTTTTGCAGCTCGTCGAGTTATTTTAGAAATTTCAATTTGGTTCTTGATAATATTTTTTTGAAATTCGGGAAAAATTGGGACATTTTTGTTATTTTTTTAAAATTGTCGTATCTATATCTTATTACTATTAGTTTTTAATTTTTAAAATATCGCAGTATACCTCAGAATGTACTCTTTCTTACGGGGGTTGGCGAGCGTAAGCGAGCAGGGGGAGGAGCCCCCTAGTATTGTAAAATAATTAATATTTAGTCGAGCTGTTGCAGCTTACAAACAACATGCTGGATATTCGATTTCCAAGGCAGCGATCACATTTAGTCAAAATTTACTCAAAGTTTATATTTGAAATTGTAAATTGTTCGAGTTCTGATTCCAGAGGTACTGTATGACGTTTCTGTTGTGCAACAAATTTAAATTTGAAAAATATTTGTTTGGAATATCATATTTTGTAAACAATGCTTTCTGCTAGGACATAGCATGCTTTCTGTTACGAAGCAAGCAAGGTTTGCGCAGCGAACCAATGAGGATTGCAAAGCTATACTCCGGGGGTTGGGCCCCATAGTTTAATAGATTCGATTAAAGTACGTTCACATACGAAAATTGCATAGTTCGTCAATATTTATAATTCCTTAAAGTAGGAAATATATGAAACTAATTAATTTACATCAGAACTGCGGAAATGTGTAGTTCTCACTCAGACTCTCTTCATCCAAGGAAGTTTAATTTGTATGAATTACAGCATATGTGAATTGGAATACGGCAAAAACATTTGTGTACCTTGATAGACAAGGGGCCAATGTCTATTTTTGAAGTTTTGAATAAAAGCCGATTTAGCAATTTTATTTATTTTTGAATTTTTAATACAGCGTACACACAAAAAATATCTTCTAATGTTTTGATTATTTCTGTATATTTTTATGCAAATGGATTTACTAGTGCCTCTATGATTTTGAATTTTCCCGATTTCCTCGAACACTTCCTGGACTTTACAGAAAAGTTCCACGGAGTTGGGCATTGACCTTTTCAAGAGATATGAATGTTGTTTGTTTCGCAATGAAATACTTCATTTTGTTGAAAACATAACATGTTGTAAAGCAATAGAATGTTGTCCATTTTATTTGATTGAAGGATTAAGATATTAAACTAAAATATACTCTGTAACAAAAAATAATCGACCCGCCCAGTAGGTGCAGAATTAGAGTGGTGCCCGGCCTGATCAACTTAGAATGACGCTGACTGAGGACGTATGGTCTTTAGTGACAAGTCCCGTTTCCAACTGTGTCCTGACGTCAACCGCAGACATGTCGGGAGACGACCAGGGCAGCGTGGAATACTGCCCTTATTATCGCATGTCACACATGCCCACAACAGGGCCTTAAGGTCTGGGATGCTCCGTCTCCTTTGATAGCCAGATCCCTTTGGTAGTCATTTCTGGCACACTTACAGCACAGCGGCACGTAGACGACATTCGACACTCGGAGATCTACTTTTAATCAAGGTAATTCCCGGCCGCACACGGCACAGGTTGCTATAAATTGTCTTCAAGCTATACCAACACTTCCTTGGCCAGCTTGGTCTTCTGATCTCTCTCTCCTAGAGCAAATTTGGGACTTTATGGGAAGGCTATTGCAACAATTCCGGAATGTTGACCATTTAGCTCGACAGTTGGAGACAAATATCGAAGGACGAGGAGCCTCAGGAATGCCAACCCAGTGCTAAGCAACACCGAGCTGCACCAATCAGGATATATCTTCGGTCACCCCCATAGACCTTCAGTTAGAACGAATATACTCCTTTTTCAAAAGAAAATGAACATTCTTTAACTTGAGAGGACAAAGAAATGATGTACTTTTCGAACTATTTAAATTTTGATTTGCTGTAAATACCTGTACAGGTTTTGCCAATCTAATTAAATAATTTAGAATGTAAAGAGTTGTTTTTTCATTTGGTGCTGCCTGTTTATAAGCCTTACAGATGGGGTGAGGCAATCTGCTTATTGTCCGCTCCCACTTCTTGGCTCCGCCCTCCAGCTGGTTTCAGTTCGCACTTATTATTTCTTCCTTGTCTGTAGTTATGTGACTTCAGTTGCTGTCTTGATGTATGTGCTGGTATTACGTATTTGTTGTGTATGCAATAAAATTACTAGAACACTGAAATGGTTTTGCCGTGAATGGAAGGAACATGTCACAGCATACAAGGTTAATATCCGGTAGATATTACAAAAATAACCTGAAAAGTGAAACGAGGATTAATTTTATGCCCTGACGTTTCATTCCCCTTATTTCTTCTTCAGCAAGTCTGTCAAGACTTAAATATATGATACTGGCATTTTTCTAAGAAATAAAAAAGTGGTTATTCTGGACATTTTTCACACATTCTACAATTTTCAAACCGAGGAGTTGCTACCGCGGAAGCCTCGTTGGAAGAGCATCGGATTGTCAACCGGTGGTTTACGAGGTTGAATATAACCAAAGACCGTCAAGCACAAAGAGGGACCTGTGCACGTTAGATATGTCGAGGCCTCAGATGTCCTCAAGTTGGCGTGGTGAGGAAGTTTGGAGATTGGAGTGCCAGCTCAGGTGTGTAGCCTTCTCATTTATCCGTGGTTCAAAATTACGTGGTGTTGCCGTCGAATATTTCCCTTTGAGATTGGTCCCAGACCGTCGCCAATAGTTCCTAGTAATGATCCAGTGCGACGTTAATTAAAATACCTACCTACCAAAGGAAGGTCGGCTAACTATGCAGTAATAAAACTAAAAAAAATATTCATTCTAAACAGAAGATTTCAGCTTGAACGTAAATTAGTAGCTTCTTCGTACGAGTGTTTTTATTGCTCCTGACAAATGAAGACCTTTGTTTTCACAGAAATTTTGTTGCCTCGTCGAACAGCTGTTCAAGCTTTGTCCGACACACGTGCACTGTGTCCTTTCCTCTTCCTATTGTTCGGTTCGTGACAGCTTTTGACGTTTTTTGTTGACTCGAGATCGACTAAAAATTGGTCTCTTCTTGCGAAATGTTACGTATTTGCGTTTATATAATCCTAAGGGATAAACGTGACAAGCTGAAAATAATTAGATCGACCTCACATTTCTTGAAAGAATAAGCTGTGCACATTTCATGATGCCAGATATCAGCGCTCGAGTTTTTCAGCTGCAGACAAACAGTTTTTCTCCTTCATATGTGGGATCGCGGTAGCCCAGTTGGAATACACGAGGATTTGCAACCGGAAGGTTGCGAATTCTACACTCGAATGTACGTGGGGGCTGGTGTATGTTAAATACCACTTGATCTCAAATGTTTTCACTGCTCAGGTTTTGACCTCATCATCAGTCAGTAGCTCAACATTACTATTTTCTGTTTTCGGATCATTCCCTTCGGGATTTATCCCGGACCGTCGCAAATAGCCCGTCGTATTTCTGCAGGGCGACATAAATTCAACTACACACATAATCTTCATGAGTTCCAAACTGTTTGAACCTACATGACCAATCGAACGTTTACTACGTTTTTCTAACCAATAGATGTGTTTATTCACTCATTATGTGTGTTTTGTGGGAAAAAACAACCACGTTTCTCGGAAATCTTTTAACAGTGTAAAAAGCATACTTAGAAGTTGTGTGAAGCTCAGTGGGTTAAAATGTATGCTTTTCATTGGAATAAAAGTTACGTTTCTACATACCTTTATGTTTTTATGTTTTAGGCTTACCACAATTTAAGATGTTTCGTCACTCTTTCTTGTATACTGATGCGATATCTTAATTCAAAATATCCAGGCCTCGTACTTGCGTTTCAAATTAAAATGCCTTTACGAAAGAATTCATCCGAAATATTCGAAAATATTTTCGTGAAATAAAACACTTCTATGTATTTTGCTCTGTTCTACATAGCTAATGCATTTTTGTAGTTACATAAATATAATTTATTTATGTAATGTACACTTATTATTTCTTATATACTTTATGTCAATTGATTAAAAAAGAAATCAACATTGACGTAATGTTTTCGATAAATAATACTGCAAATAAAAATATTATTGGTTTGCGCATACCTCAAGTACTATTTAAATCTTTAAAATCATTGACTTTTCATCAATTGCACATATGTTGTGATCAAATCAATAGAAGTAACGATTGCCTATGTAACATAAATATGATACTTAGTATTTTACAGGTACACAGTTTGATTTCCTTTATTGTAATAGACATCTATAAGGTTTTGAAATACCCTGACAAGAGATATCAACTATTTTTAAGTGACTAGTAATTAGTTCCCCATCATAAAATGTAGTTGTATTGAGAATGAACATTTAATTATCCAGAATATTTTAATATGAGAATTATCAGGGATCTAGCTTGTATGATAATTTTTATAAGTTGCCAAGTTAAAATTATAAGAACAACTATAATACACTCTATAACAAAAAAAATCGACCCACCAAGAAGGAGTTGTGCCGGGCTCGATACACTTGGAACGGCGCTGACTGAGGACGTATAGTCTTTAGTGACGAGTCCCATTTCCAACTACGTCCTGACGACAACCATCGCCGTTTCTGGAGACGTCCAGGGCAGCGTGGGAACTGACTTACTATAGCACTCTTCAACATGCCCACAACAGGCGTTAAGGTCTGGGGTGCCATCTTGTTTGATGGCCGGACCCCTTTGGTAGTCATTTCTGGTACACTTACAGCTCAGTAGACGACATTCTACGAGCGGTTGTGTTACTGTTCCTTTTGCGACACCCCGGACCTACTTTTAAACAAGATTATGCCCAGCCGCACACGGCACGTGTTGCTATGAACTGTCTTCAAGCTTTCCCAACATTTCCTTCGCCGGCTAGGTCTGATCTTTCTCCCATAGAGCACTATCTGGGACGTTATGGTAAGGCGATTGCAACCATTCCGGAATGTTGATCATTTAGTCCGACAGATGGAGACAATTTGGCGAGAAATTCCGCAGGACGCCATCCAGGAACTGTTTCAGTCAATGCCGCACCGGGTGACAGCTTGCTTCCAGGCCAGAGGAGGTCCAACGCCCTATTGACTTCCTCCCTTTGTAACGGTCAAACTCTGAAATATATTATTCAATTGTTCTGAAATTTTAATCATTTGTTTTTCTGTGTATGTTTTTCACATCCATCAATTTTTACGTAGTCGGACTTCTCCTTCTTGGAGCGTCGATTTTTTGTTATAGAGTATATTTAACCTTCTGTGGGTCATACACGTATTATAGCACCCTGCAACCTGCAATTTTCTTCGAATGATATCTAATAGTTTTATACTTAGTTACTAATATGGTTTTTCATACAATTCCTTCAACAAATAAAAATGGCGTATCATAAGGATTGGAATGTACCAGAAGGTCTCGTGAAATTCAGAACGTGAATATGTTGGTGGAAAATATTAGCATGTAATCCACGATAACACTAGGTTCCGTAAATTTTGACTTTGAGATTTATCCCGTATGGCCGTTTTGCTCTAGCACGACGTTAATTTAATAATACCATAACATACCTTACCGTAAAATTAGAATTTAAATTTAGTATAATACTTGATAATTCAGTCAAAAAACCTCTG